>OX421507.1:12094851-13314851 GCA_949126835.1 Anisus vortex | reverse complement strand
CTTTCTCTCTATTGCTCTCTTTTTCAGTCTCTCTTTCTATCGTTCTATTATCTCTTCCACCCAGTCTATCTTTCTTTATTTTGTATTTCATCCTTATTATCTCTGTCTCTATGTCTCTTTCGATCTCTCTATTTCTATCTCTCTATCGTCTCTCCTTCTCTTTCTATCTTTAACTCTTTCTCTTTCATTCGTTTTATCTCTATGCCGCTTTCTCTCTCTCCCTCCCTCTTTGTGTTGAGGCCCACATACAGTGCACGTGCATGTTTTATTTTAAATATAGGCTATGTGTGTTTGGGGGGGGGGGGGGGGAGGGAGTGAGAGTTTAGCCGACGTGTTCCAAACAGAACGTTCAGGCCGTCCGAAGTATTGCTGCACACTGGAATTCACTGGCACCGTCAACGCATGTTACGTCACATTCAATGGTCGGTCCATGGTATACATTTTGTTATTATATATTGTTATAATATATTATGGGGCACGTATAACACGATGGTCGGGCGACAGCGCGTTCGACTGGCGTACCGAAGGTCCTGGGTTCGAATCCTAATGAAAGATAGGATTATTTTTCCCGGGTCTGAAGGGTGTCCCTGAGTCTACCCAGCTCTGATGGGTACCTGACCTTAGTTGGGGGGAAAGTAAAGGCGGCTGTGCATTGTGCTGACCACACAATCACCAAGTATGCCGTGGCCACAGAAACTTGTGAAACACTGCTTCATCAGCCCTGTGATCAAGTTGGTCCGAAGGGTACTTCACTTACGTGTGTTTTAATAGTTTCTATAAATATTATATTAGAAATTGTCATGCTAGTTCGTGTAGAGAGTTTTAGTAGGACTACGCCTTTTCTTTCCCTTTCGAAAAGCTTCGAAAACATCCCATCTAGAACTTTCTGCCACCAAAGTCTATATGAAGCAAGCATTGGTGCAGTCAGGTTAGTTGTTGATTTTTCGCTCAGCTACTTGGACGCTACTTATTATTAACCAGCGAAGTTTTAATGTTATTAAGGTACATATGGTAAAGCATTACATTCTTTTCTCAATATTTTGAGTGGCTTGGGTTTATTATTTCATTATTTTATTGTGAAGAAGGTCCTAGGCAGACAACAGCAGACCTGGATTTGTAACACTATATATACATATTGTGACATACATAATAATGTAATAAACATAGCGAAAATCCAAACCACAATTTTAAAAGAAAACTTAGACGAAAATCATCAACAAAGCAAACAAAATATTGAAAGAAAAACAAATAATTAAAAATTAGATTTTAAAAAAAACTTCCCAAGCGGGGAATCGAACCCCGGCCGTCGCGGTGAGAGCGCGAAATCCTAACCACTAGACCACTTGGGATCTGTTATCGGTGGCGCGGAATTATCTCATGTGTGTGTGGAAATCCAGTTGAACAGGTAATCTTGCAAAATTTGGCTCAGCTGTATCATCACAAACTGTAGGGATCAAAACAGACAAGCGTCTAAAATAATCTAAATGAATTGCAATCAAGAGGCGTAGTAAAGGTGAGCATATAGGAGAGGGGGGAGGGGAGGTAGGGGGGAGGTTCGTATTCCCTAACGTCTTCCTTATGTACAACCTTTTATGTTTTAGTTTTTATTAATTAGCCAACTTAGGCCTACATAGGGATTGAGAAAGTGTCAGTTTGGCACACATCCAAACTTTGGCGCCTGGGCACCTGCCCTCCCCCCCCCCCCTCAGCCTATAAATAAGCTACTGGCTAGAGGCCGACTGAATTTCGATTTCGGTCTCAGTTTCGGCGCCGATAGTAGGCAATTGGCCCCTTTCGGTGTAGTTTCGGTTTCTGCCAAAGCAAAAAAGTTAACTTTCAGTTTGCTTTTTGGTTTCGGCCGAAACGGAGATTGACTTTTGGTCATTAGCAGAATAAGCTTATCTATTTTAACTTTCGAAATTCACTCTGCAACGCTAGTGCTGCAGCTATTACTCTGCCAATTGATTATTTCATTTAATTAGACTCTTGCGAATTAATATGTGTGAAGTAGAAAATTATAGTTAATGAACGGATTATTTAATCACCCCAAATAATGTAAAAAAAAATGAAGTGTGGGATTACTTCACTAAAATTGGTTTAGGTTTCGGCGCCGAAAGTAGGCAAATGATGGTAGGGGACACATACTAAGAAGGTCTAGGCCTCTATATTTCTATTCTGTGGGGACGATGTGAAAAATATATCGGCCTACCCTACCCTTTTTTCATTCTCTAAACTTGTAAAAAAAAATCTGGATTTTTACATTTGTCTGGGGTGAAGGGGGGCATTTAATTTGACCCATACTGGTGACCGTCGTCATAAGCCGGCGGCTATGTCTCTCCACGCCACTAAGGAATACACGCACCCATCATTGAACATTTCCCTATTGTTTCGCCGCCTATGCCTGCAGTTATATCCATTACCTGGGGAGATTGCCTTCATACCTGTTGTGACCTACTCTTCTTTTTTTTCCTTCCACAAAATACCCGCGCGGAGTCTTAATTATTCATAATTGCTAGTAATTACTTCCCCTTAAACAAATGGCGTACGCGGGGGGGGGGGGGGAGAAATGTTTGATGGCGGTGATATGCCACCCACCATGAAAGACACAGATAAAAATCAACGCCTCTAGAAGTTGCCTCCCAATTCCCCTATTTCCCCTCTTATCGACAAATTTCTAGTTCAATAGAACATTGTCCTAGTTAAATTAGAGTTGAAAATTTTATTGTTTAATTACTCCCCTTTTATTTGACCTGATCTTGTAAATGACCTTTGGAGTTTTTTTTCTATACAGAAGATTATTACGCCATGTCTGGTTCTTATGTAGACTCGAATCTTGATAAAGGTTTTGAATGATGTTAAGTTGTTTGAATCAGATAGACTAAGTGTCATGTCCACCGAAAGGCACGCAAGAACAATGAGAACTTCTTTCAATAATGGTTCTTGCATAAATATATAGACCAAGAAAAAACGTTCATTTCTTTTTGTCTTTACGAGTTATTGCAGGATTATTTTGTTGAATGTCTGAGTCATCTTTCTTAACCCTTCCCGTACCGACCTACTTCTATCTATGCTGCCTTCAGTTCCGCTATATACGCGCCCGGGACTGTAAGGGTTAAAATGTATTGTTGCTTTAAATCCTCTGCCTGAAGTGTTTTGTTTTAATTTAGCGCTCTATCTAATGGTGAAATAAAAACAACAACAACAATAATTACACGTGAATATTAAAAATTTTAAAACATTGTTTTTGTGTATTTTTTTTTCCTTTAGTTGATGACTCCTAGTTAAAATGTGCACATTCTAGTTTAGGTCTACTTTTTTGTATCAGTTTCACCAAAGACTATAAAAAGATGGACAGCTTGCTCTATTTGCATGCAATAACGCTGTTTTAAATGACTTCTACAATCCTAAGTCTACCTAAAGGTTTACGCTGTAGGCCAGGGATCGGCAACCGTTTGCTTATAGTGTGCCAAACTAGGATTTTTAAATAATTCAGCGTGCCAGCAGCGTGAAAGTGACACTGCTCAACTAAATTATTTTAATGAGACAATTTATTTAGTGCCGTTGCAAGACCAACAGAAAATGGAGCGTTAAAGAAAAAAATCATTAAAATGTTTTATAACCGGTTTGTTATTATCATCTTTAAAAAAAAATCTATTCATAACTAATAGACAATTGTTTTTACTCAACTTACACATTAATGATTATCGGCATTTGAATTTAGTTGTCAAGATATTAATCTAGCACTAGCTATAAATTCTTCATAGTTTGATGTATGTAAAACTGAGATTTACGCTAAATTATTTAACTCTAGGACAGTTCAAACAATTATTACGTAACCTGCTAATTAAAGCATGTATTACTTTGTTTGCATCATCACTGACCATCAACACGATAATTCTTGAATTTATCAATCCGTTTAATGATGTTGTTTCAGACATATACCAATGGTCATCCAACACTGTTGTATATATTGAATATTTAAGATATTATTGATTGTCCTGGCCAAATCCTTTATTCATAGTATTTCCAATGATATTATAGATTTACCAATTCATTAAATTATTATTATTGACGTAATAGATGACTTACTATGCTGTGAGTATTATGTAAGATGTATTTGGCTCAGAGCCCCCATTAAATATTTGATAACAGCTGAATTATGCTGTATCCAATTGTTTATTATTATTGTTCTTATATGTAGATTATTAATTTATTATGTCTAAGGTGGTCCCAGTACAGTTCCCTAGGCGTCTCAACATGAATAACAAGTAGTGTAGAATCTATTGTATACAATACTAGTTAATAATGGCTCTTAGCAGTTGTATACGTGTAAACTTTGAAGTAGATTATTAAATTATGTAAAGTTTATATGAACTGCACACACAGTCAACATTGAGTAATGTAATAACTCCAGTTGGAGCAACGAGGAATATTTATTAACTTCAAATGTTAGAACGATGGTGGTAATTTCCAAATATTTACATAAATTAAAAATCCATTCAGAATGAAATATAGAGCAGGATATTAACTTAAGAGAACGTGCTCTTCAATAATTATGAATATTTGACACATATACCAAGTATGAAATACACATAATCCATTTTAAGAATCAACAGCTTGTTAAACAATTACAGTGGTTCCAGGGCCGGCTGTGGGGTTTTTGGCGCTCTAGGCGAAAACCAATTCTGCGCCCTCATTAAAGTGCCTTTGGCGGGGTCTGCCAGGTATGGAACTTCGAAAATGTGTTTTTGTTAATAATTGTTATAGCCCAACAAAGAATTTTATTTTATAACCTGTGATTGATGGCTGTGAAATGTAAATAAAACAGTTGAATGAAAAGTAACAATGGCTTTGCATTGTAGATTAATAATTAGCAATATAAATTATTATTAGAAATGTTACATAACTCACAGTTTTACATTAGTATATAGGTTTATAGGTTTTATAATTGCATATGTACAGTTCTCTTAAAAACAAATAGAAACTCACAGTTAGATTATAAATATTGTTTTCAGTTTTTATAACACTTAAAAAAATACACACAAAGACTACTTGATATTCTTTGATATTGGATTATTGTTTTCTTAACTACGGTCCAAAAGTCACTTTGAAATACTGATTAACAGTATTTATACTCCTAAAGACTAAAACCGTTATGGTACTTTTCTTGCTTTCTGCATAGCAAATTCTTGTATGAGGGCTTTTGAGTCTAACAGTCTTGCAATCTCTACAGAAATTGTCGCCAGACCAGCAAGTCTCTCCTGACACATTGTACAACACAGATAGGTTTTATTTAGCTTAAGTTTTGAAAAACTTCGTTCAGCACCAGCTACGGAAAGGGGCAACCTAAGCAAAATACGAAGGGTTACACAAATGTTAGGAAATCCATTTTCAAGAATTTGTTGGTAAATGTAGTTGAGGACATCTTCAGGGTTCGATACTAAGTCATGGAGATGATGAGAAATTGCTCTTAGTTCAGAACACTGACGTACAGCAGCAATGTCAGATTTATTCAAACCTTCATCTTTTTCAATTGTTAATGCTTTTTCCAAGTTTTTGCACATTAACTTAACCTTTGATGAGTTCTTTTTTTTTTATAGTCAGGAATGTTGTACAAAAAACCAAAGATACCAGATAGGCTACTTTATTTAACTGGGAAAATCTTTCTTTTACCGCATAAGCAGCTGTGTCTAAAGCAGCAACATAAAAGTGGATCTTGAAACTTTCTGAGGGGTCACCTGCAATGTTTACA
Organism: Anisus vortex; assembly: GCA_949126835.1. Lineage (NCBI taxonomy): Eukaryota > Metazoa > Mollusca > Gastropoda > Planorbidae > Anisus > Anisus vortex. The sequence goes on along the minus strand of OX421507.1, from coordinate 13,309,099 downwards.
TATTCATCTGTTGATTCGTACTCAACCATGTTCTATTTTTTTTAATTCGGACCTTCTCTTTCTCAAATACTGGTTCTATTCCAAGCAACTTCTAATGCTACTTCATTAGCATCAACCAGAACTCTATTGAACTCTAAATCACTTCTAGCTGTAACGAAAAACTCTTAGTTTTTTTTTCAGGTGACTAACTGCTCTCTGGAGACTCAAGTCATTTTCTTGCAGTATCTTACTAGTTATGTTTACTTGAAACATAATGCTGTGCTATGTGACAAGTGTTGCAATAAACTTGAAGTCTGAGATATTTTTAAGTGACACAAGTGCTTCTACCTTCGCAATACTGCCACTAGAGCTATTTAGTGTCTTCAGTAATCTATGCCAAAGCATCACAAACATGAGATAACTGGTACCGCAGAGGTGTTAGTGCATCAATTCGACTGGGACATCGTGTGCCTAATGTACTCGTTTTCGTAATTAACAGTCTGAAAATGCACAAAAACAACTGCATTGCCAATGCAAACAACTCAGCGCCCTCAGGACTTACGATTCACGAACTGACTTGAAGGTCACGGTCACGTCACTTGACTATGATTTTGCGCCGCCGCATTGCATCCAGGGTGTGGCCGGGGGAAGTAAGGGGTTGCCTTTTTACACATCGCTACACACAGCGAGGTTGCCAAACTAAGTAGCCCACTGTTAGGGCATACTTTCCTATTTTCTAAGACAACTTAAATAAAATGCCCTTCGCCTTTCATTACCTAGTAATCCATTTGCCTATGCTAGTAGCGCACAGAAGCACAAAACTTTAATATAGTTTATACTTTTATATCCCCAAATTAAAAAACAAATCCTCAATTTTGCGCCCCCCCTAAATTTTTCGCCCTAGGCAGCCGCCTAGTTCGCCTATATGGATGAGCCGCCCTGAGTGGTTCAGAGAGCAAGGTGATATGTCTTCTTCAGTAGAGATAATATTTTATGGAAACGAAGCTATAAGCTTACTTCAGTAGACATTATGGAAAAGAGAGAGAGAATCCCGCCCAACTTAAATACTGTCGAGATATCGGCTACTTTTTAGATTCGATTTTCCTGTTGGAAGTATTAACTATCGTGATGCAATTGTAATTTAAGAGGGAAAACTAACTATAACCCGACTAACGATACTCCAACCGGAAGTGTTTAAAGCGATACAATGTTCTAGAATTTTCTAAAGGGGAGCATCCGACTGAGTAAATAATTTGCTTAGGGAGGCGTTCATTGTGCAAATATTAACAACAACCATCTTTCCAACATTACATTTGCATTTCGTTTTGTAACACAATTAACAACTATCGGAAGTGATACGCAGTAATCATACAAACTGGGTAGTTAATGCAAGGTTTAAAAATGTACGTATACATTATTTAGTCGTATAATATTTATATAATTTTTAAATATCTTTTATAGTTTTATCATTTTAAAGTTATAAATTGCAAGCCATTTTTTTTTTAAAGAAACATATTAGAAATATTAATGCAAAGAAAACGGATTAATTATCTCCCTTCAATAAATTCTCCAAAACTGATGCTAGTGATGCCAAACGAGTTAATTTGTTTTAATATAACAAGTGTGCTTCTGAAAACGCTAATCTATCTAAATTGCCTTAAATTAGGGAAAGGCAAATGTTTTGAAATAGATTTCACGGCAAGATATTTCCAGTTTCAATGCTAAATTTAAACATGCGACAGATAAACATGCGACACTTAAACACAGACCCTTAACCACACGACAGATAAACATACGGATACTTAATCACATGACACTTAAACATACCAGCAATCGACGTCCAGTGTAATTCCTATATAGTTAGCCACGCAACAGCCAGTCATTATGCTGACATACGTTGTTTTACTTGCATTAAAAAAAATTCTTGGTTGTCTCTCGCGTGCCACTGAAAATCGTTATGCGTGCCAAGTCTGGCACGCGTATCTTAGGTTGCCGACCTCTACTGTAGGCTATAGGCCTATACTTTCGATTTTAATTTTACATTGAGAAAATCATAGCGATTAAATAAAACGGAAGTGTACAATACAAAAGGGAATCGGGAATTCCAAAAAGAAGTCATTCGAGTCATCAATTATCAGAAATATTAAATCAAGCGGTCCACCGGTCCACCTTATTATAGTCTTTGGTTAGACATCAGACAAAATTCACCTTTATAAAGTAAAAAGCCTACGGTTTCGTTTGACTCTTTTACTAGTTCGTGAATCATTAGACGGATAGGATTGATGGGTGGGGATGGATTTTCATATTAGTTTTTTTTCATTTATAAGTAGGCCTAATGATCCTCAATATCTTTACTTTTTTTTTTTAATCACATCTTGACTATGCTTTCAAATTGTATGCGGTTATTTCACCTGACTGTCAACCAACAGGTCGCGGGCTCTATCCCTGTCGCCCTGCAGGAGTTTTGGGCCTAGTGGACGTAATAATCTTCAATATAGAAAAAACGTCTGTATACTTATAAGATTCCTGCATGATCCCGTCTCACCCATGAGTCTAAAATATAATTATTAGAATCTACTTAAATTTTCGTTTCTTTTATACTTGTGAACGGTTGATAGCGAGGCTCCCTGTTCTAGTTAGCGAACCATTTTTAACCCATTTAAATCTTGTTTTAAAATCTCAATTACAATAGTCTAAATTCTGAGATGAATTCTATTGTCTTGGTTCGAATCATCTGGTTACTATTAGGAACAGTGCCCTCACATGGGGAGAGGGGGGGGGGCAAAGGTGGCATATGCCCGGGGACGACACTTCTAGGTGCGGCAAATATAGTCTAAATATAGCTTTAAACAAAGCAGTTACAGTATGCAAGGGGGCGTCGCTGACACTTTTGCCGCTGGGCGCTACCTAGGCGTGTGTGGGCTCTGATTAGGAATTGGGGCGCGGGTGGCATAGCGCTGTTGTAGCAAAGGTCCTGGCGACTTAAACATTTGTTCTCGGGACGGGGAGGGTGTCCCTAAAAGGTAACCAGCTCTGATGTGTAGCCTACCTGAAATTAGTTGGTGCAAGGATAAAGGCTGCTGGGCATTGTGCTGTGGTCACAAGCTCCTCGTATGTCGTGGCAATAGAACCGCGTTAACGAGTCGATGATTTCCAAAAGAGTAGGCCTATTTACCACTCCCGGTGCTATGGTGTTTCGCTATCATTAGCAACGCTTATTCTCTTGATTAAAATCTAACTTCACTCCCCTGCCCAAAGTTCCTCTACTCACTCTACTCACTTAGCCTACTTACAGCAATAGCAGTGGGGCTTTGAAAAAATCTGACTAGATCAGGATTCGGCAACCTACGGCACGTGTGCCAGACTTGGCTCACAGAGAGATTTTCAATGGCACTCGGAACACCATAGAAAGCAATAATTCATGTCTTTTCTAAAAAAAAAATGAGTGCTAGAACAGAATGACTTTTTAGGCTGTTGGCACGCTGAATGAATTAGAAATCCTTCTTTGATACCTTATTAGGTTGCCGACCCCTGGACTAGATTCTAAGTCCGAATTATGTATGAAAAAGGTTGATATTTTTTTATAGGCCTAGGCCTTAGTCTCTCTATTTTTTTTTACTATTTGTGAGCGGTGGCTAATTCTTAAAAAAAAACACACGAAATATTCAGATCTTAGGCCCTATCTAGAATCTAGACACTATTTCATTTTAAAAAAAACATCTTCACTTTTCACACTGTCGGTCATGTTGACCATCCTAACCCTAAAACGGTGGAGAGAATAATAACAAAAAACAATAATAATAAGGGGAAAATAACATATCTATCATCGGCACTTTTGAGTTGCCTGCTCTTGTTTCAAAGGCAGTGTCAATGGGCGATTACTCGGTTAAATGTTAAGACGTTGACAGATAAGGGCAAAAATCACTTTTTTTCTTCTTTTTTTTTAAAGAACCCGAATGCGGGGGAGAAAGGAGGAATAAATGCATTTTGTATATTTTCATTTTCGGGAGTCTATAGTGAAAACAGGAACTCTCGCGCGCCTTGGCGCCCCCGGTCGGGCCTATGTACACATAAATTATCAACAAGACTCCGCGCGCCCATTCTCCCACAAGACTTTTTTAGTCTGTCCATCGAGCACAGTGTTATTCTAGTGACTGGTGGGAGAGAACTGAGAGAACCAAAAAAAAAAGTGAGGATTAAAAGGGGGAGGTAACCACCTGTAACTCGGTTCGAGGACGAGGGCATTTTTCTCTCTCTTCTTCCTTCCTTCTCTCCCCTTTTTTTTTTGTGGGCGGGGTTTTCCCATGGGATTCTCGAGCCCAGCTCGCCACTCCAGGCACGCGAGGGCTATTTATTGAGTGAAGCACTCTTCATCCTGATTGACACCTCAGATCATACACTAGAATACATGGGAGAGTTGGGAAGAGGTGGGGAGGGGGGGGAGCCGTACTAGACCTGGGAAGTGAGGGGTGGTGTGTGTGTGTGTGACACTGTGTGTGTGTGTCCGCGTTTCAAGTTCTTTTTTTTTTTTCTTTTGTTTCCGTAAGCGCGCCTCGAGCCAATGAGAATCGAGATGCGCGCGAGCCCGAAGGATGTCGAAAGCGAGCTCGGCGCATTCCGGAAGTTTTCGGCTGGTGGCTTTGCGAGTCGCGAGCGTGGGAAATGAACGACTTGTTACTTCACACTGCCAGTGAGAACCGACCTTAGTTAGGGAGTGGGGGGGTGTGGAGGAATTGGGTGGTACAGTGGGATGAATGGAGAGGGAGAAGAGGAGGGCGGAGGGGGTTAACGCAGGTGGGGGTGGAGGGTCATAGTGCAAATGGTGTAGGAGGGGGGATGAAAGGAGATTGCCGCGTGACGGTGTTTTGTATTTGTCTCTCCCACAGTCACCGCGTTACGTTTCACGAAGCCCCCCATCCAACCTCAATTTCGCCCCTCCCCCCCAAAAACCACCAACTCCCTCCCTCCGTCCCCCCACCACTTCCCCTTTCCAACAGTGAAGGTATTGCAGCCGTAACTAGCTGCTGGCTTTACATTGACCGCATTGCTTCCATCTTGTTTCCCACCCTCCCACCGACCCTCCTTCTCTCTCTCTCTCTCTCTCTCTCTCTCTCCCTTTACACACACACACACACACACGCGTACCTCACTCCCTCACCCCAACTAACCTCCACCCCCTCCCAGCCAGTGGTTTTGACATTTCTACGAAAAGGAAACATACACAATTTCGGGAGGTTTCTTCCCCACATTCATAACACGTTGTCCATTTCAACCAGTGCGGACCTACATTTATTTCTCTTTGCCCATCTGGACCTCGTCAAACAGGTTGTTCTGTCAGATATAAGCCACAAACTACTGTGAGCCAACTCTTCTGAAAACGAAGACATGCCTGGGAATGCTCTTATCTAATGTTGCAGTTTAATAAATCAATCCATTTTTCGGACTCATTGAGGAAAAGGAATTCAAATGCCAATTGTGAAATAAGTTGTGTTATTCGGTTCTAAACAAGTGGTTGATTAGCCTATATATAGCCTATCCATCATATATCACTGTTGAGCTATTTCGAGGTTTACGGTTCTCAACATAAGGATTCCATTTGTCCATGATGACAGAATCTGACCTATCATCGCCAACATCGACCTCGTCTTTCGGAGATTTGAGCCCAAAGAAGATGGAGGATAAGGCCAATTACCGAAAGGTACCTTTTTATTGATGTTGTTTTTTGTATTGATAATCTCGTCAATTAGTTGGCTACACATGGGAGGGCCTACTCTAGAAGTTTTTATTTTGCCAGCGTGGTATTCTATGTTTTTCCACCTCCGGGTCCCTTAATCCATAATTAGTGTCTTTGATTTATTTTTTATGGCAAATCAATATCATTTTGCATCCCCCCCCCCTTTCTCTTCCTATAGGACTATAGGTAGGCTATAGGCATTGGGCCATAGAAGTTTGTAGGCCTATATGTTTGATTTTATTTTTATGTAATTAAGTTACAAGCTAACTTGTATTTGCACTTTGTTTTATGAATTCTTTTACTAGATCTATTAGGACTACGACGTGTTTAAATTATTTAAAATCACTAACTCTTTTCATAAACAATTATTTCACTCATTCATTTGTCCATCGCTTACTTATAGTTTATAGATACGTAAACTGTATAAATAAATAAGCTTACACAGATGTAAACAGTGCCGTTGCTATGGATTTGGGGGCCCGGGGGGGGGGGGGAGGCTTGGCTTCTTTAGGGGCCGCTGCATTTTGACATTCGACATTCTGACATGAGAAAAAAACAATTCGGATACTCCTTTGGGGGCCCCCTCAAGTAGGGACCCAAGGGGACTTTCGAATTTGGACCCCCCCCCTCCCCTAGCTACGCCACTGGATGCAAAGAACGTTGATATGTAGAATCTCATTTCTCATTTGTGACACGGCCTTTCACATTGACGTAGTCAACAACAGACCCACCCACATTACAATTAGTAGCCCCCACAAAACAGGGGCCTACTTTTTTTCCCTTCATAGTTTCCCCCCATATTTTCTTTCCCGTGGCCATTCCCTTGCAGATTAGATCTATTGTTGATTTTGATAAATCTCAAATGTAAACTATCACCCCAGTAATTGTAATTGTACAACCACGAAGCAGCTGGTCTAGTTGCTAGATATGAGCTGAAGATATTTCATTACAGTTAACAAGTTCATATATATATATATATATAGCCTACTTTCAAAAAGAGGTATCAACTAATGTAATAATTCCAAAGTGTCATAAAAATGTCTGTAACAGTCAGTGGCGTCAATACTTAGTGGGCCGATATAAGTTTTTACTGTATATTCAGCGGTGGTCTAGAATGCACAAGAAAAATAGGGCCCCGACTGCACAGACGCCCACGGTTGTAAGTTGTAATGCTATTCACTAATGCATCATTAAAAAACAATGTACAAGCAAATCTAAATGCATGCATTCATTTTGATTGTAAAAAAATATTGGTTTATGATGTTTTATTTAATGCTTCCCCCCCCCCCAATCCACCTGTCAATGGGTGTTTTCTTTAATCGCCATTCGTTATTACGTCACCTCTCTCTCTCTCTCTGTCTGCTCCCAACGACCACTTGTTGAATCGCCTCTCACTCACAATTAATTCTCTTGTCCTCGGGTTCCTCACTCACAGAGCAACAAGCCGATGATGGAAAAGAAAAGGAGAGCCAGGATCAACTCGTGCCTGACGCAACTCAAGACGTTGGTTCTGGAGGCCATGAAAAAAGACGTAAGTTATTACCCTTGTATTAATAACTAGTCTAGTTATTGATTATCCCCCCTCCCTCACAAACACACACTCACCAATCTCACATATTTCAACTTAACATATCCCGAATAACTCAAGATGCAGATTAAATAATGACTTATATCGGTGTATGGATGATGTTATCATATTTAAAAATTGATTGATATGAGAATGTAATTTCCTTTTTTTTTTAAATTGAGGTTGGCCGGTAGTTAGGGGTGGGGCGGGTTCGGGATAGGTGGCGACTGGGCGTTGCTCCAGCCACACAATCACTTGGTTGTTTCGTTGATAAGAAGATCCGTGGCTTTAAGCTCATACCAGAATGGAAGGCAAGAAATTTTCCTGGTGCGAAATAGGTCATGCACATGAAACCGCAATGTACTCACGCTAATGAGACACACGCCCACCAGAGCCGAGTACATACAGCTAGATCTTGGGACGTTGTCTCCCAGCCCCCCTCCTCCGGCATTGGAAATGAATAAACATACAACGATTAGTATCATTTTTTTTTCATTCCCTCGACCCACCCACCCCTTCTTTCCCTCTTTTCTTGACATTTTTCTTAGATCTTGACACTAACCCATTAGACAAATTCTCCGGTAAGCCCATGTACCATATCTCTCTCCATTTCTAACAGCTAGCTATATTGGTCCAACATTAGGCCAAGATTTATATCCATCCGGGACCAATAAAGTTTTCTTATAGATAGTATGGAGATCTGAAACCTGAAAGCCTTTTTTACATTTACGTCGAACCATTTGCTTCACGCTGCAAAAAGAACATTAAAAAAAATGTTCGTTCAAAAAGGTCACAGAAAGAGGACTTACCGGCAACCCCCCCCCCCCCCTATCTGAAATCTTGAAGAAAATACCACCCTCAACCCTCCCCCACCCTTGACACTAACATGTCAATCACTTTCCTTACAAGCCACTATTTTCTTAGTTGTGCTTTTTTTTTTTTGTTTTTCTTGTATCAATGAAAAAACAAAACAAACGAAAAATAGTATTAAAAAAACTAAACACGTGTTTTTCGGGGGGAGGGGGTGGGGTGTAGAGGGAAAAGAACACATTCAGGCCAGGTCTTCAATTAAAAAAAAGTAAATCCAGGGCGTAATGGACGGTTTATATGACCATCAATCTGTCCACTCCAACCTGAGGACCGCAGGTCGTTACTAGGGTGGACGTATGTTTGCTCATCTAACGCACACACAAAGGAAAGAAAGTGGTATCCCCTCTCGCATGCCTAGATACCAAAAGTAGCCCTTATCTATCGCCCGATACTTTCAAATGTTACTATCTTTTCTTTTTTGCCATGTTATCCATAAAGACCCCTATTCTCTTGTCCACACCTTCCTGTGGTCAGATATTTGACTTAAGTTTACCCTACCCCCTCCCCCCCCCTTCACCACCGTTCGTTTTCTCTTTCACCCAAAATCACGAAAGAACATTTCGCGCCAATTTATTTTTTTACAATTTTTTTTTTCTTGGTCGTGCTCCAGGTTTAACTGTACTCTCCTTAGTTAGTAAACACTGGCCTATATAATGTCTTGTACCTGCTTTTAAAATATTTTTTTTACAGACCTGGATTGGGGTGGGGGGGGGATAGATTAGTCTGTATGGCCTTGACTAAAGACACAACTTAAGACTTTGACTTTTTTCTCTCATGAAAGTGCCAATATAAAAAACCTTTTGACTCTTGTGTGTGTATGTGTGTGTGTGTGTGTTTAGAGCCTTGACCCCTTGCTAACAGGTCACAGTGATTTTGTCTTGTATATAAAAATAAACAAAAAAAACAAAACTTTGAATTTTTTGGCGCCTTCTACGAAAAATGTTAGCACAGGAAAACCAGTAACTTAACAGCATTTAAAACATTAGTAAAGATGCAAGACTAGACTCGGACCACTGATGAGCGTAGGACACAATAATCTTATTTATAGAAGGAGCGTCTGTAATAGATAAGATAAATAATAAATAAATTATTTCGTCAAGATTTGATATAGTGAAACGTGCGCCATTTGTAAAAGTATAAAAATCGAATGAGTTTTTCTGGGGGTAGGATTGCTTCCCATTCCCTTCTATTCTTAACAAGCCTCCGCCATGGTGCCAATGGTAAATGGGCGGAAGTAACGTAGCGAAAGCAGGATGTTGATCTTCATTACTCTAGATACACTGTTTCCCTTATAGGATGTTTCCCTTTCAGCGCCAATTGTAGTTTGATTAAAATTTACAACCTAACAAATATATCGTAGTTAGACTATATATTTTTTAAAGAATAAATTGTTGTGTCTATAGAGCGTTCGGCTAGCTTACAAAAGGTAATTGGTTCGAATGCTCGTGAAGGCTAGTATTTGGTACTTTTTTATCAAAGATTCTGCCCAGCTCTGATGGTACCCAGACATTAGTTGGAGAAAGAAAAGTAAAAGCGACTGGCCACACAATCCCCTAGTATGTTAGCAATGATTCACAAAGATTTTAACTAAAACAAAAAAACTTTGGAGATAAAAAAAAATATTATATAATAATACACCGGCGTACGGTATTTTTGTGTGTGTGTGTAAGGGTGAAGTGTCTGGGTGAAACTTATTTTATTATTAGGCCTACTGCAATTAACTCCCATTTTCGTTCCGATTATTTAAAAAAAATTGTCTGCCCTTGTTTCAATTTACAGAACTCTCAGTATTCCAAGCTGGAGAAAGCTGATATTCTTGAACTTACTGTAAAACATCTGAAGAACGTGCAGCGTTACCAAGGCAACGGTAAGTAATCTGCTGTTGTTTTTTCTTCCATGTTTTCTTTTCTTGTCATAATGAGATTATAATAATATGTTGCTTTGCATTTAAATATAGAATTAACATTGAGACCTTTAAGGACTAGTAAGTTGAAAGTTTAATTCAACTAAATCAAAGTTAGATCACACCATATAATAATAATATAAAAAAAATACTTACAGAGCTTTGAAAAATATCAGATTTTTTTAAACGTGAAAAGGAAAAGAGGTCATTATTTTTTTCATTCCCCCCCCCCCCCCCACTTCCCCAAATGATGTCTTGTAACTTACCCATGATAAATTGGACAAAGTGTGGGGCGCCCAACATCGAGCGGTAGTAATAGCCATAGCAAGTGCATGTTAAAGGAAAACTCTTTAAATGCAGATGCCGGTCCTGCTTTCTTCTCAGCTTTAGATTACAGTTAATATCTTTTACTAAATAGTCTACTATTTACAGGTGTGAATTAAAATATCATTTTTACTATACTTCGGGGTTATTAAAATACTTATGAATTTAAGCATACAGTTATTAAAATTCAAACATTTGGGTGAAAATAAAATGCTACTACGTTATAATAACTGACTAATATTAATCTAAATGTTATTTTCACGATCCAATAAAAAGTATAATAAAAAAAATATTTTCTTATACACAAGGGGAACCAGGTCATAAATTTATTCACATGGGCCCCCTTTTGGCATTTGACTTCACCCATCCGAGCCAAATATTCGCCCCTAGTGTAAACTAGGTCAGTCTCAACAAAACAACAAGTGCTTTCAACCGAACTTAACTGCACATTTGACCTAATTCATCGTCCATTTAACATAAAATAAACGAATAGATGTTTTCATAAACAAGAAATTCACACAACAGGCTCGGCACACAAAAAGAGGCTTTGAGTGTTGTGATATATAGTATTATATAGTAGTATAATTATATGATATAGTTCTACTGATGTGGCACATTTCTGGTAGATTAGATCGGAAGATAATGAAAATATCATTAAGTCTTGGTAGATTGGGTTTAGGCATCTCGATTTTTAGCATTGCTGTGTAGTTTTAATGAATGTAATAGTATTTTGACGTGGGGTAGTCACGCACTGAACATTGAGAAGAAAAGTCTGAAATAAACCGTCCCTGTTATGATAGTTTAACAATAAAACCCCAATAATTAGTAGCGCAGTTTACGGCGCTGTCTTATAGGTTCCCTATACGAGGCGCTAAGAATAAAATGAGAACGACCAAGTCAATATGAACTCCAGTACAATTGTGTGACATTGTATGTTATTTTCTCTCTCCCAGGTGTGACCCAACTGCCAGATGCTATAAGCAAGTACAGAGCCGGATTCAATGAATGCGCCAACGAAGTCATGAGGTATCTCGGCGACTCACAGGGCGTTAATGACGAGGCCCGGACCAGGATTCTTTCTCACCTGGCTTCCATCCTTACCCCCTTGAACAACCTGCCTCTACAGCAAGGCCACAACGCGGCCATCCTTCCTGCCCTCGCCCCGGCCCAGCATCACCAACAGCAACAAATCCATCTCCACCAGCTCCAGATGCAGCATCAGCACCAGAACAGCATCTTCGTGGCGCCGTCCAGCGCGCAGGTTTTGGGCATTGACACCAACAACAACCAGCCCGCTGCGGTGATGCAGCATTCCGCGTACCGCTCGCAGAACGGGAACACAGTGGACATAAAAAACGTCATCTCTCATTCGCCCACTGCGTTTCAGACACCGATTCACGCGGGAGCGGTTGGTGGCCCAGTGGGCTTGCAGATCCCGTGCATGGAGGCTGCCCAATTTCAGCTTGTTCCAAGCGCGTCTGGACAGGTGGCCCTTGTGCTCACCCCGCAGGCCATCCCAGCCGTGAACCTCTATGCGAGTCAGCAGTTGGGCAGACTGCCATCTTCACAACCTCAGCAGCAGACGAACCTGCACTGCGACATTATGGACGATACTGGAGCTATTTCAGAAGACTCCAAGTCTGGCCTGGCATCCGACTCCAAGCATGTCGCCATTAAAACGTCCAAACTCCACAGAAGCCACGACGCCCCTGCCTCGCGCTCCTACGAAAAGTCCGTACCGCCAACCGATGCCCCCAGGCCCGCGTCCGCCCAATCCTCCTCGCCTTCACCCTACGACCTCAGACAAATCTACACAGCTGATCGCACGGCCTTCACCTCTGCCTCCCTGAACAAAGTGTCAGCGAACGTCATTGCAATTAACAGTTTGGATAACAACGGCAACAACAATAACAATGGTGGTAACTTTAAAAATAGCAACATTGTTCGTGCAACTTCCACGTGGAGACCTTGGTGAAGGGCTAACTATGGAACTGGGTATATGTTCTAAATATAGACTTAATGTAGATGCTAAATTTAGACTTTGGTGAGAGACTAAATACTTATAGTCTAGATCAGAGGTCGGCAACTTACGGAACGTGGCACGCAGAGCAATGTTCAATGGCACGCGAAAGAAATTTAGTGCTAGAGCAGGATGACTCTTAGGATTTTGGCACACTGAGTGAACTAGAAATCCTACTTTGGCACACTATTATCAAAAGGTTGCAAACTCCTCCTGGTCTAGATATTAGTGAAGAGCTAAAAGAGAAAATCATCATCATGCATCTGACCATAAGGCTCCCTTGTACATTACTTCAGTTTGCAGGAGAACTCTTGCACCTGTCGACTAAATAGATCTAAAAGTTTGTAACAGGCCACTGGATAGTAAATTAAACAGTGCTCATGGAGACGTAGCACCTGTACCAATAACAATTCTGGGAGAAAATCTAACCAGATTGTTAGTTATTGTTGTTACATTTCATAACTTGTTACAGTCAACAGTCTGTGTACTAGACACCCATGGATGTCCTGTTATTTTGGACACAAAAAAGGCTCTTGGGATTGTTGCAACTTCTAAAAACAAGCCCCAATTCATTTTAATGCTATATGTTTTTTTTACATGTTTTTCTTTAAACTATTCTACTAGTCTATGTGTTATAATTTTATTGCTACACATTTAAATCCTTTTTCTTCCAGTTATATGTTGTTGTATACCTTTATACATTTATACACTATACCTTTACACTAAATCTCACCTTTCGAAGATGTCCACTCTATATGCTAACAGAAGGACACATAGATAGACTGACGAATGGACGACAGGCTGACTTGTCAAAGTTCCTGACTGACTAATTGATTTAATAATTGTATCAGTATCAGACAGATCAGCAGACAGAATTGAACAGTTGTGAGTTGTGAGTATTTGAACATGTTCTGAACTGTTCTCCTAGTGTTTCACCCTGTGGTTAGTACACATTCCTGTTGCCAAAACTCTTTAATCCAACTACGTATTCCAAAACAAACGAGGCAATAATTTGCCCCGTTGTCATGTCATTTATATCATTCTTAGTGTAGCCTACATGGTTTCGTGTAGGCTATAACAATTTAAAATTTAGAACAAAAATGTACTCACCCCCATGTTATTGTGGACTATGTAACCTAAACAAAAATTACAATTAAATAATTAAAATTGAATAATTTTCAATTAGTGTATTTCCTGGCTAGATCGGGAAACCCTTTTTATGCCTCTAATTGCTACTGGGGAAGTACAGATAACTTGTATGGATTCATTTAGTCCTTGCATAGGAACTTATATGTATTAAAGAAAACAATAAGTGACTCTTATATATTTGGCGGTAAGGTAATGAAGACAGGGTTCTCACACAGTTTGGAAAGTCTGGAAAAGTATGGAGTTTCAAAAAAAAAAATCAAGGCCTGGACAACCTTGAATATTGACATTTTAGCCTAGAAAAATAGCCTGTCAGCCTGGAACTTTATCTAAATCTATGTTTATATCTAAATTTATTATAAAAATCAAGGTCAGGCAAAAAACGCCAATCCCATTTTTATATGCCATAAACGCCCACTGACCAAGCCTTAGATTAATACCTCATTCACGCAATATTTAGGTCACTTAGAGGGAGGAGGCGTGTGACCGTTTTCCAAACAACGTGTTCCAGCAGCCTGGAATTTGGGTCTTATAGCTTTGAAATAGTCTGGAAATATCCTTGAATTTGTGTTCAGAAAAAATGTGAGAACCCAGTGAAGATTCTACACTCTGATTGGTTCATTCTAAGCAACCAAACTGTGTTATCAATTCATCTTGTTATAATATATAAGATGTTAAATATGCACTATAATCAAACGTTTGGTTAACATATACATTCTGTTCAACTATGTTACCATGCGTGCCTGTAATAATGACTCAATTAATGGCCTTTTTCCATAACTATAATTGTAATGTTATACTTTTTATATAACAATAGTGTGCCTTATTGTATGCATTTGTACAAATAGACGTGATGAGTATGTGTGGGTGTGTGTGTGTGTGCGTGTGTGTGCTATTGACTTGTAATGTCAAGCCATGACAGATGACTTTGTTAAGTCTGACAATAAGATCGCGAAATACGAAAATACATTGACAAGGCCTAACCCATAACTACAATGTGACCATTGCAGTGCCTTTACTATGACAGAGAAACAATGACAATTACATTGAAACAACGATTTTTGCAGTCTTGAAATTTAACTGTAGCACTTATAACGACCACAATTTCATTCAACAACATGGGTGTTTGTAGACTATGAAACACTACCATGACATATGTACCATTAGACCATCTTTACATATGCATATATATTATATGATGTGGCTGCATTATGTACAAAATGATAGAACGGGTTCATTTGTTGGGTTTTTAATTCTCTTTTGTTTTCTTCCAATTCATGTTCATTGCATGTTTATAAAACTATACAATGCAGACATTCCTAGAATGTCTTATATTTTACAATGTCTGCTTCTGTGATATACAATGCTGGGACCACCAACTTTTGGACAACGCAAGATAAAAAAAATAAAACGTTACATACATAACAAATGCACACGTGTTTCTCTCTTTTGTTATAATATTAACTTTCCATAACTAGTATAACTATGCTTATTTTATCTATCATTTCATTCACCAGGAAGAAAAGAAATGGTACAATTAAATTTGACAAAATACCTAAAGCCGATTAGACATTTTTGGGAAATCTGGTGTTTCGGTGTGTTATTTTAGTATTTGCAGCTTGGTTTACAAAAGTTGTACCCAGATAAGTCATATTGGTGATTCAACGTAACATAAAGTATCCCGTCAGACCAAATTGATCCATATGACCAGTGAAGCAACGTTCACATATATTTTATATGTAAGAATTCATCTTTCTTATTTAAACTTTCCGGGTCGGATATTATGACTGTGAGAATAATATCAGATTTAATATTAATTCAAGGAGAAAAAAAAAGAAATATTTCTTCTATTTTGACGTCACAAATATAGAAAATTGCACATTAAAGTAGGCGGGAGAAATACGACGCCACGTCATAGAATGATCCACATCAAACGTATTTAAATAGTAGGATAGAAAGTTTCGAGTCAGTCACATCAGTAGGCAAAATATTCACTCTGTGTTGGCATGTAATACTAGTAATAGCAGAATAATTCAACATAGACTATAATATATTATTTCTGACATTGTGTTTGTTTTATACTGTTTTAAAATATTGTTAATTAATTCTGAAAGATGAGATTTAAATTTTCCATTTGTTTGGGCCAATAAAGAAAACTTTTTTTTTAAATATTTAAAACTTAAATTGATGTATTCAAATTAAAAAGTAAATATAATACGACATTATTATAACCAGATGTCTTTTAACAGGGAATAACCTAATGTCTAATAGTAAGAGCATTAAATTTAATGGCGAACAAAACCACGCATTTTAAAGATTGTAACAAAATATGTTATGCAATAAAGAATGTAATAAAATAACCAAACTAGAAGTTGTTCAAAAGCAAGCATTCTCTCTTCCCCACAATCACCTCCTTTACCTCCCCCTCCCCCCATCATCCATCAGACCTCACGCTGGGTAACATGGATTCATGCACACTTTTAAAACTAAAAGTTAAAAGCAACTGTTACGAAATCTCACTGGAGATCTTCAGAGATATATGTAACAACGTAACCATTTCTGATTAGCTTCTCTGTTTTCATCTGTAACAAGATTCTTTTTAATCTTCCATGTTTCTTTCCTTTTCTTTCTTCTTTTCTTTGTTTTTGCCTTTTTTTTTTTTGTTTATATCTAGTATGTTTCTTCAAAAATTTTTTGTCAATTTTCTTCATTTCGCGACCCCCCTCCCCCTCCCCCCCCCCATTCCATCTCCCAATGTTTTTTTTCTTTCTCGTCCCGAGGTGTCACGTGTCAGTGATATACTTGAGCACCAGACAGCC
Organism: Anisus vortex; assembly: GCA_949126835.1. Taxonomy (NCBI): domain Eukaryota; kingdom Metazoa; phylum Mollusca; class Gastropoda; family Planorbidae; genus Anisus; species Anisus vortex. The sequence goes on along the minus strand of OX421507.1, from coordinate 13,292,737 downwards.
GTGACCACTATCGTGTGATCTAACTTGTCACACAACACGTCAAGCCTCGGTTTACACGGCAGAAATATTGCATTCTAATCCTTCCGTTTCTTGTGAAATCCTTCTCTGAGATTTCATGCAGCTTAGTGTTGTGATTGTTTGTTTCTTGTGTATCTTTTGTATCAGGCACTTGCGCAGACATTTAGTATCTTTGGCGTGACATATTGTTCCCATCGGTCTCAAAGTTTTTATTTATTCATCTTTCTTACACCATCCCCCTATTTCTGTTTCTGCCCCACACACACACACACACACACACACTGTAAACTAGTGTAAACCATCTAATCCATTCTCTACATCTCTCGCTTACTCTTGAAATTTTCTCTATTCCCTATAACTTTTCCTTTTCTCTTAGTCTATTTCAGCTCGTTATTTTCGCTTTCTTTTGAGTCTCTCAATTTCTCTCTCTCTTTCTCTCTCGCTTCCTATTATATACACCTTTCTCTATCTTTCTGTCTCCTTAAACATCCTCTATTCGCTCTCTTATTTCACTCTCATTTCACCTTTCTCTATCTCTCTCAATTTGGTTGAGAGTTTGTTTTTGTCAAAGACTATATAATAATAAACGTGACATAAAAACCAAACATAAATATGAACATATTCTCATTTAAAGGGATGGCACAAGTGAGTCAAACAAAGCAATTGAAGAAAAAAAAAAGGAAATATCCACATAAGTCGGTAAGGTTCGATGTTTACCGAATCTGTGAGCATGCAAAAAAATGGGAGGGAAGAGGAAGGAGGTAGAGAGGGAGGTTAAGTAATATTAATCGAAACTACTAAGACAGATGTTTGCTAGTAGGGAAAGTACATGGACATACACACACGTACGGAGGTGAAAGGTGGGGGAGGGGGGGGGGGCAAATAGTTATTATAATTTTCTTTCACGCCTTTCAATAGAAGCAATCCCTCCCCCTTTTTTTTTCTTTACTGCAATGTGGTGTGGCGGCAACTCTATCCCCTCCCCCCCCCGGCTCCATACGCCACCCCTCCTCCCCCGGCCACCTCTACAGTCCCAATAAACTTATGACGTACTATGGGCCCCATTACCGACTTCATTCATGGATTACTTGACTCTCCTTACTAGTCAAGTAGGCGGTTGGGATATTATTATGGGGGAGGGGGGAAGGGAGGAGAGAATTGTTATAGGATCAGAAAAAAGAGGGGGGGGGAGAAGAAGTGTGGGAGGTGTGAGTGGGATGGAGAAGAGAAAAGAAGAGAAGAGTATGTGCATGACCTACTACAGAACTAGAGCGAGACGTTTAACCGCATTCCAAAGATCACAGAGAGAGAGAATATACAATTTTTAAACAAATAAAAAAAGGACCGAACAGTGTGACCTAATTTCCATAACAACGATTTGATTGGTTGAAAAGTGTGCAATTGTACAAAAGAAGACCACTCCCTATTTGCTTTCATCAAAGAAAATAAATAGAAAGGAGGGGGTGGGTGGTGGGGGGGAAAACAAAAATGTGCTACCATCTGCCTGGAGAAAATATTTAAGCCCCCAGGGTTAAGGTACTCGTATACTGTACTCGGGGGGGGGGGGGGGGGAGGGGCGCCACGCACGGCCGGAGAAAATGACTTTTGATTCAATTTCATAGATATTATGAGAAGTCATGACAAACGAGTGTCATCCTAGAGATCCCCCCTCCCACTCCCTTACATCTCTCCCCATCCTTCTCTCTCTTTATATGTTTGGGCATTTTTGTCTCTGATTTATCTCAGATACCTAGGGCCAGTTTCATACTAGGGCCAGTTTCATACTAGGGCCAGTTTCATACTAGGGCCAGTTTCATACTAGGGCCAGTTTCATACTAGGGCCAGTTTCATACTAGGGCCAGTTTCACACTAGGGCCAGTTTCACACTAGGGCCAGTTTCACACTAGGGCCAGTTTCACACTAGGGCCAGTTTCACACTAGGGCCAGTTTCACACTAGGGCCAGTTTCACACTAGGGCTAGTTTCACACTAGGGCCAGTTTCACACTAGGGCCAGTTTCACACTAGGGCCAGTTTCACACTAGGGCCAGTTTCATACTAGGGCCAGTTTCATACTAGGGCCAGTTTCATACTAGGGCCAGTTTCATACTATGGCCAGTTTCATACTAGGGCCAGTTTCATACTAGGGCCAGTTTCATACTAGGGCCAGTTTCATACTAGGGCCAGTTTCATACTAGGGCCAGTTTCATACTAGGGCCAGTTTCATACTAGGGCCAGTTTCATACTAGGGCCAGTTTCATACTAGGGCCAGTTTCATACTAGGGCCAGTTTCATACTAGGGCCAGTTTCATACTAGGGCCAGTTTCATACTAGTGGTCGCCAGCCGAACGCGCTGCCGCTCTGCCACCCATCCCCACCCATACGAATCATACTGTACAACTGTTTTATTATTTATAAGTTCCCTTACAGAAGCCGATGATATGTTTTAACGTGTAGGATTTCTGAAGGTTCTTGGTGGTTTCGAATTCTGGTGAAAGCTAGAATTTGTTTCCGGGGTCTGGAGGGCGTCCCACGTGAGCTCAACTCTGATAGGGTGGGTACTTGACATAAGCTAGTACAAAGTAACATAATGTTAGCCTAATATTTGCTGGAAATAGGTCTAATGTAGCATCCATCTCAACCTATGTTATAGATTTATACTCGACTTATAATGTATGTTGATGTATATATAGTCTATATTTTTTTTAGTTCTTTTTAATTTTTGACCATATTTTCACGATCAAGAAAACAATAATGGATGATGCTATACAATAGGGGTCGGCAACCTTATGATAACAGTGTGCCAAAGTAGGATTTCTAATTCATTCATCGTGCCAACAGCCTAAAAGTTATCCTGCTGTATCAATAAATTTCTTTTAGGAGAGACTTGAATAGACTTTTTGGGGCTCTTCCGCGTGCCAATGAAAATCCCTTGGTGATACCAAGTGTGGCACGCGAGCCGTACGTTGCCGACCACTGCTATACAACATACCTTCTTGTTGTTTTTCATTTAAAAAAAGCACACAAATGATTGAAGTTATTCAATGTCTCAGTCTTTTACCTTTCACAAACAAACAAATCTATCTATGTCTTATCTTCCAACATCCAACATCCAACCGTCATTAAAAAAATAATTATGTATGATCTTTTTTTGTTGTTGTTTTCTTTAGACTCTCGCTCAACAAATCTGGCCGCCTTGTCACAGATTAATCGCCGAGTGACTTTCAATGCGCCTTCAGACCGTGGCCTCCAAGTCTAGTTTCTTGGTCTTCCAGGACTTCACAATTATTCATCTCCAACTCAATCTATGGGAACATCTCCCCAAACAAAACAGCGAAAATAGAACTATTAAAACTATTCGATGCAACTGTAGATAATATTTTGTTCTTTTTTTATTTATTTTTTTTTTAACTTGGCACACTCGTTTAAATCCCGTTACAATTATTAAAATCAAATTCGTAAGCAGAACTCTTTGTATGTTTTCGGGGGGTTAAAGGGGTAGGTTTTACCCGTATCATAAAAAGACCTTTAAAAATACGTACTTGTGTTGGGTAGAGGGGGTGAGGGAGGGAGGTAATGATGAAACGCATCTACCTTTCCTCTTGTATTGTGTTGGTGTTTAATAAACACTTGATGGGATTTAGTTCTCATAAAGCCTAACATTATTCAGACAACTGGGGGTAGATAGTCTGCCTGCAAGACGCACACTGTTTTACATTATTCAGACAACTGGGGGTAGATAGTCTGCCTGCAAGACGAACACTGTTTTACATTATTCAGACAACTGGGGGTGGATAGTCTGCCTGCAAGACGCACACTGTTTTACATTATTCAGACAACTGGGGGTAGATAGTCTGCCTGCAAGACGCACACTGTTTTACATTATTCAGACAACTGGGGGTAGATAGTCTGCCTGCAAGACGCACACTGTTTTACATTATTCAGACAACTGGGGGTAGATAGTCTGCCTGCAAGACGCACACTGTTTTACATTATTCAGACAACTGGGGGTAGATAGTCTGCCTGCAAGACGCACACTGTTTTACATTATTCAGACAACTGGGGGTAGATAGTCTGCCTGCAAGACGCACACTGTTTTACATTATTCAGACAACTGGGGGTAGATAGTCTGCCTGCAAGACGCACACTGTTTTACATTATTCAGACAACTGGGGGTAGATAGTCTGCCTGCAAGACGAACACTTTTTTACATTATTCAGACAACTGGGGGTAGATAGTCTGCCTGCAAGACGCACACTGTTTTACATTGACACCACCGTATGCCTTGTGTGTTTGTGTGAGAGTGTGTGTGTTTGTGATTAAATTGTGATGCTTTGATCCATTAGTGAACGGTGCTGATTATTTTAAAAGCCTACACCAATTTTATTACCTTTAGTTTGCTAGGTAATTTGCCCAACACGTCTACAATGTATAATAAGATCTTTTTTTTCATTATAAATGATAGTAATAAGATAGCTTTCAGTATTTCAGTATTTTTTTTTATGAATGGGTGTTTGCTGTTCTTTTTCACATGTAGGTCAACATTGTCTTCTGGCCCACGTCGACGTAAAAAATAAGTGTTTGAGAAATTTATTGAAAATTTAAAACGACTTTATATATTTTATATATTGTATTTTTTAAATCCTTTACCAAGTACCACAATGAACCCAAAATACCTGATAGTCTAAATAAAGATTTTCTTGATAGCGATGTCCTTGTGTTCTCTTCTGTTAGTGATTAATTTAGTGTTCAAAGAAGCTTTTTATATATATATATTGTCATGTATATTGTTTTTCCAAGAATTGGAACACGCAATGTTTATTCTCCTCTCTCTCTCTTTTCTTACTACACACAATATTAGGACGTTTAGTAGGAAAACGAAAGGTTCTAGGTAATGCTGGGATTCTGTGTTGATCTCAAATTCTCAGAGTCTGGGAACGACTCATTATTTAATAGGGGAAGTTCCTATCGTTTTTGTTATGAGTTTTGTAATGATACCATGATTTTCACCCCTACTGATAATGGGTCTATCCCTTGCACCACTCGGATAGTATTTAATGATTTGTTTTGTCTGAAAGACAGGGAGTTTCAAAATATGTTCCTTTGAACGTTTGTGTTTGCACTATTTTATTCTAACTGTACATAATAGATATATTGTATATATTGAACATACCACCTGAAATAAACTATCAACAACAGTTACACTGAAGCTTCTTTGTCAAGTTACTATCCTATTGTGTTGAATACATTACTATAAGATTTATCTACTACCATAATATACAAGAAAGGAAATGTTGGAATACAAATACTGAATTTGAGCCCAGGACTATAAGAAGAGTTCGTGTAATACTGAAACATAAATACTAATAATTAAAGTCTCCCCTAGGACTAACGAGAATTATCAGCAAGATCTACACAGCTCTGGCCACAAGGGGATTGTGGACGTAACAAAATTTGGTGGTCTCGCCCGGTATATTTGAGTTCTACTTTTCCTGACCTAGGATTGACAAGATTTGGTAGTCTCGTTCGGACTGTGAAACTATTCTTTTTAAAAAGAGGAGAGAACTGGTTTGCGTTTTTATTCCTTGGGAAGTGTGAAGATTCCACGAAGTGTTTAATATTATATTGTGCAAATTTCTGGACAAATCGTAAGTTGGAACTTTATATTTTATTATACAATATATACTACTCTACTATAACAAATATTTCGAACGCTATACTATGGCTTCGAATATATCAAGTGAGGAACTTAATGCCATGTCATTTGCTGAACTAAAAGAATTAGCTGAGTCCTTTGGGATTGAGGCAGGACAGGCAAGACCTAATCGTAATCGTTTGACCAAAGAAATTATGACATGTTTGAACGGGCAGAATGCCATGAACACTGGTAGTGTAGTTGAAGTGGGACAGAACGATATCAATGAAGGTTATGTAGCTCCCAGTGGGGGCGAGGTAATTGCCCACGGAGACGAGGTAAGAAATATGTCATCTAGATCATCAAACAATGATGAAGATGAAGGGTTGAGTGAAAACCTAAAATTCCAATTAGCTATGAAGAGAATGGAATTAGAAAGTATGGAAAGGAGAGAATTGGAAAGAATTAGGATAGAAATTGAAAGCAGAGAAAGGATAGAGATGGCACGCATGAACAGACCTGACCATCGTAGGGACAGCAACGGTATGGATATTAGCGCAATGAAGCAACACTTGCCTATATTCAGAGAAGAAGATGTTCAAGATTTCTTTTTGCTTTTTGAGAGGATAGCTGTAGATTATCAGTTCCCTGATGATAAGATGGCTTTATTGTTAAGGTCAACTCTCAACAAAGGAAAAGCATTGGACGTAGTGTTGAGTTTAACACCCGAGGAAATAAATGACTATGAAGTAATCAAAGATAGGGTGCTGAAAAGTTATTCCCTGACACCAGAAAAATATAGAAAGCTATTTAGAGACAGAAAGAAGGCATATGATCAAACTCATGTAGACTTTTTGAGACAAAAGGAGAAAATGTTAGAACAGTGGCTAAGGTCACAGAATGTAAGTGAGTTTGATAAACTCAAGAACCTAATATTGTTTGAGGAATTCAATGATTGTATTCGAGTGGATATTAAAACTCACATCTCAGACCGAGGGGTTGAAGATATGCATGAAGCTGCTAGATTGGCAGATAACTATGCCATAATTCACGCCAGCATAAAGCCATATTATGCTGACAAACCCAAAGTGCACAAACCAGAGTCCAAGGAGGCTAGTAAACCAAAAGAGACAAGTGAAAACAATAATAAGAACAGTGGTGTAAATAATAATAGTAACTTAGTTCATTTCAGGAAGCAGACAGATGTAAATAAAGCAAAGGTGGTATGTTTCAATTGCAAGAAAGAGGGCCACATGAAGAAAGATTGTTGGATCCTTACCAAGAAGCAAGGTGCTATTCTACACTGTGCCAGAGTGCAGAAAGATAGCAAGCAGACAGAAGAAGTGTGCAACACAGGGTCAAGAAACTCAAAAGAAATGCGGCCGGCATCGCCCATAGTTGTGGAGTCGATGGTTTTTGAGAACAGTCTATCTAAGGTAAAAGAGAATAGCTGTACTCAATCTATTATGCTTTCGGAAGGCCGTGAGGAACAGATGGTTCCTGAAGTCCCGGAAGAGGACGACCTATCCGATTTTCGACCCTTTGTCTACGAGGGGACAGTGTCGACAGAAGTCGATGTACTCAGCAAGAAGAAAATACAGATATTACGTGACACGGGTTCTGCTGTCAGCGTGATCCTGGAGGGCAGTGTGCCGTTAACAGATGCCACCAGTACCGGTGAGTCTGTTGTGCTGAGAGGTGCTAGTATGGAGGCTGTGGAAGCTCCACTGCACAGAATAAAACTCGAGTCGGATATTTTTACAGGTAACATCGTAGTGGGAGTGTGGCGCGCACTACCCGTCAAAGGCGTTTCCATGATATTAGGAAATGACATTATGGGCGGCAGAGTCACTGTCGAGCCCATGGTTAAAGTGTTGGAGACAAAGATGGCGGAGGACAAAAACCTACGTCCTGCCAATGAACGCCCAACATGTGCACTGACAAGAGCAATGCAGAAAAAGAAGTCGGTAAAGACTCCTGCTACGCCGTGTAGTGCAACGAAAGATGTGTTTGTCTGTTCTGAAGACACACATGCGAATGAAACAGTGATAACAGAAACACCTGACATCGATTTAAGTGCTACGTTCTTTGCTGAACTAACAACTGGTGATGCAACAGAGAACGATAACATTTTGTCACCAAAGCAGAAATTGGTGAAAGAACAATTGAATGACGAAGTAATAATGCAACTCAGAATGAAAGCTGTTGATGAAAAGACTGCAGATGCAATGGCGGAATGTTTCTACATGAAAGATGAAGTATTGATGAGAAAGTCGAAACCGCTCAACTCAGGTACAAACGAGTGGGACAGTATTCACCAGATTGTAATACCTAAGTGCTATCGTCAAGATATACTGCGTATGGCGCATGATCTTCCTTTCGCTGGTCACATGGGAGTCCGGAAAACGCACCACCGTATCCTCCCTTACTTCTACTGGCCAGGACTGAGAAGAGATGTCGAACAATACTGCAAGACTTGCCACGTATGCCAAATGGTAGGACGTCCTAACCAACGAATTCCTGTCGCTCCACTCCAGCCGATACCAGCGTTCGACGAACCATTCAGTCATATACTCATTGATTGCGTGGGCCCGTTGCCGAAAACAAAAGCCGGTTTTCAATACCTGCTCACAGTCATGTGTTCATCCACTCGCTTCCCGGAAGCCATTCCGTTGCGGAACATAACAACAGTGAAGGTGGTAGACGCCCTGACAAATTTCTTCACACGTTATGGCCTACCGAAGACAGTACAGTCCGACCAGGGGACTAACTTTACTTCGAACATTTTCAAACAAGTCATGGAACAATTAGGGATAAGCCATAGGCTATCAAGTGCCTATCATCCTGAGAGCCAGGGAGCTCTGGAAAGGTTTCATCAGACATTAAAATCGATGCTTAAAAAGTACTGTTATGAAAACGAGAAAGACTGGGATAAGGGTGTGCCTTATGTACTGTTCGCTGCAAGGGAGGCCACTCAGGAATCCCTGGGGTTTAGCCCATTCGAACTTGTGTATGGACACTCAGTCAGAGGTCCGTTGAAACTTCTACATGAAACTTGGCTAACGGACAGTGAACCGATTGGACTTTTGTCATATGTAGATAAATTTAAAAATAGGTTTTATCATGCTTTTAACCATGTGAAGATTCATTTTCCACAGATGCAGGAGCGTATGAGACAGAACTATGACCGTAAAGCTACAGCTAGAACTTTTGCACCAGGTGACAAAGTTCTTGTGTTTCTACCTTTGCAAAATCAGCCTTTAAGTGCAAAGTTTAGTGGACCCTATGAGATAGAGTCAAAGCTTGGCGAGGTCAATTATTTGATAAAGACTCCTGACCGGAGACAAAAACAGAGGGTATGCCATATTAATTTACTTAAGCCCTATGTTTCCAGGGAAAAGAGTAAACCACGGGAGGTCCCCATGATTTCGTTAGCTAGAGTCCCGACGGATTTATCTAGGATAGAATATAAGTTTGCAGAAAGTAAACTTAATAATACAGATGCCCTTAAGAGTTTAGATACAAGGCTAGAACATCCTCCGGTAGAAGATTATTGAGCTGGTACATGAAAATAAGTCAATGTTTACAAATGTTCCCAGTAGGACACATGTCATAGAGCACGATGTAGTGTTAACCAATAGTGCCAGGTCTATTAAACAGCATCCATTTGACCCCATCAGACCTGAGCATATTAAATTAGATGTAAAGTATATGTTAGAAAATGACATAGGAGGAAAATGTGATAGCAAATGGTCTACACCCTGTGTGATGGTACCAAAAGCCGACCACACACTGCAGTTTTATAGAGACCTTGGGAAATTAAGTAATTTGACAGAGACCGACTGGTATCCCATTTCCCGTATCATCGACAGGATAGAGACAAGGTCATAGCTGATAATCTATCTCGGGTGCTACATGATTGACTGAATAACCCTATACTTCTTTTTCAGATCATCTCACTTATTCATTAAGAATGTGTCATGATAACCTATCATTCGTTTGAATTTTGATTATGGAATACCTATAGAATACTTGTATCATACAGAAGTCAAGTCTTTTGAAAGTATTAATAATTCTTATAATCATGTATAATATTGATGTTCTGATATATTTTAAATTCATTTGATTATGGAAAAGAAATTCCATTTAAATGTTGATGCATGATGCAATAAATATATAATATGCACGTATTTACTTGATATGGATGGATAAAAGTAATTGTCATCACATGCAATTAAGTGGGAAAACTTTGAGATAGTTGATTTATTATCTTGTTTTATTTTAGTTAATGAATGGAACTAAATAATAATATGTACAATTTTTATCTTAGAAAGAGATGTAATCTTAATTGGTATAAATTAATAGATAATATTGGAAATCTATTGCTAAATTGTTATATCATGGTAATAGAATGGGAAAAACTAGTGGATATTCACTATGTTATATAGGTTGTTATATATTCCATATATCCGGGAATGGAGGGAAACAAAGGTACCTAAAGGTGTGCACTCATTCGACCCTGAACAATCTTTTATATGAAACTTTTAAATTTGCCAAAAACGCATAATAGTGGATTACATTTTAATATTTAGATTACTGTAGTAATCGTAACTAGAGCGTATTTTCTCCTCATATTTGAGAAAAGGGGAAGTATCATCATCTTAGGTATGAACCCTGTTAATGTCAAGTTGACACTGTAATTTAAAGGGGAAGTAACCTATAGTTTGATTCGAGTTATGTATTACTTATCTTTTGGTTTGTATATTAGAAGTAAACTGTTGGAAATTGACAGAGTTTGAGCAATGTTATATTTGTTTAAATAGATTAAGACTTTTTGCAAATTTTGGTGGAAATCCACACAACTGTACATAGTTAAAATAAGAATGACTAGAATATTTTTGAATTATTTGTACTTGTTGAGACATTAGTTAATATTAATACTAACGGGGAAATATTTGTCCATCACGTTATAATCACAATTACCATTGGGTAGTGACACTTTTTATAATTTAGTTGTGCCAGTGAGCCATGTTTGCTTAAATTGTCTTATAATCTTCCATTGATTGTTGGTTGTTAAAAACGATAGTGTTAAGTACGAAAAATGTACCATGTTGAGTATTACTTGGGTAATTATGGTACATTATTTCTTTCATTGGGTGGGGGCGTGTCATGTATATTGTTTTTCCAAGAATTGGAACACGCAATGTTTATTCTCCTCTCTCTCTCTTTTCTTACTACACACAATATTAGGACGTTTAGTAGGAAAACGAAAGGTTCTAGGTAATGCTGGGATTCTGTGTTGATCTCAAATTCTCAGAGTCTGGGAACGACTCATTATTTAATAGGGGAAGTTCCTATCGTTTTTGTTATGAGTTTTGTAATGATACCATGATTTTCACCCCTACTGATAATGGGTCTATCCCTTGCACCACTCGGATAGTATTTAATGATTTGTTTTGTCTGAAAGACAGGGAGTTTCAAAATATGTTCCTTTGAACGTTTGTGTTTGCACTATTTTATTCTAACTGTACATAATAGATATATTGTATATATTGAACATACCACCTGAAATAAACTATCAACAACAGTTACACTGAAGCTTCTTTGTCAAGTTACTATCCTATTGTGTTGAATACATTACTATAAGATTTATCTACTACCATAATATACAAGAAAGGAAATGTTGGAATACAAATACTGAATTTGAGCCCAGGACTATAAGAAGAGTTCGTGTAATACTGAAACATAAATACTAATAATTAAAGTCTCCCCTAGGACTAACGAGAATTATCAGCAAGATCTACACAGCTCTGGCCACAAGGGGATTGTGGACGTAACAAAATATATATATATATATATATATATAGAATTGATTACGGTTGTCAGTCCAGTATTTCAGGAGACAAATACGAAATGACTTTGTATGTATCCAATACAACACTATCAAATAAAATTCCGTTTGGCATTTTGATACGGTGAACATTGTGAAATAATGCTTTATATACAGTAACATTATAGATAGTACAGTATCAATATAATGAATAAAGTAACAGAATAGGAAATACAAAACAATATAATGAATAAAGTAACAATAGGAGATAGTAACAATATAATTAAAAAAGTAACACAATAGGAAATACAGTAACACTATAATGAATAAAGTAACAAAGTAGTAATCACAGTAACTAGACTATATGATGACTTAGCTAACAATATAGTGAACAGGGTACAAATATAATTACTATATTAATATTGTTGGTCTTGTGGTTTCTTTTACCCTCTATCGCCAAACCATTGTAGGTCTATAATCAATTTCGACATGTATAACAAGTAAAAAGTAAAGTACCCGTCGGACCAAATTGATCATAGGGCCGGTGAAGCATCGTTCACCAGTTTCAATGACCACGTTTCATACTAGGGCCAGTTTCAAACTAGGACCAGTTTCATACTAGTACCAGTTTCATACTAGTACCAGTTTCATACCAGGGCCAGTTTCATACTAGGGCCAGTTTCATACTAGGGCCAGTTTCATACTAGGACCAGTTTCTTACTAGGACCAGTTTCTTACTAGGACCAGTTTCTTACTAGGACCAGTTTCTTACTACGACCAGTTTCTTATTATGACCAGTTTCTTACTAGGACCAGTTTCTTACTAGGACCAGTTTCTTACTAGGACCAGTTTCTTACTAGGACCAGTTTCTTACTAGGACCAGTTTCATACTAGGACCAGTTTCTTACTAGGACCAGTTTCTTACTAGGACCAGTTTCTTACTAGGACCAGTTTCATACTAGGACCAGTTTTTTACTAGGACCAGTTTCTTACTAGGACCAGATTCTTACTAGGACCAGTTTCTTACTAGGACCAGTTTCTTACTAGGACCAGTTTCTTACTAGGACCAGTTTCATACTAGGACCAGTTTCTTACTAGGACCAGTTTCTTACTAGGACCAGTTTCTTACTAGGACCAGTTTCATACTAGGACCAGTTTCTTACTAGGGCCAGTTTCATACTAGGGCCAGTTTCATACTAGGGCCAGTTTCGTACTAGGACCAGAACAATGCCCGGCAGCTTTTACTTTACCCCAACTAATGTCAGGTACCCACCAGAGCTTATGCTTAGGGACACCATATAGTCCAGGGGGGGATAATCCTAGCCACCACCAGGAGTCGAAACCAGGACCTGCGGTACGCCAGTAGAACGCGAAGTCGGTCGGGTCTAACAAACACCCAACATTTCAATGGGCGGGATACCCTGGAAAGGATGGTGTCCGATAGTTGTCCGGAATTTTCTATTAAAAATATAATCTGCCAACGGCACAGATGATTCAAGTTGCATGTTAATATTAATTATGTAGCACCTCTAATTTGAACATGGCTACCGGCTTATCCGAGTTAACAAATAGTTATTGATAGCTTTTTCCTATCTGAGTGTACACTTAGTTTTAGTGTAAAAATAAAATAATGTGTGAATATAAATTAAAACTGAATTAACGGAGATAAATTTAGAGATGAGAATCTGGGATTGGAAGTGGGAGAGTGGGGGAAGGGGGGAGGGGTAAGAAATACTTTTGATGATGAGGTCTTTTGATCTAACTGTTGACGGCAAAACAAAAAAAAAACAAGAGAGGGGAGGGGGACAACAAATATTCAAACGTCCTTACCGTGGCTATGTGTGATGGTTGTGCGGGGTGGGGGGGGGGGTGCACGGGGGGGGGGGGGGTAGATAGTTTATCTAGATATTTTTCGGGGGTATTTCTAGCTTCTGCACTTCAAAGATAGCATGTATTGTAAATGTCAAAAGATTTTGACAACAACGCGTACTGCCTTGGGTAACATTATATAGGAAGAAATTGAAGACATGGGGGCGTGGCCAGCACACACTGAAGCCATCCGAGAAAGTGGGGGGGGGGGGGTGGAGGAAGAGAGAAACGCATACTGGAAAAGGGGGAGGGTGTCGATAAAGTATATTTTGAGATATGGATATATACGTCAGTGCAACAGTCCATCGCGTTCTATGATTCCTGATGTCTGGCTCACACGTTTAATCGAAGTTCTTCATATATAATATAAATACATTTATACAGAGAGAGAGAGAGAGAGAGAGAGAGAGATAACGTTATTGAATTTTAGGCGAACACATAGGCTACACCAGGATTCGGCAGCCTACGGCACGCGTGCCAGACTTGACACGCAGAGTGATTTTCAATGGCAAGAGGAAGACTCACAAAAAGACACTTCAAGACTACTCTACCGGAAATTGATTGGTGGCGCAGGTTGACTCGTAGGTTGTTGGCACGCTGAGTGAATTGGAAATCCTACTTTGGAACAATTTTATTAAAAGGTTGCCGACCCCTGGCCTAGTAGGCTTTTAGTAGGCCTAGGCTATACTCATAATTGAGTCATAATACAGCAATAATGGACTCCTGGCGTCAGCTCAAAATATCCCTTTTCCACTTTAATACATGTTGTTATAGTGTGTTCGCGAGAGCTTCCACGATTTACATATTTGATATGCGAGCTTGTTATTAGTGAGTGTGAATCTAATATTGTTACAATGGTTATCATATTAAAGGTATTTTTGAAAAAGAAATTACATTATTATTGCTGAAATGGCCAGCGAATCTTTTCTTCTGATTTGCAGACACCTATTTTATACAGATGATTTATTGTGCCTTCTGTATTTATGTCCACTGCAATGGTATTATACCACATAGTAATTAATTACATGCATTGTTCTATTTAACTAGTATTTAAATAGTAGGGGAATAAATTAATTTTATTTTACATTTTCAACGAAAGAATGGTGATGTCAATAAAAAAAAATCTTTTTGGAATGTGCGGGGCCCTTTTGTGTGGGGGCCCCCTGTTCCAATGGAACATGTGGAACATGCCTCAAAACGCCACTGACAATACGACAGTATACAAGGAATGTTTGGCCCTTTTTCCTTTTCATTTCAGTGTGAACAAACAAACATTGATTCTATTTACTTATAGGCCAATATAGACGATACAAATGTTATGTCGTTCACGACGTAAAATTATAAAAATAACCCGGATCATGATAAACTAAGTTTGGGAAACCGTACTCTACTTTACACTACCCCAACATCTGCCAACATCTACAGCTGAATCGGGTAAATAAAGCGTACTGAGCATGTTGTGAACAGTTTTTATTGGACATGAAAGCTGTTTCAAGCTCATTAATTGAAACAGACTAATTACATTTAAAAGAGTTTTCCTGCTCATCTTCTTTAATTAAACATAAATATAAGTAATTCTAAAACAAATGTATTTATATTATTAATTTAATAAATCTAAGAGACTTATGTTATTTCTGTAATTATGAATGTTTGAAAGATAAAATGAACAAACAATTAAAGCAGGAATGTGTGTGTGTGTGTTTTTTTACAACTGTTTAACGTACATTATTTTAATCCTTTAATAATTAAATCTTGTAATGCATACCGTAATGTTGGATTTATATAAAGAAATAATAATTAGTAATATTTGTTATACTACGAAACATAACCTGTTTAGCAACACTATTGAATTAAATATGGAGGCATTTTTAATTAAAGGGAGATAATCTAATTAACCCTTTTTTAAGCTAATATTTCTAATATGTTTCTTTTTTTTTTCAATTTATAAAGAAATAAATGGCTTACAATTTATAACTTTGAAAAGATCGAACTTAAAAAGAATTCGAAAATTATATGAATAGAATATGACTAAAGAATTTATATGTATATTTATAAACATTACATTAACTACCTAGTTTGTTTAATTACTACGTATCTAATCCATTTGATTAATAATTAATGACCGTTATCATCAATTTCCTGAAACACATTAAGTATATTTCATCTCAGTTAAACTGAGATCAAAATATAAGTAACGTATCATTGACAGGTGTTAGATGATCCTCATCTTGACTAACAAATGATAATTTGAAGACAATCATTACCATAAATGTGAACGTTTAATTATAAACTAATAATAATAATAATGACATTTGTATAGCGCTACCAACAAACATAATGCAAGCTCAGAGCGCATTTAACATAACAACTAAGAACACGGATACAGTCTATAGGCCAAGAAATACAAAACTAAATGATGATTCAAAACTTTACAGACATAGAACAAATCAAATAATTAAAACAAAAAATAACCGACCTAACATATTGGTAAGACAGTATGGCTATAAAGCATGTTTAAGATAAATATTGAAATAATGAGTTTTTAAGTTCTTTTTGAAGGTATCAATGAAGCTTGTTTGCCTGAGTTAAATGGGAAGTAGATTCCACACCTCTGGACCGGATATTGAGAAGGCTCTAAACCCAACGATTTTCAGAGAGAAGCGGGGCACTTCCAGAAGCGAGGAGTCGGCAGAACGAAGTGTCCTTGGCGGAACATATGGTTTAATTAGTTCCTTGAGATAGGACGGCATCTCATTATTATAAAGGCACTGATGGCAAAGTAGCGCAACTTTATATTCAATTCTTGCTTTCACATGTAGCCAATGGAGCTGACGCAAAAGTACTGTCACAGAATCTCGCCTTGACTTAGGCATGACCAGGCAAGCGGTACTGTTTTGAATACATTGTAATTTGGTGACCTTATCGTCAGGTATCCCGATTAGCAGAGCATTACAGTAGTCGAGGTATGAGAGTATAAAGGCAGTCGCAAGTTTCTTTGCTGAGTCAAGTGAAATAAGGTCGTATCGTATCTGATCAAGTCTACGCAGCTGTAAATAAAGGCCTCTGCATAGATTTCTAATGTAGGCATCAAAAGATAACCGTGAATCGATAACGACACCGAGTTTTTTTTACGTTGTCTGCAAAGGGGATATGGCAGTTTAAGACCACCAATGATTCCAAGCCCTCAACTTTGGCGATTTTACTCTGAGTTCCAATTAGAATTACCTCTGTCTTGTCTTCGTTCATCTTAAGTCTTTTTCCATCATCCAGGAGCAGATACTAGCAATAGCAAGACTGGGGTTAGCTGCTAAACGGGAGACTTCAGCAGAAATAGCAGAATCATGTAACTGCGAATCATCCGCGTAAACTATCGTACTTTATATCGACTAAATGCAAACAAAAAGGATGATAATCCCAAACACGTCAATTTTGTATTAAATACAAAACGCTTTAACGATTTTCTCTATAAATAATCTCCTTTACTTTTGGACATAGTCTTGCTACGGCAGTGGCGTATCTAGGGGAGGGGGAGGGGGTCCAAATTCGAAAGTCCCCCCGGGCTTAAGGGGAGGCCCCCAAAGGAGTGTCCGAATTGTTTCTTTCTCGTGTCATTATATCAAATGTCAAAATGCAGGGGCCCCTAAAGAGGCCAAGCCCCCAGGGCCCCCAAATCCCTAGCAACGGAACTGTGCTACGGAATTAAATTAATTGTCCTATACAATTAATTTTAAGAGAAAAAATCTAATAATTTGCTAATAGAGAATTGCTTGTAAAGACCATGAAGAGGAACTCAACGTTAGTAGGCCACATAATAGGAAAAGAAAAAAGAAAAAAAAACATCATAATAACTGAAAAGCTGGAGAGAAAGAGATGCAGATGAAGACAGAGACGGAAGATATTAGATGATATTAGATGTTATACGGAATATAAGATAAGATAAGATTTCTTTATTGATCCAAACAAATGGAAATTTGTCTTGATTACAGATGTTTTGTCCTTCAGCATATTTGAAAAAAAAAAAAAAATTGTTATTTGTATACAAGCACAGAAAAATATTTCTAAAAATTGACAATCGCACACACAATCACACAATTTATCATGCAAGAAAAAGTTCATTAGTATGCATCTATTGTATTCTGGCTGACTGAAGTCTTGACGATATATTTATTGTTGCGTACGGTAGATAAGGAATGGCATGGCAAAAAGACATAGAATGAAGATATTAGATGATATTAGATGATATAAGGAATATAAGGAATGGCATGACAAAAACAACAGAAATGCTAGAGTTTGCAAGAATATTATAGATTCTCTAAGACTTCTCCATCAATGTCAAGGCCAGAGATCGACAAACTTACTATACAGTGTGCCAAATGCCAAAAGAAGAATTTCTAATTCATTCAATGTGCCAACAGCCTAGAAATTCAACATGCGCCATCAATCAATTTCGCGTAGAAAGGACATGAACTGCATTTGTCGAGGTCTTCCGCGTGTTATTGGAAATCGCTCTGTGTGCCAAGTCTGGCACGGTAGCCGTAGGTTGACGATTCTGGTCAAGACAATCGTACATTATTTCTCGTTTTATTAATCTATTCATTTAGTCCAGAGCCATATGCTATCAGGTTTCCCTTTGCTCTTTACTTCAATCACTACCTTCAATTTCATCTCCAAATCAGGCCTTTTTTTTTTTTGTTGTTGTTGCTGACTTGCCTCTCAAAGCCTTAATTTGGCAAAATTGCTGGATAGAGGCATTTTACCATTATCTTCATTAATACCATCAATATCTTCAGCATCTAGTCACTGATTATTTGAGGATCACACACACAACACCGAACAGCATGAGTTGTTTTTTTTAGATCTAACTAGTCCACTTTCCATAGGGCATGGTGACCGAACGGCAGCGCGTTCGACTGGCGATCCGAAGGTTCTGGGTTGGAATCCTGGTGGAGGCCAAGGATTTTTTCCCTGGACTTGAGGATGACCCATAGTGGAGAGAGATGACCCTTAGTCTACCCATCTCTGATGAGTACCTGACGTTAGTTGTGGTAAAGTAAAGGCGGCTGTGTAGCTGGCCACACATAGTATGAAGTGGCTACAGAAACTGTTGAACGCTGCTTCACCGGCACTATAATCAATTTGGTCCGAAGGGTACTGTTACGTCCACAATTCCCTTGTGGCCAGAGCTGTGTAGATCTTGCTGATAATTCTCGTTAGTCCTAGGGGAGACTTTAATTATTAGTATTTATGTTTCAGTATTACACGAACTCTTCTTATAGTCCTGGGCTCAAATTCAGTATTTGTATTCCAACATTTCCTCTCTTGTAAATTATGGTAGTAGATAAATCTTATAGTAATGTATACAACACAATAGGATAGTAACTTGACAAAGAAGCTTCAGTGTAACTGTTGTTGATAGTTTATTTCAGGTGGTATGTTCAATATATACAATATATCTATTATGTACAGTTAGAATAAAATAGTGCAAACACAAACGTTCAAAGGAACATCTTTTGAAACTCTCTGTCTTTCAGACAAAACAAATCATTAAATACTATCCGAGTGGTGCAAGGGACAGACCCACTACCAGTAGGGGTGAAAATCATGGTAACATTACAAAACTCATAACAAAACGATATGAACTTCCCCTATTAAATAATGAGTCGTTCCCAGACTCTGAGAATTTAAGATCAACACAGAATCCCAGCATTACCTAGAACCTTTCGTTTTCCTACTAAACGTCCTAATATCGCGTGTAGTAAGAAAAGAGAGAGAGAGGAGAATAAACATTGCGTGTTCCAATTCTTGGAAAAACAATATACATGACACGCCCCCACCCAATGAAAGAAATAATGTACCATAATTACCCAAGTAATACTCAACATGGTACATTTTTCGTACTTAACACTATCGTTTTAATAACCAACAATCAATGGAAGATTATTAGACAATTTAAGCAAACATGACTCACTGGCACAACTAAATTATAAAAAGTGTCACTACCCAATGGTAATTGTGATTATAACGTGATGGACAAATATTTCACCGTTAGTATTAATATTAACTAGTGTCTCAACAAGTACAAATAATTCAAAAATATTCTAGTCATTCTTATTTTAACTATGTACAGTTGTGTGGATTTCCACCAAAAATTTGCAAAAAGTTTTAATCTATTAAACAAATATAACATTGCTCAAACTCTTGTCAATTTCCAACAGTTTACTTCTAATATACAAACCAAAAGATAAGTAATACATAACTCGAATCAAACTATAGGTTACTTCCCCTTTAAATTACAGTGTCAACTTGACATTAACAGGGTTGATACCTAAGATGATGATACTTCCCCTTTTCTCAAATATGAGGAGAAAATACGCTCTAGTTACGATTACTACAGTAATCTCAATATTAAAATGTAATCCACTATTATGCGTTTTTGGCAAATTTGAAAGTTTAATATAAAAGATTGTTCAGGGTTGAATGAGTGCCCACCTTTAGGTACCTTTGTTTCCCTCCATTCCCGGATATATGGAATATATAACAACCTATATACAACATAGTGAATATCCACTAGTTTTTCCCATTCTATTACCATGACATAACAATTTAGCAATAGATTTCCAATATTATCTATTAATTTATACCAATTGATATTACATCTCTTTCTAAGATAAAAATTGTACATATTATTATTTAGTTCCATTCATTAACTAAAATAAAAAACAAGATAATAAATCAATTAGCTTAAAGTTTCCCACTTAATTGCATGCAATGACCATTAACTTTCATCCATCCATATCAAGTAGATACATGCATATATATTTATTGCATAGTGCATCACAATTTAAATGGAATTTCTTTTCCATATTAAAATGAATTGAATCAAATGAATTTAAAATATATCAGAACATCAATATTATACATGATTATAAAAATTATTAATACTTTCAGAAGACTTGACTTCTGCATGATACAAGTATTCTATAGGTATTCCATAATCAAAATTCAAACGAATGATAGGTTATCATGACACATTCTTAATGAATAAATGAGATGATCTGAAAAAGTAGTATAGGGTTATTCAGTCAATCATGTAGCACCCGAGATAGAGTATCAGCTATGACCTTGTCTCTATCTTGTCGATGATACGGGGAATGGGATACCAGTCGGTCTTTGTCAAATTACTTAATTTCCCAAGGTCTCTATAAAACTGCAGTGTGTGGTCGGCTTTTGGTACCATCACACAGGGTGTAGACCATTTGCTATAATATTTTTCTCCTATGTCATCTTCTAACATATACTTTACATCTAATTTAATATGCTCAGGTCTGATGGGGTCAAATGGATGCTGTTTAATAGACCTGGCACTATTGGTTAACACTACATCGTGCTCTATGACATGTGTCTTACTGGGAACATTTGTAAACATTGACTTATTTTCATGTACCAGCTTAATAATCTTCTCCTTATCTTCTACCGGAAGATGTTCTAGCCTTGTATCTAAACTCTTAAGGGCATCTGTATTATTAAGTTTACTTTCTGCAAACTTATATTCTATCCTAGATAAATCCGTCGGGACTCTAGCTAACGAAATCATGGGGACCTCCCGTGGTTTACTCTTTTCCCTGGAAACATAGGGCTTAAGTAAATTAATATGGCATACCCTCTGCTTTTGTCTCCGGTCAGGAGTCTTTATCAAATAATTGACCTCGCCAAGCTTTGACTCTATCTCATAGGGTCCACTAAACTTTGCACTTAAAGGCTGATTTTGCAAAGGTAGAAACACAAGAACTTTGTCACCTGGTGCAAAAGTTCTAGCTGTAGTTTTACGGTCATAGTTCTGTCTCATACGCTCCTGCATCTGTGGAAAATGAATCTTCACATGGTTAAAAGCATGATAAAGCCTATTTTTAAATTTATCTACATATGACAAAAGTCCAATCGGTTCACTGTCCGTTAGCCAAGTTTCATGTAGAAGTTTCAACGGACCTCTGACTGAGTGTCCATACACAAGTTCGAATGGGCTAAACCCCAGGGATTCCTGAGTGGCCTCCCTTGTAGCGAACAGTACATAAGGCACACCCTTATCCCAGTCTTTCTCGTTTTCATAACAGTACTTTTTAAGCATCGATTTTAATGTCTGATGAAACCTTTCCAGAGCTCCCTGGCTCTCAGGATGATAGGCACTTGATAGCCTATGGCTTATCCCTAATTGTTCCATGACTTGTTTGAAAATGTTCGAAGTAAAGTTAGTCCCCTGGTCGGACTGTACTGTCTTCGGTAGGCCATAACGTGTGAAGAAATTTGTCAGGGCGTCTACCACCTTCACTGTTGTTATGTTCCGCAACGGAATGGCTTCCGGGAAGCGAGTGGATGAACACATGACTGTGAGCAGGTATTGAAAACCGGCTTTTGTTTTCGGCAACGGGCCCACGCAATCAATGAGTATATGACTGAATGGTTCGTCGAACGCTGGTATCGGCTGGAGTGGAGCGACAGGAATTCGTTGGTTAGGACGTCCTACCATTTGGCATACGTGGCAAGTCTTGCAGTATTGTTCGACATCTCTTCTCAGTCCTGGCCAGTAGAAGTAAGGGAGGATACGGTGGTGCGTTTTCCGGACTCCCATGTGACCAGCGAAAGGAAGATCATGCGCCATACGCAGTATATCTTGACGATAGCACTTAGGTATTACAATCTGGTGAATACTGTCCCACTCGTTTGTACCTGAGTTGAGCGGTTTCGACTTTCTCATCAATACTTCATCTTTCATGTAGAAACATTCCGCCATTGCATCTGCAGTCTTTTCGTCAACAGCTTTCATTCTGAGTTGCATTATTACTTCGTCATTCAATTGTTCTTTCACCAATTTCTGCTTTGGTGACAAAATGTTATCGTTCTCTGTTGCATCACCAGTTGTTAGTTCAGCAAAGAACGTAGCACTTAAATCGATGTCAGGTGTTTCTGTTATCACTGTTTCATTCGCATGTGTGTCTTCAGAACAGACAAACACATCTTTCGTTGCACTACACGGCGTAGCAGGAGTCTTTACCGACTTCTTTTTCTGCATTGCTCTTGTCAGTGCACATGTTGGGCGTTCATTGGCAGGACGTAGGTTTTTGTCCTCCGCCATCTTTGTCTCCAACACTTTAACCATGGGCTCGACAGTGACTCTGCCGCCCATAATGTCATTTCCTAATATCATGGAAACGCCTTTGACGGGTAGTGCGCGCCACACTCCCACTACGATGTTACCTGTAAAAATATCCGACTCGAGTTTTATTCTGTGCAATGGAGCTTCCACAGCCTCCATACTAGCACCTCTCAGCACAACAGACTCACCGGTACTGGTGGCATCTGTTAACGGCACACTGCCCTCCAGGATCACGCTGACAGCAGAACCCGTGTCACGTAATATCTGTATTTTCTTCTTGCTGAGTACATCGACTTCTGTCGACACTGTCCCCTCGTAGACAAAGGGTCGAAAATCGGATAGGTCGTCCTCTTCCGGGACTTCAGGAACCATCTGTTCCTCACGGCCTTCCGAAAGCATAATAGATTGAGTACAGCTATTCTCTTTTACCTTAGATAGACTGTTCTCAAAAACCATCGACTCCACAACTATGGGCGATGCCGGCCGCATTTCTTTTGAGTTTCTTGACCCTGTGTTACACACTTCTTCTGTCTGCTTGCTATCTTTCTGCACTCTGGCACAGTGTAGAATAGCACCTTGCTTCTTGGTAAGGATCCAACAATCTTTCTTCATGTGGCCCTCTTTCTTGCAATTGAAACATACCACCTTTGCTTTATTTACATCTGTCTGCTTCCTGAAATGAACTAAGTTACTATTATTATTTACACCACTGTTCTTATTATTGTTTTCACTTGTCTCTTTTGGTTTACTAGCCTCCTTGGGCTCTGGTTTGTGCACTTTGGGTTTGTCAGCATAATATGGCTTTATGCTGGCGTGAATTATGGCATAGTTATCTGCCAATCTAGCAGCTTCATGCACATCTTCAACCCCTCGGTCTGAGATGTGAGTTTTAATATCCACTCGAATACAATCATTGAATTCCTCAAACAATATTAGGTTCTTGAGTTTATCAAACTCACTTACATTCTGTGACCTTAGCCACTGTTCTAACATTTTCTCCTTTTGTCTCAAAAAGTCTACATGAGTTTGATCATATGCCTTCTTTCTGTCTCTAAATAGCTTTCTATATTTTTCTGGTGTCAGGGAATAACTTTTCAGCACCCTATCTTTGATTACTTCATAGTCATTTATTTCCTCGGGTGTTAAACTCAACACTACGTCCAATGCTTTTCCTTTGTTGAGAGTTGACCTTAACAATAAAGCCATCTTATCATCAGGGAACTGATAATCTACAGCTATCCTCTCAAAAAGCAAAAAGAAATCTTGAACATCTTCTTCTCTGAATATAGGCAAGTGTTGCTTCATTGCGCTAATATCCATACCGTTGCTGTCCCTACGATGGTCAGGTCTGTTCATGCGTGCCATCTCTATCCTTTCTCTGCTTTCAATTTCTATCCTAATTCTTTCCAATTCTCTCCTTTCCATACTTTCTAGTTCCATTCTCTTCATAGCTAATTGGAATTTTAGGTTTTCACTCAACCCTTCATCTTCATCATTGTTTGATGATCTAGATGACATATTTCTTACCTCGTCTCCGTGGGCAATTACCTCGCCCCCACTGGGAGCTACATAACCTTCATTGATATCGTTCTGTCCCACTTCAACTACACTACCAGTGTTCATGGCATTCTGCCCGTTCAAACATGTCATAATTTCTTTGGTCAAACGATTACGATTAGGTCTTGCCTGTCCTGCCTCAATCCCAAAGGACTCAGCTAATTCTTTTAGTTCAGCAAATGACATGGCATTAAGTTCCTCACTTGATATATTCGAAGCCATAGTATAGCGTTCGAAATATTTGTTATAGTAGAGTAGTATATATTGTATAATAAAATATAAAGTTCCAACTTACGATTTGTCCAGAAATTTGCACAATATAATATTAAACACTTCGTGGAATCTTCACACTTCCCAAGGAATAAAAACGCAAACCAGTTCTCTCCTCTTTTTAAAAAGAATAGTTTCACAGTCCGAACGAGACTACCAAATCTTGTCAATCCTAGGTCAGGAAAAGTAGAACTCAAATATACCGGGCGAGACCACCAAATTTTGTTACGTCCACAATTCCCTTGTGGCCAGAGCTGTGTAGATCTTGCTGATAATTCTCGTTAGTCCTAGGGGAGACTTTAATTATTAGTATTTATGTTTCAGTATTACACGAACTCTTCTTATAGTCCTGGGCTCAAATTCAGTATTTGTATTCCAACATTTCCTCTCTTGTAAATTATGGTAGTAGATAAATCTTATAGTAATGTATACAACACAATAGGATAGTAACTTGACAAAGAAGCTTCAGTGTAACTGTTGTTGATAGTTTATTTCAGGTGGTATGTTCAATATATACAATATATCTATTATGTACAGTTAGAATAAAATAGTGCAAACACAAACGTTCAAAGGAACATCTTTTGAAACTCTCTGTCTTTCAGACAAAACAAATCATTAAATACTATCCGAGTGGTGCAAGGGACAGACCCACTACCAGTAGGGGTGAAAATCATGGTAACATTACAAAACTCATAACAAAACGATATGAACTTCCCCTATTAAATAATGAGTCGTTCCCAGACTCTGAGAATTTAAGATCAACACAGAATCCCAGCATTACCTAGAACCTTTCGTTTTCCTACTAAACGTCCTAATATCGCGTGTAGTAAGAAAAGAGAGAGAGAGGAGAATAAACATTGCGTGTTCCAATTCTTGGAAAAACAATATACATGACAGTACGTTACTTTTTTTTACTCAGTCCACCTTCTATTTGAAATAAGCAATATATATGCACAATTTTTCTGGGCAAAATTAATGGGCAAAACATTACCCAATGAAACAAGACAAACAAAACACTAACTAGCAACAACTTTCTATAATGTGACGAAAAACAACAACAAACGCGAAGAGTACGTAGATGCAAGTAAAATAGTGTACAAGTACAACTCCAACATTATTTGAATCAACTTGATTCTTTTTCAGGGGATACACGGTATTGTATTGTATATAGTCTAAGGGCAAAGCAACGCGACGAGGGTGGGCCGGGGGTCTTAAAGTTGTCTTTAAACTCATTTGACATTTCTGCAAATAACTTTTTTTTTAAAACAATTTTAATATAAACAAAAAAATTGTAGTCTATTCCCGAAAAATTTGGTTAATGAGCCCACCTTTCTTCCCCCACCTCATCCATAAAAATCGTTGCGTTGTTCCCAATTGTAGGCTACATAGATATAAAGTAAATCTTCTATATAGAAGGAGCGTCTATAAAATATATAATGACATTTCATGTGATTTGCATTCC
Organism: Anisus vortex; assembly: GCA_949126835.1. Taxonomy (NCBI): domain Eukaryota; kingdom Metazoa; phylum Mollusca; class Gastropoda; family Planorbidae; genus Anisus; species Anisus vortex. The sequence goes on along the minus strand of OX421507.1, from coordinate 13,266,947 downwards.
ACTGTAGACACAATTTATAATGTAATCTTTTTTTTTTTTTTTTAAAGAGTGTCATTCGGCCTTTAAAGAAACTTTAATTGATTCGTTTTAAAGGAACATTACTTCTTAATGGCGAATATTGAAGAACTTGTCTAGAGGCCTTCGTCCTTACGGTAAATTTTTACTTTTCCCGGACCAAAGCCTACACTTCTATAATATATTAAAGAATTCATGCGTCCAAATACCTTTTCCCTGTGGTATGATTGTGATTGGAGAGAGGCGCCCCCCCCCCCTCTTCGCACGCCCCCTCTCCCTAGGAATCAACTGTCCCTTGATTTCATCGGAGGCCTTTAGGCCTACATACAAACCAAGCGTACATTGCAAGCTATTATGGAATTGTGGCCTGTCGTATTTATAAACGCTAGGCATAATCGTTGATTTAAATTTAAAAAAAAATAATTTTGATATTTGATTTGAATTAAAAAAAAATTAAATGTAAATGAAAAAAGTTCGGGCTCGTCCGGGATTTGAACCCGGGACCTCTCGCACCCAAAGCGAGAATCATACCCCTAGACCAACGAGCCGACATAACGAAATTTGCTTTAATACATTCACTAAAATATATGTATATCTATTTCTTTATTTTACATCTGATCCAGCACAGCTGTTGCTGTGTTGTACGCATGTTTTTTAGACCCAGATTTTAGCCTGCCAAGGAGCATACATAAAGGATAAAGGCTTTGATATCTTAGGCTGTTCATTGGCCTCACACTTCTACACCAAGTAGTTTATTAATTTTACAAGACTCTAATAAATAATAACATTAAACAAGAATAGATCGACTATTAACAAAAAAGTAACAAATATTTAGTGTAATCCTCCATAAGTGATATAGCCTACATTGAATTGACAAAATATTCCAGTGTGCTTTGCGTTATGTTTCACAATATATCACAACGAACAGTGTGCTTTGCGTTACTGTGGCATACAAAGAGGATTGTATGGCCAGCACTATGCCCAGCTGCCTTTACTTTACTAAGGTCAGGTACAACAACTCAGAGCTGGGTAGACTCAGGGACACCCCTCCAGTCCCGAGAGCAAATCCCAGCCTTCACCGGGAGTCGAACCCAGGACTTTCGGTGCGCCAGATGAAAGCGCTGCCAGCTCGGCATCCATGTGTATACTGTTCTTTATTTGGAAGTGTGTGTGGGGGGGGGGGGGAGGGAGAAGGGGCAATTATAGATGTTTCTATTTTATCAAAAAAATGGAATTGAAATTCATACCGTGTTATTTATAGTCTATAACATAACGCACGCTAGTCGGCCCACCATTAAAAAAGTAACAAGGTCACGGTAACCAAAAGCGTGGGAAAAACTCTAGAACAGAGGTCGGCACCATATCGTATGCCAAAGTAAAAGTAAAAAGTAAAGTATCCTCTAGGATCAACTTGATCCATAGGGTCGCTGAAGCAGCGTTCATCAGTTTCTGTGCCAGTGGGATTTCTAATTCACTCGGCGTGCAAACAACCTAGAAAGTAATCCAGCTCTAGAACTTTAATTTCTTGTAGAATTTGCCATTTTGAAAGTCTTCCGCGTGCCATTGAAAATCCCTCTGCCACGTAGGTTGCCGACCCCCCTGCTCTAGAACATTCTTGGAAGATTTTAGTTCCTCACAGTTAGTTATCAAAACACAAACTTTTATTATTTTTCTTTCTTACCAAATGAAATGTACAGCAAAGAACATTAAAAACTTTTTTTTTTTTTTTTGTGAACGTTTTGTTTGCATTATGGCTTAATGGGGGTGGTGGAAAGGGTGTGTAGCGGTTGGGTGCAATTGTGGCGTTGGGGGGGGGGGGGTCGGGAGAGCGGGTTGAGAACGAAGGTGTTTCGTAGAAAAAAGAAAAAAACACCACACATTAGATATTTGTGTAACGTAATTTTTTTTCTTTTTCTTGCTTGGAACTTGGAACGCTAAACAAGTTACGATTAGGCACGCGTTAATACCGGATTCCCGCCGTTAGAAAGGGTGCATTGTCGTGAGCGAGGGGGCAAGGAGTGGGGGAGTTGGGAAAAAATAAGGGGGGGGGTGAGAGAGAAGGGGGGGGGGGGATTAAACCGGATGTGTAGGCGTACTTCTTAGAAGTAGAAAGAGTATGATTCTCATAAAATATTAAAGGGGGAAAAAATGCCCTTTGAGTATTGGCCTACATGGTTTGTCAATGGAGGGTAAAAGAAAAGCACAAGGCCAAAAATATTAATGTAGTAATTCTATTATTACTGCGTTCACTCGTTCACTAGACCAGGGGTCGGCAACCTTTTGCTAACAGCGTGCCAAACTAGGATTTCTAAAATCATTCTGCGTGCCAACAGCCTAAAATTCAACATGTGCTATTATACTTTTAAAACATTTTTTTATAAGACAATTAATTTAACTGCGTAGCAAGACCAATGCCAAAAGCAAAGAAGATTATTATAGAGAATATAGTAAAAACGTTTTATATTTAATAAAAAAAAGAATGTGTTTGTAATTATCAACCTTTTTATTTGCATTTAGATCTATATCAAATACAATTAATACAATATTCATTAATCTACTTAACTTACACAATTATGGTAATTATATTGTCTAAAGTCTTAACATTATTTTGGCACTTAAGATAAAAGATCTAACACAAATCTTTATATTGTGATCTCAGTTTACTGAGATGTCCTTTAATGTGTTTATGAGCAGAAAAAAGATCATCACTAAATTTAAGCAGAAAAGATACGTAGTTATCAGACAAACTGGGTAGTTAATGTAATGTTTGAAAATATACATAGAAATTCTTTACTCATAAAAAAATTTATACAATTTTCAAATACTTTTTAAACTTTGTTCACATAGGCCTACTAAAATTATTAGTGCAAATAAAATGATTTAATTATCTAACTTTAATTTTAAAAAAAAATCACATTTGATTCAATAGCGATGCCAAACAAGTTATGTTTTGTAATATAAAAAATATTAAAGACTTATTTTTATTTCTTTATAAGTGTAAGTTGAACCAAAAGCTTAAAGTAAAGAGCGAATGCATATCAGTTGAGACTAGCACTTTCCTAAGCTAAGAAGCTTCCTTTCAGATTTTTCCGCTAATGGGCACATTTGGATGCCCATTTTTGAAAAGTTTTTGAAAGTCTTGCCTTTGGTTAGAAAACTTTGAATACTTCTATGTAAGCTTACTTCGGAAAAAGCCATAGGCCTAAATATCTATCGAAATATATGCCCTAATCTAGGGATGTACATGTAGTAAAATGTTTTGAAATTGATTTTGCGATAAGATATATGTCCAGTTTCAATGCAAATCCATTCGAGTGGCCCTTGTAAATGCAACTTCAACTCACTGAAATGTGTCTCTAGTCTTTATGACATTCAGAAACATGGAAATCAACTGTCAGCTTTCCTCATTCAGAACCAGAAACTGTTGCTGTTTGTTTTTTTCATCAATTAAAAAATTCTTGCAGGACTCTAGCGTGCCATTGAAAATCGCTCTGCGTGCTAAGTTTGGCACGCGTGCCTTAGGTTGCCGACCCCTTCACCAGACTATTTTGTTCCTTTTTTTCACTATTTTGTTGACGTATTACTCAATTATGTTTTCTTATACATTATATTGTTACTTAATTCAGGATTCTGTTACTGTATTTAAGGTATTTTTACTATGTTCACTATACTATTAGGCATAAACATCCAACGGGACTCCATTTGATAGTGTTGAAATGGTTCATACAATTTCATTTTTATATTAGACAGATAGACCTATAGTCAGATGGAATGATAGACGGTTAGACGGATAGATAGATAGATAGATAGATAGATAGATAGATAGATAGATAGATGATAGATAGATAGATAGATAGATAGATAGATAGATAGATAGATAGATAGATAGATAGATAGATAGATAGATAGATAGATAGATAGATAGATAGATAGATAGATAGATAGATAGATAGATAGATAGATAGATAGACTGACATTTTAACGAGATGGACTCAAATTACTCGGACGAGCATGTGACCTTTAACACTGCGACCTCTGACCCACCAGGAAGACTCATTAAACCAGCCCCCGCGACGGTCAAGTGAACACGCGGTAATAAAAAAAAACGAATCCCTGGGGCCACTCGCGTCCATCAACTCTTGATCCAAGTGAAAAGGAGGCGCCACGTGCGTCTATGTCATCCTGCCCTCCAGGGCCCCTTCCGCGCGGTGAATATGTAAACACATCAGGTTTTCGCGTTGCCTCCCACTTGTCCACATCAAAAGCAAGGTCAGTTAAACTTATGGGGGAGTGGAAGCCTGAAAAAAAAATTGTCTTGCTCCCCAACCTCCACTGTTCCCCCCTTCTAAACGTCCTTAAAGCATCCGGGTGGGGAGGGAAGGAGAGAGGGTGGGGGGGGGAAAGCTGAAGTGGGGAGGTGTGATGAAGTGGGGAGGGGTGATGTCGGGCGCGTAGGGACTTAACGAGACGTTAGGGTGTGATAGAGCGACGGACTGGAAGAATCGCAATTGCATAACAGGATCTGCTGACCGCTGTCCAGCGGGGGATTAAGGTTTAATGGGATGCGGGGGGGGGGGGGAGGCCGAGGTCGAATTACTCGGATCAATGGGTCAGCGTCCGTCCAGTGCGCGCCCGCGTACACCCACCCTCCCTCCACCCCACCAAAGCCCCTTACATTACTCTGTAGCAAATACAGACCATAATGGAAAGAGAGAGGGAGAGAATAAGGGAGTGGGGGGGGGGGAGTTTTTAATTTCATCTTGATGGTTTCACACCTGTGTGCGGTGAGAGAAATTAGGGTGTGGTCATGTGTGTGTGTGTGTGTGGCGGGATAAGGGGGGGGGGGCAGTTTGAATGTTTGGGATTTGGTAGTAGTCGTTAGTGTGTGTTTGTGTGGGTGTGCGTGGGTGTTAACGTGAGTGGCGGTTTAAGGCTCGTAGGTGTAGGCTCTACTGCGTCATTTTATTAAGCAATATTCCACTAGTTAAGTTTTCTAGTCTAGGCCTATAGACTATAGAGATATGGGGGAGAAAACAGAATAGTACATTAAAGTGATTGAAACATTAAAAAAATATCCTTGCTTTGTGGAAAAAAAAGTTTGCTCTTAACTCTTAAGGAACAATTTTGGGAGCACGGGTCGCCCCCCCCCCCCCCCAATCCCCATTCTCTCCACCTTAGCTACGCCTCTGATTGCAATACATTTTAATGCTTATTTGTTTGTATGCCTTCGGTGTTGTAAAAGAACCATTTCCAGGGTTACTAGATTACCTATTCAACTGGATTTCCACAGACATGTAACTATTCCGCACATCTTCCAACTGGTCTAGTGGCTAGGATTTCGCGCTCTCACCGCGACGGCCGGGGTTCGATTCCCCGTTTGGGAAAAAAAAATTCCATCTAATTCTTAAATATTTGTTTTTCTTTGAATATTTCGTTTAGATTGTGGCTCCGTTAATTAAAATAGATCCTTTAATAAAATGTAAGCCATTACTACCACCCATCCTCCCCACTAATTATTTTATAATACAAACCAAAGTCCTATAGTCCTATGTGGTAAAAATTAACAAAACAAAAAACTACATAATTGATTTTTAAGTATGATAATTTTATCATACTCATCTATTTCTTCGCCATCGCTAATGAAAAAAAAGACACTATAAATTGCACACAAAAAATAGTCTCAATGATTTTTTAAAAATCTTCTATGTTACAGTAACTTACAGATAGAGAAGCTCATTTCTATAAAGAAGATTTTTGCGTAATACGCTCATCCGTGGTCTGTGTGAAGTCTTGCATTTTATTAGAGTTGTAAATGTTGTTAAGTTACTGGTTTTCTTGGTTTGTTATTCCATGTCCGTCTAGTGTTGTATTTAGATCATGGTTTTAACAATTATATTGAGCTGATGGTTTTTTCTGGTTTGTTCCTTAAAACGTTTTCTCATATTTCTCTCTTTCTATAAAGAAGATTATTGCGTCCTACGCTCATCCGTGGTTTGTGTCTAGTCTTGCATTTTATTAGTCTTTTAAATGATGTTAAGTAACTGGTTTACTTGGTTTGTTATTCCATGCCCGGATGCCACTCGGGAAGAAAGAGTACTCATATGCGTTTGCTCTTGCATAAGGGATAACCAAAAAAGTGTCCTTATGTTTATCTGCGCATTAATAGATTTTTATTGTGTTTTATTATTTCTACTACTTTACTCTTTGCCCTTCTGTCCTCTAGTTGTTTTTTTTTAGGTTTCGTGATTTAATTTGATTGGTGTTACTCTTGTCAGTTGTGAATATTCTCTTAGTTAGGACCCTTGAAGCTCTTTTCTGAACCCATTCCATGTCTGGGTGTCTGTCATTTTAGAAAAACAGCTAAATAATATTTATTTCTTTGTTCTTGCATACGGAAAAAAAAAAGGGGGATTTGGCAAGAAATGTTCTAATTATAATCTGTGTTGAATGAGGCGAGGTTGACTTCAATAAAATGTTAACAAATTTTAAGTCGTTCACTACATTTTCCATTTTTTTTAAAAACTCTTAACAATTGTTGTTGGTCAAAATACATTTCGTCTTGTTTTTTTTTGTTTTTTCAATACGGGCAAGTTTTGTGACGTCATTTGGTCGAGTGAGAGATATTTCTCAAAATGTAGAAGAGTAAATTTAAACCCAAAATATCACGTGAAAGTTTGCATGGCCTCAAATTGGCAAGTCCCCATAAACAATATCTTTTTTCTTTTCAAGTCAGACAGTGTTTTTTTTTAAACAGAGAAGCACAAATATTATCGTTCACCGAGTTGACATTCATAATGCCACACAGAAAAATAACAACAACAAAAAAAAAATGGCATAGGGGTCTCAGTGTCATACATCAAACTGGACATGAGCTGACCGCCCTGTGTGGTCTTAATCCGCCCTAGGGGGACAGAACGTGGCCGGCACTTCCGGTCAACGAGAAGCAGAAGAAGAAAAAATGGTGTATCGCTATGACGGCATCTGCCCCTGGGGGGTGGGGTGGAAGGTGGAGGTGGGGGAGCATAAATGGAAAGAAAAACAAGGGCTCTTGAGTTTTCATGCCAAGGGTCGCAAATCAAAAGATAACTGGAAACAAAGTTATCCTCAAGTGTTCTTGGTGAGGTTTTGGTGGAAGATAGGGGTGGGAGGGGGGGTACTTGTGTGTGTCGACAGATAGGCCCGCTGGGGGTCGACAGCTTGTGGCAGAAAGAATCTGGAAAGATTAAAGTGTGGGATAACTCTGAGGACGTAATTGTTGTTTTCTTTTGGGACGATGTGCTCATTTCAAAGATAAAATTGAAACACCCGATTGATCCAGTAAGGGATTTTGGGGTTTAGCGGTGCTGGGTAAGAAAAAGACCCCCCCTTCCCCCGATACACCCACACACACACACGTACACACAAACCAATAACGCAGAGAATGCAGGCAGTAGTTTTGAAACTCAAATAGTTGTTGATCTATTACGTGCAACAGACGACCTTTGGGTCACAGCACGGTCTGTTAAGCCTTTTACAGTGTTCCTCCTCCCTCCCTCCCCTTCCCATCTATAGTCTAATAGTATTAGTTGTTTTTCATTAATTGCATTTTTGAAGTAAATAAATGCCTGTTTGGCCAGTCTGGTTGTGTCAAATACGTTTATGCGGCTTCAGTGAGCAACATTTTGGACAGCACTGATGTAAAGTTTTCCACATACCAATGTCTACGATGCTTTAAGTTAAAGTGAAATCATAAGACTCGTTGACTGCAACCACAGCATCCCCTCTCAGTTGTTGATGATTTTTCTTTTACTATAAAATCTTTCTTATCTTTTGTATGAAAAAAAAAAGAGTTGCCTTAATAGTTCCTGCAAAACGCCAATATTGCAAGTATCTATATATATATTTAAAATCAAACTATGTTCTGCACATAATTCGATGCCAGATTTCGGGTACATTGAAGTTTTTGTGTTATTAAATGCCCACACAATCACCTAGTATGCCACAGAAACTGGTGAACGCTGCTTCACCGGTACCTATGGATCAATTTGGTCCGACGGGTACTTTACTTAATAGGTAGGCCTATATAATGATGACCTTTTATAGCGAAAGTCTAAAAATGAAATGGCGGCTAACGAAACATTCATGACTTTTAAACTTTTAAAAGGATCTTTGTTGTTTTTTTCTGCTTGTCAGAGTTTGTTTTTGTCATAGTTCGTACCTCCGTCTAGCACCGATGGCTACATGACATTCAACTGGCGAGAATAAATGGAGTGGGAGGGGCGTTAGCTCATTACTCTTTTCTGATAAACAGGTAATCTGTGGACATTGATAGATTGATAGATTGAATAGATGGATAGATTCAGATGAATATAGGTATAGATATATTACTAAATAGTATCTAAATATAAACTAATTAATCTCCATTATGTAAAATAAAAATAACTTAAATTTGAATCATAAATTTAATGCAGCAAGCAATTTTTTTAACCTTCCCTATTTGTAGAAACAATCATCACAATCATTTACACCTTTTTTTTTACAATCATTTCAATTTTTTCCTCTTTTTTTTTCTTTTACTAATTTACTCAGTCAAGGACACACATCTCACCTAAACGCCTTTTGTACTCACATTGTTAAGACTTTTGTCGGTATTTCCCCCGAACCCCCCAAACCTCCCGGTAAATCCAACAGTCCGCCTCCCCCACCACCCTCCCATCTCAGAGTAGAGGATTAATTAGTGGCGGTCTTTTTGAAGGTTTAAAATAAAATACTGCCGGGAAATAAGCGCGGAGGACTAAAGGGACAAGGGTGGACGATAACTTTTAAAACAGAATACAATTCCGCCCTTCGCTAGTGAGTGTAAAATCAGCACTGCGGTGGTCTCTCTTTCAATCCTCTACATCCGCTGGGGATCGACACTCCCAAAGGCCCTCTCTCTTTTTTAACCTTACTCTCTCTTTCGGTGCTTTTTTTATAAAGACCGGACAAAGCTGAGGCAATTATTTTATTTGTTGGGAGGAGGGGAGCAATGGAAAGGAATTTACTCCCTAGGTACTTTACGGTACTAATTGTGGTCAACGCGGCTTAACCAAAAAGGAGTGGGGGGGGGGAGACCTCTCTTTCTCTCTCTCTTTTTTCTTTGGTGAAGTTATGGTCAGTGTATCGTCCTGAGCGAGAGAAGGAAAGAAAGAATAGGAAAAAATATGTTTCAGTATGGCGGACACGCGAACGCATAATTGGACAAGTGATAATTGCTTTTGGTGAACCATTGAAGGAGGGGAAAATATAGTACCAAAAAAAAAGGGGGGGGGGGAGAGACTGTATGGAGTGGTCAAGGTTACCCGATTGACATTTGGGTAATTTGGTACAGAATTTGTTTTTATTTTTATTGCGTTTGTTTGTGAAAAGTTTAAAGGACCACAGGAAGAAATAGTTTAATATATAGAATATTTAGAAATTGACAGTATATAAAAACCTCACATAGGCAAACATATTATTATACAAATAGACTAGTCTAGTTATATACATAGGCCCAACATATTATTATACAAATAGACTAGTCCAGTTATATACATAGGCCCAACATATTATTATACAAATAGACTAGTCCAGTTATATACATAGGCCCAACATATTATTATACAAATAGACTAGTCTAGTTATATACATAGGCCCAACATATTATTATACAAATAGACTAGTCTAGTTATATACATAGGCCCAACATACTATTATACAAATAGACTAGTCTAGTTATATACATAGACCCAACATATTATTATACAAATAGACTAGTCTAGTTATTTACATAGGCCCAACATATTATTATACAAATCGACTCGTCTAGTTATATACATAGGCCCAACATATTATTATACAAATATACTCGTCTAGTTATATACATAGGCCCAACATATTATTATACAAATAGACTAGTCTAGTTATATACATAGGCCCAACATATTATTATACAAATAGACCAGTGAGGTTATATACATAGGCCCAACATATTATTATACAAATAGACTAGTCTGGTTATATACATAGGCCCAACATAATATTATACAAATAAACTAATCTTGTTATATACATAGGCCTAGTCTATGTCAGGGGTCGGCAACCTTTTCATAATAGTGTGTCAAAGTAGAATTTCTTATTCATTCAACGTGCCTAGAGTTTACAATTTATTCGACTCTAGCACTAAATGCCTTGTAAAAAAAAAGACTTGGAGTTTCTATTGTGCCATTCAATTCTAGCACTTCTGTGAGGAGGGTATAAGTTTAACTGAATCCAACAAGAGTCCTCATTATTAGATATCCTACGGTAGGTGGAAATGCAATGGAGACATTTTTCATATCCTCGATTGTACGCCCCTGATTTCTGGCGCAAGCTTAGTGAGTTCCACGTGATATTCCTGGGTCTGTCCCTCCTATGTCTTGTCCAGCATTGTGTCCACTCTGATTTTGATGTCTGAGGTAAGTAACCGGAGTGTAAAAAGTAGCCCCTACTTTACCCCATGATCCAAACCTCTTCATAAGTCAAGCTAGTTCTCCAAAATGTCTACTAAGATAAGATAAGAATGGGCATTTTTTAGAGCGCTTCTATCTATGCTTTTAAATTAGCATGATCAGTGCGCTCTTTGTGTGATTTGCAGTAGCAGATATATTAGCCAAAGAGAAAGGTCTACTACAAGACAAACTTATTATTTAAAATATATATTTCTACATTCGAAGATTAAACTTTATATATTTTACAGTTGATCTTTGTTCAGGTCCATACGCCTGCAATAAATAGGAATCTAATAACATCTTTAATGTATCCTTAATGACTAATAAAAAAAGTAACGTACCCTTCGGACCAAACTGATCATAGGGCTGGTGAAGCAGCGGCATACGAGGGGATGTCTGGCCAGCACAATGCCCAGCCGCCTTTACTTTACCCCAACTAGTGTCATGTACCCATCAGAGATGGGTAGACTCAGGGACTCCCCCAAGTCCCGGGAAAAAATCCTAGCATGCACCAGGATTCGAACCCAGATCCTTCGGATCGCCAGTCGAACGCGCTGCCCTTCGACCACCGTGCCTAGGCACATAAAAAAAATCAACGCAAATTTATTATACTGCAATAATAGATCTATCTATCTATATATACATACATGCCTTTTTGTATGCCAATTACAATATCTATTTTAAATAGTTTTCCCTTTTTTTTTTTTAGCTTACTCAAATGTTTTAAGTAAAAATAAATAATAATAATTGTATGTGGTCTTAAGATTGTATGGCTTGGCACTGAAAGAATTAGATATCCAATTTGGGCTCATTTTCATCAAAAGTTTGCCGACCCCTGTGTTTAGTGTATGTATATTCAAACACGCCGAATGAACACACACACTGAAACGCTCTGAAAATGCCTACAAATACATTCACTGACCATTTTCTTTTATTGATTTTTTGTTATGTATGTCCTTAAGGGTATAATAAGCGGATTCTAAAGTTCATCACCCTACCAACCAGCACCCCCCACCACCACCCCCCACCCACCACCCCCCACCACCACCCACACCCCTTGGTCAAGAAATATTCTATTCAACATCAACATTTCTTTCTCTCTCTTTTTCTCCCCCTTTTCCAAATATGTTCTTTCAACCGGATGTTGGAATGTCTGGAGTCTATATCCTTCTCGCGGACTGAAGTACTCACCCGAAGAGACGCGAAATGTTTCCGTCCACGCTCGCTGGTCTTGTTATCGAGACCTTTATCTTTAAACTCTACCACATACGCTACGCCCCCGCCCCTCTACCCCCTCCCTCTGTATCTAAACCTGGTATCCATTGTTAGCTTTGGTCAACTATAGCTACCAACCCAGGGAGGAAGGGTATTTGCGTTGACCGATTCCGTTATTATTCTTTCTACCATTGTGTTTTGCTACACACTCAGAACGGGTACTTATCAAAACTTCTCCCCCTGCTAAACCCCGCGCCCCTTTCCCCCCTCAGCCCACAATTCACAGAAATAACGTTACTGGACACGTGGTGGACATATAGGGCGTACCAAATGTTGCCAACTGAGAAACATTCCCCTCCCAGACTGTCCACTCACTTTAACAAAGAAGAAATGCCCAGCGCTTACATGTGGAAATTGTTTTTTTTGTCTGGAAACCCAACATTTCTTAACGACTGTATAATATATGTGGCGTGGGTTGGGAGGGTTAAAAGAAAGTTGTTTTTTTTACCTGTATAACTGTACAAACAGTTTTGGTATGGCCCCCCGCCCCTTTAATACCACCTGGACAGTAATCTGTATACGCCTCCTGAATGTTATATTGACAAAGGCAATTGGCAATGAAATACTAATCACAGTGCTGTCGATTGTTGTTTTTTATTTAGAGAGTAGGCCTATAGAGTATTAAATATAGAGTATACAATTTGAACGGGCATTGATATCTCTCCTTAAACTCTCTCTCGTTTAATATCTCTCTCTCTCTCTTTATCGATTTCTCTCTTTTCTCTCTCTCTTTCCATTGCTTCTCACCCCTCTCTTTCTTTCTTATTCTTTGACGCTCTTTCTCTTTCTCTCTTTCTCATTTTCCCTCTCTTGACCTTTCTTTCGTTTTTTCTTTCCTTACTTCTTTATTCACTCTCTCTCGCTTTTCATCGTTTCTCACTCTTTCACCCTTTACCCGTTCCCTCGCATTTCACTCTGATAGATGGGATAGAGTCTATCATATTGTCTCTATTGTTCTCGCTTTTTTTTTAATGTTTTTCCGTTTTCATTCTTTCTCTCAATCTCTCAGTCTCTTTCTCCTTTCTCTCTTTCCCTCTGTGTTTTTTTGCGCTCTTTCTCTAGTTCTCTTTTGCAATCTTTGTTGATATTAAATTCTTCTAATATTTTTCATTCCTCTTCCATTTAGTTCATTCTTTGGTTTCTATAATCCCGCCTGGATTCACATAATTGCTAGGTTTCAGGGGCGTTCCACAATACGACTGATCCTCCCCACGGCATCCCCCATCTCCCACCGATAAGTCCCCATGTCTTCTATGGGAAAGCCCCGTGAAATGGCGCCTTCCTAGACCCCCATCCCAAGAGCCACTTTTTTTTTTGGGGGGGGGGGGGTTGAGGACATCTCAGAACTGTCTAGTGATGTAACACCCATACTTTATTTCTCGTGTCCCCTGTAGCTTGACCCCCATCCCCGCCCCTATCTTATAACGTCCAGTCTTAAGATCAAGTTGACCACCTGAATTATTTTTTTCCCTAATGGGGGTTCCTTTGATGATCTTTCCACGCCTCTGGATCCTCCCACTTCCTACTCGAGATAAAAAGCAAAATCCACTTGGGGGCTGGTCAGTAGTGGGATAGTCGATCCATGTAATACCCTCATCGTCAGCGGTCAGTCGGCCATTCAGGAAGTAATTATCAGGCGGTTAAACATCAAAGGAAGGGCCATAACTCAACAAATATTATATCAAGGTCTTAAATTGACCAAGGTCTGAGGTTTTAAGGAGGAGAAAAAAAGAAAACGAGAGGGGTGGGGGGCGTTGTTACTTGTCAGGTAAAGACGTAGTGCGGGGGGGGGGAGGTCGTAGACGACGTTCAAAGTAAGCGCCCAAGTGTACAGGTGCACCCTGCTGGACGTAGGGGCGTTATATATTTCCCTAGATGTCAAACCGCCACCCCCCCTCGCTTTTATAAAAAGTCTAAAGTGTTTATGCACTAGTATATGGAAACTGAATAAATGATAAAATGAACAGTTACAAAGAAGTTCATTACATCAAAGATGATCGAATGTTAAGTCAAGCCATCCATTTTGATAAAGGTTTTAAATAATGTTCTTCTGTTTCATCTTTTTGTCTGACTTAGTTCAGACAACCCATTTCATCAGTATTTGCCACTCGGGAGATTTACTAAATGCATAATGAATTTATTCCTGCTTCTTGAATAAGAATGTCTTCGTGACTTAAACAAATTTTGATTTATTATTGTCTTGTATTACTCAGTTAATATTGAATACTTTTTTTTAAATTATTATTCTTTTTTAGCTTTACATATTGCAGTTCATACGCCTATACATATGCATAAGCGCGATTCTGGTCCATAAAGTGCACACTGAAAATAAAACGCTATACAAAATAATTATTAAGGCAGTTTCTCCAAAACACCCGATAGGTTACACCGCTGGCTTTGTGGGTGAAGTGGTTTCTTATGACATTAACATAATATGTTATAAACTTGTTATTTTAAATATAAAATGAATAATATGTAAATAAAAGAAAATGAATGTAGGCCTACTAGATTGAGTTGTTTTGTTATTGTCTTTTTAATTATCTTTTCCTCGATTTATTTCTAAACCTTTATCTACATAGACACGATCACGGTAAATATGGCAATTAAAAAAAATGGCAACATAGAAAATTCAGCAAACCAAAAATGTCATCTTCGGTTACTGCATTTAGTAATCAATAAATTACTTAATTAAATATCGTTTTGTTGTTAGCTGTTTTTTTTTATGTAAAAATTTGTGATTGTTACTAGGCCTACTTTTATTGAGTATCTATATAACGTTGAAATATAAAGTTGAATGTGTGTGTCGATTTTAATGCCCATTGGATGATATGAAGACACTTGACTTTATATTTTACTTTTGTTTTTTGTTTTCTTACAAATGACCTCTGTAATATAGTGGTTTGACTATCCGCCTGTAATGCGGTCGACCTGGGCTCTAGTTTTTTGTTTGCGAATTTTTTCAGGATTTTTTCTTTTCCCACTTGTTTTCAATGAAGAAACAAAAAATTAATTTTACTATTTCATTTATTGTATTGGAATCATAAGGCTTGTATATACGAATTTAGTAATTATAATTGTAAGGTTCCACTTAATATAGGATATAGGCCTATATATATATATAGATAGATATGTATAGCCTAGATATATCTGAAAGTACGTGTTGTTTCCTCTTCGGTGTAATTGTTACCCTATTCAACGCGTGCAATCTAGTTTGTAATAAAACATACATTATGACGAATGCCAATAAAAAGGATCCCCCCTCTTTCACCAACACTCCCCTTCACCTTACCGCACCCACAAACATCTCCTTTGTAATTTGTTTTATTCACCTGTCTTGGACATTTGAAAAATATCCTCAGCATTATAAAACTAAATATTGTAAGTGAAAAAAAAATGATATTTTATATTTAAATATTTTTGGTAAAAAAAAACACATTGTTGCCGAGCGGGGCAAAACGCACAATAGAAATTCATAGCCCTGTGTTCATAATTGAAATTACCAGTGACCCCAAATGCTCTAAGACTACGGAATAAGAATCAATGAAAGAAAGAAGAAAGAAAGCACAACATACGTATATATACATTATTTCATTTCCCTTGTTCCACGGACTTTCTACTGCTGTAGACAATAGTCTCCCTTACTTCAAGAACTAATCGGATTATCTTCATTCTGAGTTTCTCTCCCTTGCAATGACGGGTGCCAATTCAGCTGATAGACTTGTTGGACCCCTCCACAAATATGAAATGAAAAAAAAAAAGCATTGTGTAGGTCTATAATATATTATGACGGCAACTCTCGCTGGTTCCATATAGAGTTAATATTTGAGGAAATAAATCAGAGCCTGCTTCATTTCTCAAATATTCCTTTTGTTACGACTATGGGATTTGTTTCTTTATGGTCGAACCCCCTAAGTGTTGGAGCGAGAGAAATTGGGGATTAAGTCGAATAGGACAAATAAAGGGATTAGCGACGTATAATAAAATTCAACGCAAAAGGACCCTGAGTTGGCGCTGTTGGAGTTTGAGACACAAATGTCCGCTCTATGATTGAAGTATATCTTTCAACTCTACAGACACAATTAATTGAAATATCCTATAATGATATTTAGCCTTTGTTGTGTTCTTGATATGATAACTCATATTTATGTACGAACTAGGAACGTGGTTTTTCGGTGCTCGTTTTTTTTTTTAATGTCAATGGTAAAAATATCAGAGCATAAGTAGCAACAGTTAAAATGGCAGTACAAAAATTGTCAACGGTAAAAATGTCAGTACTAAAGAATTATCAACAATATAAAATACCAGTAGCGCTAGGCATGGATGGGTAAGAACAGCCAATTGTAATTTGGAAAATGGTAATATGGTGATTAAAAATAATAATGCCCAAACAACCTGTAATCAGTTTATTTCCACAACTTAAAGAGTCTGAGAGAGTATAAGGTAACGGTTTTCTGTCTTGTAATTCAAGGGTCTATATTGCCATTATTGGTGAAGTCGCAGACGTAAATTTTTTGTGTAGAGGCAACTCTTTGTTCTTAGAGTCTAACACATTCTTTAAAAAATGTGATTCGTATCGTTTTTCCACCGTGGCTTTCAGAATAAGCCCAATGGTTTCGGCTGACACATCGATGGTCATGGGCTCAAATCCTGGTGATGGCTAGCAGTTGTTCCCAGGTCTGGGTGGTGACCCTGAGTTCTACCCAGCTTTAATGGGTACCGGCCATCAGTTATGGAAAAGTAAAGGCGGTTGAGAATTGTACCACACAATCTCCTAGTATACCCGTGGCCACAGAAATTGTTTAAAACGCTACTTCACCGGCCCTATGGATCAATTTGGTCCGACGGGTAGTTTACTATTAATAGACACAAAGAAACCAAAACATAATATTAAAAAGAACAACGCTTTATTTGAGCATCGGGTCGTGACCCGGCACCGGGACTCGAAATCAAAATGTCCGGGTCTCAACAAATGGAAGAGAAATTTACGACTTTACGTTTTAGGTTAGATCATCGTTATGGATCTATAGATCTAGTCTAACAGTAATTTTTTTTACCCCAAAAGTTGATAGGGTGAACATAGTTTTTTTTCATTAAATGTCCAAATAGCTCTATGACTCATTTCGGATCATTCTACCAACATACAACTGGACAAGATACAGCCACGGATCCCGAAAAGTGTTGAAAGTTCCTTTTTCGTTCACTTTTTCTGGGTTTTTTTTTTCATGGATATAATGCCGACGGTTTCTGCTTACTCTGTGAATTTTTTTTATGCTTACTGGTTTCAATTCCAAGGTCATTTCATTTGTCAAGGTCAAGCTGCACTCACCGTCATCACCCCCCCCCCAACCAACCCACCCACCGACTCCGCTTTATCAGATGCCGTAACCCCTCCATTCCCTCCCCCGCACACACACTTCCGTCCAGGCGTCCCGGTGACGTCTAGACGTCAAGTCGAAACTTTTTGGCTAGCTCCGGACTCGCACCAGGAAGCCCTCCCCCTCCCCCACGCCCCCCCCCCCCCACGTCTCCACCTCTCCACCCATTCAAGAATGACCAGTGTTGACGTTGACCGGTACATGTTGGATTTTGTGTGTGTGTGTGTGTGTGGTTTCCTCATATATTTTTTTCCTCCCGCTGGTCGCGCGCCGCCGAAACATTAACAGGCCACTGACATGTTGACAGTGCAATTACAGTCTTGAAAGGAGACTTCTCCGCGAGCTTAGTTTAGACCCCGGCCAATCCTTAGATCTGACCGCTTGCTTTGACCAACATTCTGCAGTAATGGTCAGCATTCCGTACGCTTTTCTTTTTTGTTCTTCTGATAGCTATGCTGAAACACACACACTCTCTCTCTCTCTCTTTCTTTCTGTCACTCTCCTTCTACCATCTTGTCTCTCTCTCTCAAAATATCTCAAAATTTAAAGAAACCTTCAGAGACATTCCAAATGTCAGGCAGAAAGTTGAGGTTTACTATTCCGAGAGTCCGAGGGTTCGATTCCAGACATTTTTTTGTTCTTAACACGCTGCATGAAGGAATCTTTGAGTTTACCCA
The DNA here is from genome assembly GCA_949126835.1 of Anisus vortex. NCBI lineage: Eukaryota > Metazoa > Mollusca > Gastropoda > Planorbidae > Anisus > Anisus vortex. Next base: position 13,249,118 of record OX421507.1, on the reverse strand, counting down.
TCTTATATGAGTACCCGATGACTATTCAGGGGGTGGTTAGAGAAAAATGCGGTTGCTCTTTTGTGCGGGGCCACGCAATCCCATCATAGGCCTTTTAATCATACGAAGTGGTGTATGAGTCCATATGTATATCCAGTATCTTTATTGAACATTTTGATTATCTGCTAACTCCTCTAATCCTTTTTATAAATGTCATCTACACTATTGTTCATTTACAATAACATAATTTCTTATATAATGTTTCCACATTCTATATTAAAAGAAAAAGTTTGATTATAGAATGGATGTAGACTTACATTCCCAACCTTGAAATAGCATAAGTTCACAATATATGTAGATATATTGATATAATAATATAGGAGAGACAGACAGAAAGATAAATAAATAGATACATAGATATAGATATATAGATATAAATAGATAGATAGATAGATAGATAGATAGATTGATAGATAGATAGATAGATAGATAGATAGATAGATAGATAGATAGATAGATAGATAGATAGATAGATAGATAGATAGATAGATAGATAAAGAGACAGACACAAAGACAGTTAATTATATATATATAGATAGATATATTTAGGTAAGTATATAGTGTATATGCCAATATGTTTTTGAATGTCCTATAAGACATGGTGATGTGTAACAATTTAAAAAATCGCAATAAATAAAATCTGCTTTTTGAAAAAAAGCATACGCTTTGCTTAAAAAGTTTTTTGAAGTTATATGATGATTTTTATGTACGTTTTATATTAATTTTGGCCACACCATCCTCTCATATCACCATTCAAGCCTTTTATTTCATTTTATATGCGTTCTTGGCTGTTTTTTTGTTTTGTTTTTATTTAACATTCCACTGATATAAAAAATTCTTCAAAGTTGATCTCTCTTCCTTTATGGTCCCACATTTCTTTATTTTACTTAATCTTTCTCCGCATTTTCTTTAAAAATATTTTAAAACTCTTATCCAGAGTCTACCATTTATATCTGTATATGCCACTTGTAATTAAAATATTAACCATAACCCAGGAAATCTCGAGTAAGCCTTTTTATAATTATCTCCCCTGTACCAAGCGGAATGAAAAAAAAAAAACTATAATCTTTAAAAGAACAGAATATATTATTTTAAAACGGTATGGTAAGTGTAGTCTTAGTGTAGGCTCAGTATGGTGTTATGTATAATTGGATCACTCGATACACCATATCTAGCTAGGCGTCCACACGGGGCGGGGATAGGTGAGGGGTGTAAACGGTTCTAGTACCAAACCCTTTCATAAAGTTTAAAAAAAAAACAAAAAACTTTTTCTACTAATCTACAATCTACAGACTTATTACCGGACAATGACTCGTACGTTCTCATGTCGGCTCACTATCCCCCTCCCCCTCATTCCATCCCCTACACCGGAAAAATTTTCTACGTACACCAATGACCAGATCTAAGGGATTTGATGCCATTTTTTCGATATCGACCCCCCCCCCCTTTTTCCAATAACAATCTGTTGCAATGTTCAGATAAACTTAAGGACAAAAACACTTTCTTTATCCCTTATGCGAGACCAAATGCATATAAGTACTCTTTCTTCCCGAGTGGCATTCGGGCATGGAATGGGTTGCCTGAACAAACCAGGAAAACCAGTAACTTAACATCATTTAAGACATTAATAAAATATGCAAGACTAGTCTAGGCCCACGGATGAGCGTAGGACGCAATAATCTTCTTCATAGAAGGAGCGTCTGTAATATATAAGGTAAGATTACCGCCAAATGGAGCAGCGTTTCATCGTCACTGATGTCCGTATAGTGTATACTATCTGGAGGAAAATAGAGGGTATACCTATTCTGTGGGGCGCACTGAGTCATCCGCCCCCACCAACCCAACATAATATATTTCCGGCCTATTGTGTCTGTTCCCCACTGTAACATAAGGATGGGTGATGTACCGTATACAATACCCCCCTCCCCCCTCTATTCCTTTTCCCTTTCCCAGCATCGGTCCAAAAAGACGTTTGTACCGAGTGAGCGTACGTACGGGAGACAACCGGGGTAATTAAATGAAACGTAAGTCACGCGTTCCAGTCTCACGTTTTCCTTTTTTTTTTTCGTATTTTTGTTTTTAAAAAGATCCAGATTTTGAGAAACTGTTGGGGCGATGGGAGGGGGGAGGGAGGTAAGACAATGACTTTACAGGAATTAAAAGTCGCGCCCCTTCCCTACCTCTTTTCTCCTTGACATATTTCCTCTCTTTCGCGACGTACGCGATTTAAACCTTACGCCTACATCGACCGAGGCCTAATACCCAGGAACCAAAGCTTGCGCCCCCCCCCCCCCGGCTTAGTAGAAACGTAGCGAGACGCAAAGTACAAGCCAAGATAACCAATACAAACCCAAAAAAAAAAATAATTAAAAAATGTATTGTATCATGGCGTTAAGCGAAACGTACTGCCTGGACCTGGACAATAGTATATTTTAATCTCTAATAATTACTGGGCAGATCCTGCTGGTCTTATAATCTCCTGTTTCATCAGAGCACCATGAGGGCATAGATCATTACAAAGATTTTTATTACAGTTTTCACTCCACTCCTCAAGTACCTCTAAACACTAAACTCTAAACTCTAAACATTAAACTCTAAACTCTAAACCTTCTTTCTTTATTTCTTTTTGTTTTTTCTATCACTGAATCGGATACGTTTTCATTTCCAGTTTAAGCTTTTAGCTGCTAAGATATAATTTTAATGGAGACTACATGGCTTTAACTGATAGTGTCTTGAAATAAAAGCAGTAGCTTTCGTGGGATTTGGATTTGGACACTATGTGTAATGCCATATTTACAGGGTGTGTAATTTTGGCGAGCAAGTGTATGTGTGGTGTGTGTGTGTGTGTGTGTGTGTGTGTGTGTGTGTGTGTAGCGTGGGGTGTGGAGATATGATATTCACATTTAGGACCTGTTTACAGTAGCATTGTTTTATTCAATATTTTACTTCTTTTTTCAAGTCTAAAACAATCTTACGGTGTTAAGTTAACTTAAAAAAAACAACATTAGTTATAATTGCGGTAGGGCATATACAGTGTCGTACTTAACCCTTCCCGTACCGACCTACTTCTATCTATGCTGCCTTCAGTTCCGCTATATACGCGCCCGGGACTGTAAGGGTTAAAAATAGGCATGTTCCACATGTTCCATTATGGACAGGGGCCCACAAACATAAAAAAATAAAATATTTTTAGTCTTTTCTTTTGGCAATTAGAATAGTGCTGTTAATAATAATAATTATGATAATTGTATTATTGTATTATATTAATGAAGGACGGTCTTCAGTGACTTCTAGGTTGTAAACTTATGTGACTCGTGCCTGAATTGTATCATGCAAAACGTGACCTACTTCCTTTCGCAATTTTCTACGTGGATGCTGGATCGTGCTATGTAGGCCTACTTCCCACTTTCGAATCTTCGATTTAAACGTCATTGTTTTAAATTGTTTCTTAAAGCTTTACAGCTATCATGTTTTTGACTATGCCTTTATTGTACCTATGTACTATGTGGCAAAATAAATATTGTATTGTATTGTATTGTATTGTGGCGGTTTCAACGACTGGTATTATGCTAGTGCAGGGGTCGGCAACCTTTTGCTAATGGTGTGCCAAACTAAGATTTCTAAATCATTCAGCGGGCCAACAGGCTAAATGTCAACCTGATCTATTATACTTGTTTTTTTTTTTATTTGACCAAGGCCAAAAGCTCTATAGAAAAAATCGTTAAAGCGTTTTATAATTAATTAAAAAATTAATGTGTATAAACCTTTTTATTAGCATTTATACGAAATTGAAAATTGTATTACCTAACTTTCACATTTAAGGTAACTATTTTGAAAAGGTTATCATTTGTATAGATGTCTAGATAAAGATCTTTCGACTAATAGATCTATAGAGCTATTGCAATAGGTGTGGCTTATGTTTTTTGGTGGCGTAATTATGTAAATAGCCATGTTGGTGATAATGGGGAATAACATTTTTTTAAAATGTCTATTTTACACGCAACATATAGCCTAAGGAATTTGTTTGCATAAATCTTGATATTTAACTGTCATACTAGTCCTTAGTAGTCCGTCCACGAAGTAAACAATATTTGAGGCTTTTATTTATAGTTTTTCAAAAGCTCTTGTGAAACATTGACAACCTGCCTTATGCTTGACTTTTAGATAGTATGTTAAGAGTTAAAATATGCCAACTTTCGACAATCGACATCTTCAATTAAATTTTCCGCACTTACGGATCCTATTCCATTGTTTTTTTTAATGCTTTAAATTTTAGCTTTGAATGTTAATTTTCATCGCATGACAATGTTTTATATATTTTTTTACGTCATATTGTTGAAATGAGGACATTTAAAAATAAACCCTTCTTAAGGCTATACAAATACGGCTGCCATTTGTCACCACTAGACAAAGTAAACAAGCAGCACGCGCTCTTTGTCACATGATTGCAATCGCTCTATTGATTATAATATCTTGTTCTCAGTTTAACTGAGAAGTTCTTTTTTTTTCCAATATGTTTCTATTTCCTTTCGAATGATCCTACACGCCATTATTATTAAGTGGAATTGATAAAAAGTAGTCATACAAACTGGGTAGTTAATGTAATGTAATGTTTAGAAAATTTGCATATATTATTTTAGTTAAATAATATTTATATAATTTTCCACTACTTTTTACAGTTTGGTCATTATAAAGTTATAAATTGGAGACCATTAAGTCTTTTATAAAATTTAAATTAAAAAACATATAATAAATTTTAGCGGAAATAAAAATTGCTAATTTTCCCCCTTTAATTAAATTTAAAATTATAAATTTATATTGAATAGTGATGCCAAACAAGTTATGTTTTGTAATATAACAAATATTACTGACTAATTATTACCTTTATCTTTACATAAACTAGCATTGTGGTATTGATTACAAGATTTAATTATTTTAGGTATAATATTAATTTACGTTAAACAGTTTTAAATAAACATTTTCTGCATTAATTATTTATTTCCTGCATTAAATCTTTTAAACAAATTAGCACATTTCGATGCCCATTTCTTTAAATGTTTAAAATTCAACTGGCTACGTTTTAAAATCGCCAATATCACTCTACTTAATAAAAAAAACAACATCTACATCTAAGAAGGTTGTAATAAGATCAAGCCAATGATGCTTGATTAGTTATGAAAAAAATAGTCCGTGAATTGTTTAGAAAACTCCGCTTTGAGTGCCTCGATGTACTTCTGGTCTCAAGGATCAGTTGAGTTACATACTAATACATACTGCAGAAATGTACTCAAGATACTTGTCAATGTAATAAAGTTCAATAGTGTAAGTGTATGGGGGTTGACATTCAGAGTAATCAATCAAACTTTTGGTTCGGCCGTAATGGTAATTTTCTTGGTATTCTGGAGTTGATAGACAAGAAAGATGATTTTCTATCTAAACACATCGCAAAACGTGGCAATCGAAAAAGTGGACACAAACTAGAATGAAACTACCTGTTGTTGCAGTTTAGTTTTATTCACTGTAACATGGTTTTAAGTTATTGAATGAGTGACTGAAGTTATTCCCTTAATAAACAAACAGTAGTGAAGTGTGCAAAAGAAGTATGTAAGAAAAGCATGATTTGTATGAGTGATCCAGAGTTGACAAGGGAGAGAATGATAGGGTAAAAGTTTAGTACATGTTGGATTCTTGATGTAGAAGGTTCAGTTTTATATAAGTTCTGTTGAACTATTTGTGTCATACTTAAATTGATTCAAGTCTAAGTGTAGACTCTGAGTAGTGTTTAAATAAATAAAGAATCCTATAAGGAGCTAGATAAAGTGCTCAAGATATAATAAGCATATGACTATAATAAATGAAGAATGCTGTTATGAATATTTTATAATGCAATAAAATTGACAATTTATGTACAAGAAGTAATTGTGAACCATGTGCTGCGTCCATTGATGTTTATATGTAATAAACTTATCATCTGAATGAAACCAATGTGTACTCAGGTATTCACGTTTACTGTTGTTCAATAGACAATATTACACGCCTCTGAAATTATAATAATATAAAGAACAATACAGTAACACCTGTCTTCTACTGTTGGTGATGAATTGATTGGGGGGGGGGAGGGGCACATAAATTTGGGAACAGGGCCCCCACAGTCCTAAATACGGCCCTGTGTATATAATACTAACTATCAATCTATCTACTCAATTATCTGTCTGCCCGTCTGGGTTTTTTGTCTATATTTCCATCTATCTAAATGTCTTTCTTTATCTGTATATTTATCAGTCTGTCTGAATGTGTGCATAAGTGTGTATGTTTGTGTGAGTGTGTAGGCCTATACAAGTGGAGATTATGTGTGTGTGTGTATATAAGTGTGTATGTTTGTGTGTATATGGTGTCGGTACGTCGTAATACATGGCGAGGCGTCATACGAATCACAACCAGTAAACGCCTGGTCTTGTTGTAACCTTGACATCTAAAGACGTCGTTACGACATTTTTACAATATATAGGAATTTGTCGAACGTTGTATGGCATGGGATAGAGAGAGATTGTGTGTGGGGGTGGGGGGGGTCTGGGGAAGGGGGGGGAACTAGTCTGGAATGTTCTACATCAGTTGTGTTTAATAATTGCGTTTCTTTAGTTTGTATACGCTATAATAGTTCCCACACCTCGCCCATCCTTCGCCAGTTAATCAAATTTTTATCATAAAGACATCACCATGAGACTAGCACAAAGAATGTTAGCTAAATATATCTAACTGCGATGTGTTGAGAAAGGGGCTGAGAGTCTGAGAGAGTGAGGTAGAGAGGTAGTGAGAGAGTGAAATAGAGAATGGATGAGAATGAGAGAGCGAAAGAGCTAGAGAGGGAGGGGGACAGGGGGAGAAAGTGAGAGAGTGAGGAGATGGATAGAAGGGAAGAAATGGAGAGAGAGAGAGTCTAGACATAAGAGGAAAGTGAGATAGTGTAAGGACAGGAAGGGAGAGAAATACATTTAGTCAGAGAGAATGGGAGAGTTAGAGTGTGAGAAAGAAGGAGAGATGGAGAGAAAATGAGAGAGTAAGAAAGGGAGAGAGAGAGGGAGGCGATGAGCTTGGGGGGAAAAGGCATTTTTAAAAAAAGTTTGTAGATAAAAATTCAAACAAGAGGTCAGAGGTGATCTCCCTTTACGCGTGACCGGTTCAATTTTGGTTTCTTCCACTTCTGCTTTGAGTTGCTAATAATAACTTCACGTGAAAGGGACACGTGCAAGGACAGGCAATTATCGCGTCCTTCCAACGCACACCCGCACGCACAATAGTAGGCCTAACAATGACACGATTATTTGGCGGTCACATGTGGACACTGGCTAACAAACACACACACGCGCATACATACAAAGACGCAGACTATTTGTTGGAGTCGCTGCGGAGAAAGGAAGAAAGAGTCCGTTGGTGTAGGTACTATGTGAAGACGGGTAGGGCGGGATGGAGGGGATGGAGATTAGCTATAAGGGGCGTGTGTCGTTTTGGGGGGGCAGGGGCGTATTCTGCTGTTGGGTTCAATGTCCAGAACGGCCTTCAAGGTGAAAGGATGAAACTGACAGACGCATGCCATATTTACAAAATGGAGTGCTAGTTTGCCATCACGAGAGGGCATTCGAATATTCCAAGTAAACATAAATATTCAATGCCTTTATTGGAAACTTCGATTAGGCCCCTATCCACTAACTGTTCTAATCCATTTTTTAAATGTTATCTACACTATAGTTCATATTCAATAAGATAATCGCTTATATATATCTCCCCCCCCGCCCCACCCTCCCCCGCCAGATCATTTTGATCAATGGAGTAAATGAAGCATTCAGAAATTTTCCGTGGCCACGGCGCACAACAGGCATGTGTGGGTAGCACAGTGCCCAGACTCAACGACACCCACCAGACCCGGGAACAAATCCTGGCCTACACCAGGATTCGAACACGGGATCTTTGGTACGCCAGATCACTGTGTCTCATCATTCAAACTCTCGGACAATTCATTGTTTCAAATATATATTTGGATCCATAGGCCAAAGTTGGTCAGTTTCATGGCTTTACGGCAGATATGAGGATTGCGTAGACAGCACAACGCCCAATCGACTGCATTTCCCCGATAAGCCTTGGAAGGTGTTAATAATTATGAGCCCGAGGCCATGCGGAATTTCAATCCAGCGTTTTAAGTTGGCCTGATCTATTTTTGGTAATTGGAGAAATAGATTTCAAAATCACCCCTTACCCATTCCCGATAATCCTTGCTGTCAAGCCTCTAAAAATGTTTTCTACTTCATTTGCATATTTTTCTTAAGGGCATGGTTTCTCGTCCCTGTTGAGAATTTTTTTTTTTTGCTCATCATTTTGATTTTTTTTTTACATTAATTAATTTAATTAATTTGCCTTTTAGACCCTATTGTTTAATCCAAACGTATAGCCTATTGATAAACATTTATAAAATATAGGAAATGTCAAACGTATTTAAAAAAATAAGAATGAAAAAAAAATGTTTCGAAATAAAATTGTAATTTTTAATTTTTTGAAAAAGTTTGTAGCCTACAAAAAGAATAATAGGACATGCAGGAACGTTTAATCGGTTACTGAGTAGTTCCTGTATATAGGGCATGTAGGAACGTTTAACCGGTTACTGAGTAATTCCTGCATTGTAGGGCATGTAGGAACGTTTAACCGGTTACTGAGTAGTTCCTGCATGTAGGGCATGTAGGAACGTTTAGCCGGTTACTGAGTAGTTCCTGCATGGCGTATAATATTCAGTTAGTGGCAACGTAAAAAAAAAACAACAAAAAAACAACCTTAAATCCCCTGCTGTAAAGTAAATGTCTAAATACTCGGTACTCTTATTTGTACAGTCTTCTTTCATTTGGACACGCCCCCCTGGCTCCAATTAATAAGAAAATAATTCCCTGACCCAACCTCCACCCCCATTGTATGGTATACAATAAACTTACTGACCTCTCGTAGAGATAAGTGCGGGGGGGGGGGTAAAGAAAATGTTCAAACTGACTCTCTTTGGTCATTATACATCGCTGGACATGCCTTTATGTTGAAACACAAAGATAGACCCACACAAACACACACACAGAGAAAGTATACAGTACGGTCTTATTAAAGAACGAGACGGGAGACGAGGGCAAGAGGGCAGACTTGTGGCAAGAGACGCGGAAGGAGAAAAAAACCAAGGGGGATAATTCAACAATTGAAACAAGATCTGAATGTACCGGGAAAAGGTAAGGGGTGAAAGCGTCGTCGCACTTATCAGGTTCGTAATTCAAGCCCCGCAAATAAAACGAAACACAAGCATTTTTGGAAAGAAAGAAAGGAAAGAGAAAAAAAAAATTACTTTTCCTTATCTGTCATCTAAGTGAGAGAGGCCGCCAAGACGGACGTATCTAACTAGGTGCGACAACTCCATCTTTTTCCTCCGGTGTTCGCATGCCTTGTTAGTCAGATAAACTCAAGATAATAGCCTCCCCTGTCTCTTTTTTATTCCTTTTTTTTTTCTTTCTCAATCATAAAATTCCACGACCGCCCCCCCCCCTCTTTCATTTTTTTTCCTCTCGTCCCCTTTTCCACCCAGCCCCGCTTTCTATTCACCCCACCCCCACCCTTTGCTTTTAATGCCCCCGAAAATAATAACAGGTTTCGCTGGAAATTGTTAGCTGATAAGGGTCAGTTGTCTACCTTGTTATATAGAGATAAAGCAGGGGCCGTAACCTGACTTCTTAGAGAAAGTAACAAAGAACGGTCACCCCCGTTCGTGTCTTTTCACCCTTTTTGTTTCTTTTTTTCCTTGGCAACAGTAATGTCCCCTATCCACAGCGCCCCTTTACCCCCTCCCCTCTCATTTTTTTAAAATATCTTTCTCTTTCCTTTCCGTCCCATTGCTTGCTGGTGCCTTTAATTGCTTCTGAGAGTGATTTACTTGATGTTTGCCTTCTTTTTTTGTGTGGGTATCCTAAATACAAGAGGCTATTAATTTTTCTTTTTCATCCTTAAGCCCACTAAACTGTATATTATGTAGGCCCTACCGTATATAAAAACATATTCCTATAATATCTTTATAATAATTATACATCTTAACTTTATCTTATAATATAGGCCTACTACAGATGTTCCTTTTATACAGAAGATTATTGCGTTCTAAGCTTTTCAGTGGTTTAAGTCTAGTTTTGCATTTTGATTAGGATTTTAAATTGTTGGTTTCTCTGGTTTGTACAGGCAACCCATTCCATTATCAAATCACGTTAATTCCAGCTATTTCATGGGGTCAGGGCCGGATTTACCTATAAGCTAGACAAGCTATAGCTTAGGGCCCCCACTGATCTGGGGGCCCCCCAAAAAGAATTGTCCGAGTGGGCAATTGTCATATATAATTAAATATACTGCAGCATTATTTGTCCCAATGCCGCACGTCCGGAACATATCATACTCTTCACCCAATTGCTTTCAAAAAGATTTAAAAAAAGATACAATTGTGTAGTTTTAAAAATAATGTGTTTTAGTTTTGTCTATTTATCGTTTGTTTTCGATAGTGGATACCGATATATCTATTATCGATAGCACTTGACATCTCTAAGTTTCTACCAGTGGCGTATTTAGGCATGTTCCACTTGTTCCATTGGAACAGGGGCCTCCACACATCACTAAAAGAAATTGTTTAGTAACATCCCCATACTTTCGTTGAAAATTTAATATAAAATTCATTATTCCTTTACAATTTTAAGCGCTCCAGTCCAACAAATAAAGCGCAACATAAAAATTTTGATTTTACAGAATGTAACATGAATTAACGGCACTTTTCTGAAGGAAGGTCGAGGCCACGAGGGGCCCACACATAAATTCGGGAAAAGGGCCCCCACAATCCTGGTTTCTTCTATTTAGCTTGTTTAACCTAAATGGCCCCCTTTTTAAAAAGAACAAAGATGTTAAGGCCTACAAAACTATAAAATTATATTTAAATGCTGCCATTGACCTAAATAATTTACTAAGTTTCGTTTTAGGCCTACGACTTTGATTAGTTAAAAAAGCAGCATTTTTCGTAAATTTTTTCAACAAGACTAAACGTTTTCATTGCCAAAATGACAACGATTATAATTGGCACTGACTTCTTCATTGTATTTTCGCGAATGCAACTGAATTAACGTTGTGACTTTATTAGATTACATTAAGGCAAAGTCACATTTAACGGCTTAAGTATAAAGATGATTTAAGAACTGCAGGGTACTTCAGGCTCTTTGAAGATTCCACTCCAGACCGGCCCCATATTGACCAGCCCACTGTTATTCAAATTATTGTGAGGTATGTTTCACCAGATGACGGAGTCCCTATTGAACGCTTTCTAACTTTCCCTGAGATAGGTAGCCACACAGGGGAAAGTATGGCTAAGACGGTGCACAACTACCTTACCAGTGAATGCAAAATAGATTTTAGTAAGTGTCGAGGCCAGTCATATGATAATGCTGTCAAAATGTCTGGCAAATACAGGGGTATGCAAGAAATAATATTGTAGATTAACAAGTATGCTATGTATATTCCATGTTTTGGTCATTCCCTGAATCTTGTTGGTAGAGAAGCAATAAACTTTTGGGGAATTTTTCAAGAAATATATTTATTTTTTCATCATCTACACATAGATGGGCAGTACTGTTGTCATTCTTCAAAGAATATTCAAAATTTCCAAAGTATTTGTCAAAGACTAGATGGGAAGCACATTCAATGGTCACAAGTGCAATACTTGATATTTATGATGAAATAATTGCTGCATTACAGAGACAGACGAAACAATAAATCAAGACATAAACATTTTGAATAAAATGGAGGAGTTTGAATTTATGGTAATGTTATATTTGTAGAGTTACTTGCTGGATGAATTTCACAAGACTAGTCAATCAGTGCAAGACCCCCAAATTAGTCTAGAAGTATGTAGGGAATTTTACGCTTCACTTGCGGATTTTGTTAAAGGTTCCAGGGATATGTTTGATCATTTTGAAAAAAAAGCAAAGGAAATATTGCCTGATGTTGATTACATGAAAAGCAGATATAGAAGAAGGCGTATTAATGATGATGAAGATGATGCTTTAAAGAACCTTGAGCCAAGAGACAAGTTCAGAATCAAAATATTTATACCAGTGATGGATGCATTAGAGTCAAGTCTGGCACAGAGGTTCTCAGTATACAATGATACTGCGAACATTTGTTCATTCTTAAACAAATTAGACGCTACAGAAGAAGAGATTCGTGAAGGAATTAGTGCTTTATGCCAAACATACCCTGAAGATGTGGACATGAATCTTGTTGGAGAAGTCAAGCATTTTCATCAATATGTTAGACATAGTCAAGCCTATGGTTCAGCGGAACATGATAGTCTGACACATCAGGATCTGTATAGGGTAATATTTTTTGATCGTGTCCAATCAGCATTCCCTAATGTAGAAGCGATTTTAAGTGTTTCTTAGTATGATGGTTGAAAATTGCTCTGGAGAAAGATCTTTTTCTCACTTGAAGAGGATAAAAAATGAATTTAGAACAACAATGACTCAAGATAAATTATGTTCCCTCAGTCTCATGTGCATAGAAAGTGACAAACTACGCAGTTTATCATTTGATGATGTCATCAGTGACTTTGCTTTGGCAAAAGCAAGAAAGAAATTATTTTAGTCTAAGACTTTGTAAATTGTGCCTTTTAAAATAATTTTTGTTTCTTTTTACCAGAGTTTGTATTTTAAGTTTGTTATGAATAAAAATGATTTTAAGTTAAAGATTTATTATTTCACTAACTGTAGGCTATACTTCTTAATTGTATTTCAGTTTAACCCTCTATGTATCCGAAAATCATATTTTGCACTAACATAAAATTCTGAACTTATAAAGGGCCCCATATCTCAAATAGCTTAGGGCCCCATCAAGTCTAAATCCGGCCCTGCTCATGGGGTGGAGGGTGGGGGGGCGCCATCTGAAATCTACACTCAAAACCATGTTTAACGTAAGAAATTCAGGAGAGTTCTCACCTGAAGCCAATGACTGCAATAGTCCTAATATTCTCTATAGAGTTCTCTTGATTGCAATACTATTCATATAGACACCAATATTGAACGACATACATCCGTTGTGATGGCTACTCTTCACATTTTGTATTTTTCCCATAATAAAATTAGTTTTTTAATGTTGTGTTTAATTTATAAACACAGAGCAATGAATTTCGATATCAAAATAAATATGTTTTGTAATGAGGTGTTTTTTTTACAGATCTACTTCTTGAAGTTAAGCAATTAATTGTTCAAAGTAAGTAAAGTAAAGAACCATTCGGACCAAATTGATCATAGGGCCGGTGAAGCAGCGTTCATCAGTTTCTGTGGCCATGGCGTACTAGGGGATGTGTGGCCAGCACAATGCCCAGCCGCCATTACTTTACCCCCAACTTATGTCAGGTAGCCTACCTTTCAAAGCTGGGTAGACTCAAAGTAGAGTCATTTAAACAAATTAAAGACATTTTTATTGATTCAACGCACAATGTTCTCATAGAATTAAAATTTCGACAGTGAACAAGTTTGCATACTATGTAGGCCTACTGCCAACCCGCCTTTTTCACATATGGACGATTCCTTGTTATTTGTAACATTCTTCTAATTCAACCAACAGAACCAACATTAAAGTAGGATATTTTTTTATATATCCCACAAATCCTCTTCAGAAACAAAGAACGCGACGTCACAGATTCTTCTCTATATGTCTAGGAGTCTGGACAAAGAGAAGGCAACGGTTTAAAGAAAATACCTCAATTCCATTATATGTAGTCTTTTTTTAAAGTACTTTTCATTGATGGAACTCTCAAAATATCGCTCTAACCATCTTTTCCACAGTTCTGTAAACCTTATGTTTAATGTGTAGTCCTAATGCTTCTTTTTATAGATCTTTAAGGAGCATCTCAACTTCATATTATTATTATATGAGTAAGGCCTACTGGTGTTTTTTTTTTTTAATGAACGAGCTTTCTTTGGGTTTCACGCTGATTTCCAACCCTCGCCATCGTCCTCAGAAACTTGAACAACAACAAGAACACACGAGCACGCACACGTACATACGCGCGCACAAAAAGAAGATGTGGGGAATTACAAGTGCGACTCGGAAAAATATTATTAAAAAAAAAAGACACGGTAACGATCCCCCGCCGAGCGTGCCGGCGAGAGACAAGCGGAGCGCGCCAGCAGGGGGCTAGTTGATACGATGAGACCAGCGGGGTGAAAACTTTTATTTCGAGCTGCTTCAAACAGCACTCCTCGTCGGAGAAACAGGGCTGTCTCGCTGTTTGTAAGCATATATTATTTAAATTTAAAAAGAAAAGCAGACTATATAAGTGTGGACTTTATAACCATTGTAAACTGATGACACGGATTCATGGGGTGGGGGATAAGGGGCGTCCAGACCATCGCGGCGCCATCTAAAAAGTGGTCGCGGGGAATTGTATATGAACACTTCTCCATTTAACTGTGTCTACTTTATTTCAAAACATCAACTTAATCTCGAGAGAGTGGAAGGACGGACATACGGATAGACAGACAATTGGTATTTCCAGGTCATTGAGTTCAAATATGTTTCTAATTTAATTAAATATCTCTTGCTTCTCCAGACCGGGCGCCCCCTACCTACACCAATCGGGGAGTAATAGGGCGCGGGAACTGGAAAGTAGGGATACGGCTCAATAAATAAATAAAATCCATAATTTTAATGTCTTATTTCCGGGAAACGCTAGGTTATCTAAATAGTATACTTTTTAATACCAGAAGCTTGATAGCAACAATTCCTATGTATGTGCCAGGGTCAGGGCGACCAGAAATAATTAAAAAGATTTTAAAAAAAATACCGAATGAAACGTTCTCACTCCCGTTTTTATTGTAATATATTATTGTCTTTTTTTCTTTCTCTTTAAAAAACAACACATTGTAGTTTTGACGGGCATAACCACTAGTAGGCCTATACTAATAATTTAAAAAAAAAATAGTAAGGTTGAGATTTAACAGAGACAAAAAGTTTTTTTTAATGCTGTATAGACCTAACTTCTAGAATGGGGACTAAGTGTTTTTCAGCACTCGTTCCCTACATGTCAGTACACCCAGGCACTAATTCATCCCCCGCTCTGTTAAGTTCAGGTCGCATATAGTGCAAGCCACCCCATCCCCTTCCACATTTAACTCCCTTTCTAGAAATCTAATTTATTTTCAATGTCGCAAATAACAACTAAATCAACGCATACACACACTGGCGTCGGAGGCGAACAATCCATCGGTTCGCGGGACAAAACAAAAAATGGATTCGGCCGCTCGAATCGGAGAGTTTTTGTTATTTATCCAGTATATCAAGTGTGAACTTCATAAAAATCTAACTGTTTATGTCGTGCATAAACTATGAAGACAAAGTTTGGCGATACTTTAAAAAAAATACGAATTTTTTTCCATCGGTTAACAAAAAGATAAGTGTTGATTGTAGACAAATACACAGCAGCCGTCTAGTTTACTGATGTTGTTTTTTTGTTTTTTTTAGACCTTTAAACCTAATGTACTTGTCTCCTGTTCTAGACGTCAATTGTATCAGAATGGAGAGGACGGGGTGTGTGATAAATATCAGCAGCGATAAAGATGAAGTCAGCAGGGGAGGGACGGGTGTCTTTAAAGGGGAGGGGGGGCGGGGAGGGTTCAGAACTTCATAGAAGCCTGGTGGAGTTGTGTGTGCGGGGGGTGGGGTGGAGGGGCGACTGGTAGGTGTGACAAACTGTACGGACGTCAAGTCTATTAGAACCAAGTTTGATCCCAGTCACGTGTTTAGACAAGAGATGAACGTACGCCCCCCCTCCCGCCCCCTAGACGTACCAGACAGACATGTTTATAATGAGTTCAACACTCGGGTGTCGGGAAGAAATGTCGCCGAGACGAGATCCTGGCGATTGGGTTTCGTCGCCGTAAAGGGAGAGTTCAAATCCAGAAGATGTACTCAATTTATTCCTTTTTTTTAAAAAATATATCTCTTTTAATTTTCTTTCTTCAATCTAGATCTATTCCTTTTTTTTTTTTAAATATATTTTGTCATTCTTGAGAATTTTGTTTCAGCATTTGGTGTATACCTAATTCTACAAATTATTCATTAACTATTTGTTTTTGACATGCAAAAACTTCAAAGACTAGGTAAAAGGGCTTTTTTTTTAAAAAATTATATCTAAACTAGCAGTTATGCCCATCAAAATGACGGAGAAACGAATGATTACAATGTGTTTTGTTAAAAGAGAAAGAAAAAATACCAAACAATATTACAATAAAAACTGTAGTGAGAGCGTTCCTTTCGGTATTTAGTATTTTTTTTTTTTATTGTTTACGTAGCCTGGCCCTGGAACTTGCATAATATGAATTTTATCAATTAAAAAAAAATTATTAAATATTAAACATAACTTTCGAGTAATTAGTTCAATATATAACAATTGGAATTTAATTATGGAATATGACGTCAAACAAGTGAACGTTTCAACACTAAGCTAGACCGTGGAATCGCCCCCCCCCCCTTCCCGTTAAATGACCGAACTAACATTCTTTAAAGATCCCTTCTAGTACTTGGTTGCTACAAACAACGTGGTCTAGCGACAGAGTCATGATTCTTAAATCCGACGGGTTTCGGTTTTTCTAAAATAGGTAAATGTTGTTTTTTTCTCGGGATTTTTTCAGAAGATAAAAAAAAGTACCCGTCGGACCGAATCGATCCATAGGTCCGGTGAAGCAGCGTTCGCCAGTTTCTGTGGCCACGGCATACTAGGTGATTGTGTGGCCAGCGCTATGCACAGCCGCCTTTACTTTACCCCAACTAATGTCAGGTACCCATAAGAGCTGAGTAGACCCAGGGACATCCTCCAGACCGGGGAAACAATCCTAGTATGGAATCGGATTCGAACCCGTGAATATTAGTATACCAGCCCAACGCTCTGCCGCACGGCCACTGGAGGGCGTGTCCCACAACTCTGACGAGTGCTTGACGACAGACAAAGAGGGAAAGAGAAGTCTAGCGTGCTGTGCGTTATGTTGGCCACACAATCTGCAAGGAACTAAAGAAAAAGCAGGTGAACCTTTTCATCATCACAAACTTTCTCGTGGTCGAAATAAGATATGAAAAGGGCTACTTTACCATAGTAAAAAAAAAAAAAGTAAATAATATTAGCGTCAAACAAAACGACACATGTCAAATTACGGCCGCCAGTGTTTTACGAACACACGCACGAACACAATATGGCTTCTATGAGAAAATGTAAAGAAAGACGAAAAGGAAATGTGAACAATTACTTTTTTTTTTTATCTGGATCTAAAGTCAAATGTCAATTTTAGAATCTGGTCGTAAATAAAGACACTCCATCGGAAAATCTCTAAAGATAAAAATATAATGAGCGTCAAAAATAGAGGGAACAAAAAATTGTATTGAAAAAAAAAGAAATCTGGTCCGTCGGACAACTGAAAGCTGGGAAATAATTGTGAGTGTGTGTGAGTGTGTGTGTGTGAGTGTCTGTGTGTGTGTGAGTGTGTGTGGACTGTGTGCTTGTTATGCGAGTGTTCAAATCTGCCCTCTTTAAAAAAAAAATGCTAACGGTTCATTACCTTTCTTAGTGGTTACCTCGCCCTTCCTCCTAGGGGCCCCCCCCTCCTCGTTGGTTATGTATTATAATCTAATCAATGTGACCAGTGGGCTGTCTGAATGCCCCTGTCCACCCACTGACCATTGGCTAATATGTTTCTTTATTCTATCTGCGCGTTGGCACGAGGGAGGGAGGGGAAAAAAAAGAAATAGTGGAGTTTAACACACACGAAAAAAACTCCAATCTTTTGGAAAAAAAAGGAAATTGCTGAAAGAAAGAGAGAAAGGGATTCGGAGGGGGCGTCCACCTTTTTTTTTGTGTGTGTGTGTGTCCCACCTAGACACCCGTAGCTCATTAACTCCCCCCTCCGGACGCAGGTCCAAAATGTCGTTTAAACTGTGCGCCCTCTCTCTCTCTCCCCCGCCTTGATCTCAGCGTGTGTGGGGTTTCGCTTGTCCCAAATCATCGCAGCGTATACAGTGGCAATTTGGTGAAACTTTTTCCTTTTTTTGTTTCCACCACTTCAATTTTCGGGGGCTTTCCCAAGATACAATTTTTTTCTTTCTATTGTAGTCTCTACGATAAAATTGTGGACTTACTTTAAGAGCCCTCGCCACACCCTCGTGTTTTCTTCCATCCTTTAAAAAAAATATTAAGAGATCCAGTTTTTTTTTAAAATATCATTCCCCAAGGTTTACATTCAGCTATTCAATGGTAGATAATTTCACCTTGAGTTGATTCCCTCCCCTTTGAATGAAAAAAAAAAACTAGCAGTCTATCATTTTGCTATTGACACAGAAGTGACGCATCGTCGGAATTGGACATAAAGCCAATGGGGTAGGTGTCACGGCTCTCGGGTGGATACATATGGAGAGGGGGGAGGAAGGGTGAGGAGAAGGGGGTAGGTGGGGAAGCATAGCCAGCCCATCCAGCTACCAGCCTGTAGTAGATCAGATTACAAGCAACGTCCCGCTAGGTTTGGCACTTTACTTCAAAAGCTACCATATTTAAATAACCCGCGACCCTTTCCCCCTCCCCGTCCCCATATACACCAAAAATCTGGACTGCTCTGACCCTCACCCCATCACACAAACACACGCGCGCGCTTATAGTAAAGTTGTTTTTTTTATATAAAAAAGTTAATTGTCCACTATCCAATTCTACCTTCTAGAAAACAGACTCAATCTTTCACTGATTGAGGTCAGAGGTAAGCAAGTGGTAGGCCTTTATATAAACTCATTATCCCCGCGACGTGAAACAAGTCAATGGACGCAAAATTAAAGGTCTCTTTCTGTCTATCATAGAGTTCACTCAGCCTAAAAAGTCGAATGCAGTTTTTAATAAGTTCAATTAACCTGTATAGATCAAATATTAAATTACTAGTATTGCATCTTATACGGCACGGGAAGTGGGCAACCTTTAAATGCGTTCGTGCAGAAACTGACAATATCACTTGACCAAAAATTCTCTCGCGTGCTAAACAACATATTTTGTTTAACTTTTTCTAAAGATACTTCAAAATTTTAAAAGCAATGACAACAATTCAATAAAAAAAGTAATAATATAGAGACTCTTATTTTAAAAATACATTTTAAAATCATTGATTTTATTTTAGAAGTTTAATAATAATAATAATAATGATGCTTATATGGCGCATATCCCGTTGATAACAGTTTTATGCGCTGAAACGACACCAACAGACGAAAATGAAAATATGTAGGCTATACGAAAATATTGCTAACAAAATAGGTGAGTCTTCAGTCGGCTTCTGAATGTGTCGAAGCTCGGGCTCTGGCGAAGCTGTAGTGGGAGGTGATTCCAAGCGGACGGCCCCGCGTAGGAGAAAGCACGTTCGCCAGCGGACACTAGCATCACCCGAGGGATACATAATTGTATTACCGATATTTGAACGTTTTCACATTTTGTGAAAAAAATAAAATCGTGGGTGCAAGTTAAAAATATTTAAAATACCTATTTCTATTGGTTGCAGCACAAAGTAAAGATATTTAAAATAGTTCTAATGGTTGCAGCACAAGGTAAAGATATCTTAGATAGTTCTAGTGGTTGCAGCACAAAGTAAAGATATCTTAGATAGTTTTATTGGTTGCAGCACAAGGTAAAGATATCTTAGATAGTTCTATTGGTTGCAGCACAAAGTAAAGATATATTAGATCATTCTATTGGTTGCAGCACAAAGTAAAGATATCTTAAATAGTTCTATTGGTTGTAGCACAAAGTAAAGATATTTAAAATAGTTCTATTGGTTGCAGTACAAAGTAAAGATATCTTAAAAAGTTCTATTGAATGCGGCACAAAGTAAAGATATCTTAAATAGTTCTATTGGTTGCAGCACAAAGTAAAGTTTATAACACAAGGGACGTAACAAGCCGAAAAAAATTCTTATCAACCTTAGTATTAAATTAAAGGCCCGATACAACGTGCAGAAATGGGTCAAACGGTAAACAGGAATTGTATCTTTTGGGGAATATTTTTCAGGAGGTTGTTCCTAGGGTCGCTTCTGTGTAACATATAGCACAGGGGTCGGGAACCTTATTGTCTGAGAGAGCTACATATTTTGAAAAGTAATTCTGTGAGAGCCATACATTATGTTTAAAACTAAAAATTTAAGTAAATGTGTGCAAGAGTTATTTCCCTTTAATTACAATGAATGCAGGGTTGCTTTTTTGTCTGTCTTTTAGGTCAGCGGAGTTTTATCTCCTTTACCACTTCTGATGCTGAGCTGCAATATACTTTAGCACATTTGTAGAAATAAGTATAGATATGAAATTAATATGTAGATCAAAGGAGTCTAAAGAATTTTTTTTTATATAATCGAACATTTGTCTGCGAGCCAGATCCAGCCATCAATAGAGGTGTCCCGAACCTTGATATAGCATGTACCCTATTGACTGTTGGCTACCTCATGCAAGTAGCATATTTAAAAATGTTTTATACCTAATATTTGATGTCATTATATGTGCTGCACACTTTTAAAACAAATTTCTTTTGGAGCAATAAAGATTATTATTTTTAAATTAATTTGTGTCACCCGGGAAAGGAGGGGTTGGTTTGGGAATCAATGTTGGTGTCATTTAATAATTTTTTTTTAAAATCCAGACGGAAGAGGTGTGTTCGCTAATGACCCTCTCACTATGCCAAAACCGACGTATGTGTGGTCCCGGAGTAAAAGTGGCGGGGGGGGTGCGAGAGGTCGTAAATAAAGAAATCCTTAACACTTTATGTCCCAAGACTATTTATCAAGCCCAGCATTGGATAACAGGCTTCAAAATTTGACGTTTTGGCATTTTTCACATGAATGATCGCTTGTTTGGGCATCGCCGTAGACGGAAGCAGCGGACCGTGGGTTCCAGTCCTCCAAATCACTTTTCTGATTTTTTAAATATTTACGACAGGGGGGAAAAGAGGGCTTCCAGTTGCCAAACACTGTAGCATTGATAGTGTTCAACCTGGCACCCGCGCCCTCTCCCCACCACCAGCTCCTCTCTCTCTCTCCCCCTTTCAACACCCTGGGCATTATCTCCTTGACTGATTTACTGCCCTATGTCGTGGCGCGTCAGTGGTTGCCTTTTTTCTTTGTGTGTGTGTGTTTTTTACCCCCCCCTTCCGTTGTTTGATTTCTGGAGTCTGACACTCCTCACCATCGCCACCTTACCCCCCCCCCCCCGCCACTACCTCTAGACACCTTCTAGCATCCCAGGGCGCCGAGACACTCTTTTCATTTTAGTATTTTCGTCTTCATGGGTAAAAGGGGGATGTGAGGCGCCCACTCACGCTTTCACACTGTGAGGGGGGCTCCTTCTTTTTTTTTTATAACTAGTACTAGTAGCTCTGCCCGTTACTTTCGCCAGAATGAACATGAAGATAGTGGTGAGGGATGGAGAGAGGAAGGAGAGACGAAATAGGGGGAGTGGAGGGGAGCATCTGTGTTTAATGCAACGTACAAACTTGACCGTCCGCAACCAGGTGGAAAGGACATATAAAATGACCCCCCCCCCCCCCCCCCCAGAATCCAGAATCTCCTATAACCACCGTTTTCGTTTTAGAAAAAAAAAACTTCTACGCTGGTTTGTTTGGGTAGCGTATTTGTATTTAGGCACGTCACTGATAATAATCGACAATAAAAAAAACAACAACCCTAACGCCAACCTCTCCCCTGGTTGTTTTTGGGAGGAGTAGGGAAGGGAAGGGGAGGCAGGCAGAAGGATTCTCCTTCGGAGACGACTATGCGTGCGTGTGTGTGTTTTTATTTTCCCACACGACGGAACCGGAAATGCCAGTCAAAAACGCAATAAACGCCCTCGGCCGTACAGAAGAGGAAGAAAACACAACACAAAGATGTCCAGAAGGTCCGGCATGTCAAACGCATTGGGGAAGAAGGAGGGGAAGTGGAGGGAGGGTAACAACCCCATTAAAGAAATAAGCGTCAACAAACCATGCAAGTTAATGGTCGTGTCAGGGGGCTTTTTAAGACAACTTACTTTACTTCTTTTGCTCTATTGGGGGAGTGGGTCGGGGGGGGGGGAGCACGTGTGCGGGCTTAAAGCTCTTTATTTCACCGCCGTCAGTCTAAATACTAACAGAGCCCAGTACGGTAGTACAAATGTCTGTCTTAGTAGTATCACGGCCAAGTACATTAGCAGACATGTCTGTCTAAATACTAACAGAGTCGAGTACATTAGTAGAAATGTCCGTCTAAATAATTGCAGACCTAAGTAAAGTAGTACAAATGTCTGTCTTAGTACTAACATGGACAAGCACATTAGTAGACATGTCTGTCTAAATATTAACAGACCTGCTGCATTTATCTATCAAAATAGGAACTCTTAACATAGAGAAATAAACTTATGTTCTTTGAAGGAACTAATTTCTAAACGTTCTCAATCTTTCCGATTGACATTCGGACATGGAATGGGTTGCCTGAGCGAGTAAGAAAAACCCAGCAGCTTGGCAGGACTTGAAAACCATCTTATTCATTTGAAAGGAATCAATGTGCAATATTAGAATTGAACTACGTACACACTCGTAATTAGATTAGAATTGAACTACGTACACACTCGTAATTATATTAGAATTGAACTACGTACACACTCGTAATTATATTAGAATTGAACTAGGTACACACTCGTAATTAGATTAGAATTGAACTACGTACACACTCGTAATTAGATTAGAATTGAACTACGTACACACTCGTAATTATATTAGAATTGAACTAGGTACACACTCGTAATTAGATTAGAATTGAACTACGTACACACTCGTAATTGTCTTAGAAAGAACAGATAGTATTCTCGTGAGATGGGATGTTGCCAGGAGGAATGAGAACGATCTCAAGACCACCCACTGCACTGGCCCCACAATCTCTTGTGTGCCTTGACTACTAAATCCCAGTCAAATGCGCTTTTTACATTCTATATACACTCGCTATACGCTAGGCCAGGTGGTCGGCATCCTACGACACGCGTGCCAAACCTGGCATACCGAGCCCTATTTAATGGCACGCGCAAGACTTCGAAAAATACAATTAGAGTATCTTCAACAAAAAAAGAGTTGGTTGACTTTTAGGCTGTTGGCACGTAGAATGAATTAGAAATCCTACTTTGGCATACTGTTACCAGAAAGTTGCCGGCCCATGCTCTTGGCTATAAAACAAAATCTGAATTTTTTTTCATGGGGGGCAGAGGAATGGGACCAGCATTACCAACGAGCACCCACCACCCTATGTAATCAAAATTTTAATTTATATCCATGGTTGTGCATGTCCTTTTTTTTGTTTGTTTGTTTGCAAAGACCGTCCCTAGGCAGAGTGCTGCATAACCAATCCTGGGTTTCTCGGTTTCAGCATGGACATAAGTCGTATCTGGGTCGAGGGCTACGTCACGTGCGCACAGACCCTACTCGAAAGCTTTGTCGATGAAGCGTAAAAGCGGTTGTGCATTGTGCCGTAACTACGATCTTCTCGTGTACCGTGGCCAACGAAACCAGTCAACCTGAGCTTCTCTTACCAGAAAGAGCATACATCAACATGCATATAATTATTTTCCTATGGTTCAAAAAGTCCAGGTTGTTTGTTTTTTTATATCATTACAAATTCCCGCTGAGAGAATAAGGGACAAAATGACATCATTACAAATAGTTAATTCTTTAATCGTGTTAAGAGATAAAGCCAAATACAGGCGCCATGTGTTGTCAATACACGCGCTCTGGCGCGTGCACAGAAAGCCAAATGTAGGATTGGATTTGATTGTTTATAAATCCACTAGCACGTAACTCTCGCTTTCTTTTCAAAGCTGGGAAGAGAAGTGAAAAAAGGATGTCGGAGTATGGGAAGGGAGGGGGGGGGGCAACTTCAAAAACTTTCGTAATCCAGTTTTAAGTGAACCCAGGACCATACCAAGCCTCCTGATGGGAGTTTTGAAATGGACAGGGAATGGGGGGGGGGGGGTATGATGAACAAGCGTAATTCTCTGAATTTTTTCAACTCTTTTTTAAGAAGCATTACCCCCCCCCCCCCACACACACACACACACACAAACTCACAATCTCACATACATATTTTTTTGCCTTTTCTTGATCTTGGAAAATTTTTCCAGCTCCTGCTGGTTTTTTTTTTCCTTTCCTTCTCTTGAAGTGTGGAATGGGGGAGTAACTCTTGCGATGCTTACTTTCCAGTGTGTGGGTTATCTCTCTTGTTAATGAAACGGAAAAGGAAGCCCTCTCCAATTAGGCGTTTTAAATCTGGATAAGCCGCCTTAGTGGACATTTGTTTTTTTATATTCTCAATGGTCACGGTGAACTACAACAGTATATTGCCCGCCCACCCTCGTGTTATACTCCCTGGACATCAAAGGAAGTTGCCCTCTCCCCCCCCCACTGGTCAAGCCCCAAAGAAGGTCACTTAACTGGACGCTTGACCAACATCAAACAGATCCTGAGCCCGAAGGCCCGGAAGAAGCGTGCTGGGCTAAAAGCAGCTCCCGTCGATTTACTGGGGGTAATCGCCTTCACTGACCAGTCTCGACCACCAGAAGAAGCTCTTTGAAAAAATAGGGTTTTCAGAATTTAACGCCATGGTAAAGTAAAGATCCCAATTACAGGCACGCACGGATGTCGTAACCAGGAAAATAAATGGGCTCTGAATGTCGCAATATATTGTCCATAGTCCTGGACAGCCACGCACTTGGGACACTTCTTTGTCTGCGTCTAAATCAAAAGCGTGAGCGGATGAATGGAGTCTGCTTTTAAATGTCTTGAACGCTGGTAAACAAATTATCTGATAAATTATCTGATAAATGGAGATAACAAAAAAAATACTACTACTAAGTTGAATGTTATACAAAAAACAAGAAAAAATGCCCCTATGAGTTATTAAACGGTCTAGTCTAGTTATATCTTGTCTTATTTAGCAGTTACATTGGGAGTTGCATTGGCGCCCTTATCTTCTTTTTCTTCTTGTTATATTTTACAGACGCTTCTTTTGTACAGACGATTATTGCGCCATAAGATTATCCATTGTTTTGAGAATAGAATTGCTTCGATTATTATTTTAAATTATGTTAAGTAATAATTGTTTTTTGTCCAGGTTTGTTCAGGGCAACACATCTCACGGTCGTGTGCCATTCGGAAAGAAAAAAGAAATGTGTATGAGTTTGTTCATGGAATAAGAAAATTATTTTTAACCCTATGTCTAACAGATCATTGTAATAGATTGTTGTTGTGTTGTAATTCTAAGTTAGACTATAATGCTTTAAGTATTATCTTTGCTCTTCGTCCTTCTGTATTTGATTCTAGGTTTATGGATTTAATCATTGGTGCTACTCTTTCCTTCTTTTACTGGAAAAGTCTCAATCTCAATAGAGAATATAGAACAAGCCAGAAACACGAAAGTATACAACAACGGCTAGACGCTCGTGTATTCTATTTATTGTGACAATTTTGTAACCGTTTTGCCTATAAAAATTTTGGACCACAATAATCTTGAGAGAGTGACCTGGAGGAATATTTCAGAAAGTTGTCAGCTAAAATTTTGATTCTGACGACAACAAATAAAGAACAGAAATGTCCATGCCGATAAAAGGAAAGTCCTCTCCGCTCCCTCCCTGATGCACCCCCACTCCCTTTCCCAGGGAGGCGATTTGTTGGTGTGTGTGAGTGTATGAAGTAAGTAAATAGTGAAGTGCCTCTTGCAGAAATCGTATTGTCTCGGGAAGCAGATTTCAGCTCTTTCATTAGGACAATGGCAAAAGAAGGGATTGTGCGGCTAGATAACTGCCACTGTTTATCCACTGATATGTAGTACTCATAAGATTTGGGTAGAGACGGGAACATTACTGTTGTGTTTGTATAAAGGAGAAAGGTGGGAGGGGGGGGGGATTTGCACTTTAATGTTGTTTTTTTTCGTTACTTACCTGCCCCCGCTTCCACCCACTTGTATTCAATATTGCACCCGATTGCAGCACCCCACACACACACACATACATTCACACACACACATACACCCTTAAGCGCACCCTGATATTATTTCAGGCGTTTATAAAACGCAAAAAAACAAACATGAATAAATTGTGTGGGACACAATGTAAAATGAATGGGAAACTTTTTCTTTACTCGTGAAACTCGATACTTTTTACCGATAATCAAAATGGTTGAGAATACGCCTACACCAAAAGTGTAGAAATAGCTGAGAGCTTTTCAGAATCGTATGCCAATAAAACCACTTTGTAACGCAACAGAAATTATAGTTCTTAAGATTTCTTTTTCACTCGTTGAAAGAAGAATAATTACACATTTTCACCGCTAGAGAAAACTCTCTTTTATTCAAATATATCTTTTTTTTCAATATAAATACTGCACTTAGAGAAAAAGAAAACTTGGAAAAGTTACAGTCATCTTGGTATAGATAATGGTGTCACTCCTGAAGTTAAGGCAAGTGAATGGAATAGAACAAAACTATTGAATACTAAGATGTTTTATTGTGGTGGCATATAAAATGTCTCATATTATGCTGTTGTTGTTATTTATATATATAAATTTAAGTGGACTTTTACACAAATTATCAGTTTTGGAACAAAATTTTGCTGCAGCTTTCATTTGGGTGTAAGAGGAAATTTGAAAAAAATGACATTGTTTTAAGCGATGGTAATGACAAATGACCAAGTTACTGCATAAATAGCGACTGACAGAAGCAATGGTTAAACACAAAAGTAGGTGAAATATTAGGAATAGAGACAAAAGAATGTGTCATTTAATAGGACGTCTTCTGCTACATGTCATGCATATATTCTGAAGTACTTTTTAAGGTAACGAAATTTCACAAATGACGTTTCGTTTCTGAAGCTAAATGTTGTGTTTAGAGTTACGATTTTATGCGTACAAGATGAACTTTTTAGCGCATCGAAAGAGTTGTACTTGTGTAGATTACATCAACTCTGACCAAATTTAAAGGCCTACAAATGAACAAAGATTGCATCTTTGAACATTTTTTTTTAACGTGGCATGTTTCTATAGAATTGAATCTTGCACGTGAATATATTTTTATTTGACAGGTGTGTCATGGATCAATTATTCCTTACCTCGACGACACACACGTACGATAAACACTGACTTTGTGTTATTCATTTGTGCAAATATTTTTGTTTGTGAAATTTAATTTTTAAAAAAAATAGAATAACTTTAAACAAATTAAATGTCAAACTGATAAAGAGAAAAAAAAAGACCAAAGAAAAACAATAAAAACAAACAAAAGAGCAAACAAAACGACACAAATAGGTTCAGACCACATTGTAGTAGTCTAAGCTGAGCCGCTTACATTCGGCATAGACTGACTAATCAGTTATAATACCAGACTAGACATAGGCTCTGGTGTGTTGTTATAAGAATTAGTGGCGGCTCAATGGGGGGGGGGGGGGTGCAGCATAGTGATGTTTGTAATAATATGTAGAGAGATATATAGGAAGATAGAAAGAGGGAAAGAAATGCAGACTGATTTATATAAATACAAATTCATATACAAATAGTAGGCCTATATATATAGATACAAAAAAAAAAACAACACTATTTTAACTTTAACAATTGAAAGATAGGTAGGCCTAAGAGCGTGGATAACACGGTCAACACAATTCAAATATCATAACCATTGATTTTTTCAAAGACTATAATAAGATGGACCGCTTGCTTTAATATTTCTGCTATTTGATGACTCGAATGACTTCTTTTCAGAATTCCCGATTCAGTTTTGCACTGTAGGCCCTACACATGCGATTTATTTAATACCTATGATTTTCTAAATGAAAAATTAAAATCTTAAGTTATAATTATACAGCGGAAACATTTAGGCAAACGTAGAGCTTAGAAGTCATGAAAGACAGCGTTATCGGATGTGCACGGAAAAAGAACATAAAGCTCTAAAAATAAACCAGGTGGTCCATCTTAGTATAGCTAGTCTTTGGTTTACTTAGCTTAAAATTGTGGAATATTACACCTCCAAAAATAGACGAAAAAGAAAAGACAAACGAAAAATGCTTCTGGAGCATTATAAAATTTTCCTCTGTAGCTTATACAGCCCTTTTTTTATCCCCCCCCCCCCCGGGGGATTAAGCTTGTTGTATATAACACAAGCTACATTGCCCGGCGTTGCCCGGGTGAAAAAAAAACAGGACTGTATAAGGTGCAGATAAAAATTGTATAAACTACAATTAAAAGAAAGCTATAAATCTAATATTTAAATAATTATTTTTTTACTGAAGACTTTTAGGAAAGTAATTTAAAATAAATATTGTTATCAGGTAAAAAAAAATAAGCAAGTATTTTTATTTAACAAAAATCTAAATTGTCCGTATATTTACAATGTCTTTTATTTTTAAAAGTTTGAAAAAAAAATTGTAGAAAAAAAGGTATAGTCTAACTGGATAATCAAATCCGGGTCGTCCGCATAGCAGTCCGATACGTTAACCACTGAGCTATCGAAGACACATGTCCGACGTGAATAATTATTTAGACAGTATATAGGCCTAGGCCTAAATATGTCAGTGACACAAATTCACGTGTTTTCAAATTGACCAATGGGGATCCGTGGGGACACAAACACGATCATTTTATATATATAGATATGGAAAATTCCTATGTTCGATGCATTGATGTGTGTGTATCAGATACTGTGGCTTCAATCAAGTTTCTGAAATTGGGTATTTAATTGTTGCCACTAATGTTTCTATGTTTTCTAAAAACAGCACACACGCGCGCAAACACACACACACGTGTGAATTGAGCCTACCGAGCAGGCCGTGTCATACCTGCCAAGGGCGTATTCTCAATGGGAGATTTGGGAAAAGGGAGGGGGGATATGACAACACCGCCTCGGCCCCCTTGAGTCGACGGGCGAGCTGACACGCGCAGTGAAAACAGATCATCTGTGTCGATCGTGAGGGTGTTGTTTTTTCTGATGTTGCTTAACAAAACTGTTGGGGGGCCGCGCCGGATGTCCATCGTTAGTGACTCCCTGTCACTAATCCCACCCCCCGAGTCCATCATCCCACCCAGCCTTCTTACTTGTTTTGTTAAAAAGAGTCTCGCCTAGAGTTCTCTCTCCCTTCTCCCAAACACTTCCCTTATTTTAATAGATTTAAAGGGAGACTACGCCGGATTTACAAAATAAATTAATGAGAGATTTGTTTTCTGCGAATGTTTGCCTCCCCCTTGCTGGACATCTACTAAAGACTCTGGATAAACAAATCAACTGGTCCTGGAGAGGTGAGGATGGGGATTGGATGGGTGAGGAGGCGTAGGGACAGCTGTACTTTCTGTACATGGGGGGCGGTTGACAAGTTGGCACTAATCTATGCGCGTGTTTTTGTTTCAATTGTTGTGGTGGTTAATCCCTGGTGGCGGAGGGTGTGTGTGTGTGGGGGCGCGGATGTAGGGCGTGTGGAAGTAAGATAACATCAAATGAAAACATTAAACGTTTTCTGAATTTTTTTTCTCCAGAACAGTTCCCCCATCTGGGTTTGATATAAACATTGTTGAAGGAGACAGAGAGAGAGAGAGAGAGAGAGAGAGAGAAAAAAAAGATAGCTTGAGTTGAGAAAGAGGAAAGGACAGTTAAATAAAGAGAGACGACGAGAGCACAGAGAGAGAGAGAGAGAGAGAGAGAGAGAGAGAGAGAGAGAGAGAGTAAAAGAGAAGCCAAAAGAGAGTGATGATTAAATGTAAAAGGGAGGAAGTTAAAAGAGTTACAGAATAAAACTAATGGATGTTGTAGAGAGTGGTAGAACGAGGGAGTGAGTGCCGAAAAAAAAAAGAGAACATTGAAGAGAGAGAATGAGATAGAGAAGGACACTGAGAAAGAGAGAAAGAGAGAGAAAGAGAGGTGAGACAGACAGAAATAGTGTGTGGGAGAAAAAGATAGAAACAGAGAGAGAGAAAGAGATTATTTTCTATAAAGTTTGTTCCCAACTTCACTCGCTCTAAGGATCAATTTTGTTCGACGGGATACTTTAGTTAACTTTAGTTAAATGTTTGTTTGTTTTTGGGAGGGGCGGGGGGCGGGGAGGGGGGCCTTTATTCTGGAATTTAGCCCCTCTTCCAACTCTCTCAATCTCCACCATTCTGTCTCTCCCTCCCCATCTCCACTACTACCCTCACTCCATCTACCAAATCTCTCGTCGTCTCATTCCTCACTCATCTCGTCTCCTGCCTCACTTCATTTCAGTCAATTCATACTCTTGCATCCCTCTCCCTCTCTTGTTATATTTTTCTCACTCTCTTTCTCCCTCTCACCCCCACTCAATTCTTTGAAATCAAAATGTCGACTCATCGCCCTTACCAGCTTAACTGCAGGAGAATGTGCAGAAGATAGAATCAGCCCCCGAGGCCGCCACTGGGGGCGAGAAAGGTGTAGGCGTATGAGGGAGAGGGGGGGAGTTGGTTATTTAGAGATGGGGGGGGAGGAAGACGTGCCAAGCATGAACCACCCGTCGGTAACCTTTTCATATCTGGCCCCCAAAACACCAGCACGTGGGGGCGTGGGTTTCCCACGACAAGAAACCAGGCTCGAACTCACACGTCAACTGTCGGGTTACAGTCAAAACAGGACCTTCCCCCAGCACCCCAACTCCCCCTGCCCTAAATCCACGCACCCCATTTTTTTTCTGTTATAAAAACGATATGATTACCTTTTGTTCAAAATAAAACTCCCTCACCCCAGTCACCCCCGCCCCTCTTTTTTTTCAAACGCCCTAAAGAAGAAACTCCCTCTCCCCTCCCATAATCACACACACACGCTGCATTTTTTTTTTCGAATAGTTCAACAAGTTGACATGCACAAACACACGCACACACGCAAAAGTCAGAGTCACTTTTCTTGAGAATGTGCACAGTGCCGAGGAAACAATAGGTATGAGTCAGAGACGCTTTCAATGTATGACTCTCACACGACTCAAACAGGGAACATTCACAAAAAAACGTAACCATTTCGCACACACACACACACGCACGTGCGCACAAACACAGATCTATGTCTTTTTTTTTAAATTTTACACAATTTTGTTTTCTAATTTAATATTTATCAAAAACTTATCACTGAAATGAATGTCTAGTTGCGTTAGAGTCTGTATGTAGCCTACAATAATTATTACCGTTTGAAGTATTTTAATAAAACCGTTACAAAAAGGTCTACGCGAGGGTAAGGGGGTGGGGGCTGGGAACGAATGCTTTTTGACATAATCTCACCTAACCCTTATGCGAGAACAAATGCATATAAGTACTCTTTCTTCCCGAGTGGCATTCGGACATGGAATGGGTTGCCTGAACAAACCAGGAAAACCAGTAATTTAACATCATTTAAAACATTAATAAAAATTGCAAGACTAGACTCGGACCACGGATGAGCGTAAGACGCAATAATCTTCTTTATAGAAGGAGCGTCTGTAATGTATAAGAAGACCAGAGAGACAAATGGATGACATATTTAACGGGCAACCTCTTGACACACTCATTTTGCAACCTCAAACTTTTTTTCCCATGTTTACTCAAAACATTCCAGCAAATTTTACTCACGATATATTATCATCTTCTGATATTTTTTTGTTTTTTATATATCTAATAAATATATATAATTTACATAACCAGTCTCCCATAGTACTTGTGCAGGCTTTGCCACCTGTCCGCGCGGTACCCTCGCGCGCGTGGGATAGGCGGTGAGTAGAAATACCCATGCCTGACTCAGTAGGGGGATGAGAATAAGCTCACGCGCAAATGTCTATCTGACAGATGGTTTGTGACCAGATTCACCCCCCTCAAAACACCATTTTCCACGCCCCCTACACCCCTTTTCACACACCTCCTCCCCCCTCTCCAAAAACCAAAATTTGTGTTGTTACTTTTTTCTGCTTCTTTGTTCTTTTGCAATATTTCTCAAAACCTCACTGATTGAAACCACTCCAAGGTTTGTTCGCCGTACACGGAAAACAAATGAATGAAGAAAAAAAAAACAGCTGGAGTACGTGGGAAACTGCCTATATATCAATAAAATTACTTGAGTAGAAAAAATATTTAGGCCTAAGGATTTTCTCATACTTATATTCGCAATATGTCAGAATTTTTGTGCTCTCATTGTGTTTGCTGAAGATAATATTAATATACGTATCATACTTGTATTGATATAATTATACTTGTCTTTTTTTAAAGGTAGTCACCGTTACATCGGTGGGGGCACGGGTAGAGCGTTCCACATCGGTGGGGGCACGGGTAGAGCGTTCGGCTGGCGAACCAAAGGTCCTGGGTTCCTGTGTCCCTGAGTCTACCCAGCTCTGATGGTTACCTGGCCTTAGTTAGGGGAAAAGTAAAGGCGACCGTGCATAGTGCTGGCCACATGATCACATAGTTTGCAGTGGCCACAGAAACGGGTGAACGTTGCTTCCTCGGCCCTATGGATCAATCTGAGGTGCCTTCATGGATATGCTGGTCTGCCTGATAGACCATGGCTCCCATCACATGGATATGGTGGCCTGCCTGATAGTCCATGGCTCCCATCACATGGATATGGTGGCCTGCCTGATAGTCCATGGCTCCCATCACATGGATATGGTGGCCTGCCTGATAGACCATGGCTCCCATCACATGGATATGGTGGCCTGCCTGATAGACCATGGCTCCCATCACATGCTCCGTAAATATAAGTCTCCACACTGAGCACTCACGGAGGCATTTATAATTAAGATACATAAGTGATTTCTTTACTTCATTCACCATAGGGCTCTAAAATCTAAAAATAGCAAAAGGGCCGTCACTCTTGTAAACGTAATTTTTTTAATGTTTTTTTTCTCTTGCCCGGAACATGCTTCTGTGCACAACACACTGTTTTTTTTTTTTTTTTGTTTTTTTTTTGGGGGGAATAAGACATATAGGCTAAAGGAAATTTTAGACGAAAAATTGGCTAAGCTTGGTAAATCAGAACTGAAAATGTATAAAGTCATAGATTCTAGATCTAATTTTATAAAGACATCACTATAGATCTAATTATAGTTTAGTTTTATTTTGTTTAGATATTTGTTTTAAATGCCCTATGCGAAAACAAATGCATATCAGTACTCTTTCTTCCCTAGTGGCATTCGGGCATGGAATGGGTGTCCTGAACAAACCAGGAAAACCAGTAAACTTAACATCATTTAAAACATGAATAAAAATGCAAGACTAGTCTCGGACCACGGATGAGAGTAGATCGCAATAATCTTCTTCATAGAAGGAGCGTCTGTAATATATAAGATAATACTTTTCTATCGTTACAATATTCTGCTTACATCGCACTAAACTGATGCGGCAACAAACGTGCCACCCACAGCCCCTACCCAAAGCC
This sequence comes from Anisus vortex, assembly GCA_949126835.1. NCBI lineage: Eukaryota > Metazoa > Mollusca > Gastropoda > Planorbidae > Anisus > Anisus vortex. The sequence goes on along the minus strand of OX421507.1, from coordinate 13,215,579 downwards.
CTCACATGGGGAAGGGGGGCAGATGGGGGCATATGCCCGGGGGGCGACACTTCCAGGGGGCGGCAAATGTAGTATAAATATAGCAAATATAGCACTAAACAAGCAGTTACAGTATTTAAGGGGGCGGCGCTGAAACTTTTGCCCCGGGGCCCTACATACGCTTATAAAGGCACTGTCCCAACCCCATTCTATCATACTTTTAAGGAAATATGCACAGATAACCATTCACATTATTTTCTGAAATGTGCAAAGATAACCATTCACATTATTTTCTGAAATGTGCAAAGATAACCATTCACATTATTTTCTGAAATGTGCAAAGATAACCATTCACATTATTTTCTGAAATGTGCAAAGATAACCATTCACATTATTTTCTGAAATGTGCAAAGATAACCATTCACATTATTTTCTGAAATGTGCAAAGAATAGTTAATGTTGATTGTTGATTTTTCACTCATATTTTTTTTTCTCTCTTTAAATTGCATTCTTTTAAAAAAAAAAATTCTTAAGAATACTGGCTCACAACTTCCTCGGGGCGCTTGTCATTCAAATAGTCGCATTCCATTTTCAACTTTCAACAAGACGCCCGCGTACCGCTCGTACAAGACAAGGGGAAGATAACTCAGTGTTCCCTTGCAATAAAAAGCTCATCAAATGACTTTTTTGTTTCCCTTGACTTCGTGCCCAGTGCCACGGCCATCCCCCTCCCACTCTTTTCTCCACAGCCATCAGTTTTCTCTTCTAGCTCACACAAACTTCCCCGCCAATTTCCTTTAAAAAAAAAACAGCAACACAAAAACTTGGATGAAGAAAAGAAAAAAACCGGTGAAACAAACCACCAAGGAAAAAAAGAAAAAGTTACTATCAGTTCTACTACTTTCCCACGGACAGAGCTCTGCGCGCGCGTGGACACCTGTTTGTAATTTCCCCTCCGTGAATCTCGAAAACAGAATGGGGGAGGGAGGGGTTAAGGTGGGACAGGGGAAGTGAGGGACGGGGCGGGGGTATAATAAAAAGGGAAGAAACTCCCAGTCTTTTCACCGCACGAGTAGTCGTGACGCTGAAGTGATCTAAAAGCCTACGGCAAGTCCTGCATAGTTGGACCAGTAATCCTCGGTTAAAGTTATCTAGCGGTTGATGAGTTAGTTGCGTTTTTGTTTTGTTTTTTTGTTTATAAAAAAAAAAAGCCAACAAGAAAGTATTATATTTATTGCTGAAAGGTTCTGGCATCTGTTCCGTTTGATACAAGCCCGGTCACTGTGGTCTGAGTCTTTCTTTGCTTCTAATTATTATATATAATTGTATTATGTATGTTGCTGTCTTTGGTGTTGTTTCTTTAGATTAGTATTAAAGAGTAATTTATGCAGTTGTGTAGGCCTACACACAAACATATATCTTATCTTATATATTGCAGACGCTCCTTCTATAAAGAAGACTTAGAAGATTATTGCGTCCTAAGTCAATCATTGGTCCGAGTCTAGTATTGCATTTTTATTAACGTTTTAAATGATGTTAAGTTACTGGTTTTCCTGGTTTCTTCGGGCAACCCATTCCATGCCCGAATGTCACTCGGGAAGAAAAAGTAGGCCTATTTAAATTGCATTAGTTATCGCATAAGGGGATAAGGAAAGTGTTTTTGTCCTTATGTTTATCTGAGCATCGCAACAGGTTGTTATTGGGTTGATTTTCTAAATTAAAGTGTAATTCTTTATGCCATAATTATTATATATAACATTTATATATAATGTAGGGCCTACATATATATTATAGCCTATAGGCTATGTTTGTGTATATAGCCTACCTAATATATTTTAAGAATAGTGTATCCAGTTTGTGTATGTGTGTATCTGTACGTCTAAGTCCTCTAAGTGTATATTATATTATGGTACTGTTGACCCCTAGGGGGGGGGGTGGACGCCACAATGCAACTTTACACCCTGACCTCTCTCTCGCTCTCCCTCTCATTGTGGTCACAAAGCCAGACAACAAGTGGTGTAGGCCAACGTCCTAAATTGGCACGCAGTCTTTTGTTACTAGATCTCTCCCACCCCCATCCTCCCCTACGCTTTCACTCCGCTGTTTCTTTTTTTTTTATCTTCTCGCTCCTTCAGTCTCTTGTGACAGTCCACCCTGTGGCCGGCTTGGACAAAAGAGAAACAGTGTATGGAATCAAATTCCAGGACAAACTGTAAAGGTTGGATGCCGACCCTCACCAAAAAAAAAATGCGTGACAATTTCTGTCATTTTTAGCACGTCTTAGAAACGAACACTTCTTCCCGACCATAGCCGCCATTTTTTTTTGTTTCTCTTGAAATCACCCCACCCCCCACCTTTTTCTTCTCCAAGCGAAATAATAAGCATGCGCAAATCTAAAGTTGATCGAGAAATATTTGACCCGTGACACCAGTGCTAGCCCCCCCCCTCCCCCGGGGTCACCCCCCCCCTAAAAGAACGTGTGATCGTCTTTTACACCCTCGACTCACCTTCGCTTTTATTTTGCATTTTGTTCATCTCTCACATCTCTCTCCCTTTCTTTCGCCCGCTATTGTATCATTATATTGTATCATTATATTTTATCATTAATTTCTTGGTGACTCGGAGGATACTGTTTTATTGTGTGTGTGTGTTGTCAAATAGACGCCTAGTGTTCTAAGTTAGTTGCTGCTAATGAACCCTGCGTGACATGTCAATTCCGACCCCCAACACCACGTGACGCGCCCCCATCATTATTGTCACATCCAGGTACAGACCTGACCCGGAGGGTAGCAGCTTCATTTTTTATCAAGGTGATTAAATTATCTCCGATTTTGCTCGTTCTAGCACAATAACAAACTTACAACAACAACAAAAAAAAACAACGGCGTTTGTAAGTTTTACTCTCTCATTGCACAATATCGTTGAACGGATGTCTTGTTCATTGAACTATTTTGAACGGTCTCAACAGTGGAAATTATCAATGTAAACAATACGGATAAATTCCCTTGTCTTTCCAGCCACCCAAGGATGAGTGTGTATAGTTTGTCTACAAAAAAGTATTTCTTTTTTCTACAGTTTTAAGCGTTTCTTTTTCGATGTCTCTATATTTTATATTATCATACTAACAGACAGACAGACAGATAGACTTAGATAGATAGATGGACGGATAGATAGACAGATATATAAATAGACAGATAGATAGACAGATATATAAATAGATGGATAGATAGACAGATATATAAATAGATGGATAGATAGACAGATATATAAATAGACAGATAGATAGACAGATTCGTTTCTTCTTTTGTTGCGTTTTTTCCCCCTATTAAAGAAAGTGTACAAAATAGGTATTAAAAACAAGCAAACGCCCCTCTCCTCCACCCATATTCTTACCTACCTCCATTTACTGCGTACTACCCTCCCTTACACATTTTTCTATTCTTTCTGTCGTGTTAATGATAGCGACAACTTACAATCACTATACATTTCAACAGTGTAATTGTCAATGTACGAGTATATGGTGTGTCTGTGTGTCGTGAGTATGAATGTATGTGTGTGTTCGTATGTGTTCGTCTGTATACGCGTACGCACTTGTATGTGTATGAAAATGCATGACGCTAGTAGGAGCGCGGGGGGCGGGGCGGGGGTGGAGAAAGAAAGAATGCCCTCCACCCCCACCCCCCACCCCCAGGTATGAAAGGGCTTTCATCGTTCCCTCCGTCCATACTAATCTTATGGGCGTAAGTACCGGACAACGGTCTACAATGGCCTTATTCTACCCTTCCCCTCCCTCCCCCCCCCCCCTTCACTCACCCGGGGGAGGAGGGAGCGGTTTTCCAGTCCACAAACCGGAGTATTTGCCCAAACAAGTATTTTCGCTTCTGGTTACAGTATAGTGGCAATAGTGGGGTATAAGAATGTCCTTACCATAAGCCTTTATAGGGGAGAGCGGGGAGAAGTGGGGCATTAAAAATCCCTACTACGTGAATTTCAATATCTTTTTTATATATTGTATGTATTGAATCAAACAAGTCTTAACAAATAAAGCATCCATTAGGGCATTGATTCACTTACTTTGTTTTAATATCTAAGTATAATAAAGTATTACTTCTTTGAGTTTAGAGAAACCATGCTATTGGGGGTGAAGTGGGACAAGTGTGGGTGAAGTGGGACAAGAGAGTGGGAGAAGTGGGACATTTTGGGGAGAAGTGGGACAATATAAAAATAACTCTTCAACAAGTCAAAAATCGATCCAAGCAAACTTATTATATTTTAATTATGTTTATTCAACGATACAAAATTATATATTGCATTCTTACATTCAAAATTACATAGGGCCTACTTAGTATCAATAATGACTTAAACTTTCTTAGTTGGTATACACATTTTAGAAACTCTTTTACATGAAGATATTTCGCATTCAAAGTGGCAAAGTCAATTTGAATTTGAAAAAGGGTTTCAGCTTTTGTTCTACATGTTGTTCCTCTAACAATTGGTTGAAACGGAACTGCTTTTATGTCGTTGCTAATCCTTGAATATCTTGAGGCTCATTTCTATCTGTAAGACAATGTAGATCCACATTTTTCTATTTGGTTTGGGCAATAGCTTCTTTTTACATGTTGAAATAATATTAATGTTATAATGATTAAATGTAGACGCTCTGGCAACTGAAATTCCCTCTGACTTCCTCACAGGTAGTTCCATATTTCTTTAAAAAAAAAACTTGTCAACCAATTTCGACCAGCCATCTTTCGTTCTACCCAAGTCAAGGGGCAATTTATTTAGTTACCTTGAGCCATTTCAAAGGCTAAAGCTTTCTTCAATTGTTTTAAGACAATAGAACATCTGGGAGCAGGGCTTTAGGTAAGGGCATAGTAAGTTGTGTCGTGCAACAGAGAGTATTAATAGGTTGTAAATAATTTGGGTAAAGCTTTGTATCTTGATATTGATCTAGATCTTTCTTTTTTTCAAATTATATGAAGTGCAGATTTTGATTTGCCAGCTGAATTTTCTCATTCCCTGAGATATTTTCCCACTTTGTACTTTGCAATATCTAAACATGAGCTAAAATATAAAGGAAATTGAATTTGTTAAAAAAAAATATTTAAAAAAAAATTAATAACGTAAGAGTTATTTCTAGATTTTTTTCTGATTCATAACGTAAGAATAATATTGTATTTAATCATTTAAATACATTCGTAAGCATGTCATTTTAGATTTGAAGTCCTTTTAGCTTTAAAATGATTAAGGTAAAGAGAATGCAGAAGTGATGGGGAGAAGTGGGACATTGATATTTTTTCTGTCCCACTTCACCCCTAAGTAGGGTTCCCTAAATAAAACTAAAATTACAGTCAAACAATTAAAGTTAAAAAACTCGTTTAAGTACTAGAATATTAATTGATAAGTCTATTGCTTTATGCAATATACAAAGTTTGCTAAAAAGTCAAAGATCTATACTTACATGAGTTACAAGCTGTGATCAAAAAATACTTTTTGGGGGTACTTTTCAAAAATGGGGTTTCTAGCACACGTAAAGAAACAAAAAGGTAGTCTGCTAAAAAGATCATGAGAAATGTGTTTGTTTACATTAGATAATGCCAATTAGGCGACACTCCTTTTCTGAAATTTGGCGGCGTCCCACTTCTCCCCGCTCTCCCCTACTGATTGACGGCCCCGTGGAAACCTAACTCAGCCACCCCCTACGCCCACCACGCTGCACTTAAATTTGAGTCCACCCCTCCTCCGATTTCCGGCATTTATTTCAAGGTTGCATTACATCGCGTTGATGTGTAATCCAGTATTATAGTGGAGGAGATTCTCAGGAGATGCCTGTTGAAGACTTAAGACCCCATTCCTTCACATCAACCCACCCCCAACCCCCATGTCCTTCTTTGACGACTCCGTGAAATAATAAATACGGTTCACAAGGCCTATAATACTGTCTCGTAACAAGTAACCGCTAAAGGTCAAAATGTACGAATCCGGTTTACAATATTGACTTTCTTTTGTTCATCACTGCGACAACAAACTCGTATCGAGCGACCCTTTTTCCCCCCTCGTCCCCCCTCTCGATCAACCGCAATATAATATCAGAAACTCACACGTCGATTTGGTGGTTTCCTCCCCACCCCCTCCCCCTACCGAAACCTCTCTCACCGGCCTCGGGTCACTGGTGTCTTCTATTAATTTTCTTTCCATGACACATACCTGCGTAGTCCATTTGTATAGGAGGACAGGCAAAGAAACGCGAAGAGAAAACTCTTTCTATATGTTTCAAAATCTGTTTAAATGAGAGGCTATCTCTTTTATTGAAATTTCTTTTAATAGGTTGGGAGAAAGGAGGTGTAAGGGGTAGTGGAGGAAGGGGGAGGTGACCCCCCTTTTTCTTTTTTTTAAAAGACACGTGCGCATATTTACACCGCTAGTGTCCCCCTGAAATCTTGATTAGCATTCCATTACGCGGCTCGCATTGCAAAAGAACCATCTGTCGCGCGGACCAATCGCAGCGCGCGGCTCGCATGCCGATAGTGAAGAGAGGCCCTGCTCTGATTGGCTGGCGGCGTCTGGCCGGACCGTGGGAAAGGTTTCAAAGATAACTTCACACATACCGAGCAGACGTGTGGGTTTTTAGAGAGAGGGATTGTTGTGGTCTATGGAGAGAGAGAGAAAAATGGAAAGGGGGGGGGGGAGGGGTGTGCCGGGCTACCTGGAGTGGGTGGGAGAGTGGAAAAGGGGGGAGGGAGAGGGGGTCAAGATTAAACTGCACCTCCAGAAGTTATATTGTTGGGGTGGCAAGCCCAGGGTAATTCAGTTACTGACTGGACTCCGGCAAGTAAACGTCTGCTGGAGAGTTAGAAGGGAGAAAAAGAAAAAAAAAGCGTGACAGGGCACGAGTCACTTCTGCTGAGAATAACGTTTTCTCCCCTCGCCACAAGTCTCAGAAGATAAACAGTGCGGATAAACAGCGACATTTATTTGAGATTGTAGCAACATGGGCAGCCCCGTAGTTATTGCATCGCCTAGGAAAAGTCCATCATACAATCGTAGGGTAAGTTTCTTTTTTTGTTTTTTAATATTAAGACATTTATTTGTAATTATGTTCTATGCTGTGTGTTGATAGTTTTATCCTTGCCAAAAAAAATGTGATTATCATGAAGTTATATAGCTATATAAACAATTACTTTTTTTTTTTAACCTTTGTCTTTATGTTGTATTGTTGTTTTCTTTTTTGATTATTTTTGTTATTGTTGTGGTTTGTTTATATCATTTTTTTAAAGACACATCTAGATCTAGATTATATTTTTTGTTTTTTTATTTAATAATTATTTGTAAAGAAGGCTACCTAGCTAATAGACCCATTGTTTTTTAAAGCGAAACTATTTATTTACCTATAGATCTAGCTATAGCTGTAAGCTACTAACAACAAATAATGTCGATATATTATTATAATATAGCCTACAGATCGTTAAAGTCGTATTTTATTAAACTAGCCAAATATAATATTATATTATCACACTCAGTATGATATAAACACATAGATCTATTTGCCTTCGCTAAAAATGATCATGTCGAATTAGGCCTATTGAATTTGTGATATCTTGTTGAAAATTGTATAGGCCTACATTACATAGACTATTATTAAACAGGGCGTAAATTATTGTATACATGATAACTTCAAGCGATGTACACGGCATTATATTTCCCTTTTATATAGTATAGTTATGTTTAAGACACTTTTGTTTACTTTTGGTTGTTAGTTAAATTTTTTATCAGACCTTAGGCCTATTATTTATGATTGATTTGATTTTGAAATCAACAGGCCAACAAGCCATTGGTAGAAAAAAAGCGCAGGGCCAGAATAAACGGATGCCTGGGCCAGCTGAAGTCTTTGATCCTAGGCGCTATGCAGACAGAGGTAAGAAGCAGAAAAGTTATTTTATTGCTAGGGCCACCTATCTTTGTCATACCTTCTATTATTTAACACCTGTAGACTTGAGTTTATTACTTTTTTTATATTTGTAATAAGTCATGCTTTAGTAATTAGTTGAATTGAAGAAAAAATGAAATGGTCAACAAAAACAGAAATCTTTGACATTTTTTTTTAGTCAAATTCTTTTCTAACTCTTGTATTATCTTTTGTATTATCTTTATAATTTTAATCTTTATTTAATCTAAATTTGTTTTATAAAAATTGTTTAAAGACCTATTCTTAATTTGTGATTCTTGTTTCTTAACCAGGGCGCTCAAGTGTCCAGACTTGAAAAGGCGGATATTCTGGAGATGACCGTCAAATACCTGCAGCACATGCAGCATCAGCAGGTGGCCACAGAGCCGGAAGTGGTGACCAAGTTCAGTGCCGGCTACACCGAGTGCGCATCGGAGGTCATCAGATACATCGAGGCCGTGAACTGCGTCAGCCCCGAGGTGAAGGCCAACCTGGAGAACCACCTAGTGGAACGGCTGAGAGGCTCCGTGCCCCTGGCGCCAACACATCATCAAGCTCCAACACACCACCAAGCTTCAACACATCACCAAGCTCCAACACATCACCAGGCCCAGCCCCTGGCCAGCCGTCAGAACTATAACCCAATCTCACAGCTCCCTCATGGCAACACCTTCACATCACCAATGAACTTAACGCCAGCCTCTTGTGATATCTACATGAAGCAAACCGATGCCAAAGAAGGCGTTTTAACGAATGAAATTGACATTGCGAATAAAGCAGCTGCGGAAGCGTTGAAGAGGCCCCAGCGGGTGTCACCATTATCATCATCCACGGCTAAAATCTCAGTCAGCGGTATCAGACAGACTGCCCAAGCCGCGCCGGTCTCGCCAAAGAGCATCTCGCCAAAGTCTGATATCCGAGGCGGCGAGGAGTTGTTCAACGAACTGAGGGCCCGACATGAGTCTGGCATGAACCATGTTCTCCATCCTATGCCGAGACTGTCCAGGTCGCAGAGCACGTCTCCTCCCCACTCCAGGCATTTCGACGAAGAAGCCAGACTGCCCACCAGGGGGTACGCCGCCGCCGGTGACAGAGAGCGACATAACAGCAGCGAGCCAGCCCATTACACGCATGCCATGGCCTACAGCTACCAAGCATGCCCGCCTGCAGCCTACAGTCACGAAGTGTACATATCAAGTAACATTGACCATCAACACGCCATCCATGCCGTCAAGTCTGAGGGCGAAGCTTACTGCTCAGACTACGAGCGCCCCCTTCACATCCACATCCCTGATTCCCCGCGCATTCCACCCACCCCATCGCCACAGTTCTTTCCACCAGGCATGTCTTACCACCCCTGCCACCCAAATGAAACCAACGCCTCCGTCTCCCCATCAAACAACTCCGCACCATCCGTAGAAGACTCACCCCCTACGATCCTATACGGTTATTCACAGAGAACTCCATCGCCAGTTTATAAAATGGAAACGGAAGAAAGCTCCCGTTTCACACAGAACAGTAACAGTGTCCGATTCTCAGAGTACGCACACGAGCCCGCTCAAGTCCCCTATACATCCACAAATTCCGATTACGCTAGCGATTCACGAGTAGCCAGTGCAGTTCCCGCCACCCCTTCTCCCCCTATGCTGACACGCGAGGAACCTTTTTCCACCCATATCTCTCAGCCTTATCGCACCGGAAGTCATTGTCAAGACAACTTCGGTAGCGAACAGCCGCCATCCAAGATTAGCGAGATGCAAGCGCAACACTGCTACAGGCGAGAGCAGGAACAATTTTCATCAGAACAGACTCCCGAAAACGTCTTCGTGGAATACCCGAGTCAGTGCAGTGAACGTTTCTATGAAGTTCAGTCATGTGATCAACCCGATGTTAGGAGACAACAGCAGTACCGTTCAGAGGTCACCAGTCTACAGCAGTGTAGTAGTGGGAACCATCAATCATCTAACGTCTGCGTTTCACGTGTACCCGCCCCTCACGCGGAGGCGCACGCAAAAAAACAACCAAATGAACAGTCAGCAGTGAACGCACCCGCGCCACAACAGAGCGCCCCGATCCGCCAAAAGGACACCCCATTGTCCCTTTTGACTCTGAAAAGGAGGATACTGGACGGACTTGGGTCAGAGGGGGAATGGATGCCCTCTGCTAATAAAAAGAGCAGACAACTGGAGCAGATGACTTGCACACAAGTCCCAAGTAAAGAAAATGATTTTATGGCATCAGGGGAAGTAATTTGCAAAGTTTCTGCACACTGTACAGCAGACGATTCATTGTGGCGTCCTTGGTAAAGTCCATTTAATTGAATGATTACTATTAATTTGTGCAGGTTGTCCAGATTATATTGACACAACCAAGCGATTCTCTTTCTTGATACTTTCTGATAATATTCAGATTTATGCAGCATGTTCACTTGTCATATTGATTTTTTAAATACATTTTCTAATAATGTTTTATTTAGAAAGAACAACTCATAATATGTGCCTGAGAAATGTTGAATTCAATGTGCATGTCATACATAATTATATATTTTTTTATATTATTGTATGAATGTTGAAATTCTCTTTACTGTTTATTTACTGGAGCATGTATCATAATAAATGTATATAAAAAAAAATACAGTCCAAAATTCATTCCTGTCCAAGACTTTTAAAAGGGCAATAACCATTAAAATGTTTGATTGATACCGAGTTGTACTTCTTGATACTAGAGCTTTATGTGGACCAAATTTACAATTTTTTAAACAAAACCTTTTTAATACGATGTTGTTTTCTTAATGAATGTAAATATATATATGTAAATGTGTATATATATTTTTTGAAGATTTGTTTAAATTGTTGATTACTTTGTACAGAGATGAAAATTATAACATGCAAACGTTATCGCTATATCAATTTGTTGTTACTATGTTTATAAAGTTGTGTGCAAATAACAAACTCAACTGCTGAAAAAAAACAGAATTTTTACGCTTCCATTAGACTATGTAGTTGATTTTTTAATGACTTCATTTTCATGTTTCATGTTAATTGTTTCATAATTTCCCTAATGCTGTGTTCAGAATGTTTTCCTGTTGTTTCATTAAGGAATTTTTTTATATACAACATTTTTTTTAAAAAAGCAATGAATTACAATGCAATATGAAAATACAAACACTGAAAACATAAATAAATGATTTATTTTGTTATTATATCGAATGTTGTTTTATTAATGACCTTGTTTCGTTATGTTTTAGCTGTCTATTGGTATATGTTAATATGTAATGTGTTTGTTATATGTTGTTGTTATAGTTTTCCATGGAGTAAATTTAACTTTCATCATAAATTAATATTTGAGGCCTGGTTAAAAAAAAAAGGTTATACTTCAAATCTAATACATCTATCGAACAATGCCTACGATTAGATTGTGTGGCACAAACACATCTTTATCCTGTGACCCTTTCATTGATATGCTGGATGTAGTAACAAATATTAATGTTTGTTTTGAGCATAATAACTTTAGGCATTATCCTGGAATCTACCCCTCCATTAAATACAGCGCCATTCTGCACTTTCCAGCACAATATGCCAATCTTTCAAAGACAGTATTAACATTATGTGGCATCCGAACAAACCAGCATGCCTGAACAAAGCAGAAAAACCAATTACTTAAACCAGGAAAACCAATAACTTAACATAATTAAAAACACGAAAAAAATTGCAAGACTAAACTCGGACCACGCATTAGCGTAAAACGCAATAATCTTCTTTATAGAAAGAGCGTCTGTAATATATAAGACGAACTTATAATTGTATTAATTGTTAACAATTTACAATAGCCAATAGGCTACAATATACTGATATAATTGTAGGCATCCTACATTAAATCTAATCATACTAATAAAAAATATGTATTTAGCAAGATTTCACAGATTATGTCATTTACTTATCTATAAAATCCCGCATACATCCTATATTTTATAAGTAACAAGCTAAATTCCCCGGCGTTGCCCGGGGGGAAATTAAACAGGTCTTTATAAGCTAGAGATATACATTTCATAAACTACAATGAACAGAAACCTAGAGATCTAATTAATTTTAAAATTATAATTATTATTTACCGAAAATATTTAGGAAAGTTATTTAAAAATAAATATTGTAATCGGGTTAAATAGGCCTTGCCCGTGGAAAAAATACATAGGCATAGGTATATAACTAAAGCTACAGATACAGATATACTTATAAACATTTATCTACCACATATTTATACCGCACACAATATGGTTATAATAATATACACATTGATATTTTTGTTTATAATACACGCAGTGGCGTATTTAGGCATGTTCCATATGTTTCTATGGAACAGAGCCCCCCCCCCCCCCCCCACACACACATTTCAAAATAAAAATTTTAGTCAATTCTTTCGGCAATTAGAATAGTGATGTTGTAGAAGCGCACAATAAACAAATAATGTGAATGGGAAATCACATTTGACTGTTAGCTGACACTGTCAGGGTCGAGTCCACGAGGGGACCCCACATAAATTTTGCACTTGGGAATAGGGCCCCCACAATCCTTAATACGACCCTGTATACACGATGTCCATAGAATTTACGTACCGGAATGCTTCATGTTACATACACAAGTTATGCTACTTTCACATAAACGTGGGCTAATGTGACATAATAAATACTTAGGGCCGAATTAAGACCATTGGCGGCTCTAAGAACTTTGAAGGTTATCCCCCCCCCCTTCCCCCGTCCCCCGTTTGTGTTTAATTCGAAACTCTGTATAATGAAATAATAATAATATTTTGTTTGAAGTTTTAAACAGGACACGCCATATTGACCAAATCACTCCCGGCTTTGATCCATAGATATGAGATGCGACGCAGCGTTCTAAGTTTATAGATGGCTGCTGGATGAGGGTTAAGATTCACGGATTTTACATGGATGAGCGTAGGACGCAATAAACTTCTTTATAGAAGGGCAGGAAAGTCTGTTGCACAGGCGAAAGCCACCGAGATTTTCGGTGGGGAGAAAGAAATGTGTGCAACAATCCGTCTTGCCAAGCTCTTCCTCTTGGTCTCTGGTGATGCTGGCTGCTCTGCCTTCTGTTATTCTTTCCAAGTGGCCTGGCCACCTCAGTCTGCCCTTCTTTATTTGAGCTAGCACTGTTGGCTCCTCGTACAGAGAGCAAATAGTTCTTAATTTGTTTTTGTTCTCCAGACAGCTTTGTCTTGCATAGCTCCATATATCTTCCGCGGCACTCTTAAGCAAGGTCTCAAGGTCTCAATGGATTTTGTCATTGTCCACAAGGGAATCAAGGTATGAAAAAAAAATCAAAACGTACGAATCGCTCAGTCGCAAAGCTTTTAACAGACAAAAAAACTACACAACTTGGAACGGAACTATATCCAACTCCCCTCATCTTCTCCTCCCGAATCACATCTACCGAATAGGTGCAAAAATAACCCAGACGGACGACCTTAATTAACATTGAATGCCTTAATAATACCATAAATGCCCAACATCTAACTTTACGCAGAAAAGAAAAATGTTTAAAAATTGACAGACGAAGTGGGACAAAAAAGAACAAAAGAAAAGATCTAGAGTCTAGCTAGAAATACGTTTTTGTGTGTGTGTGTTTTTTTTTCAAAGAGAAAATAGTACGGCGGTGTAATTTTTGTTTTTCGTATTTATCCAACAGAACTTTAAAAAAAAATAACAAAAGCCTGTCACGTGATTGTTCTTTTGTTTTTGTTGAACCAATTTAAGAACCGGGAATTACCTGAAAGAAGCAAAGGGGGGGGGGGGGTTAAAGTTGCAGTTAAACTTTGACTGATACCGTTGTGGTAAGGTGAGATGGTGTGGGGGGGAGGGGGGAGGAGGGGGGACATTATAACTGATAGGGTTGCTGACGGGTCTCGAGGGACCGTGGGAAAAGGGATAGTTTGGGTCAAAGGGAAAGGGGGGTGTGGGGGGTCGAACAATTGAAGTTGGTCTCACCGGTAGACACGAGAGTGGGTGGGTGGTGAAGGGGGCGGGGGAAGACCTGTGTCTCGAGGAAGAGGGGGAGGTCATGGGTTATCTCGCCTGGATAGCGGCACACCTGTGCGCGACTGCGCGTGCGCCCTCGTGTCGAATTCGCGCTTAGCATACACACACACAGACACAGATACAAAAAAATCGAATACAAAACAAATTTTCACGTGTAGAAAGAAGAGAAATAGCGATAGAAAGAAAGAAAGATATAAAGAGATGAAAAACAAAGTTAAGGATAGTGAGTCAACGAACAATAAAATAAAGATTGAAAACAAGAATTTGAATAACAGAGATTAGCATATAACGAAATAAATAATACAGATTAGTAAGTTAAGAATAGACCTACCACAAGCACTGTCACACATATGAAGTCAAAAAGATGAAATCTGATGGTCTTGGTCTAACTATCGGAGAGGTTTAAAATGTTTAAAAGCAGTGAAGTCCGATCTTATAGTGGAGCTAGTCATGCTTCGTTAACTTTTTTTTTACTAGTATATAGATCTATAGGGCCGTCCATAAAAGACGTCCTGCGATTTTAGCAGTTGTTTTTTTTTAAACCCGGAAGTCGACACAAATTGTCCGACCCCCTTCCAATATGACACCGTTCCTGCCGCCAACCACACAGGCCATATTTCAAATGTCTACATTAGCGTGTTTCAAATCACTTTTATGGTCATTGACGAATATGTATTACAATGAACGATCTAATTATTTATTGTTGTAGTTAATTAAATAAAACTCGTTAAACAGGAAATTTCATTTATTGGGGCACATTTTTTATCATGACGTCACATTGTTTACACAACATCCCCTCCCTCGCCCTCGTGACACATCGACACAGATGTTTACCCATCCCTTCCCTCGCGCAGATGCTTGACGTCATTTTTGGACGGCCCCATTTGGGTCAAGGAAAAAAATGTAAGCAACACTAGGAATTCAATGAAATTGAAAGTGATAAAATTACATGCAAATTAAAGCAAATTTAATAAAGATTTTTTTTTTTTCTTTCTAAAGCAGTAAATTGAGCTCTGTGTAAACAAATTGCCTTAAAAACGTAAAAGGAAAAAAGGTGAAAATTTACATACAGAAGACATAGATACCAACAGACTATTATCAAGTCTAAGCCCAAATTAAGGTGAAGTACATGACAAAATAACAGCTTGATTGCATCGATAACTTAATCATAAACTACGACATGATATACTTTTTAAAATTCAGTAAAAAATAAATATTTAAAAAAAAACAACTTTGAACACTGAATCAAAAAGTAAAATAACATGTTTCGTAACGAATAATATCAAAATTTTAAAACCGTTATTTAATTCAAGGGACATAATAAACTTGTTGTTGTTTTTTTGTCACTATTAAGGGATTAAATTTAATTTGCTTTAATAATTTTTGACAGTGCATTTAATGATTACAAACAAAGTTTTTTGATTGTAAAGATTATTCTTTATTTTGTTACTAAGTAAGTCAAGTTACCATATTGGAAAAAATGAGTCAGCGGGCTGGTGAAGCAGCATTCACCAGTTTCAAAAAGCCAGGGAATACTACTGAAATTGTGTGAACAGCATTTTTCCACCACTAGTTTCAGGTAACCTACCCAACAGAGCCGGGTAAACTCAGGGACACCCTCGAGACCCGGTTAAAAAAAATCTTAACCTTTATCAGGATTCGAGCCCAGGACCTTCGGTACGCCAGCCGAACGCGCTGTTACTGTGCCCCATATAAAGACTATGGCAAGTTATATATATATATATACAAGCTAAATTTCCCGGCGTAGCCCGGGGGAAAGTAAATATTCCTGTATAAGCTACAGATAAACATTTCATAGACTACAATGAACAGCAAGATATAGATTTAATCATTTTAAAAATAGAATTATTATTTACTGAAAACATTGAGGAAAGTAATTTTAAATGAATATTGTAATCGGGTTAAAATGGGCAAGTCTTTTTATTTAACAAAAAAAAAGCTAAATTGCCAGGCTTTGCCAGTGAAAAACAATACATAGTTACATAGGCCCAAGGATATAGAGATTCAATTTTTATTAAATACTGTCACAGCTACAACTGATGTAATGGATACACAGATTGCACTGGGACGGCTACGTTGTCTAAATGCTGATAGAGGTTGTCAACTGCTCACAAATTTCTATTTCTAACTGACGTTACGTTGATAAAACAACAAAGTACTTGTAAAAATTCAGACGTTTATTTACAAGCTAAGATCGTTACAATATCGTTCCACCACATTCAGTCATTCTATAATAATAACGCTTCGAGATACCTAAACGTTCTCCACACTTAAGAGTACTCGCAAGCGGATTTGTTCTCCCCCACAACTCACTAATAACTGAGTTTCTGCTTTGGTATATATACAGCTTTCTCAATAAATACTATGTGATAATTAGAATGTAAAATGCTAATTTAAACAATAAATCTTACTTTTAGCAGAGTCGAAACAAGTAATTAAAGTTCAGTGTCCCAAATCTTAGTTAATATTTCCAACCCAATTTAGGTCATGGACTTAACCAGACAAAGATGTTTCTACCCCTCCAAAACCATCAATATACTATCCCTTTGTCTATCTGACCTAGCCCACTAAGCAACAGAAAATAGATTAGTAACGTTATATTTTTTTTAGGGAGCTTTCACCTACTTTAGAATGCGAAGACATGTAATGTGACATTGTAGGCCGAAAGTTTAACTCAAGCAAGTCTGTCTTCCTAAATAAAAAGGTCAAATGAGTCGCTACCAAACTTTGACCATTACAACTACAATGAATATCGAAAGCTATAATAATTTTAAAATTATAATTATTATTTTTTTTTTGCTGAAAACATTTAAGAAAGTAATTTTAGAATATATATTGTAATATTGTTGAAAAAAAAAAGGATGTCTTTTTATTATGATTTAACAAAACGTTAGGACTATCCCTGTGGATGAGAATCGAACACCCGTCTCCCGCATGCGTCTAAAATATAATTATTAGATTTAACTTGCTGAAAACATTTTAGGAAAGCTTAAGTCCTTAAATTCGTTTCAATCTTTTTTTTAAAAAAGTAATAATAATGAAAAAAAAAACGAAAGCTATCAAAGAAGAATCGAACCCAGGTTGCCCGTATGGCAGTCGGATACTCTAACCACTATGCTAAAGATGTGAATTGTCAGTAGCGAGATCGCAAAGTTAAATGGTGGCCAAACTCCATCTTGAGCCCCCAACAACACTGCAGAGTGGTAGACAAATCAACGATGATTTACAAGATTATGAATGGCCACGTGGACATGTCCACACAGACAGGTCGCATCCAACAAGTATCCCGCTCTACCAGATGTCATCAGCTCAAACTGTGTGTTTCACACGCACGCACCGATGTTTACAAATATTTTTTTTCCGTCAGCCATTAGACTATGGAACTCATTAGACCAAGCCTCCATCACTACCCCTTCTGTGCCGGCTTTCAAGTCATCTCTGAAGGGTTGGACTAGCAAAGGAAACTTCGTCGTCGGCTTAAGCTTAAAACTCTTGTTGTATGTTACAAATATTATGAGTAGTAATTCACAATTTTGATCCCAGAACATTCGCAATCAACTTATATTTACAGTGTGGACTTTTCCCTCAGGTATAATGGGGTTTCCACAGTACAATGAAGAAGAAAAATAAAACAATATATATACAGAATTAGTAAAAAAAAAAAAAAAAAAGACATCACAAAAATATAATATAAAAAAATCTAGATAGAAAAAAGTAAAATTTCATATGAAAAGATTGATTCCTACAAGTACTCTATCAGGTGGCATATTTCGGCATGTAACTAAATATTGAATAGAAACCATCATTTAAAATTCTTAACTTAATGCAGTAGTAATCTTAAAGCGCGGAACCGCAAAGGTCGCAGTACTCTCATCTTTAGAAAGAACGCCTCTAAACTATAAGTATAAGATCATTTTAGCACGAAAGATTCCGAATAACTAGCAGATATTTCAAACCAAATAAAAAAATAGTTTTATCGTATATAGGCCTACGCTCTATGCGCCCTACACTTCAATTAAAGCAATTATAAGCTACACATATCTTTGGCGCTTTAAATTAACGTCGGATAACGATGTATAGTTCTTTCCTTTTAAAATAAAAATGCAATAATATACTATGTTGAATTAAAATTAGAAAAAAAAAACAGTAGGTGAGTTCATAAAATACTCGATCGGTGTTATTGAGCGTTGCCATGGCAACACGGTTGAACTGGTAGGCAGGTCATTAATTAAAACTGTTTCTTCCTACAGTTTAATTACAGAGACGATGCCAAAGTAATTATTCTCCACACTCTCTAGACTTTATTATTTCTCACCTTACCGCCAACAGTAGATCGGTAAATACTAAATTAAACGTACTGTTAAAATAATTACTTGTACCATGCTCTACAATTAAAGCACGGAACAGTGGTTATAGCTAACTTATTATAGATTTTTTTTAAATTCTTATAAGAACTTTCAATCAATACATGGAAAATTTCTATTAAAAGACTTAGTTCAAGACTCAGAAGCCATTTGTTTTAAAATAAAAATATTTTATTTAGATTTTTTTACTTTACTTACAATTTATTTGAACAATTTTTTTTCAACAATCACAGCCAAATTTGCAACAAAAAAAAAGATTTGGTAGGACACATTTTTAAAAATTAACCTTTGCGCTAATCCTTAGCTTTCGAGAGAAGGTGCAAAGATGAACCAAGAGAGATAATGCAAGGAAATTGTAACGCTTTAATAACTTTCCGAAGGAGTTATCGTTCTTTAAATGTAAATCAACGCCTAGGGGAATAAAATTTAATAGATCTACATCTTTAGTCAAAATAATTATTTTCTTTTTTTCTTTCCATCAATATATAAGTCTGAAGTCTTGTTAAAACTATTCGAAAGAAATAAAGGAAATAAGTACAATAATCAATAAGAATGTTTGATATTAGTGGCTTAATCACTTCAATCAAAGTAAAACAACGTTGCCATTTAACTTTAAGGTAGGAAAAAAATGTTGGCAGATAGAGAAATAAATAGAGAAAAAAGCCAACTTAAGCAAATAATCACCAAATTTTTTTTCTTGTGTGTGAAATTTGATTATGCTTTAAGGATAGGAGAGGCGCTACAAAAGAGTTTGAGTGTAATTGTAAGTTAGTTTCACACTTCGAAATGAATACTTCAATATTTGGCAGTTACGCCTTGCAGGAGAACATAGTCAATGAAAAGCTCTATTCCTACTTCGAGGTGTCTGTCAACCTGTGGCTGATGCTCTTCCTCTCCTGCTTCGGCGTGGTGACCAACATCCTGAACGCCATCGTGTTCGCCAGGCAGGGCTTCACGGAGAGCGTGAACATCTCAATGATGTTCATCACCTGCTGGGACCTCGTCAAGTGCACCACGGGATTGATCCACAGGCTGTACGGCCCGCTGTACGCAATCTCACCCCTGGTGTCCTACTGGTGGCAGACGGTGACCTTCTACGTGGACTACACCCCGATCTTCGCCGGCTACGTCAACTACTCGCTCACGGCTTACGTCTCGGTGGAGCAGTGCTTGTGTGTGAGCCGGCCATTCACGGTGAAGTCCATCATCACGCGGAAAGTTACGCTCTCCATGGTCATCATCATTTCCTGCGTCACCTACGGAGCATTCTTCGCTGTCTACTTCATCTACGGCATATACTACATCTACGTCCCGGAATTCAAAATGACCTTGCCCTTCTTCTACTATAGCGCCTTCTACTACTCGGCCCAGAGAATCATAATGCCTTACTACAACACCATGGCCATAGTGCTGCCCTGCCTCAGTTTCCTCATCCTGTGCACATGCTCCTCCATCACCATGTACTTCCTCAGGAAGTCCGCCAAATTCGCCAAGGACAAAAGCAACAGCTCGTCATCCTCCGGGATCACCTCCCGCGAGAGAAAAGTCTCCAGGATGTTGTTGACAGTTATCGCCGTGAAAATCGGGAACCTGTTCCCCAGGATGGTAAGTTACGTGGCGCAGCTGGTAGAGCCCGAGTTCTACGCCTTACGGAAGTACCACTACCTGTTTATGACTGTCTCCAGATTCATGTACGTTCTAGACGTTATCAACGCCGGAGTGACATTTTTCATCTATCTCTACATGAGTTCAAATTTTAAAACTACATTTTCTCAGCTGTTTTCCTAAGTATCTATTGCAATATCTTTATAGTACCAATCCTTGTGACGCCATGTTGTTTTCAAAACAAAATTATTTAAATTGTGTGAATGAAAAATAGCCTACTATTTCAAACATTCTTTTTAAATAATGTTTCATTTTAAATTGGCATACAACTTTCAAGAAGAAAAGAGGGGGTGGGGGTAACATGTATTTTTTTGGCGAGATGAGCACACTTTGTTTTGTCCTATATAATATGTAAATGCGAATTTAGTATGGAGTGAATAAGACGACCTTCACCCACTCTTTGTCCCCCAACTGCTAACGCTGATGTACGCATCCACAATTGATGTCTGAAAAGTAAGTAAAAGTAAAGTACCAGCCCCGTCTGAAATGTAGTCCTTCATTTTTCAAAACTACTATAGTCTAACGTTGTTTAGATCCATTCAATATACCAAAATCAAATGGAAAAATTTTGTTACGACGCGAGAGAAAGGGGGGGGGGGGTTTGCGAAATTACAAATTATTTTTTTTTTTTACAATTTTTATCACATTCTTAAAATATAAGATTTGTCGACGCACATTTTAGCTTCTAAATAACTTGTTGAAATAACTTATTTTTACCAGAATTTTTTCTTAATAAATATGTTTAAATATAATAAATATTTTTTTTTCATTTACAGTGCTATATGAAAGCATTCAATCTCATTATTCTAAGAATGAGCAATAGAAGCCTTCATTAGGAAACGGTTTTAATTAAAAACAGAAACTTTTTACTGACACTCTGTCCTTTCTCTCCAAACACTGTTATAAAAAAGCAAATCAATTATTATAAGATGTCAACATTAATTTAGTGAAAAAAAGGAGACAGAGGCAATCATAAAAGCAGTTTAAAAAAAATATTTGTTCTAAAAATACAATTTTTTTCTTCTAAAAATACGTACATGCCTAGATCAAATAAAACTTGTTATAGATGCCAACTAATATATAATTGTCTTAACATAAACTATATTAGTATTTTTGTTTTTTTAATGAAAATTTCACGATAAAGCAGGCGTTTCAGATAACTCGATTTCATTATAGTGTTGCACACAGTTGGCCACAGTTCGTCCAACGACACGATGGTATAAAACTAAAAATAAAACATGTATAGTTAATTTGAACATTAAAAAAAATATTTTACAGAAGTCAGAAGGGGTGTCTGTAACATATAAAAAAGACTGCAAAAAGGTTAAGAAGAGCGCAAAGTTTTATGTTCACTCATCTGTCGCTATTCACCAATCGTGAAGAATTATCTTATCTTATATATTACAGACGCTCTTTCTATAAAGAAGACAATTGCGTTATACGCTCATCCGTGGTCCGTGTTTAGTCTTGCAGTTTTATTCGTGTTTTAAATGATGTACAGTTACTGGTTTTCCTGGTTTGTTCCGGTAACCCATTCCATGCCCGATTGCCACTCGAAAAGAAAGAGTACTTAAATGTATTTGTTATCGTATATGGGTTAAGAAAAGTGTTTTTGTCCTTATGTTTATCTGAGCATTGTAACTGGTTGTTATTGTGTCGTATTTCTAAATATTAGAGTTTAATGCCTTGTGTATTATTACTACTTTACTGTTTGCCTTTCTCTCCTCAAGAATTTCTAATTTTAGTATTTTAACTATTGGTGTTACAAAATTGTGTAAACGTACAAATTGTACAGTCAATCAAAGTTTTCAATTCAATTTAAAAAGAAACAACATGAGCACAATATTATAAAAATATGAACAAGTAAAAGTATCACAATAGCAACAACTAATTATCTTTTGTGTATAATTTAACGCGCTTTTATAATATTAAACTCAAAGATTTGATGGAAATGTGATAGTTGTATACTAAGAAGTAATTTTGCAATATAACTTTTAGACTTATTTCATTTTAGAGGAAACAACTCATACATTTTATCATTTTATCCCACAAGAGAAACAACTCATACATTTTATCCCCAAGAGAAACAGCTCATACATTTTATACCACGAGAGAAACAACTCAAACCCTACTACTATAGTACTACACATTTTAAAAATAAAACAAGGCCCTAGAAAATACCAATCGGACAGCTACCTTCGCACAACACCGAAAAAAAAAGAGGATAAAACAACATTATTGACAAAATCGATATTAATGCAAAAATCAATCTTGGGGTGCCTCTAGGCTCCAGGTCCCTCTTCCATCTTTTTTGCTCACTACGTTGTATTTTAATGTTCGTGTCATATGTTTATATTCTGAATACTCAGGGTATCGTGAGTGTTAATCTTTTTTACTATTATTATTTATGATCATAATTTTGTTCATTTAAATTGGATCATTTATGATTTGATATTATGGTAAGCAGTAGTGTTTGTAATTGATGTGGATCAGGTTGTCAACTGTTTTTGTTACATGTTACTGTTATCCTCCCACCTGTAATGCTTTTATTTTACTAATCTAATTTAAATGAGTGGTACATGGTCATTTTAAATCAAGTTTAGGTTAACTGGAATTGCACTGTTAACACTTGTTTTGACATTATTATTGTGGCTCAAAAGCTGACTCCTAAATGATACTTTTTTCTTATGTGATAAATGGTATGATAGTGTGCGCGAATGTCTATTGTGTTTGAGTACTAATGGTTCTTTAATATTGTTTTAATTACCGGTATGCTGAAAGACGGAATTTATGTAATCAAGTCAAATTTTCATTTATTTGGACCAATAAAGCAATCTTATCTTATTATTATTATTAGTCACATTATAATAAGTAGGGCCTATGTTATTTATATTTCTTTAACAGTGCATTGTTGTTATGTTTGAAATTTTATTCGGATCTTTTTTGTTGTTGTTCTGAATAAAGTTTATATAGATCTATCTATTATCTGAAATTCTATCTTTTCTCTTGTAGTCCTTTCATGTGGTTGAATAGTTTACTTATTTTTTTATTATTTTATCTAGTTATAAGTAGTTATTGGACCCGTATTCATTAGACTTAAGTCGTCTTGGGTAGACCGAAGATTTCACAAACCCTAGACCGCCTTCTTTCTAAACGTACCCAGTACCAACAAACAGGTTGCCGACCCGTGAATTTAGGTAATTGTTCAAAATAGCATAATGTACAGCTTGTATTCATATAACGTCATCTTGGAGAAGAGCTGCTCACAGGAATAAAGTCCGCCAAACATTGCGATTACAAGCTGGGTGATAGCTGGTGAGAGAAGTGCAGCTAGAAGTTGGACAAAAGAGTGGCCGAAGACACAGCTCAATCAACTTCAATGGGCGATTCAGAGAAATGAGTTATGACGATTTTAAACTCTTGCAAATAAAAAAGTACATCAGTCAAACTTAGTGGGAATTCAATACGGATGCCGACTTTTTTTTTGTTTACATAATTTAAATTGATTTTTTTTTTCAAGCTTCCTTTAGATTTTGATCATAGAGCATCATATTAAAGTTAAATAGTGAAAAAAAAATCAAAATTCAAGACGAATGCTTATAAGTACTCTTTCTTTCCGAGTGGCATTCAGGGTTGGAATGGGTTACCTGAACAAATAAGAAATAAAACAGTCTTAACATCATTTAAAATACTAATCAAAATGCAAAGACTTGACTCAAACCAGGGATAAGTGTAGGACGCACTAATATTGTGTATATAAGGAGCGTCTGTAACATATAAGAAAAGAAAGCTTACATTAGGGCCTAGGGACCTACTATTTTTAGAAGGGTTGCAAAATATGACAATATGACACAGTGTCTGCGGAAATAATATCCTTTTTTTTTATAGCCTAAACCAGATTTGGGACACGCCTAAAAAGAGACATTTATTTGTTTTATAGCTAGCGTTTAAACGGTAGGGCAAAAAAATGTTTTTTTGTGTGCCTAAAATGATATTTTTAGACCCTACATCCGTTTCGTACTTAAATTTAAAAAAAAGCTTTAATACGGGCGATAATGCCACGTTCATTTATAGTTTATATAGGGGAAAAAAGATGTACCTAAATATTCGTTTAGCCTAAACAGCGTCGGCGAAGCCCAAAAACATATGGCACGTCTAAAAGTGGATAATGTTTATATGCCCCTAGAGCAGACACGTATCACTTCCGTTGACCTTATGTGAGAAACAGTTCTATAATGGCGACTATGTCAATTTCCCCCATTCGCTCAGTGTGATGCTGCTCTCGTTGACACATAAGAATGTGTCGCATTGTCCATATATGGAAGTGCCCATACATGGAAGTGCCCATATATGGAAGTGCCCATATGCAAATTATCTTTTTTTTTTTGCCCAAACTGGTTAAGGCTAAAGAAAAAATATTTCCCCAAACCGTTTTAGCTGACTAAGCAATAATCTAATGTTTTAAGGCTTTGTCGTCTGCAAAGTTGATCAATATCCAAGTGTAGATCCTTCTAAACATGACAAAACATCAGATGCTACACACTATAAAATAGTGCTTCATTTTGCTTCTTTGTTTTCTAATTAAGTAAAAAGGTAAAAAGTAACAGATTACAACTTGAACTAAAAAAATACAACTTCATTAATATTCTCATCTTCAGCCAAATAACCTTTTTCTGACTTAGAGGGGAATACCTAAAATAAACTATAGGGCAGCGGTTCCCAAACTGTGGGTCGCGACCCCCTTGAGGGTCGAATGACCATTTCGCGGGGGTCGCCAAAGACCTTCCGAAAACGTATGTTTTTGATGGTCTTAGGAGCCGAAATACAGCGCATCTTTCCGTCTCCAAGCGAGTCCACCGACATGCAGATACATCCGCATACTACGTGTAGGCTACTTGGCGTAATGACATCAATGCAGGTGTAAGTGACAAGGTCGGCACCATAATGCACGTATCCGGAGCAGTAACACGTGTGTAGAGAGTTGTGTTAAAAAGTCTCTTCTCTGTTAAAAGCAGCCATTGTGTTAAAAGCAGTAATATTTGCGATTAAACGACCGACACCAGGAATTTTTTGGAATTTAGCGTAGATTCTGTTCGGTCTGGATTTCAACAGAATTAGTGACCAAAAGTAATCGGAGCTCACTGTATGATATATTGGCAAATATTATCAACGAAGACATTGCCACAACAGTTAAAAGAAGTGCTCAAAAGTTCATAAGTTGTGCCCTTTTGTAAAGACAAGCTCTTTAAACAGTCGACTGTTTTCGCAATTGTGCAAGGCGTATGATGCTTCGAACCAAGCTTTCTATTAATATTTCACACTTGTGAGATGATTGTCGAGAGAAATTAAAACTTGTTTTTTTAGCTTCATAGTGAACTAGTTTTTTAATATAATTTATATCAGAAAGCAAGACTGCTCTTTGAAGCACTTTTCGGTGATAAAAGTGAACTGCAGACAATGACTTACTTGGTTGACATCATTGTCGTCCTGAATGAGTTAAATTTATCACTGCAAGTAGGAAAATTAACATGCCTTAATTTTATCTAAAAAGATCCTATCATTCCAAATAAAACTTTAGCCTTTGCATAAAAAAATTTGATGAGAATGAAATGTATACTATGATGTCTACGAAGGCCCCACGAAGAGGGTGTGTGTGTGTGTGTGCAGTTATTGCGCTGCGCCGGTGCCCATAAGAGTTTATCTTTGCAATATTATTTGTAAGATCAATACTCAATACTGAAGTTTAGGAAAAGTTACATAAATTTTAAATTAAAAACTGTACTTGATTAAAGTTTGTGAATAGACCTGTAAGGCTGTGAATGACATGATTACATTCTAATGGTAACTCTTATGACAGTTTGATAAAATTGTTCACAGACCTTTTAAAAGATTCCTGATTTCTATAAACGTAGGCTATGTAATGCAAATAAATTATCTAGATATGACTAGTGTCAGTGCCGTTGCTAGGGATTTGGGGGCCTGGGGGGCTTGGCCTCTTTAAAGGGCCCCTGCATTTTAACATTCGACATTATGACATGAGAAAAAAACAATCTTTGGGGGGCCCCCTGAAGTAGGGGCCCGGGGGACTTTCGAATTTGGACCCCCCCACCCCTAGCTACGCCACTGACTAGTGTTGGAAAAAAGGATTGAACCAGCACTTTTTTTTCTCATGCGACTTCTGGTCTACTTTATCTGCTTTCTTTTTAAAAACATGAAATTTAAGCAGACAAAAGGATTACCCTGACAAATTCTGTGAAATAACACTTTCACATGCTTGCAATCGAAATGTCATGGTACTTTCCGAATCTACCTGACACCGCATATCTTTGTACTTGCCAGAAGAAAATTCACATTCAAAGATGTTCCTGAGAAAGCACAAAGGACTTCATTGAGCATATTAACAACGATGCGTAGAGAACTGTTTTCTCTATAATGCCAGGTACAAAATTCTGGATCAAATGTTTGCAGTCATAAACTATTTTGACTGAGAATGTGTTGCG
Source organism: Anisus vortex (assembly GCA_949126835.1). NCBI lineage: Eukaryota > Metazoa > Mollusca > Gastropoda > Planorbidae > Anisus > Anisus vortex. The sequence goes on along the minus strand of OX421507.1, from coordinate 13,189,053 downwards.
TCATTTTCTTCCATTTCCAAACATGATAAACTGTATAAAGGGGTCGCGGCCTAAAAAAGTTTGGGAACCACTGCTATAAGGACACGGTGGCCAAGCAGCATCACATTCGGATGGCGTACCGAAGGTCACAGGTTCTAATCCTGGTGAAGTCTAGAATTTGTTTTCGGGTCTGTTTCCCCGAGTCTACCCAGCTCTGATGGGTATTTGACTTTAGTAATGGCGACTGGGCATTGTGCTAGCCAAACAATCCCCTAGTATGCTGTGGCTAAGAAACTGGTGAACTGGATCAATTTGGTACGACGGAATACTTTACTAAAAAATTTAAATCGACCTTATCTTACATGTAGGCATATTGTTAGGTTGTAATAAAGTTGAAAAACAAACTCGAGTCATTTATTGATGAAATGTTAAAGAATTTAATAATTGTACGTTTAGTCAAGAGTTGCGTTTCTTGGTTATTAAAAAAAATATTTCATAGAAACAAAAAAACGAAAATTCTTTTGCATCATGCAATAAGTTTGAGATTATAAATAAGTGATTCTTCACTTCTGACATATTCACAATTCCTCGTTTTCTTTTGACAACATCTTTTGGAAATGAAATAAAATTGTATCCACTACATCTTTTCGTACAACCATGATCGAATGAGACCGGAAACTTGTACACTTTCAACCTTTATGCATGCAAAATATTTAAGACTTGTCAATATGATCTCTAACCCATAATTATATATAAGTAAACAACCTTAAGCCTTAAATGCAATACAAAACACTTTTCTAAATATACATAAACAAATATCTCCAATACGTAAATTTGTACAATGCAACTTTCTATTCCTAAAAACCAAACATCTCTATACAAGATATGCAATATAATATATTCATATATTATGACATAATGCCGTACAGCATGAACTGATTTTATCATTAAGCTATCGGTAACGACGCTAGCCGATGATTATTTTATGTTCATCTTGCATGTTTAAAATAAAAATATTTATAACTTTATTTAACCCTCGGACGGACCACTGGCTCTCAATTAAACGAACGTTATAATATGCTAGCTGTGCAAAACAAGAGGCATATTTGACTCATATGTGTTATAAACATGATTATGTTCATTAGTTGATTTATTAAAAACATCAAACAAAACCATTGCTTAGTTATCAGGTAAACAATACCAGGCTACAGTCGTTGTTTTTGTTGTTGTTGCAACAATAGCCTACATGTCAAGTGTGTAGAATACATTCGTTCACTGTATGCCACTGTATGCATGCTGTAACAAAAAAGTTCAATATGTAAACATAGATTTAAAAAAATTTCATTCGTGTTTAGTAATACATTTACAATACTTAGATCTATTTTTAAAAATCATTTCGTTGTTTTTTTTAAAGATTAATATTTAAAAGTATTTTATACTATAGTTTTTCTTTTTAACTGTCTTATTGCGTTCGTAAATGTGTTGAGAATGGGTGAGAAATAAAAGTATTCTATTGAAAAAGTTAGGAAAGGTGTTAATTAAAAAAAAAGTTGGCTTATACTGTATCCCCTCGAGCCTGCAAGAGAGCAAACAGCTCTGCAGACTGGCTAACAGAAGAACAATATCCCCTCGAGTAAACCTTAGCTGGAAATTACGGAGACGGAAAATTTACTGCCTGGTTGAAGTAAACGTTATGTCATTAGGCCTCGTCTAAATCGCCCATGGTACAGTACTGGATATAGCCTCCTGCCAGCGGCGTTGCTAGTTAAACACACTTCAACAGTTTGTGTAAATATTTGCACACCTATACCAAAGTAATGACCCCCCCCCCCCCCTCACTCCCGTAGTTATGTTGTAGGCCTACATCGTTAATTATAGTAGCGTAGTGAAAAACCTACATTCTAGGGTGAAAACCCACTGATCTATAAACCAAAGAGAGTAATTAAAAATGGATAAGCTGTGTGATGATTAGCTAGCCGTGAAACAGTGTTCCTCCCTTGGTAATTAGACCATATCCTGCGTATGTCTACAAATAATTCAATAAATCATGCCCTGCGGTTGCTGTTATCGACTACTTCCTGTAAACATAGACTATGTAAAGCATATAACAATCGGTAATTGTCAGATCGATTTTCGATTTTTTTTTACAGAAATGTTTAGATAATATTTATATCTACTTAAGATAAACATTAACGAAACATTAAACAGCTATTTGACCAAACATATTATAATAGCACCACCCTTATTAATTAACACCAGTTAGTCAAATGGAGACAACTGTTGAAATATTTTCACAACTATAGACCGTATTAACTCCCTTGATTATGAATAATTCACAGACGCTTTTCAATGCTCAATTAGATTTTAACAAAATTGTCAGCGATGAGCTCTACGCTTATTTTGACACGTATGTTTCCTTTTGGGTTCTCCTTTTCCTCTCGTGTCTCGGGGTTACTACCAACACGTTGAACGGAATGGTTTTCGTGACGCAAGGGTTTAAGGACGGAGTTAACATTTCCCTGATGGCCATCACGACATGGGACTTCGTGAAGTGCTTCTGCGGCATGCTCCACAGAATGTACGGCCCCATCAGCCTGTTTTCGCCATCGGCGGCGACCTCGTGGAAGAGCGTCACCTTCCCCTACGTCGAGTACACGCCCATCTTCGCCAGCTACGTGGCGTACGCCCTGGCGACCTACGTCTCAGTGGAGCGCTGCCTGTGCGTATGCAGGCCCTTCCAGGTCAAGGTGATTTTCACGCCCAGGTTCACGCTGGTCGCGGTCATCTCGATCTCGTGCCTTGTGTTTGGCGCCTACGTCGTGGTCTATTTCATCTACGAGATCTACTACGACTACAGCCGTCACCTGAACGCCACCGTCGCCCTCTACAGGTACAACGCGGTGTACTTCCGGTACGAGAACATCATCATGCCGTACTACAAGTTCGCGGCTATACTAATACCCCTGTCCAGCTTCATGACCCTAAGCTTCTGCTCCGCCACAACAGTGTACCACCTGAAGAAATCATCGTCAAACATTTTAATCAGCAACAGACATCAACACCTTGGCGATAAGCCGAGCTCCGGGATTTCCCAAAGAGAGAAACAAGTCGTCCGGATGCTTCTTATCGTCATCATTGTCAACATCGGGAATTTGTTTCCCAGGATCATATTTTACATAGGCCAGTTGGTGGAACCGGAGTTCTATGTCCTTAAAAAATACCACAATTTCTTTATGACCGTGTCCAGATTTCTGTTTATCTTAGATTTCGTCAATGCATCCATTCACTTCTTTATATTTCTGTCTATGAGCTCCAATTTTAAATCCACATTCCATGGAATCTTTTCGAAAAAACACAAATAGCTATTAGGTTGTACATATTCTTAAGCATGTTCTGAATTGCCCGAATTGTACTTCGCCGAACAGCCCAAGCAAGGGTTCGCTTCGTAAATTGCTCGCCTTTCGTCTTTTTCGCGCTTAACCGGGCGATCTATTGCTCGACAAGCGACATCTCGCAGGGTATCGGCGAGCCAAATTCGGGCGAACGATTGCTTCGTCGACATGTTGACGAAGCCGCGTATTGATTGGCTGAATTGATCACGTTCATTATGCGAAAAGGCACCAAAATTTCCTAGTCTTAATGAAAAAAATGGCGTCTACACAAGACAGTCAGCTGCCAGAGATGTCAGAGGACAGTCTAGCAATATTCATAGATGCATGGGAAAATGTTCCATGCCTGTGGAACCCACTCCATCGGGACTATAAAAATAAGGGTGAAAAAAACCAAGGCCTTGAAAAATATTGCCCAAAATCTGTGTGCAATGTAATCGCAACACCCAAAGCTTCTTCGTCTGTGAGCGCAGCCATTTTGTAGCAATATTAACATCCGGCAGTTCGCCTCAGCGCTAAAAATGGACCAGTTAAAAACAAGAGCACAGTTTCGCTGAGCTTCCGAGCTTGCCCTAATGTCGGCGAAAGTGCATGAGCCCATTTAAGAGCAAACATTAGCTCTTGCGAATTGAACAATACCTGATTCGACCGAAACTAGTTCAGGCAATTAAGAACATGCTTTACGGATGCAACATGGATCGTGGAAGTTTTTAACTAAAATCTAATATGTTTTTAACGAAATAAGTCTCGAACTAGAAGGCGTGGACCTCGTGGTTATAGATATCTAGGGATCAGCTAGGGATCAGTCAGATCCGATCAGATTTCTTTAAAGCAACCACAATTTTTTTTTAGAAGTAACAATTCAATTCCAAGGTCTTGTCCCTCTATGGGTGGGTGGGGGGGAGCTGGAAATGCCTACAAGTGGTCATTCTACCATACTTCAAAGATTTTGTAACATTTGAGAAGTAGCGTGCCAATGTTATACTATGTTAATAAGAAGTCAGAAGCTTGACAGAAACAATTCATAAGCATATTCCTGGGCCAGGCGACCGTAAACAATAAAAAATAACAAAAACTAAATATCGCAAGAAAAGTTCTCACTACAGTTTGTATTGTAATATTGTTTGTTATTTTGTCTTTCTCTTTTAACAAAACACATTGTAATCATTATTTTCTCCGTCAATTTGACGGACATAACACCTAGTGTATTAATAAGCTTCACAAGCGCACTGGCCTATATAGTTTCGTTCAGTGCTTATTAAAACTTTGTAAAAAAAATAGGTGCCGGTACTCAGTGATAGATTGCCTAACTTTTAAAGCAGTTTCGCATTTTATATTTTAATTCTTATTGCGCGCAATTTTAAAATAATTCAATTTTAACAAATTAATAATATAATAAACGTTAAAATACAAGAAAAGTAATAATTTTTCCCCACATTGAAAAAGGTGCCGGTACACCGTACCGGTGCGTACCGTCACAAAAAAAAAGCACTGGTTTCGTTGTGAAATGAAGACACAGTAGTTAATAAATCTTACTTGATATTGAAGTACTTAATTTGAATTGATATTAAACCCATGGAAAAAGCAAAATCTACATTTAAAAATTGTGTCATTATACAAGTAAGTCTGTATAATGTATAAACAAATGTTTGTATCATCTTTAGCAGGCATTTTGTTCCCTGTGTGAAAAAAAATGCATTTCCGTGTTCATTAAAGTAGAGATGCTGCATTATGTAGCAAAAATGTTCTACACTCTGTAATTGTGGCCAAATTATTTCTCTTCATTGGAACAATAGTGAGCTAAGAGTGTGTGCTGATAGGGCCGCTGTTAGATAATGCTATTTGAATGTCTCAATAAGACTTAGAGAATAAAATATAAGAATTAATAAACGAGTTTGAAAAGATAATGAACAATAACGTATCAAAAGATGAAATGCAAGAAAAGTGATAATGATAACAACAAAAACTCCATTAAGTAAAATGGAATCATCCCTCCACCTTTCTCCCTCCTTCTCTCTCTCTTTCTCTTTCTCTCTCTCTCTCTCTCTCTCTCTCTCTCTCTCTCTCTCTCTCTCACACACACACACACACAAACATTATGTTTTACTAGTGTATTGAGGTAAATTTGTAACATTGTCAGTTTAGCACTGTAAAAAAAATGTATGTGTTTGTGTGTGTGTGTTTTTTAATAGTCAGTTCTAACGGAATCCAAAGTCTTATACGCATTAGTGTACAGTACAAGGTGGGCCTACTGTCCTTCTAGGATCCGGTTGTCCAGCCGTAGCATGCTATGTCACAAACCCATGAAATAAAAGAGCCCCACAGGGGGCGCATTCTTAGTATTCCGAGACAGAGGGAGCCAATGAAAAAAAAATGTGTTTAAAATTACATGTGGGGCCTATCGATAAAACGTGCAATCCATTTTATAATGTGTTCATGTCTTAAACACAAACATAACCGTTTTTGATAAAAGGATAAGTTTGCATATAAGTAATTGAGAATAAGGGAGATAATCATTCTATGTCGCTATATGTTTTCATTTTTTTAGTTTAACCAGGGGTTCTAAAATTGAACTATGTAATAGGTCATTATTAAATAGGCATATATATTGTGTTACCTTTCCAATTCTCAAAAAGTTCTAGAACGAGCAGAATTATTATTCTAAGATGTTCATCGAATGTATGAAACACATCATAATATTATATCGTGTTTCTATCAGACTTGGAAACGTCGCTTCGGCTACGTATAGTTGGTTTGTCGCCGACGACTAACGAGACGGGCCACATCACATATTATATGCTTAAGTTACCTTTAGATGCAGAGAGCAGGCCCTTACGATTGACCATATGCCTATCTGAAGCGTACTCATACCCTCCCCCTGGCCACTTTATGTGCAACGATGGGTTTTTGGCTTCCTTTCTCCCTTGCCACCCAACCATTGACTAATGAGCGCAAGGCGTCGCCTGGCACAGGGAGTCGTACGTATCCATTCTCTAGAGCCCACCAGGAGGCTTTAGAAGCAGTGGTGTGCAACATGCGGTCTGTGGTTCCAAAGAGCTTCCAACAGCATTTTAAAAAAAAAATGTAAATAAATGTTTGCAATGTGTAGCCCATCTACATATCTAGTTATATCAAATATATATTTTTTTTATTACGATCCAATGACGAAATAACATGGTGTACACCTCCTGTTTTATGGTCTTTGAGACCCATGGCTACAGAAGTGGAGCAAAAGTTCAGACGATAGCTGTTGTCATAATGGCGTTCAACAAAATCAGTACATTCAAAGATGTGTTGTTGTTTTTTCTTCCACACAAAACATGCGTTGAAAATAACCTTACTTATCGGACTTTAACAGTAACACATTTACATAATGCTGTGTTTGAATCGTCTAAGCGCCACGTTCGTTTATCCTTAAAACCCACCCCACCCCAACGACTCCTCCCTCCTCATTAATTGACCTAATAAGTTACTATCGCATTAACTACAGCCTACAGCTAATGCTTTCCTAGATGAAATTGATCTGATGTGAACACGCGAAAGGTTAATTAACCTTGGCACGTGCAGCTGTTTAGCTCTGCTCGAAAGCTAAGTAGAGCAAATAATATTTGTTGAAAACTAAAAAGCGCAACGAAACAATCTATGTTATAAATTGAAAATAAATTCATCATCATCGTTCTAATAAATGAAATTCACACGTCTTAACCCTTACAGTCCCGGGCGCGTATATAGCGGAACTGAAGGCAGCATAGATAGAAGTAGGTCGGTACGGGAAGGGTTAATCTCATAGGTCCCTTTATTGTTCTTTTTTCCCGTACAGTTTTATTTTCACCCAGTCCAGTATCTCCACGAGGGACTTAACTGTGACGTCTAGTTGCACCCGTACCCAGAAAAAAATTGTGGCCTCTGGTAACGAAAAATGCTGGACCATTGCTTGTTCCTTTTATAAAACACATTATCACAACAAACAACAACAAAAATCTGGCCTATACACATTTTTTTTTTCAACGAAATAAATGCAGGTTACAAAACAATAACACAAAAGACAACAGCGTTGGGCCGCCTACATTTAGATCTGGGGGTTAAAGGTGAAAATATCGATTTAGTTTAGGCTCCTATATTATAGCCTAAGGTTAATGACACAGATTATTATTTTTTTGCAAACAACTAGATCTAGATCTAGGCCTACTACTTGGGCTACAGTGTCTCTTATTATCGTCAAATCTGCTTTTAAATACCCCAAGATAAAAAAAAGAAACTTGATGCGTTAGAATGATAGCCTATCTATATGTTTATATTGAAACACAATAATCGAAAATATTAGTTTACCTTCCTCAAATCCCAAATTTTTATAAAAAGGATACCTATTCTTAAGATAAAATGTCGGCATAGGTCATAAGTATTTTCCCCTAGATAGAGGGCAACCGTCAAGAAAGACCTAGCCTATAGTCCATTGGTTTAGATTAGGAGTGATGATAAAATCTCCCATAACGCCCTCCCCTTTATAGAGTCTATAGCCATAAAGGCTAGCCTATAGCCTAGTCCAGTGCCATATCCCCTCGCCGTTGCCTTTTCCCGACTAAAACCAGTGCCATGCTCTAACAGCACGCCATATTGGTTCTATATTAGTCCAACATTAGGCCAAGATTTAAATATTGGACTAAAATTAAAATAGAGTTATACACACGTGTGACAATGATTTAAAAACTTTATGAACAATAATAGGAAAGAGGAAGTATGCAAGCTAATTTGTAGTCCCACAAATGTAATAGGCTACCTACTGGTGCAAAAGATGGGAGGGGGTGGAAATAAGTTTTGTTGTGGTTTTTTTTTGTACATAAGATAGACCTAAGGATGGTTCCGAATGAACAGTAAATTATTATTAAAACGATACAAAAAAAAAGACCAAACGTTTATTAGCCTACATTAGTAAAATCATTACTTAAATCACATCTATTACTGATTGATTTATATTTCCTTTTCTATAAATGAGTACCCTAACTGTTTTTCTATCGCGTCAAAACAGGCCTATTGTTCTATTTTATTAATTAGGGTCTAGAATCTATTTAGGCCTAAGTGTTCAATATAATACAATTTGAATGATCAATTGTAGGCCTATGTCTTTAATAAATTTATAAGAGAGCAAGTACGTTATTAATAAATTATAGATCTAATTATTTATTTTTAAAAATGTCTCGTGACAATGGCTCAAAATCAATTTTAAAAACAGGAAGAGGGGGGGGGGGGGTCGGGAGAAGCTAATCATGCTAATGTGTAGCCTACGTAGCCTACGCATGTGGAGAGGGTGGGTACCGTGGGGGTCCAAAATTTAGGCCTACCTATACGGGTTAAAAAAAGGTGGATGGGTATAAAAATATGCTTTTATTGCGCGTGTAATAATTATATGAATGACCCTTAAGGAACAGTAGGCCTTCTTTAAGATTAGAACGGTAAACAACTAATTTATTGGAGTAAGAGAGAGAGAGAGAGAGAGCAGTAAAAAAAAGGAGAGCGAGAGAGATCCATATTATATCTATGGAGTGATGAAGAGAGAAAAAAAAAGTCACTCGCCTATATAACACTAATACCCTCTTTTTAAAACTCCACACGTAAACAAGTTCCGATTCACTCTCATGCTATATCAAGAATAAACACATGAAGCAGGAAACGTTTTCACTTTGGTGAAGGCAAAGGTTAAAAACTGTCATCATGATTGCATCGAGCATAGCCTCAGCTCTAGGAGCACCAGAAGGAGCTATTAAGCTCATTTTATCTATATTTGTCGGTATGAACAAAGCTTTCATGAGTATTTTTGTATGCTTAAATTGGACAAGACGAGACATTCCAGACAGGCACCGCCTATGACTATGTCATAGGTCATAGTCATAAGTCATAAGCATAAGTCATAACTAGTCATAAGTCATAGTCATAGAGTCATAGTCATAGTTGACTCATAGGACTCATAGGGCCTAATAACCTAATTTGTCGATTTGTTATGACTTGACTTTAACTTATACTTATTACGATTTGTTGTGAAGTAACGTGGTCGAATAGTTCGGAATAGCCTATAATTCGTAGTTATGGTGATATGGCTATCAGCTATCATGTTCACATTTGCTAAGTAATGGACTTATAAATGACTATGAACTAGATGAGTTTTGTCTAATCACCCTGGTCAGCCTTTCTTCCACCATTGCAGGCCATTGCTCATTGCTATCATTGCTATCATTATCATTTAGTATTTTAGTTTTGGATTCAGAGTCTCAGGGCATTTAAAAATCACATAAATCATAATTTCATAAATCATAAGTAGGCCTAGACTATATATTTTTAAAATTATAACATTATTAGATCTTTTCGATGCTCTTTTTACGTTCTTTTCCTTTATTGGAAGTCTTTAAACTTTAAAAAAAATACAGTAAATCATTCAGATTCTGTAAGCTTAGCTCAGTGCCAGGACTCCAGTACTAGCTTCAGCATAAAAGGTCTGGCCTATGCTTATACCGTGGTACCGCGGGTTACGACCTTAATTCGTTCCTGAACTCGGTTCGTAACATGAAACGTTTGTAACCTGAAACATTGAAATCAATGCAATAAACTCAATCCGTTTCAAGATGTAAAAAATGTATTATTATTTTTTATTAACATCCAGTTGTTTACCTGACAAATCATATTAAATACATAGAAAGAAAACCAAATAAAATAAAAGTTGATCCAGATTAAGAGAAGACTTTCAACTTGCGTTAAAATTTGAGGTCTTTGCTTCTGCAGATTAGTTCCGCAGTTAGCTACATCGACCGATTTGAATAACTCTTTGTTCTTTATGATGGTGTACCCATGCTGTACTGATTAGTGATGTCACAAACGCAAAGGCCATTTCTCTCTTCTAATTATTTCTTTTTCTCTCCACCATTATAAGTGTGTATAAGTTTACCTAGCAGCACCACTACCATTCTTCTAACTCATAATTGATGCATTGATGAGGTTAAAAATGACAATAATGAAAGAGAAAAACTGAACAGTGTGCCACTGCTAAGAAATCTGTAACTGCTGTGTAGTAAGGCCAGTGAAATCGAGGTTGCTCACGTGCGCAAAACTAGGATAGGCATACTAGGCTAGAGCTAAGTAGCCTACTGTAAGGTACTCTTTTGTACTGTAAGCGATCTTTTGTCGCCAATGTTAAACTTTCAAATCTGTTTCTCTTCGTTCGTAACCTGAGGCATTGCTTCTAACCTGATACAATTTTTGTTTCTACATTTTTGTTCATAGCCTGAAGCAATCACTATACATTCACAAGTTTTTTCATATTTTTTTAAAAAACAAAACAATGTGTTTATCGAAATGTATCAAAATCCTCTTATTAATTCTTCATCATTTCCACGCAAACATTATAAAAATGTCATAAATAAATATTCAAAGTGGTTATGACTGCTCTGGAGTTTTGAAAATCCCAGAATGCATCATGTGTCGTGCAATAGGCCTTTTCGATACCATTGGTATCACTTCTGTACCCGTGGGCATCATTGCTGGTGAAGTTTGGAAAGCTTAAGTACTCTTCTATCAAATGCACACCGGTGGGCTAATGCATGGGGGACAACCACTGCTGTGCGTCTGGGGTCTCATTGTACCGCCGAGAGTGCCTGGATGCCCATACCTTTAGTATGGGATTTGTGCCGCCGGGCGACAGTGCAGGTATGTGGGCGAGCCACCACAATAATGATCCGAGGGTAATTCCGCGGTGGGAAAAAGTTATGCAGTGCGACTGGCTGCGGAGACCGTACCCTATGTTACACGTCTTACAGTTTATTTGATTCAAATTGTACTTTTATGACAGTTAAAAACACAACACACAAAAAAACACGAATTTATCGTATCTACCTTTCTTTTTTTTACTTAGGTTACCCTTTGGCGTTGCTGCACAGGCTTCCGATACTTTATTTGTCACCACCTGTACTAAAACATCTTCTGTTCTTTCTTGAAGGCTTTTGCATATGTTATTACAATTTCGGTAAGTATTATTCAAGTTGCATAATATTAATAATTATACAGCATGCTAAGTATTTCCTCTAGTATGCCATGGCCAAGGAAACTTGTGAAAATCTGCTTCACAGGCCCTATAGATAACATTGGTCTGACAGGGTGTACTTTCTTTTACTTTGAGTATTTACTCCATCAAATTATTAATAAGCACAAGAATAAAAAAAATTGCTCAGGCCATATGTTATGTAGAATTGAATTTTTTTTTAAAGAAGCCTCACAATTTTTTGCTTTTTTAAAAAAGTTTTTTAGTATATGTAAAAATACTAGCTGACAAAGAGCTAAAAAAATTTTACCTTCATAATGTTATTTGGACATGGTATGGGTTAACGGAACAAGTACAAATTTTTATCTTAAACATGTAAAATTTCAAGGTTAGACTCAAGCCATTGATAAAAGCTTGATGGTCTTCTATAAAGAATGAGCGTCTATAACACAAAATATAGTAAAAATAGTGTAATACTATGCTTATATCATATGTCTGCTTTGCATGTTATGTTAATTTTCCTAATTTGTATATGTTTTAGGGTTGTAGATATCAAATACTTACAATTACGTAAGAACGGATAATTTTTTTCCGTTAATAAAAAAAGCACTGATTGAGCAAACATTTATTATTTAGGATTATGGAAATACTACTGCAGTTACACTATTTTTACAACAATATATTGTTATAAATATATTCCGTTTCCTTACTTAAAATTTTTTTTTATAAAAGGGAAATGGTTTGGAGAATAGTCTTTGCCAGTGCTTTTTTTGTAAATCAGTGATGGATTGCCTAACTTTTAAAGCAGTTTCGCATTTTATATTTTAATTCTTATTGAGCGCAATTTTAACATTTTAAAATAATTCAATTTTAACAAATTAATAATATAATAAATTATTAATAAACGTTAAAATACAAGAAAAGTAATAATTTTTTCCCCACATTGAAAAGGTGCCGATACGCCATACCGGTGCGTACAGTCACAAAAAAAGCACTGGTCTTTGCATTTAAAATAGAGAAAATCCAAAATTGCCCCTTCTACTGGGTTTTTAAAAGGATTCTGAAAACATTATGTCTATATACTTGGTAGTTGGTAGAAATCAGTTATTTTGTTAGGCCCTAGTTGGTTTTTATATTTTGAATAGAATTTTAATTATTAAAAATTGTATTTGTTTTATATTATCTTTAAATATGTCTACCATTTTCTTTTTCTTCCCACTGTCAGGCAGTGATACGATTCATACATGGCTAAATATCACTATTACATATTTGGTGATACTGTGTTGTGGAGGCTCAAAGTTTTCTGTGATCTTTATTTTTGTTTTCAACACTGTAAGTAGCAAATCTTATTTGATTCTTCTATCTTCTTTCAGACAACAATGAGAAAACAGGGAGAAACCATGAAATTTTTCATTAGGAATGTAGTTTTTTTTTTTTTTGTATATTGCCATTGTCTGTTTAGAATTTAGCAAAAGAAATTATTGTTTTAGTTCTACCAAGTGTAATATATTTAAATTGATAATCCACAGGGCTATCTTATTATTGGCTATATAACACAAATATCTTACCATGAGTTTGGTATATCCTGGACCATGCCACACTGTGTTCTCACCCTTCGCCTTACAGCAGTGGCTTTTGATTACTATGATGGCCAAAAGGTGAGACTTTATTTTTTTTTTTTTTTTTTTTTCTCAGATAAAAAGTAAATAGAGAAGTTTTACATTGTGATCCGTGGAAACTTTTGTTTTATATATTTACTTTTTTTTTTACAGAAAAGTTCTTCGAACACTGCAGCTTTGTCCCGGAGACCGAGCTATTTAGAAATGCTGGGACACTCTTTCTTTTTTGGTGGTGTCCTTGTCGGACCACAGGTGGGTTTAGTCTGATGCAGCAGTAAGTGAGCTGATTTCATGTAATTTTATGTCAATCAAATATTTATGACCTTTTTTTTTTACAAAAATGACAAATGTAGATATATTCTTATAATAATGTTTTTAAAAAAAAGTAAAAATTAAGTTTTTTGTGAAATATTTTTTTTTTTTTATTTATCTGTGCACATATTCTTTGATTCTACAGTTTTCTATGAAACGTTATTTACAATTTGTAAATAACGAATTGATTCAACCAAAATCAAATCAAGCACCAGATAGGTAAAATATTTGTCTCTTTTAACAATTTACCAAAAAACATACGCTCCCTGTCTAAGTAATTTAAAAAATCTTGAAGTGTCATTTTTTCTTCTTATTAGTTTATTGTAAAGTTTTGTTTAGACTAAGATGACCACTGCGGTTACTCAGACCTGCCAACCCTTCCGATTTGTTATTTTTCATCCCTCATTCTGACCTTCCAATAAAACCTTTAAAACTCTCGATTTTCTGTACATTATAATTTGTACTTTTGTTTTTCCCATTGTAAAAATCCAAAACCTAAAATAATGAAACAGGAAGTGCAGTGTTTAGATTTTGCCAATTTAATTTTTGCTCTTTTCGCACTTCCATTATTGAGAGCGCATCTCGGGCTGATTATTCATACAGTAATATTTAGATAGCCAAACTATGATGTTACGTACTGTTAAAATCGGTTATTCTTCTAAGGTCCATTATGGAAAAACTTTTCATTTTCAAAAATTGCCATAAAGGTCCGAAAAATGGTGTAAACCTTTAAAAGAGCCAAGTTTATATATTCTGATTAAATTGGATCTGGTATTTTTGAATACTTTCAGCTTTCTTTTAAGTTAAACTAATTACGTAAATAAATAAAAAACGCCAGGCCTCTTAATTTCTTTTTTTTAATTGTAATTACATAAATTAAGCCTTGTTAGCCCCTGGCAGCCGTCCCTCTTCTCACCTCCATATAGATTTTTCATCTGGGGCGGTTGCCAGGTCTGGGTACTGTTTAAAGGGTAAAACATTGCTAGTGCTGATTCTAGTGACATAAAAAAACAACTTGTCATATTTTAAATATAAAAAATAGACTATGGGATTTGCACAAACAAAAGTCTGTCGAAGAATTTCCTAAAAACCAATGTAAAAATACTGTTTGCCGAAAACCAGGGCAGATGACCTTGTAAACTTGGTCAATGAGATTTAGTGCCTGTGATTGTTAAGAGATAAACACAAGGCCAAAAAAAATGTTGAATATTCTTATTAATACTGATGGCGATTTTTCACAAGGCTCTTCTGTTGCAGATACACATACACATTCATTATAGACTTATAAAAACAAAAATAATAATCATTAATAGAAACAACTGGCTTTGTTGTTTTTAAATGTCATAAAAATATTAAATGTTTAATGATTTAATGTCACTAAATATAAAAGCATCTTCCCTTTCTTCTCAAAACCCAACTATCTTGATACACTTGTATTTTTTAGTGACATAAAAAGAAGTATTTCTGTCAGACCCATTTGATCTAAAGGGCTAGTGAAGCAGCGTTGACAAGTTTCTGTGGTCATGGTTTCCTCAACAAGGGGAATTGTGTGGCCATCACAGTGTCAAGCCATCCCCAACTAATGTCAGGAACCCCCCATCAGAGCTTAGACTCAGGGGCATTACCACCCCCCCCCCCTTTTCTTCCATACACTGAGAGACTGGGGAAAATCCAAGCCTTTCCTGGGATTCTAGCTGTGATGTGCCAATCTTGGACACCAAACCTTTCCTGGGATTCTAGCTGTGATGTGCCAATCTTGGACACCAAGCCTTTCCTGGGATTCTAGCTGTGATGTGCCAATCTTGGACACCAAACCTTTCCTGGGATTCTAGCTGTGATGTGCCAATCTAGGACACCAAGCCTTTCCTCGGATTCTAGCTGTGATGTGCCAAACTTGGACACCATGCCTTTCCTGGGATTCTAGCTGTGATGTGCTAATCTTGGACACCAAGCCTTTCCTGGGATTCTAGCTGTGATGTGCCAATCTTGGAAACCAAGCCTTTCCTGGGATTCTAGCTGTGATGTGCCAATCTTGGACACCATGCCCCATGTTTAGTGACATTCACAAATTATACAATCTAGTTTGCTCTATACACATATACATTTCTTTTATATGTTTAAATATTAAAAGTAATCCCTCTCTCTCTCTCTCTCTCTCTGATAACTTTGGATTCGGCTGAAGAAAAATTGTTCTTTTATTTCAGTATAAATCCAGCACTGGAAAGAATGATGAAGGGCGTCATATATCTTGGACTGTTTCAAGTTCTTGCTCTCTACATCCCTGATTCATATATTTACTCTCCAGACTTTGGTGTATGTAGACTTTTTGTTGTACATTTCTCAATAGTTAACAAGTTCATAAATATTTGGTATATGGAAAGCCATTCTGCAATGTCCGTTAATTACCCATATGTATCAGTGGAAACTGGCTCCTTCGGGCAGGTCATGAAGCTGGTGGCTATTAAAAAGTTTGCAGAATCATGTGATTTTTTAAAATCCAGAGCCAGGAACATGGCTCTAAACCTGTTTCTGAGAAATTTTGTTGTAAGCTTATAAGAAAATAGTGAATATATTTAATATAAAATTTGAAGCACAGACTAAAAAAGAACACCAAACTTAAGTGATAAAAACAAAACTTAAAAAAAAAAAGACTAAAAGTATATTTAAAACTTTCATCCTTTATCTATATTTATTTATTAACAACTTTTTGGAGAATAAGCAATCTAGTTATATATATTTTCTAAATCTATTGTTCAAACTCAGCATGTACCAGTACATTATGTTATGAACATGTTTGTGTGGTGCACAAATCATTGTTGTCTACATTTTAAAAAAGACAATAAGACATCATTTTTAGTTCTGAGCACAGAATATGTATAGAACAGAATGCGCAATCCTTATATGCGCAGTCACTAAAATTGAAGCTCGGCTTCCGACATTTTCTTTTGATTCAAGGCAGCGGTCACTAGAAACGCTACTTTAGTAAAATGAAAAAGGCTTAATTTATTACTGATATCTACTCAAAGCAAGCTTAGGACTAAAGCAAGGCTACTAATATAAAGTAATATGAGGTTACAACTTTCCGTTGTTTATCCTTTACGGGGTCAGGAAAGCCATGTAGTTTGATATGCTTATTTGTACGATAATCAATTGTTTTTGCATCATTGTTGCAGTTTATTACACAACAGCCTTTGTACTTTTTGCCTTTAACAATAGCTTTGCTTGTTCAAACTTGTAGATATGATGAAAAAGACATTGTAAATAAGCATCAATACATAGTGTAACAAGGACCGCTGTGTTTAAACAGTATGGCGTCAGAATTACTTCCGGAAACCAAAAAAAATACAATTGCGCATTCTGTTCTATATTTATTCTGTGGTTCTGAGCCTTAGAATGTTTTTTAAGAGTTGTTTCCCCTTCATATGATGTGGGTATGAAAGACTAACATGTTTATCTTTTTCATCTTTTCTTTATTTTTCTATTTCGCATTTTGTTTTATTTGTTTTAAGATTTGAGTGTCTCAAAAAACTGGGTTGTTAGTATTTTCCAGAGAACCAGGTTTTGGGTTCTTGAAAAAGTTTAGGTGCATTGTCCTCGAGTACCTGGTCCTGCAAGCTTTAGTGCCTATCTAGCTTGTTAGTTACTTTTCAGTGATTAGTAAGCTAACGTTGAGGAGGGTGAGACAAGGTGGTGTGTTGCTTTTTAAAAATATGTTAAAGTTTAGCACCTATTCAAACTACGGCATCCCCTTCCAGTTCAGCACCCTTCTCCATTACTCGACTACACCTCATTAATCAATGATTTGTCAGCTGAATGGCCGTTTGTCTTGAAAATCTGAACGCTGATGTTGCATCTTGCAACAGCTCTATCTGCACAGAGTCTGGAAACTGATTTTTATTTGATTATTAGTTAAGCCTGTCAAATTGACGGAGGATAGAATAACAATTTGTTTTCATTATCTACAAATTGAGTTGGGTTTGAATGTATTATTATATTTCTACTATATGTATGTTCAAATTAGGTATACTTCTACACATTTAAAATAATTAACAATTCAGTGCCTACATGGTATTATAAAAATAGCTTTTAGATATCATTTAGTGCAAATGTACTTTTTGTCCTGATCTGTCAATCAGACTAGGAGTCTATAGTAAGCAAATATATATATAAATACATCAACTTAAGGAAAATTATATAATTTGACATCTGTAACCTTTTTCAATTAGTTTTGTAGCTGTAAGTGTGTAGAGATATAGACTATTATACTTTAATTCTTTATCTACAGGTAACCCTAAATAGTATCAGTAACGTTTATTTCTGTTCTTTTAATGTTTTCAGAATCTTGGCTTCATTACCAAATGTGCCTTAATATTGCTGTGGGGTAAAAATGCATTACATAAATATGTGGGAGTCTGGCTTCTTCAGGTGAGTTTTTATTTAGTGCTCATTCAATTTTCACTCTTGTATATATATTGTATAGTCATTTTTTGTACATCAATTTAAGCTATGACATAATGTCATAGAAGTAAAAAGTAATATCCATAGGGCAAGTGAAGCAGCGATCACAAGTTTCTGTGGCCTCAGCGTACAAGGGGATGTGTAGCCAACACAATGCCCCACCGCCTTACTTATCCCCCAACTACTATTTGTTACACATCAGAGCTTTTGAGGTCCTGTGGCCTAGCGGCAGCGTGCTGGGCCACCGTACCAGAAGACCCAGGTTCGAATCCTGGTGAAGGCTAGGTTTAGCTCCCTGGTCTTGAGGATGACTCTGAGTCTACACAACTTAATGTCATAAATTATTACTTGGTAAAATATGTGAATTAAAAAAAACAGAGAAAGTTAAATTGTTTCCACCATTGCTTCAGCGAATTGAATCGCAATTTAAAGCCATTTCATTTTATTTTAGAGTGAAGCTATTTGCAACTTACACCAGTAATAACTGTATTATTTGTTTGTTCAGGAAGGTAGCATTATCATGACAGGCATGAGCTACAATGGAGTAAGCAAGGATGGTACCAAATGTTGGGATGGGTGCACCAATATTAAACTTCTTCAGCTGGAAACCGGAGAGTCCTTCTCAGACTTCATACAAGCCTTCAATGTCAACACCAACCAGTGGATGGCTGTGTAAGATCTTTGTCACTTACCAATCAGTGGATGTTTGTCTGTATAAGGTCTTAATTTCAATGCCAATCAAGAATGTCTGTGTAGGATCTTTATATCAATACTAATTACTGTATGTCTATGTAATAGTAAGATCTTTACCGCAATACAAATTCATGTAAATCTGTGATGTAGCCAAGTTTTCTCTATATCTCTTGCAACACAAAACTATGGAGAGTAAAAAATAAAATGTCATCAGTTAGTCTAAATCGTGCCATCAAACTATAGGAATAATATGTTACTGGCTCAAATGGCACAGACAATGTCAATCCAAGCCACATCCTGGTTTCTTGAATACACTTACTACACAGAGCAGCGCCTTGGTGACAAAGTATTAAATTCAGTACATTTAATTTCAATTAATATGGTGACATATTCTACACAAGTCTGAAGTTCAGTGCTGTGTAAAATACACCTGTAAGAAAATATAATTTAAAGAAAGAAAAGAACCAAAACTGAAAGAATGAAAATGAAATAAAAAATAAATAATAAGCAGCACAACAGTCTTAAATTTTCAATGAGTTTGGAACTAAATAATGAGAGAAGCATTACTCTAGCCCTGGTGTAGGGCAATCAATAAAATATCAAGTAACTGTATCAAAGACTGTCTTCCCATGTTATTATCTATATTATATATACTCTTTTAGGTACATCTACAAGAGGTTGAGATTCCTTGGTAATAAAATGCTGTCCCAGTTCATCACCTTGTTTTATCTGGCACTTTGGCATGGCATTCAGTCGGGCTACTACATGTGCTTCTTCCTGGAGCTGATAGAAACTAATGCAGAGACACAGGTGAGAGTGTTAGCAGACTTGTATAGTCCTGAGACACAGGTGAGAGTGTTAGCAGACTTGTATAGTCCTGAGACACAGGTGAGAGTGTTAGCAGACTTGTATGGTCCTGACACACAGGTGAGAGTGTTAGCAGACTTGTATGGTCTAATAAATGTATTTATATCACTCTGAACATATTCAGTAAGAAATAGGCAAGAACCCTCTAGAGGATAAGACATACTATTACCCGGTTCAATAAGAATCATCTTCAGCACGTAAAAAAGTAAAGTATCTCGTCTGACCAATTCGATCCATGTTGTCGGTGAAGAGCGTTCATCAGTTTCTGTGGACACTGCATACTAGGAGATGGTTTGGCCAGCACAATGCCCAGTCACCTTTACTTTACCCCTACTAAAGTCAGGTACCCATCAGAGCTGGGTGGACTTGGGGACACCCTCCAGACCCTGGAACAAATACTGACCTTCACCAGGATTTGAACTCAGGACATTCGGTGCGCCAGCCGTTGGACCACTGTTCCCCCATCTGCAGCAAGAGTAATATCTAATGCTTTAGAAAGTATTGCTGACAGAATTGTTCCATGTGAATGTTTTAGTTTTAGAGGGGTTTACATTTAATTGGTCACAAAAACCTCCAGAAGATGGTGGGTGTAGTTCTGGTCAAGTTGTATAGCTTTGCTTGTGAAACAAACCAAGCATTTATATAGATTGATCATTTTGAACCAAAAAAACTGGATGTTTTGGTGGTTGAATTTTCTATTTATATAGATTGATCATTTTGAACCAAAAAAACTGGATGTTTTGGTGGTTGAATTTTCTATTTATATAGATTGATCATTTTGAACCAAAAAACTGGATGTTTTGGTGGTTGAATTTTCTATTTATATAGATTGATCATTTTGAACCAAAAAACTGGATGTTTTGGTGGTTGAATTTTCTATTTATATAGATTGATCATTTTGAACCAAAAAACTGGATGTTTTGGTGGTTGAATTTTCTATTTATATAGATTGATCATTTTGAACCAAAAAACTGGATGTTTTGGTGGTTGAATTTTCTATTTATATAGATTGATCATTTTGAACCAAAAAACTGGATGTTTTGGTGGTTGAATTTTCTATTTATATAGATTGATCATTTTGAACCAAAAAACTGGATGTTTTGGTGGTTGAATTTTCTATTTATATAGATTGATCATTTTGAACCAAAAAACTGGATGTTTTGGTGGTTGAATTTTCTATTTATATAGATTGATCATTTTGAACCAAAAAACTGGATGTTTTGGTGGTTGAATTTTCTATTTATATAGATTGATCATTTTGAACCAAAAAACTGGATGTTTTGGTGGTTGAATTTTCTATTTATATAGATTGATCATTTTGAACCAAAAAACTGGATGTTTTGGTGGTTGAATTTTCTATTTATATAGATTGATCATTTTGAACCAAAAAACTGGATGTTTTGGTGGTTGAATTTTCTATTTATATAGATTGATCATTTTGAACCAAAAAACTGGATGTTTTGGTGGTTGAATTTTCTATTTATATAGATTGATCATTTTGAACCAAAAAACTGGATGTTTTGGTGGTTGAATTTTCTATTTATATAGATTGATCATTTTGAACCAAAAAACTGGATGTTTTGGTGGTTGAATTTTCTAATGCATTTTTCTATTTTTCTCTATAGAACTGCATTTTTCCCTATCTTTGATAATCATTCTCCCGAGAATTTAGTTATATTTACATTACTTCTAAAATAAGACTTTTGCTGCAGTTGTATTTTTTTCTGAAGATGTTGTTGTTTTCATTTCAGGTTCAATGGTTTTTCAAGGTATTAACTCAACATAGGCAAATTCCTAACATTTTTATTTTAAACATCACCGGAAGAATTCTCAGAAAAGCCATCTTGATGTTCCTCTGGTCCTACGCCCTTGTCAGTTTTGTGCTACTGGACGCCGACAAGTACATGACAGTAAGTATCTCACCAGTTTATCCTTTACTGTCATTGTCAGTGTATACATGTGTTTATATTTGTTTGTGTTTATAGATGTTTATATTTGACATGATGCGTATATGTCCAAAATTGCAGAATTATCAGCTCAAGTTGATACTTGTGTATTAATAGCTAGCTAAATTGCCAGGCATTGCGTAGGTGTAAATAAAAGCTACAGATAAAAATTTTATAAACTACAATGAATAGAGAGCTTTAAATCTAATATTTAAAAGAATTATTATTTTTTGCCGAAGGAAAGTAATTTAATACAAATATTGTAGAATGAAAAAGGTATAGACTAAACTGGAGAATCCAACCCAGTTGTCCACATGGAATCTGATACGTTAACCACTAAGCTAGCAAGGTCACATGTCCATATATTATGAGACAATAAGGTCACGTGTCTTTAAATTAACTAATATGATTGGTTGAACACACACACACAGTCTACTTTATAAATATTAATAATAAAAAAAGGTTAATCATTAAATAATAGTTTCAATATTGTATTTTTTTTTCTCCTTACTTTTTGTAATCTAAAGTTTTGTTTTATGTCATTATATTTTTTTAAAATAGATCTTTTCTTTTGTTGTATTTGTAATGAGTTAATTCTGGTTTGAAATTGTGAAAATGGTCTCATTGTTAATAACTGCTTGAATCAGGATTTTTCTGTGCTATTGGTTTGAAATGTCACTATCATTTGTGTCCAGGTTTATGGGTCAGTCTACTATGTTGGCCATGTGTTGTGTATAGCGGTCATTATTGGAGGCTATGTGTTGCATCCCTTGTTAAGGAAAAAACCCCAGGCTAATGGGGTCCATGTGGAAAAGAATGATTGTAAGTAACATTTTCTGGATTTTTTAATGTTTTAATGATTTCTTGTGACTTGATGGTTGCTGCCATGGTTATATGAATGTTCATTTCAATAACCAATTAAAGCCTAAGTATATGAGTCTAAATATATAGGCCTACCAAATATACCATTAACCAGTTGTGAACTACGACTGAATTGAGTAAATAGAGAATAAAGTTGGACCAAATTGATCCATAGGGCCTGTGAAGCAGCGTTCACCAGTTTCTGTGGCCATGTCATACTAAGGGATTGTGTAGCCAGTACAATGCCCAGCCATTTTTACTTTACCCCAACAAAATCATGCACCCATCAGAGCTGGGTAGACTCAGTGACACCCTCTAGACGCAGGAACAAAACCTAGCTTTTACGATTTGAACCCAGAACCTTTTGGTACATTAGCCAAAATTGCTGCCGCTCGACCACCATGTCCCACGCTGAACTAAGAGCTGGCACTAGTCATTCCTTGCAGCTCTGTATATAATCACAAAGAGGTTTATTGTATAGTACATGAAGGTCTTTAAAGAGATCAATGGGAAATGTGTTTCGCTGTTCATCCTGTTGAGAATTGGCAGGCTGGGAGAAATTGTGAAGAATATGCCTTACCCTCTGTGCCCCCCCCCCTTCCTCTTTCCTTTTTATGTCCACATTATGCAATAAAAGTCAGGCCTTAAACTAGCAAAGTGTGCCCTCAATGTGGGCAACTGTCAGATTTGAATTTATGAACTTCTTCAGTCCTATTCAGCTGCCACCACAGGTCAGAAGAGGAATTAATTAGAAAGGTCACTAACTGCATCTCATCTATAAAAGACAGTTTGTTAAACAGATACCAAATAATTCAAAAGCTTTGTTTATCTTTTTTTGTAACCATGCACCAAAAACACAATCTTAAACTGTTTTTTTTTTAGTTGTTCATTTTCCCTATAATCCATGTTATAAAATATTTTTTAACAATCTGAAAATCAAAAATGAAAAAAAATTCATTTGTATGTTTTTTTATTGAATTATATTATAAGGAGGATAACTGTACCAAATTATGAATTATCCATACCCCTCCCACCCCTGGTCTCTGGCTTAGTGGGAGACAAATATTGTATGTATTTTTTTTCTTTCAGCTTGTTATTATTTTAAATAACTTCTGAACGACCTTAGTAATGCAATCATTACTGAAATTTCTCTTTTGTTTGTTTTTTCAGAGTATACTCAAGTTTTTAGATTCCCACCAATTTTTTTCTTTTTTTTTTTAACCAAATCAAAACATTTTTTTTTTTTAAATAATAGATATAGTACCTTATGTTGTACATTTTGGGCTAATCTTTGATTGTCAAATATTTAAATAAGACCTAAGAGCATGATAATTATCAAAAAATTTATAAATCTCGTGTGTGAATATATTTATGGGAGGGCAAAGTTTCATTATATGAATGGATGAGTTAAATTTTAAAGCAAATATGATGTCAGTTTTTTTTTTATTGTAATTTTTTCATATTTTTTTTTCCTGTACACGTTTTTATTTTACTATTCACACCAATAGCTTTAGAGTCTGCTTAGCATTTTTCTGCACTGTTTCTTCTTATTCTTTTTTTTTTTGTCATGAAAGACATTTGAGTGGTTTCCCTTTTGACTAAACAATAGTTGGATAATTACAATGTTTTTAGAATATAATTCGGTAGTGTAACCAGAATACAATTTTGTATTAAATAAAGAGGATGACATTTACAGTCATTCTTTTTTTTCTCTTAAAATGATTACTTTTTCTTTCTATAAGAGTTTGTATGAACAACTTTTCATGCCTAGGGAGGCATTCATTCTCAGATCTAAGCTGTATTTATTCTTTTCCAATATAGATGAAAAATTGTTGTTGCATTTTCAATTAATTTCCTCATGAGCCTAAATTTGTATTTAGGTTCAACATTGATTAAAATTGTTGTATAGGCCAAGATAATTTATTGTATATATGTGTTAAGAACTTTTGAAAAGTATAGATGGGAAATGTAATTTTTTTAAATCAGTGAATGAAGACAGCTGGAAACCAAAGTACCACCTAGGACTCGTACGTAGTCTCCTATGTAGCTGCAGAGCCCTGCCAAAAAAACACCAAAATGTAGCGTCTTTCTCAAAGCATTGTTACATTTCTTAAGCAGGAACTAGCGTTCGAACATTCCATGTTGATTAAAAAGCAGTTTCAATTGTCGCAAAAGCTTTACCATGACTCTAACGGCATTTTAAATATTGTTACACATTTTCATTGTTTCTGTATCAGTCATCAGGTGATTTTTTTTTTCCCACTTTAAACAAAATTGTTTACTCTCTCCTCTACAAAAAAGTAATTTGTGCACTTGTTGACATTAATGTAAATTTTGTTATTGCATATAGTGGCCAGATTTTGGTGTTGGAAATTTTTTTTTTTGTAATAACAAATTGAAGGTGATGGCATTAAAAACATTATTTGTAATATGAACATAAATTTGTTTATTGTAAATTTATTAGTTCACTTGGGTTCAACTTGTTTACTTTTGCACCATTTTGTTTAAAAGTGCATATTTTATATTTATATATTTCCTTACATGTTTATGCATATCAGCAATTTTATTATTGTTAAGATACAACATAAAGTTCCTTTTTTTTTAAATTTTTATATATAATGTTAAACATCATTATTTCTTAACTTAACTAAGTATTGACATTTATAATGAGTAATTCACTTTTTATATCTATGATGTTGTTGTTTTCAAATGAGGAGCTAAACCATCTCATTTTTTTATTTTAAATATGGAAATAGAACATACACAAAAATTTGTTGTAGAAATAGTAATAGTTAAATATAGATGACTTGTTATAAAATTTGTCTACGTTGTGTTTGGAGAAAAATAGTCTTTGCTACATTTGGCTTAACGACTGTTTAATCATATTACATAGTTCTGTACTTTCGCTATATTTGGCTTGTTCTAATGCTTGACCAGAGTACAAAAGTTTCTAGTCCTGTTTGTGACTATTTGGTTGTCAGGGTAATTATTTAAAAAAACAATTACTGGTATCCACAATTTTAATTTCTTTATACTTTGATTCTAACCTGTTCTGTAGGCTGTATCAGTAGACACAGTATGCAATATTGGCTAGACTAGCAGATAGAACTATACCATATAGCCAAAATAGTTGTATAGTATGCTGATAATAATGGCAGCAATCAAGTATAGTCACGACGAAAACTACTTACGTTTGGGTAACCGCCATTCAAAGTCCAGAATCAAAAGTATTATTAGTATAGTGGTGCATATAAATATAGATTGTCCATTTATTTGTGTGTTGTGGCGTCTGGTTGAAGGGAATCAATATTGCATGCAACATATAAAAAAAAAGATTTTTTGCTTTACAATTTTTTTTATGCCAGTTTTTTTTTTTTAAAAGTCTTCCAAGTTTACAATTAGTACTATTAATATCAAACTAGTACTGGATACGTTTATTACTAAGTGCTACCTTTCAATTACTACATTCAGTATACATACTTCTTGTCTGAAGGAAAGTTCAAATTCATTAGTTGGATAAAATATGCATATTTTATAACAAAACGACAAAAAAAAAGACGTGAAGATCTTCCTACATATGTCTGCATGTTCTTTAACTGTGTGTCTCATGCATGGTCTATAAATTAGTGTTTTAAGTATTTTTTTTTTCTTGTTTAGTTTTAATATGTAGAAAAGTGGTTCTCAATTCATTTTCTATGGAAGCACACTTGATATTTAATATACCGTACATCATGCAAAACTCCACTCATCTGAAGCTAAAAATATTCTGTTTATAATAAATTGCAACATTTTTATAAGTACATTTCTTCTGTTTTTCTTTAAATAAAGCTTTTTGTTTTAAATGAAAGATTAATTCAATTATACACATTTTATTGATCAATCATTTAAATTGTAAAATAACAAGGTTTTTTTTTAGTATGCCTTTTGGCTAAGGTAATGGGTTGTGTTGAGAGTAAACCACATCATTTGAGGGCCACTTAATGTAGATAGCTGTTTGCACCATTTTCTTCACTCACACAAAGGCTGTGATTTTGTGCTTTATATCAATTTTGACTGCCTTAATGAAAACATTTCATTTCATCAACTACATTTTATACATGATTTTTTCTTTAGGGCCATGGTTACATGATTTACATAAAATCATCTGGGGGGGAGGGGCCATTATATTTGTACATGTACCTTTTTTTAAAAACCTTTTGGCATATTTAATTTCACATTTAACTTCAACCATTACATAATGTAAAAATGATTTCTATTAGGTTAGGTAAATTTTAATCATTGGTCTAGAACAAGTGAGTCTATAAGTGCCATCTATATATGGGAGCGAATCCATGATTTTCTTTTCCACTGGTTGGGGGAGGGGGGGGGGTGAATTTACATGTGATAAACATTTAACTTTTTTTAATATTATTCTAATTTACTACAAGTTTTGCCCCATGTCTATATGACTCCCTACCAAAAAAAAGTTGTTTGTTTTTATTGTTTTGATGTAGAAATGAAAATGTATGCTTTATCAAATAAAATATTTATTCTGAAGATTAATCATTAAAAAAATGAGCTGTAAAGCTGAAAAATGAAAGCTGCAGTATTTCTTCTAGTACCAGGTAACAATGTTTCTCATATGTCTCATACATGTTTTAATAATATTATATTTTCCTTATCTTGGCATTTATTGCCTTTTTACCTATTGTAATGTTTGGTATGGTAAATAGAAAAGATTCTATCATTAAATATGCAGATTGTGTTTCAAACTTTTTTCTTCTTTTCATACATTTCTTTTCACTTCTTTCAATTGCATAATAATAAAGAAATTTTAACTTGGGTCTCTTTTAATTTTATTTTTTTATGTCTACCAGGGAAAAAAATTCCGACAGTTTAAGTTTAATCAATATTTAACAATAATATGAGGTTAAATATGTATTTGGAGTATTTTTTTCTTTTTAAAAGTTTCAAAATTTCTTTAGGATATGATAAAAGACATTTATTTAACAGAAGCTGAACTACCGGTAATTCATAAAAGTGGATAAGGCTTCATTTTTTATTTAGTATTATTCCTTGTAATGTAGATCTCTTATTTAAAAGTAATACAAAGGAAAGCAAAGTATTAATAAAGAGATATTTTGATTCCTTTTTTTTTTTTTTCAGTATATTTATAACAGGGCTTGGGAAAACTGACTAAGGTTTGGGAAAGTTTGTGAATTTCACAAAAATAATACAGAAGGAAAAATACTCCTTTTACATTTTTTTAAGTGAATGACGATGTACTTAAGTTAAAGAGTCCTTAAGTCCCAACAAGTTTTTTTTTCTTTAATTACAGTATAAGTTTAATAAATACTTAACATCTACAATTTTTTATTTTTTTTTTATTTGGACTGTTTACACGGCCAGTAAACAAAAAAATATAATTTACACGTTCTGATAAAAAAATTAAAAAATTCTGTAAGTGAAAAGTTTAGGAATTTTAAAAATATTTAAGAGAAAGAACCCCGTGTAAGTTTTAAAATTGTAATGACGGTGATAATAATTATAAAAAAATAATTTAAACTTGCTAGTTTTGTTTTTCTTTAGAATGAATATCAGCAACTGAGATTTACAAATTTTCTAGGAGAAAAAAAAAGTGTTATGAAGAATTTAAATTTTAGCATTATTCAAAGGCTTTTTGTGGCAAGCTGCTATGTTACATATAAATTAAAAGAATTCTGTTGGTTGCCTTCAACAAAGGTTTAAATGAACAATGAACTCTTTCTTCTCTGCACTGATTGATCCTTGCTCTGAAATCTATTTATTTCAAGACAAACATAGGACATTGCTTAAAAAATTAAGGTCTACAGATAGCTCCATTTGCCTCTTTCCTTTAGCATTGAAGAAAATAAAATAACTTTTGTGACAAGATTTCATAACTAGAACGCTCAAGGAAAGAGGGGTGTTAATCTAATTGGTTGTAATGACTCTCCCTATCTCATGCAAAGAATACTGGTAAATATTTTTTAAAAAGTGTTAAGCAATCTGGCTAAGAATACTAAGATAGAGAAAATAAATTCTTTATGGTGCTTAATTTGCAAAATAAATAAACAGACGAAAGACCAATTTAATTTGAATATGTAAAATTATGAAATGAAAAGACTATTGATGCAAGGTCTGCCCTAATATTGCAGTCAGCGACACATGAAAGAGAATTAAAATTTGTTTTAACCACAGATACTGTGAAGAAATTATTTTTTTAATTTCATAATCAGATTTATCTTCATGTTATAGAAGCTCCTTCTATACAAAAGATTATTATGTCCTATGCTTCCTGGACTAGAGTATAAAAGACAAGTACTTAGGTTAAGGTAGGTTACAGCCTCATCTTTATCAGGGCAGGGCTAGGAATTCACTAAAAGTACCTATGCACACATTTAAAAAAAGAAATTAACCCGTAAAAGATATTGCCTGGTGATAAAGCTATGGTAAGTTTAAAGGTTTTGTTCTATGTCAACTACAATAAAAAATCTGCCTTAGAATAAACACAAATAGGTGAATGGCAAGGAGAAATTATTTTTTTCCTAGTAGATTTTGGTCCATTAGTATATTAATAAACAAAAATATTTGTTTTTTTCTTCTATTCCAATGAGAGTAATTCTTCTATTTAATATGGTGATTACATGTTTGTATCAAGATTGACAATAATCAATAATATAATAAAATCACTTTATATAGAGTTATAGAGGGACTTCAAGTGTTTATTAACCAGGTCTATCAACTTTACATAAAAGGACTTTTGATGATATTGGCTTAAGCAAGCCAAGTAAATAAAGTTCAGTTTTGTTGTGTTTCAGTAAAACTAATGCTCTCAAACTGCTAGAACAGACAGCATTGTCCACACAGGTACAAAGAAAAGCAAAACCCTTATTTATATATTGTACACATTTACTAAATATTCATAATAAAGTATAAACTTCATTTGCAAATATACGATACACATTTCTGAAATAGAATAGTTTAAAATAAAAAATAGAAATGAAAATTTTGTTTTAAAAAAAGGTTAGCAAAAATTGAAAGTCCAACCTAAATACTGGAAGGTTTGTTAGGGAATTTATATACTCGTAGTAAAACTATAAACCTTGATTGTGGTGGTCTAAGCATTCATAGATAGTTTCATATTTATCCATTAAGTCATTAATAAAGTAAAAAATGTAGATTTGGAAAATGAATTCGAGTGCTTGTTACGTTATTCTACATTTCCTATATATGTGAAGTTGTAACAAATTTGTTTGTTAAAATCTCCTACTGTCAGCAAAGTGCTGTTGCTTTTTGTTTGGATTTATACTGGGGCTCTGTCTCGCAACATCCTGTGAATCAGCTTGCCTTCTTTGTTGCCTCCGCGTGTAAAAGGGAGTGAGAGGGGAAGGCGAGGCTCTCATTTCTAGCTGCTGGTCCCAGGGCGAGGGTCCCCGACTTTCATTGAAACTTAAACCTCCCACTCCAGTGGTCCCAGCATGACTCACAAAGGCGGGAGTATTCCTCTGAAGGCTTTCGCTGTATGTATCGAAGAGCGAGCTGTCGAAAGGGTTCAGTGTTTGACTTGTGGCCGAGACATTGATCCCGACATTGCCCGGGGAAAGCTGTTCACATTCAGACGATTGCTCCACCAATGTAGGCAGGTTGTAACAGGAAGATGTAATGGAGCTCTGTACCATTGATATCTGGCTGGTCATCAGGCTAGTTTCATCCCCAACAGCATGATGTGGCAAGTTGTTTGCCAAAAATGATGGCATTTCACCATAGTAATGGTCTGAGCTTGTCTGAGACCCATTGGATTGATAGACCAGAGAAGCCGTCAATTCTTCAGGATTAGTATTATTAAGAGAGGCAATGTATTGCCTGGTCTTTGAGAGAGTTGTTTTGCCTGATGAATAAGCTGGTTTTTCTTGTTTCGCTACATAGCTTTCTGTTAGTATGAATGATTCCTCTCCAACAAAACTCCCTGCAAATGGTTTCAATGAATAAGTAGGTGTAGATGTGTAAGCATCCTTTTTCCTAGTTTCCTTTATTTGAAAATCTGCCTGCGTAAATGAGTCCTTGCTGGCAGTTCGTTGCCTTGACAGAACTGGTCTGGGCTTTGGGTCAGAAGATGAACGTCTGAAGCCCAATGCTGGCTGGTTGATGTCATTGAGTAGCGTCAAGCTCTTCTGTTCACTGTAGTCCACGCAGCAAATCTCACTACCAAACTCTGGCCTTTGATAACAGAGGGTTGACCTGTACTGAATTTTATAGCTCTCTAACTGGTTGGGCTGACAGGAACAGGTGGAGGAGGACAAGTCATCAGGCTGATTAGAACTGTAGTCATCTCTTTTCCCTGTTGTTTTAGAACCTTCATGACCAGCCAAGCCAGCCTGTGCACGAAGGAAATCGTAGCCTTCATCAAGTATATCACGACCAGCAGCAGCAGAGTCTTGCTTGGCGCCAGCATTATACATGGCCTGCTCCTCATTTTCTGACTTGGACATATTCTTTGAATATAGCAGAGTTGGCAACACAGAGGCTGCATTTAATTTATTTCTTTTCTTTGGTTGGTCAGTTTGGTCAGTAGTACCTGACTTGTCAAGTATATCTGATGAAATGTCAGAAAGAGTGTTGTCATAAGTACTATGAAAACAAGTGCAATCATAATCATCACTAGACATCTGTTCCGAAAACAACTCTTTCTTGTGCCAGTAGAACGGAGCGTTTGGAGTGCTTCTGTCACTCTTGATTTCTCCTGACAAGACCACCTGAGAAGGATCGCAAGCGCCTTCAGTAAATCTTCTGTTCTCACCATCAAAGACTCTTGCAAGCTTCTCTGTGAATACATTCACTTCAGTAATATTGACAGTCTTCCTGTGATCTTCAACGATTGTTTCCTGCTGAGGGAAAGCCCCTCCAGCCATGTCCTCACCATCTGGGCTCCACAGCAATGTATTTTGAAAAATTTGCATGCTGGGACTTGGATTATATTTTTTACATTTGATCTTAACTTTCATATGTGAAGGTTTCCAGGTCTTTGGTGTTTTAATTGCTTTCTCTGAGGCAACCTTGGCCAGAGGCAGCTTGTGTACTTTAGACACAGGTTGAAGGTAATGGTGTAAACATGCTGAGGACTGTTTAGAGTCTTTGACATTTGAAGCACTGTCTGCTGACAGACCTAGTAAATCTACTGGCTGCAGTTGTTGGTTATCACATTCCTGGCTCACATCTATCTGACCTAAGGGTGTTGATTCTATTGCAGGTAGAGGTAATTGAATCTGAGTATTGTCTACACATACAGGAACAGGTGTTAGTTCCATCTTTGTGTCTGCAGCCAGTTGTATGATGGTCTCTTCTGCCACAGTTTTTACATTTTCTAACAGCTTTGGAGACTCTTGCTGATTCTCTGCCTCTTGAAGGGGTTTAATCTCTTCATGCAAGACAGTGACTAGCTGTTCTTGTACAAGCTTCAGAGAGGCAGATTTTCCAGTGGCATCAGGGCTGAAGAACAGTGTATCATTCAAACTGTCCTTCAAGCTCTGGTTAGTTTCCACGGTCACACTAGAGGTTGATTGTGTGCTAGGCATCTGAGGCACCTTGGTCACCTGACCAGACTCTGTGCTGGAACTGGCCAAGGAGGTTTGGAGGCTTAGGCTGAGGAATTCATCTGTATCCTCAACAGGAGGTTTAGACTTTTGGTGGGAACCATGACCATCCCAAGTTTTGTCATCTCTTGCACTTTGGCCAGTCAGCGGGCATTTGCAGTCAACGGCTGAGAGAAAACTTATAGAGGTAGGAGCACTTGTATCTTTACAACTAAGCAGCTTGTCGGATGCTACAGAGGACATATTTGAAAAATTGTCGTACACAGATAGACTTTCTTTGTACACAGTCTGCAAAGAATGCTGTGAACGGGGAACATTTCCCGCATCTCCCATCTCTGCCCCACCTTGTAAAGCATTGGAGTTTAAGCTCTCATACAGAGTGGGACAATTATTTGCTTCCAAATCTCCGTCTTCAGATACGAACCAATCTAAATCTGACTTTGAGCTGACGGCCAATGGGTTCGCAGCTAGGCCCTCGCAAGCCACTTTGCCCGTGCGTCTCCTGGAGACGCTTGGACTCTTGAAGGTGAACCTGTGCAGCCTTCCCCTTTGGTTGATGATGGCGGCGCCGTAGAAACGAGTTGAACACGGTGTCCCAGCATCAGTGCTACTCATTAGTTGTTTCCCGGAACCCGACGGCTGAAAGGGATCATCTGTGTCCGGGGAAAAGAACGTGCTGTGCATCTCTCTAGAGGTCAGGCTGGACAGGTCTGACACAGAAGACTGACCAGCGCTACTTGCAGCACTACCATCGGTGTTGACTGTCGAATACGATTCAGTCCAGGACGATGTCTCGCTAATTTTAAAGTCTTTACCCTTCCCCAGCATGGCACCGTCACGCTTTGTTCCGTCACCACCACCTGGCATAAGAGGAGGAACACTTGACGTAACAGCGTTGCCTGGCACAGGAGGGTCTAAGCTGTCTCTTATGGAAAGCATGCCGCTTGGGGTCAAGGAAGTCTCTACAACTAGATCTTCATTCTTATTCTGGCTCTGATCTTTACCCAACACGTTCATACTGGCCTCAAAGGTTACGACAGACCTGAAAGACTCTTCATCTGTGGTTCTTTCTGCTGAAGTTAAAAATCTAACATTGCTTTCTGTAGACTGGTTGAACAAACGTGTCTGCTCTGACAGTAAAGTCTCCCCTGAGCTCTGCTGAAGCGTTGATTGATCTAGGATATTTTTATCTGAGGAACTCCAGAGTTTACCATTATCTAGTTGAACATCATCATATAGACTATATAAAGTTGATTGATCTCGATTAACATCACCAGAAGTCCTTCTTTGTAAAGTTAATAGAGATAGTTTAACATCATCAGAAGTCCTTCTATATGAACTTGATTGATCTCGTTGAACATCATCAGAAGTCCTTCTTTGTAAAGTTGAAAGAGCTGGTTTAACATCATCAGAAGTTCTTCTATATGAAGTTGATTGATCTCGTTGAACATCATCAAAAGTCCTTCTTTGTAAAGTTGAAAGAGCTGGTTTAACATCATCAGAAGTCCTTCTATATAAGCTTGATTGGTCTTTTTGAACATCATTTGATGTTCTATATAAACTTGAATTATCTCTTTGAATATCATCACATATTCTTCTTGATAAAGTTGATAGATCTGGCTCAACATCATCAGACTTTCTTTTGTGCAAAACTGATAGAGCTGGTTCAACATCTTCAAATGTTTTTCTGTGTAAAGTTGAATGATCTTGTTTAATATCATCAGATGTCCTTCTTTGTAAAGTTGATTGATTTTGCTGAAAGTCATCAGATGATCT
Organism: Anisus vortex; assembly: GCA_949126835.1. Classification (NCBI taxonomy): domain Eukaryota; kingdom Metazoa; phylum Mollusca; class Gastropoda; family Planorbidae; genus Anisus; species Anisus vortex. The sequence goes on along the minus strand of OX421507.1, from coordinate 13,155,540 downwards.
ATGTAAAGTTGATTGATCTGGTTCAACATATTCAGATGTTCTTCTATGTAAATTCGGTAGACATGGTTTAACATCACTAGATATCCTTAGTAAACTTGAATGCTCTGGTTGAAAATTGTCAGATATTCTTCTATGTAAAGTTGATTGTTCAGACATTTTTCTATATAACTTTGATAAATCTGGTTTAGCATCATCCGATGATCTTCCATAAAAAGCTATTTGCTCTGGTCCAACATCATCTGAAGTTGTTCTTCTATATAAAGTTGCTTGGCCAGATTTAGCATCATCAGATGTTCTTCTATGGAAAGTTGGTTGCTCTGGTCCAACATCATTTGAAGTTGTTCTATATAGAGTTGATTGACGTGGCTCAACATCATCAAATGTTCTTCTCTGTAAAGTTGCTTGATCTAGATTGCAATAGTTTGACTTTCTCTTACGTAGAGATATTTGACGTAATTTTTCTAAACATTTTGTATGTGAAGCCCGTTGGTCAGTTTTGAATTCATCCAAAGATATTTTAAGCCTTGCTGCTCTCTCTGGCGTTAAAACATCTAAATTGGATCCATCTTGTTTATGGTTTGTTGATGTTCTTTTATGTAGAGAAGATTTATCCTCTATCAAAAATGATTGGTCTTGCGGGTCTTCATCTAGCCTATAACACACGCTCCTTAGCCCAGTCCTTGGATCTCTCTTCAAGACAATTGACCGCCGCTGCCGGAATGGTGATGGAGGCGGCCTGCAATCACATGGATGTATACTTTGTGCAAATGAGTTGACTACTTTAGGTTTTAGAGTATATAGTGATGTATCCGATGTGCAAGGATCAGGTAGTATGCTTGTAATATAGCGTTCATCCGGCAAAGTTAGATCCGATGATCTCCTATCTATGGTAGACAGATCCGGTTTATTTTCATCTGAAAATCTCCTAGCTTGGCCTGACAGATCCGGTTTATTTTCATCTAAAAATCTCCTAGATTGGCCTGACAGATCTGGTTTATTTTCATCTGAAAATCTCCTAGCTTGGTTAAACACATCCGGTTTATTTTCATCTGAAAATCTCCTAGCTAGAGTTGACTGATCCGGTATTTTTTCATCTGAAAATCTCCTAGCTTGGCCTGACTGATCCGGTTTAGTTTCATCTGAAAATCTCCTAGCTTGAGTGGACTGCTCCGGTTTTGTTTCATCTAAAAATCCCCTAGCTTGGGTTGACTGCTCTTGTTTATTTTCAACTGAAAATCTCGTAGCTTGGGTTGACTGCTCTTTTTTATTTTCATCTGAAAATCTTGTAGCTTGGGTTGACTGCTCTTGTTTATTTTCATCTGAAAATCTCCTAGCTTGTCCTGACTGACCTGGTTTATTTTCATCTGAAAACCTCTTAGCTTGGACTGACTCATCTGGTTTATTTTCATCTGAAAATCTTCTAGCTTGGCCTGACTGATGAAGTTCAAATTCCTGTGATGATTTCCCAAGTGAATACGTTTGATAACATCCAGGGTCATCAGATGCAATCCTCTTCAAATTATTCCGATCAGATTTGCCTTGGTTTGACTCTGTCCTGGGTAAACTCTGCTTGCAATCATCCATTGACTTCCTTTGTTTGCTTGGTTGCCCTTCATCTATTAAGCTGAACTGTGATGAAACTATTTCAGGTTTGAATTCCATGGATGATTCCTTTCTTTCAGTCATCATGTCAGCTAGAGAGCCATCCAAATATCTTCTGTGTAAATTTAGTTGCTCTAATCTATCTTTATGAACCGACTGGTCTCTATTGTCTAATCTAGCTTTAAGGGCTGAGGGTTCAGATATTCTTCTAGGTAAAGTTGACTTGTCTTCTTTAATGTCATCGGATGATTTATATATAGTTGATTGATCTGGTTCAGCATCATCAGATGATCTAAACAAAGTTGATTCTCTGTAGTCTATTTTTTCTTTTTGAGCTGATGGGTCAGATATTCTTCTATGTAAAGTTGACCTGTCTTGTTGAACATCATCAGATGATTTATACAAAGTTGATTCTCTTTTGTCTAACTTTTCTTTACAAGCTGAGAGATCTCGCTTGTCTAACCTTTCTATACCAGCTGATTGGTCCGATATTCTTCTATGTAAAGTTGACCTGCCTTGTTGAACATCATCAGATGATTTATACAAAGTTGATTCTCTTTTGTCTAAACTTTCTTTACAAGATGAGGTATCTCGCTTGTGTAACCTCTCTATATCAGCTGATTGATCAAATATTCTTCTATGTAATGTTGATATGTCTTGATGAATGTCATCAGATGACCTATATAAAGTTGATTGATCTGTTTGAAAATCATCAGAAGTTCTTCTTTGATAAGTTGATCGATCTGGTTTAACATCATCAGATGTTCTTCTATGTAAAGGTGATCGATCTGGTTTAAAGTCATCAGATGTTCTTCTATGTAAAGGGGGTCGATCTGGTTTAACGTCATTAGAAGTTCTTCTACGTAAAGTTGATTGATCTGGTTTAACATCATCCGATGTTCTTCTATGTAAAGTTGATCGATCTGGCTTAACATCATCAGATTTTCTTCTATGTAAAGTTGATCGATCTGGTTTTACATCATCAGATGTTCTTCTACATAAAGTTGATCGATCTGGTTTAACATCATCAGATGTTCTTCTATGTAAATTTGATTGATCTGGTCTAACATCATCAGATGTTTTTCTACGTAAAGTTGATCGATCTGGTCTAACATCATCAGATGTTCTTCTATGTAAAGGGGATCGATCTGGTTTAACATCATCAGAACTTCTTCTATGTAAAGGGGATGGATCTGGTTTAACATCATCAGAAGTTCTTCTATGTAAAGGGGATGGATCTGGTTTAACATCATCAGAAGTTCTTCTATGTAAAGGGGATCGATCTGGTTTAACATCATCAGAAGTTCTTCTATGTAAAGTTGATTGATCTGTTTGAAAATCATCAGAAGTTCTCCTATGTAAAGGGGATCGATCTGGTTTAACATCATCAGATGTTCTTCTATGTAAAGGGGATCGATCTGGTTTAACATCATCAGAAGTTCTTCTATGTAAAGGGGATCGATCTGGTTTAACATCATCAGAAGTTCTTCTATGTAAAGTTGATTGATCTGTTTGAAAATCATCAGAAGTTCTACTATGTAAAGGGGATCGATCTGGTTTAACATCATCAGATTTTCTTCTACGTAAATTTGATCGATCTGGTTTAACATCATCAGAAATTCTTCTATATAAAGTTGATTTAGCTTGTACACTGTCATCAGATGATATATATAAAGTTGATTCTCTTTTATCTATTTTTTCTTGCTGAGCTGACAGATCTCTATTGTCTAATCTTTCTTTTTCAGCTGCTGAGTGCCTCCCTTTTTGCAAATGGGAAAATGTCTCCCAGATACTTGGATCAGAGGAACACCTCTTCTGTGCTGCTAATCTAGAAGGTAAACTCTGCTCCCCAGATTTGCACAACAAGGATCCGTCAAAATTTGATCTCTTCTGTAATGACGCAGCCTTAGAGATCTTCTGTAAATATGGTTCGGTTGGGTTTTCATCTGAATATTTTAACTTTAGATACTTCTCAGTTTTTTCTGTTTCAAACGGCTCCCTGTGCGAAGATAGTCCTTGAGGTGACCGTCTTAGTTCTAGGGGATCTGCATAAGGAGACTGTCGGCTTTTCACTAGCTTGGATGATGGGCCAAGGGGGGCCAAGGTGTGTCTATGGAAACCTCCTTCTGGCAATGTCTCCATTGTGAAAAAGGAATCGGCATCCTTTTCTTCTTCTTCGTCTATAGACATGAGGAGAGAGGACTGCTCAGAGGTGACACTCCCGTAGCTGTCCGTGGTGCAACAGTCAGACAGACGCCCCCATGCATGGTCTTCTACGGCAGTGACAAAAGAGTCATCCTGGTTCTGTGGGACATCACAGAACCTAACAATGGACTGCCTCACCCTGCCCTCAGCAGGCTCCTTACTCCGGGGTTGTGTCAAATCTGATTGGTTTTCAGAGTCCCCAAAGTGTAGGCCAGTGTGATGAATTGGTGATAAAATAGTGGACTGCCTAGCCTGTTTAGTAGGTGAAGGCCTCAATTTAACATTAGCTTTACTCTCTGCATTCCTATCATAAGAACGCTCTCTTGATTCTTTTGGATAGTAATTCTTATCAGCAAAAGTAGGCTCTGTCATGAAGTGTATAGTGTCCTTATAGTGTGTTGACTGAGAGTCCTGGTCATTTACTACTGGGCTGAAGTTTGAATCCAATTGTGAAGATTTCAACAGGTTATTAAATCTTTCAAATTTGAAAATGTCTGGTGATTGCTGCAAAGTACTGTCATATTTGTCTACATTACTTGTCTCGTGTGCTTGAGACAAATCTGACATTGCAGTGATCTTTCTGTCAGGATAATTAGATATAGTTCCTTCATCACAAGAGCATAACTTGTCCTGTAGATCTCTCCTTTGGTTATACTCAATTGAAGGTGTGTAAAAACTGGGCTCATCTGGAATAAGGCTACTAGCCTTATTGGAGTCATATGAAGAGGAACGAATATCCTCCTTATTATCAAGGCTGCAACAAACTGCACAGGTTAGCTCACCTTCTCCCTCTTTACTAGACTGGGGGAGTTCTGAAGAAATCTGGAACCCAGTATTCTGCACTCTCCAAGTCTTGAAGTCTTTCTTCTTTAAGTCCCAGTCAATATTGATGTCTGAGCTATCCTTTGTCACAGTCCACTTGGTGGACTCCATGAATTTCTGTATCTGAAAGTTGAGCATTTTTTTCAGCTGACTTTCATGTGACTCTCCCGCAGAGATTTCCCCAGGAGGAAACATGTCATGCCTTGAGGAAACACCCCGAAAGTTGTCACAGTGGAAGGAATCCATAATTGTCGAATCCGAAAACCTGACGCTCTTTGGAAATTTGACTTTTGAGAATCTCCGTAATTTTCCTTTAATTTCCATTGGACCCCCAAGGGAGTTGGGCCATTTGATATGGTCCCCAGCACATGGATCACAGTCAGCGTTGGAATGAGATTTATGAACACATTCCTTTGTGCTTACAACCTGCTCGACTCTCCAGTGCTCACCCTTATTAGCAGGTCCACACAAACAGGAACAAGCAGATTGGGGCGATCCAGGACATGGCTCTCCGATAGCTGAGCAGACACTTTGGTGTATTGGTGTAGAGTGATCAGTTATATGAGCACATACTGGATTGCACATGCAGAATTTACTATTGCCATATATCTTCACTCTACTTTGTCCCACACATAAAGTTTTCAGGAGCTTAAGCTTTTTGGTGTCAATGTGGGCTGCACTGGTCATCAATTCTATATTTTTATTAACGTTGGCATCATAAGCAAAGACATTGGACTGTTCTGATTCTTCATTCTCGTCATCATTTTTCATAACCAGTGTTTGATCACTGTTCAAGCCTGTTGTCCAAGATGAGGTTTCTCTTGAACCAACTATCTCTCTTGTCTCTAGCAAATTGGCATTCCTGTTTATAACTTTATTAGTGTCAGTGTCACTCTTATCTTGAATGTTTTCAAGCAGTGATAGTGAGAATGAGCCAGAATCTGTCTGAGTTGCTGCCTGTATTCCTGGAAATGGTTTCTGATAATACTGGGCACACTGCATAATTTTTAACACACACTCTTTCTTTTGCTCATATGATGAGAGCTGACTTTGGCCATCTCTGGTCTCAGTGATTTCAGTGCTCCATGTTGTTGGTTGAGTGGATGGTTCAGTTTCTACCAGGGGATCTCTGTAGTCAGTGAGCTCCTGGGATTTGAACTCATCAGATGAGAACTGGCCATCTTCTGGGCTGAAGTAACACTCATCACTATACATTTCATCAACAGCTGCAAGTAAAGGCACAAAGTTAATTCTGTTTACCTTGCTGGCTGCTCCAGACTTTTTAGGCCGTTTCACTTTCTCACCTTTCCTAGACGACTGACTATCTGAAGTGGACTCTGTGCAATTTTCCATTTCAAACACTGGTTTTCCTTTTCTTGGAGATGACTCAGTTTTGAAATTTTGTTTTTCTTCTCTTTTGCCAAGAGACTCTTCCTTCTCAGTATCATTAGAGAAATTTATAACTTTAGAGTTATTACTTGGAAAAGTACTGGAGCTTTGGGTTGCATCATTTTCTCTGTTAATTTTTTCTTCAACAGATAATATGTTAAGGTTTTCCAGGGAGGGCTGTCTAATCATTTCATCCTCATTAGCTGATTCAATGTCAGACAATTGTCGAGAGTGTTCAGAAGACAAATCTGTTTCCCTGGACTCTGTAGCTGGTCTAGAAGGCGACTGAAGATTTAGGCTAGCACTTTTTCTTGTTTCAACTTCAGACAGGGATCCAGTCTTTCTACTTGATAGTGAATCAGGCCGATCAACAGGGCTGTTGAACTGAGTCCTCATTTGTGACGGTGATATATCTTTGCGCACCATCACATTTTGCATATCTGGATCTTGGTGATATCCCCCATAAGAACAGATCCCGCCTGTGTTACTGTACACACACTCAGAACTTACACTGCTTTGTTCACATTGCTGAAGGACACATGGCCATGTACATTTTCTCAAGGGACGAGCGAACTGGAGCGCTGAAGTTGCCTTAAGCTGAACTGGATATTTGGGGTATCTATGTTGCCTCTCCGCAAGGCCCACTGCATCTAACGCTGCAACTTTGGGTCTGTCTTCATTATCAAGCAAGGAAAAACCAGTCTTAGGTTTTATGTGGCTTATTCTACTCCGTGCTCTCTTTGGATATGTATTAGCTGCACCAGCTTTGCCAACCAGCCTGGCTCCCTCAGATAAATCAATTTTATTCTTATAGGCTAGCCTTGCACCAAAAAGTCTCTGCTTAGAACCGCGGCCCCTGGGGTATGGGAAATCCTCTCTCCACAGTTTGACTCTTCTGGCCCTGTCTGAGAGTCTGGTCCTACTCCTCAACCCAGATCTAGCTGACTTACTTGAGGTTATTTCAGTCCCATCTGAATCCTCAACAATGCCTCCTGCCTTTCCTCCCCTTTCAGATGAAAGCCCAAGATCACTATCTCTTAAACTAGCTTCTCCATCTGTGGTAGGTGAATTCTTTTTATTGTAATCAGGTTTAACTTTTTTATTCTTTTTTAACTTCTTTATAAGCCTTTTCAGTTCTGGTTGATCATCTCCGGGAGATGGTGAAGAGTCAGATGAAGATTGACTGCCAGTGTCAACAAGACTTCTACTGCCTCCTGTTTTTCTTGCTTCCTCAGCAATGTCCTGACGATTTTTCCTGTTAAAAAAAAATCCCCCTTTCTTTTCATGTGACTTAAGTGGTTTCTTGTGGTGATGTCGTGGTTTCTTGTGGTCATGTTGTGAATGCTCACTAGGAGTCGGTAATTCGCTTGGTGGTAGCACTGCTGGTGTCATCGGCTCATCTTCTTCAGTCTCGATCTCATTCTCCTCATCTTTCACTGAAATCATTAAAATGCATGACATGTTTTTTTGTCATTTACAACAAACATTTTTATAATCGATTAGAACAATGCATTTGGAAATTAAAACTTTAAGAATAACTATTGCATACTATAATTATCCAAGTGAAATCTCTAAACATGTTTTGCAAGAATAATTATTGAGTACTAATAATTTTTTTACATTTAATTTGCTAAAGCTTATCTTTGCCTTTTTAAAAATTAGTAACTAAAAATCATTGTTCTCTGACAAAAATTAATTTCTTTTGTTGAAATTTTAGTGGCTTTTTAACTGTTCATGTGCAGGATGGTGGTAAGTAGTGCTTTTTTTTCTTTAAAAAAAAGGTACCGGAACTCCTATTTATGTCCGTCGTGTCAAAAAGAAATAACACTGATATTAGTGTAGTAAATAGTACATTTTTGAATATATCAAAGAAACAAAATTACAAGGTATTAACAAGCAGGCTAATATACTGAAAGACAACCTGTGAGGTCTTATAGCAACTTCCACAGTCTTCCCATGTTTGCATCTGACAAATCGTCTCGATTTCTTTTCCTGCTTTGACTATCTACAGTTGCATATCTTCCTCTAAGTAACCGCAAATCAACGTACTTTGAAGGGTCGAAAAATGTGAGAGGTGGACCCACCAATTTAATCTGATGAATAACAGTGAGGATGCTGTCTTTGTAATCAGAGAAGCTCTTGTTGTGGTGATTATCAGATTCATCAGCGAAAATCCTTTATCACACACTCACTAGAAGAAATAGGAATCGTTTATATAATCAACGGAATCAACGGAAGCAGTGTCCCTGGATATGTCTTTTCCATAAGGTATTCACGGAATCCACGAATCATTTCTCTTTCATTAAATTTAGTTGTAGTCTGTTTGACAACTTTCTAATTTCCATTTCTCAAAATGTAATCTGATGATTGGTAATGTTTTCTGGCCACTGTTTCTGATCTAATATGTGAGCCCACTGAGCTCATTCAACATCTTCGTTAGCAAGCAATCTGTTCTCAATTGACTCCTTCAGTGTCTTGTAAAAAGCTTTAGGATCAATTAGAGGATCATTAGGTGAGTTTATGTGTGTAATACAACTCCATGAAAGCTTAGATTCTCGGAAGCAGCTGTTGCACATTTATAATATGTGCCTGCATTTTGTCTTTTTTCCTCAAAGACTTGTTCAAGTGCTGTTATTTCAGGCAGTAATCTACAAAATTATAGAATTATGGGAAAAAAAGGTGCCTGCACTGTTGGTAATTAAGCAATGTTGAATTCTTAACAAAAATATAAAAGCATTTTTAATTTAAAGTTTAACACTACTTCAGCATTTTTAATATAAAGTTTAACACTACTTGAGATTCTAAATCCACCATAATGTAAAAAAAAAATCAACTTTTGTTTTTTATTTGCTTAGCAAAAGATACAAATGAATACAAAAAAAAACAACTGTCTTATAACATAATGAAAATTAAATTCGTTCAACAAAAAGAAAAGTTCCATAAATAGCATTGCAAAGATTGGATTGTAGTGCAATAGTTATCATGTGGCAAAGTTGCAGAATAATCTATAAAATGCATTAAAACAAATTACTTTTCTTCACGATCACTTCTGCTGCTTTAATCTCAAACGTTTTAATGTTGCACTCTCCCTGGCCACACGAGCAGTTAGACCATAGGCCTGAAGCTTTTTAATCTTTAATCGCAATCTATTGATTTCATCTTTGTAGTCTGCAGACATAAAGATTACAAGGCAATGTGCTAACAGAAAAAAAAACACGAAAATTTCACTTCAAACTAACTTTCTTTTGTTTAAATGAGTTTATCTCTAAACTATATTTCTAGTCCCTACAAAAATTTCATTAATGAGTTAAAAAAAAAAAATGTTTAAGGGTTAGACACAACATTTGTTTCAGAGCTTTACAGATTCATTGTTAAACTGGTGGGATCAGAACCTTAATTTACATTTCAGAAGATTGCTAAAACAAAAAAAATGTCGTTCAGAATTTCTCATGAAGAAAATTGTGTTTATCATCTGGTCGTATCAACATGGAAACAAGTCATCTAGTGTTGATATTAAATGTATTTTTTTAATTAAAATAAAATTTAAAAAAATGAGCACATTCACTTGATAATCTGTGTGTCATTTAGAAAAGTGACTATATTGGAACAAAAACATTGTAATTCCAGTATATTTCACTCAAACTGAAGCTCACCTAAGCCTCCACTGGGTGCAGCTCCAGGTTGGTCATCACCCTTAGTGACAGGTTTGACCACACCATACACTGGGGAAACTGCACCTTTAGTAAAGGGATCGTCACCATCATTGTACAATGGCTGAGTAGATTCAATGTTCTTTTTAAATCGTATGTCATCAATTCTAAAAAAAAAAGTTATTACCTGAGAATAGCATAAATTGTGTTGATGTTTTTTTTTTGTTTTTTTGTTTTTGTAACCAAGCCAGACAGTAAACCTGAAATTCTCATAATCAACAGATATAATTTTATTGATTTTCTTTATATAGGTTTGTTCCTTTTGGACCCATAGGCTAATATACCAATCAGAAAAATAAGTTAAGTACATTTGCGCTAAATTTCCTGCGAAAGATATTTAACGATATCATTTATGCAGAGCCTTTACAAGCTTATGTAGCGCCCCAGGGAAAAAGTTTCAGCGCCCCCTTGCATGCTGTAATTGCTTGTTTAGTGCAATATTTGCTATATTTAGACTACATTTGCCCCCTGGAAGTGTCGCCCCCAAGCATATGCCCCCCTCTGCCCCCCCTATGTGAGGGCACTGCATTTATGCAGCTGGAAATCTGAAAATGCAAACAAATGATTGGGGGACTATAAGTTATAACCTGTTGCATTAAATAACTTAAGAGTTATTTCCCATGGATTTGATTTTAAAGGCTTTCAGGTTTTACTGACTTTGTTTATCGCTGTGTAGTCTGTTGTTTTGCTCAGATCGTAGGTACAATAAGTTGCTGTGTTGTTGTTTTTTATGTTGATCTCATTTATTTTCTTTTAATATCAATAACTTGATAACTTTGGTATGGCCCCAAATTTTCTTGGGTAAAAAAATTGGTTTATATGTATAATCTTGGTTCTCAGCTTCTGGACTATAATCTAATTCCCAAAGTGCTTGATGCCTGACGGTGGTTGTTTAAACATTGAGGGTTGAGTCACAGTGGTTGTTTAAACATTGAGGGTTGAGTCACAGCCACAGTAATACTGTTGGACCAAATTGATCCCTAGGGTCAGTAAAGCAGCCTTCACCAGTTTCCGTGGCCAGGGCGTAGTAAGGGATAGTGTGGCCAGCACAATGCCCAGCTGTCTTTATTTTGCCCCAACTTACGTCAGGGTAGACCTGGGTAGACTCAGGGGACACCCTCCAGACCAGGAAAAAAATCCTAGCGTTTACCAGGATTCAAACCGAGGTCTTTCGGTACACCAGCCGATTTTGTCCCATAAAAGTGGGCACAAATAAATGTCAAGTTATTTGGGTTCATGGGAATTCAGTACAATAAAAAAAATTCTAAGATAATACTCAAATCTACAGTTTGTTCAGGTTTTATCTATTGATTTACCTAGAACAGAACCAGATACAGAAGGCTATAATGATCAAAATGACGCAAACGATGAGCAGAATTATAAATAAAATGGTTGATGCAGATAAATTGGAATTCTCATCATCGTCACGACCAGCGTTTACAGCTCCTGAAACATTTTTTTTTTAAATGTATACAATGAAGTGAAATTTCAGTACAACAGAATAAAGAACTTAAAAGGAAATGATAAGATAATCAGGATGTAAATAATATTCAATTATATTTTGACATGTATTTTCATCAGCTCAACATTTTAAAACTGCATCACTAAGGGATGGCTAGTGCTTTTTTTATTATCTATAACTTGCTCTAAAAAAAACTAAATTGGTAAAAAGCAATGAGTTCAAACACTACCTGCTCCTGCTACTACAACTGGGACAGCATTGGCACTCTCCACAACAACAGCTTTGTCAGAACCATCAGCTGTAGAATGGAATGGTCAAAGAATGGCTTTTCTTGGCATCAATAAGTAGCCAGTTTTCATTTGACTTGTACAAAAAGGTCTTAATCCGACCCCAAAGACAACATGCCAAGAAACGCTGCTGTTCACAATCATTAGACTTATATATATCCTATTTATTATACTCGGGACATTGCCAGTTCCAATGTTCTGGGAAAAGAGGTGGCTTTAATGAAATGGAGCTTTACCCTTAAAGTCTTGCACAGACTTACAGAGGTCAGTTCTGTGCCCATGACATCAAAGCTGGCAAAAATTGTAATCCATCAGTGAGTACATCCATGAGCTAATACCTGCTGTAGTCCACAGATTGTATTGCCTGGCTCTGTTCCATTTGGTCTTAAGGGATGGGGGAGGGGGGGAAAGAAAGGACACGACAACCTCAAATGGCTGAGAGTATTTTGTATTCGTCCTAGCTGGGTGACTAGCAGATCAAGGCTGGGTAAAGCAGTCACAGGCAAAATTATAGACCTCCAGTCAGAACCCTGATGACTTAAATCAATACTACCTTACCAAGTACTTCTGTAGGCCTGACTACAACTCCAGGTCCTTGCTACTTTGCCTAGAACCAACTACAACTCTCTGTCTTTGCTACCTTACCATTAGATTCAACTACAACTCTAGGTCCTTGACCATTGTCCTGTTCTACAACATAGGCGCCATTATGAGTATCATCATATTCCACAAGGCCCGCACCTCCAGCCGCTGCTGCCGCTGAAGTAAAAAAAAAAAACAAGAGTAAGATTTGAGAAAGTTTCTCAAGCACACTGAGACCTGAACTTGATAAATTTCCTTAACTTAAGCCTACCAGCATAGACAAGGTCAACTTAACTTAAGCCTACCAGCATAGACAGGGTCAACTTAACCTAAGCCTACCAGCATAGACAAGGTCAACTTAACTTAAGCCTACCAGCATAGACAGGGTTAACTTAACTTAAGCCTACCAGCATAGACAGTGTCAACTTAACTTAAGCCTACCAGCATAGACAGGGTCAACTTAACTTAAGCCTACCAGCATAGACAGTGTCAACTTAACTTAAGCCTACCAGCATAGACAAGGTCAACTTAACTTAAGCCTACCAGGACAGACAAGGTCAACTTAACTTAAGCCTACCAGCATAGACAAGGTCAACTTAACTTAAGCCTACCAGCATAGACAGGGTCAATGCAGGCACCCATACAGCTTCTGGACTGAGCATCGCTTCCCCCGTTGCAGTGTTTGACCATGACTCTGATGAGTGTTGTCTTTGATTCATCCAGGCAGACCCTCACCCTTATCTGTCGGCCTTCTCCACAATTTTTTGAGCATGAAGCCCATTGTCCCCACAACCCCCACGCATATGGCATTAGAGCAATAGCCTCAGCACCTGATAGGAGAAAAAATAAATTGAACCTTAACTCTTTATCTTCTTACGATTGTTGCAAATAAACAGTCTGTTTACATTTGAGCAAAAAAAAAAGGTTTTACAAGTCAACTTGTTTTGTTTGTAGATTCTATTAATATCCCACGTCTGGTCACTTCTGGAAAGGTTTGTCCTTTTGAGTATAAATACAAATGTTGTTAGTCAGAAGCGTCAGGCAGTCAGTGGTAGCAGACTAATGTACTATGAAAATACCATGTTACGTTTACTCGCTTTGATTTATTCAAAATAAAAAACAAAAAATTTGATTTGTGTAAAAATATTGCTAGGCAGAATGTCAAGACCAGTCCGTATAAAATATATTATTAATTTTATTGCCAGTTTCATAGAAGTAGTTTGATTATTCCTCCTTATTGAAGTTATCTCCCTTTTGTGTTTTCTTATGTTTATGACACTAAAGGGCATTTTTAGTCATAATAAAAAAAAAAATTTGCGAGAAGTGTTCAAAATTTTTGTAAATTATCTAATAATTGTTTAGGATGCAATAATTTCATAGGATGCAATAAATCAATAAATCCGTGAAGCCGGCTGGTCCAGCGGCTAGATCACCGGACTGTCAACCAAAAAAAACCAACTGACAGGTCGCGGGTTCTAGCCCTGCCACCGGCGGATCCCTGTCGCCCTGCAGGAGTTTTGGGCCTAGTGGACGTAATAATCTTCTATCTAGAAGGAACGTCTGTAAACTTATAAGAGCGTCTGTAATATGTAAGATAAGAAGATGAGATAAGAATATATAAATGTTTCTTACTTTATAAAATAATGTTTGTATAATGGACCGAGAATTTCTGCAAATCATCCACCCAATGATTCTATCACAGTGCTAGACAAAGTTACAATAAACTTATGTGCTCACAATATGATTCCACTCAGGTTTCCCTAAGGTAAAGGTCAGAATACTAAAAGGCCTATTGGAACACACTTTACAGGACTTCAGTCTGCCTTTAAAAAAAAAAGACAACGGTCTACTTTGTCTTAAGTCTTACAAAACGGAATGAACAACTTTGCTAAGGAAGTAATATATGGTTATACCACATGATACTCATGCTTAGTCTTTGGAACTCTTCAATGTTAACACTGTGGACTCAAACTGCACAACATACAACTTACTTCTTGGTGCAACTATTAAGGGAGCTTTTGGAATGCCCTTTTGAGAGTTGACAACAACAGCCCTTTTCTCTGAGACAGGCACTTGTATAATTTGATCCTTGGCAGACAGATTCATTGGCAAAAAGATAAATAAATGGGTTCACAAACATATACAAAATGGCCAGAAACATTGAAATATTTTGTGCTTCTTCAGTGTGAATTATCACGCACATAAATAAAAATATATTTCCGGAGGTTTCACCACCCTTAAGTCTGTTGACCAAAGACTAGGCCCAGACTTGGAACTGCGGCTAATTCTGCATTCTGGGTTCTTACAGTTCTCTGACCTAAATTCACTCACTTTTCCCGAAATGTCAAAAAAATAAATTCATAAAAATATACATACTATCCATGTGCAGAATTTCCGAATGTTTTAGAATCATATTAAAAAAAACACTATTTAAATAACTATTATTATACATTTATTATATTTCTAATTGAACAAAATTGTATATAAGAGAAATAACTTTTCCAGTTTCAGATTAATGCATTTTTAATGAAGTGAACATACCTCACACAAAGGCAGATTGCATTTCTCTAGCCTGGAAGATTCTCCTTTACATGAGACCTCCTTATCCCCTGTCATGCATACACGACTTTTGGCCCTGACTCCTTTACCACAAGTCATTGAGCAAGGGCCCCATGCACCCCATTCTTGCCACTGGGCTGTTGCAATGTTTGAAAATTCAAGCATGAAGTTTACTCTAGCCTCTAATGTAAAAGCTGATATGCAGGTAAATCTTTTTCTGTCAATATTTATTGATATAAATCTATGATTGCCAACTAAATGGCCAGAGATAAGAATATAAACCTGATAAATAAGATAAGTAATACACTTTTACTTCATTAAGTTTAAATCAAGTTATAAATTATTAGTTTTATTTTTAATCTTTGCTTATCTATATAATATACACACTAGCAGGTAGGTTAAATATAATATAAACAACAATTTGGACCAAAAAAATTGTATTTTAAAAAATATATGTGACTACACAAATATAAAAAAAGCATGTCATGGATTTCAAAGCTATAAATGAAACTTAAAAATAAATATAAGGTTATAAATGAAAATATTGTAGACTAACATATACAACTTTACAGTTGTAAATGAAAATATAGCCCCTCCCCTTCCCCCAAACAAATATATATAGCAATCTACTAAGTAAAAGAAAGCCCGTAATCAAAATGATTTATTGTACTGAGCCTTAACTTACCTTCACACCTTAATCCAGTATTGCAGGGCCTCATGTCAAAGCTAATGCCATCACAGGGTACATCCGGCAAAGTGTCACAGTCTCGCCTTCTTACGCTGAAACCACCTTCACCACAATCCACCGAGCATTTGCTCCATGGCGACCAGTCACCCCACATTGGCTGAAAGGGCGTAGAAAAAAATTAGATGCTCAGTCAATGAATTACATTAACGAAGAAAGAATGGGGCATTTTTAAGTTTCACATGGACACCTTTATATTAACTTTGCAAAACTTTCTGACTGGCTAAATCTTCAGCAGACTAATTGACCCACTTCTCATCAGCCTATCTAGCTGAAACTTTTCATATATAGAAAAGTTGCAATCTCATCCATCTACCTCAATTCCCAAAAAAAATCAGAATTTACTCAATACACTGAATAACACAAAACCTTTGAAAGCTTATAACTTAAAGTAGTTTTGGGAAAATTCAAATGTGTGATCAGAAAGACAAAAATGCAAATGAAAGTGCATAATTGAATATTTATACAAAAAAACTTTTTTTATAAAAATGTTTTAAATATTACAGCTCAATATAATTTATTTTACCAATTCCGTACTAATATTTCATGTAACAAAATATGGGATTAATTAATGGGAAAAAACACATAAGATTGGATAAATGATACTTTAAGAGAATACAAAAGAAGAAATACAAAAATACTTACAAAAGTCATCATCAATTACTTACATCAATTACTACAAGTCCGTGTAGCTTGCGCTTTGTACCTTTGTCAGTAGCTTGAAATATGTTAAATTCATTATTTTTAACATAAATATATTGATCTTATCTTATACATTACAGACGCTCATTCTATAAAGAAGATTATTGCATCCTACGCACATCCATGGTTTGAATCTAGTCCTTTCTTTCTGTGCTTTTTTTTTTTTTTTGTATCTCCTTTCATTCTTTTTTTGGTTTGAGTAGCATGAAAAACGGCATTCTCCAGTATCCTTGGCCAGGGGGATTATATGGGTAGTACAATGCCAAGCGACCCTTTATTTGAACTAATGCCAAATACCCATTAGAGCTGGGTGGACTCTGGGATACCCTCCGAACTTGTGCAAAAAACCCTGGTGTATAACCTGGATTCAAACCTGAGATCTTCAAAATGGCCAACTAAATGTGCTAGTGCTAGACCACCATGTCTCGTTTGAGAATTACTGTGCCTACAATAAAGAACTAGTAAAGTATCCCATTGGATCTAATCAATCCATAGGGACAATGAGCAGCATTCACCAGTTTCTGTGGTCTCACTGCATACTAGGAGATAGTGTGGCTATCACAATGACCACCCATTTTACTTTACCCCAATTAAAGTCACTTGCCCATCAGAGCTGGGTAGGTTCAATCCAGACCCGGGAATAAATCCAGCCTTCACCAGCATTCGAATCCAAGACCTAGGGTATGTCAGAGGAACACACTGCCCCTTGGCTCGCTGCCCCTTACAATAATGACATACATACAACAAAATAACTAGCATTAAAAGTAAATTAACAGCTTTTAAAACTTTATTTTTCTTGACACAAAGATATGTTTTCGTTTACAAGACTCACTCTCTGTTGTGGCTTTCAAGATTCTGTATTCTTCTTTCAATTTGTGCAGTTTCTCGTAGATCTTTTTCACTGTGTCCTCAGCATCAGATTTCCTGCGGGCCAGGACTTCGGTCATCTTGTCATTGGTGTTGGCCAAGAGATCACTCTCTGCTTGATCTTTTTTCACTTCAGCCACTGCCAAGTGCTTTTCTTCTCTTTTTATGTCACTGCGTAATCTTTTAAGGTGAAAATTTTCATGGGCCTTTGCAAAATGAGTGGAAAAAAAAGATATCCTAAGTTAGAGTGAGGTAAAAGAGAATTGTTACAGTACCAAAAATTAATAAATAAACTCATCGGCTACTTGACGTACATGGATAATTTCTTTCCAAACAAATATTGTGTTAAACTGCTGCGTTGTTACACTCATTTTATACATGAATCCTCAATATATTTTAATTCTTGTTGACTTTTTAACCGTTGACATCATAGCTCTAAGTTGTTGTTTTTCTACCTAAATAGCATGTTTAAGTTTAATATATGAAATGAAACATATACAAATAACTATATACCTAACTGGGTTTATCAATGTAAAAAAAAATCAATCTAGTAAAATGCAACAATTAATTTACTATAATTTAACTAAGTACTAAATTATAAAGTGAATAGATTCATATTTAATGTTGCATCTTGATTATTATCATAGGGTGCAATATTTTAAAAATGTAATAGCAATATTTGAACAATATTTGAAAGCAATTTCAATCTTAGGCTTAGGCCTACAATTACTGAAATTTTACGTATTAAACTGAACTTTGTGTTTACTGTAATTCTTATAAAAAACAAAGTTTGTATTAAAAAAGAAGAGGTTTAACGCAGGGTTCTTACAACTTCTTAGTCTAAAATCACCCACAATTCTCCAACTTTTCCCAAGCTTTACCCAAAATTAACAAACCTATTAATTTAATTTATACCAGCAAGTGAAAGGTCTACATTTTTGCAAGTATAAGTAGTCCAAATTTTAAAATATTCACAAACTTTCCCAAACATTGCTAAGCTTTCCCCAACTTTCCCAAACTTAAAAAATCAAGTCAATATTCCCAAACTTTCCAAACCCATATGAACCATGCAACGACTTCACCACTGTTCACTTACCTCTTTAGAAGCAATGGTTTCACTGACATCGCTAAGACTTTCCTCCTTCTCTTTCTCAGCTTTGAGATCATTAACCATGCTGTCTAAATTTCTGAGGTTGCCAAGTGGATCCATGACCTTCAATTGCTGAGAACTTTCATAAGGGGCGACAACTGGCTTGTCAATATCCATTGTGGATGCAAAGTCTGTTGCAATCATTTCTGATATTTTATCTTTATCACTGGCATTTTCTCCCTGGGTTAGTATTGCAAGGTCTTCTGCTTCATTTACCAAGTTACGTTTCTTTCTAGGTTTATGATTAGATATAATTCTAGGTAAAGCGTCTAGAGACTTCATAGAATTCCTCTTCCTTTTGATCAATGGTTCCTTTTCTTTATGTAGTAAAAATGATGTCAGCATGTTTGGCAATAATGACATTTCATACAAATGAAACCATTTTTTTGTTTTTGAATGTTTATTGCCAAATTTACTTTTATGACTGACAGTATTTGTTCTGCTTCCAATGTCTGCTAGTTTCTTTTTAAACGAGGACCTTTTCCTTTGATTGCCCAATAAGAAATGTATTGGACTTTTATATTTGTTATCTTTCTGCAATAAGTATTTAAAGAGTGACCTGTTTTTGACCAGCCTGTTTATATAACTCTTGTTGTTAATAAGGAATGAGTTGGTGAAGTTGTTTACACCATCCTGAGATTTTTTATCTGATATTGTTTTAGGGTGCACATTTTTTATTAAACTATTCATGCCTACAGTTTTATAAGTGAGGTCATAAATGTTGTTGGAGGATAGATCTTTCCTTTGTGAAGCTAGCCAAGTGTGAAGATACTGTTTTTTCCTTGACGTTGAGTTCATGGTGACAGAAAACTTATTAGAGAAGGAATGATTTCTTAAGAAAAATACTATATCCAGCCATGACCTCTTACGTGATGAATTGATAACAGCTGTTGTGGGTACCTTGCAAGATGTTTTAAACCTGTACAAAAATTATGAATTTTTAATTACTATAGCATTTAAGATTTAAGTCTTTGTTTTAAAACCATAATTAAACTAAATCTTTACAGCAATTTATGTGTGAACTAGTTTTTATGCCCGTTAAAATGACGGAGAAACAAATGACTACAACTATGTTATTGTATGTTTGATATCCCTACTATTAACTACTATAAGTTTGTATGCCCTGCAGAAAAGGTATTCACTACTACACTTGTATTACCCAATATATTAAAAGTACAACATACAAACTCTACAAAATACAAATTTCTTTTGGAGGATTTATACGTTTAACTTTTGTCCCAATACATCAAACAACCTAGGCATCTTTAGAAGACAAATAAATATATGTATATATATATATATATATATATATATATATACAGTGCTTTTTTGTAACAAAAATAGGTGCCGGTACTCAGTGATGGATTGTCTAACTTTTACTGCAATTTCGCATTTTATATTTTAATTCTTATTGCGCGCAATTATAAAATAATTCAATTTTAACAAATTAATAATATAAAATATAATAAATTAATAATAAACGTTAAAATACAAGAAAAGTAATAATTTTTTCCCCACATTGAAAAAGGTGCCAGTACGCCGTACCGGTGCGTACCCTCACAAAAAAACACTACATATATATATATATATACACATTGATATAAACAAACTCACTGTAATTATATATATTAATTTTAAAATTTCACAGACTTTCCAATAATTGAAAGAGATTCTGACCAATTGAAGAAAGTAAGAATTTTTCTTCGGATATCTCTAAGAAAATGGGAAAAAAACTTGGGTCAAAGTATAGAATAGTTAAAATCTTGCTGGGTAAACATGTGGATGTCAATGTATATTCACCTGCATCTATAAATTTCACTTCCATTTTTTGTTGAACCCCACAGCCACAAGATAAATAGTGATGCATTGTTCACTTTGGTGTCTTCTTGGCAGTTTTTAACAACAAGAGTTATATTTACATATCTACTGTCTGCATACTCTAGAAATCCATTTGAACAGTTGGGCTTAACAATCTTAACTGATATGCAGCCATTACTGTAGCCACCTGCAGAATTTATATTACTATTAATACACAAGTTAAAGGATTTGTATGAATAAAAATATCAACATGTATGATTCCCTTCAGTTTATATGATAATGTTTCCTGATTTGTCAATTTGTTTGCTATAGGCATACACTTCTGTATGTATGCTGCTGTATATATGCTGCTGTATGTAAGTATGCTGCTGTATGTATGCTTCTGTATGTGTGTTGCCATATGTATTGTATGTTACTTACTGTATGTATGTATGCTGCTGTATGTGTGCTGCCGTATGTATTGTATTTTTTGTATGCTGCTGTATATAGCTTATGTATGCTTTTGTATGTATGCTGCTGTATTGTATGCTGCTGTATGTATGTATGCTGCTGTATGTATGCTGCTGCATGTATACCTGCTGTATGTATGCTACTGCATTGTATGCTGCTGTATGTATGCTGCTAATAGTGTATTTTTTAATATTGTTGATACCACTTTATTTATTTTCCTTTAATATAAACATCTTATGTATAGGCCAACTGATAAAAAGATACAAATGCATAGATAGAAGTATAGACATACAGTCAACCATCAGCTTAAAAGCGCAGCGTAGTATAAAACAATATGATATATATGATGAACACCACTTTTTCCTGAAAGTGTCTTGGTTTATAGACTGTGTTCATGAAAGTCATCAAGAATTGTTGAACAGTTTTAAGAAAGTCAATGTTTCGAAATGTCTTTTAACTGTTATAAGTTATATGGAAGACTGATATGCAAGACCCATTATGGAAGAAATGCCGGTACTTCAGTAAACCATCAGCCAAATCTGTTCTCATGACTGGTTAGAACAATGCTATTATAATGCTAGATCTATACTTTGACTTAGTCGTAAAGGACCATTGGTCTGTTAAAATTTTTTATAGTTCAGTGTTTTGAAATCACTAAGTATGACCATGAAATTCCACCCTTGTTAACTAAACCTAAAATTATTCAAGTCTAAAAGAAAAATTCAATAGTAAATATTTTAAAAGTTATAAGACTTTCACCGAACACGCATAGGCATATTAATAAAGTAATAATTATAATTGTAGTAATGTTTATTTTAATGAAATAATGTCAAGACGTAAGGAGAAAACTTACACATTAAATATGGTTGCATAACTTGCCAAATTGGCAATGCGATTCTGTAATCACTCATTCCTATCGGTTTATGATTTTTATTTGAATTAGTAAGCATTAATTTTTCATGAAAGCTCATTATTTCCATTCCGTACAATACAAAGAAAGTGAAATATATTTCAAGGCTCCGACAATCAAACATTTTGCTTTACCCGTAAAAAAAAAAATGTTTCAGGAAGAAAACAAATTTACTGTTGATCCATTATTTTTCCCAAGAGGCCCGCAGTGCTAAAGTAAAACGAACGGAATTTTATAAATAGACCATATGCTGCGTAAAATTGGAAATATAAAAGTGTGATGTGTTGTAAAATAAACAAAATATTTGATCACAGAAAAAAAAAATTAAAACGTACGAAAATCGCTTTCAACTTATTATTTAAACTTTAAGCAAGTATTAGGCCTATACACTTTTACGAGAGAATCTTTGAGATTTTTTTAGTGTATTTATTCACCTATCGGTCTATCACATAACCCGTGGCGTGGGTGGATCGTGGCGTATTCGGATCGTTGGGGCGCCATGTTGCGTTATCACTCCCCACGTTCTTGTGTCGCATTTTTCCTCTCATCTTCTCTGCTCTGCTTTTTTTTCTTCCTCTCTGCACTGTGCATTGTAGGATTAGCTTAATCTTAGTTTACACAAGGTCTTCGGTTCCTGCCACTTGCCCATGCGTAATCCTACCATCTCATATTTCTGCTTTTGATCAAAGGCCTACATGATGGCAGTGGGCAGGTCTTCAAATAAGCCTATGACGTTGGCATTTTTTTTTGCGGACATTTTGACTTTTTTTTTTTACTCCTGCAGGGCGGCAGGGAAAGAACCCGCGACGTGTCGGTTCAGTCCGATGAACTAACCGCAGGACCGAATTATAATTTCTTTAAAAAAAAACGACGAGCCCAATGGGCTCTTGGGTCCAGGGCGTAACGTTTTCGGGTTGAGCTAAGGGGGGGGGCACTCCAAAGCTCTGTATGGGCTCCAACCTCCCCACGACACGCCAAAGGCGAGGCGTGTCGTAGCCTATAACAGGGAAGGTTTCCGCAGCCCAGCGAATATTCACTGCGGTTCCACTAAGATCATTATCGTGGTAAACCTGCAATGTCACCCGGTAACACAAATCCTATACTATAGATAGTTACAGAGGCATCCAGGCACACGAGTGGTTCGTGAGACGGTATTACTGCGTCCATTGCTTCCTACCCGCCGAGAACCCGGGGCCTCTCGACAGTGCAATGGGTCTCGGACCCGCCGGTATTGGCGGTTTACACACTTCGCCAACTTTGAGGCCCATAGGTACAGATGTGAACCGCAGGACCAGCCGGCATCTCATTTGAGATGTGCTATAACAGGGTCTCAAACATGCGGCCCACAAAAAGGATTTTGGTGGCCCGCCATTACGCTTATGAAAAATGTAGTATTCGTGAAATTGAGACAGCTAGTAGGCCTACTGATACTATATAAGCTTATATATAAATGCATTATGACAACAATCAAACGGCGAAACTGACATGGTTCGGTTATGTATTGCGGCACAATAGCCTGTCAAAAGCAAGCCTCCAGGGCAGTAAGTTAGGTGTATGCAGTAAGTTAGGTGCATGCGGTAAGTTAGATGCATGCGGTAAGTTAGATGCATGCGGTAAGTTAGATGCATGCGGTAAGTTAGATGCATGCGGTAAGTTAGATGCATGCGGTAAGTTAGATGTATGCGGTAAGTTAGATGCATGCGGTAAGTTAGATGTATGCGGTAAGTTAGATGTATGCGGTAAGCTAGGTGTATGCGGTAAGTTAGATGTATGCGGTAAGTTAGATGTATACAGTAAGTTAGATGTATGCAGTAAGTTAGATGTATGCAGTAAGTTAGATGTATGCAGTAAGTTAGTTGTATGCAGTAAGTTAGATGTATGCAGTAAGTTAGATGTATGCAGTAAGTTTAGATGTATACAGTAAGTTTAGATTTATGCAGTAAGTTAGATGTATGCAGTAAGTTAGATGTATGCAGTAAGTTAGATGTATGCAGTAAGTTAGATGTATGCAGTGAGGTAATATTGTACAGTGAAGGAGTATGTGTTGGACCCAGTCTAGTTTATTATGATGCAGTTAAAATGCTGGATGAGTCTTGAGGAAAATGTAAGAATTGAAATTCGAATGAAACACCATAAACGAAACAATTTTAAAAAAAAAATTTTTTTAAATGTATACAGTAAAAAATAAAATAAATATGTTGTAGAATTTATTTTTCTACTGTAATTCACATTTCAACTTCAATCTAATTTTGTGTACCATACAGTGTCATTTAGTTGATCATCTTTTGTAATGCCAACTTTGCTCTCTTTCTCCCAGCATTAATGTACAATTCTGGGGACTGCAACTTTTAAAGTCTATTTAACATTGAACATGCCAACTAAATAAGTTAATATATACATAAAAAAAAATAATTATCATTATATTGCACACAAAAAACTTTTTTTTTTCTTTTGAGTGATGTTTTGACTGCACAATTTTGTTTATATTGTATTGCACATAGATAAAATAAACAGAGCATGTCAAACTAATGAACTGAAACAATGTCATTTGAAATCATATTACAAAACATTCACATATCTAGGTTTTTAGATTCATTGAAAAACATTTATCACAAATTTATTTGTTTATTTAAATTTGTTTATAACTATCAAAAAAATATTGCTAATAAAAAAATATTTCTTGTAAGTACCAGTACACAAAGTAAGAAACTAGTATAAAAAAATTAATAATAATATTACTAATAAACAACAATAAAAACAAAAGTTAAACAAATGTAGAGATCATGGGTTACATAAAAAAATATAATTTTTTTAAGTGAAGGAGTATGTGTTGGACCCAGTCTAATTAAATTATGATGCAGTTAAAATGCTTGATGAGTGTTGAGGAAAATGAAATTGAAATTGTAATAAAAAAAAAAAACAGCATAAAAGAATAATTTGAAATAATAATTATTTTGTTTAATGTATCCAGTAAAAAATAAAATAAATATGTTTTAGAATTTATTTTTCTACTGTAATTCACATTTCAACTTCAATCTAATTTTGTGTACCATACAGTGTCATTTAGTTGATCATCTTTTGTAATGCCAACTTTGCTCTCTTTCTCCCAGCATTAATGTACAATTCTGGGGACTGCAACTTTTAAAGTCTATTTAACATTGAACATGCCAACTAAAAAAGTTAATATATACATAAAAAAAAATAATTATCATTATATTGCACACAAAAAACTTTTTTTTTTCTTTTGAGTGATGTTTTGACTGCACAATTTTGTTTATATTGTATTGCACATAGATAAAATAAACAGAGCATGTCAAACTAATGAACTGAAACAATGTCATTTGAAATCATATTACAAAACATTCACATATCTAGGTTTTTAGATTCATTGAAAAACATTTATCACAAATTTATTTGTTTATTTAAATTTGTTTATAACTATCAAAAAAATATTGCTAATAAAAAAATATTTCTTGTAAGTACCAGTACACAAAGTAAGAAACTAGTATAAAAAAATTAATAATAATATTACTAATAAACAACAATAAAAACAAAAGTTAAACAAATGTAGAGATCATGGGTTACATAAAAAAATATAATTTTTTTAAGTGAAGGAGTATGTGTTGGACCCAGTCTAATTAAATTATGATGCAGTTAAAATGCTTGATGAGTGTTGAGGAAAATGAAATTGAAATTGTAATAAAAAAAAAAAACAGCATAAAAGAATAATTTGAAATAATAATTATTTTGTTTAATGTATCCAGTAAAAAATAAAATAAATATGTTTTAGAATTTATTTTTCTACTGTAATTCACATTTCAACTTCAATCTAATTTTGTGTACCATACAGTGTCATTTACTTGATCATTTTTTGTAATGCCAAGTTTACTCAGTTTCTCCTAGCATTAATGGACAATTCTGGGGACTGCAACTTTTAAAGTCTATTTAACATCGAACATACAAACTAAAAAAGTTAATAAATACATAAAAAAAATAATTATCATTATATTGCACAAAAATTTTTTTTTTTCTTTTGAGTGATGTTTTGACTGCACAATTTTTTGTATATTGTATTGCACATAGATAAAATAAACAGAGTATGTCAAACTACTGAACTGAAACAACTTGATTTGAAATCATATTACAAAACATTCACATATCTATTTTTTCATATTCATTGAAAAACGTTTATCACAAATTTATTTGTTTGTTTAAATTTGTCTATAGCTATAAAAAAAATATTGGTAATAAAAAAATATTTACGTTAAGTAGTAAATATACAAAAAATTAATATTACTAATAAACAAAATAAAAGATAAAAAAAATGGTAGAGATAATGGGTTACATGATAAAGATACTTTTTTAAATTAAGTAATATACTATACATATGTGTATAAGAAACAATAATGCCTTCAACAAGATTATGAGATTAAATTGTTGGAATGGATTTAATACCAGTAAAATAACATCTGATTCTCAACAGTTATGTGCTTTTATTGCAATGGAGTATTTTAGAAACTATGAAAATTGTCAATATGACTTTCACATGGTCCACGGCAGTGCATGTATGTAAGTTTACAATGTTTCTTGCATTAAACCATTATTGTGTAAAAATCAATTAACACTTCTGATTATTTGTGAGTTTTATAATTGCCATCTTTTCTAGTGATTAGTGGCAAATAATTTGGAATTGGTGGCAAATTAAAAGTGTTTAGAGTTAATGCCTTAAAATAAGTTACAAGCAGAAAAAACTAAGCATTGAAAGCTTAAGATAAAACCTAAATAAGACATCATAAACACATTGTATAAACAACAAAAGAGTTTGTAAAAACAAAAAAAATCACAGTGACAACATAATATAGATCTGATTTAAGTAAAACGGACCAAAAAAAAATTCACAGAGAAAGCACTAATAAAACAACGTCAGTAAAAATATGTGTTAACCAAAACATAAAATATGTTGACTAAAGTGTCTAAGATACTTACAGCTTCAGATGAGCCAAACTTACAAAAAGTGTAATAAAACTGTAAAAATCATTTGATTCAAAGGCAGATAGATGTACATTAATACACTTTAAACTTAGACAAAATATAATAAATTAAAAAAATTACAAGCATAAGAAATATTTTTCAACTAAAATTTCTATTCACTGCAATAAAATCAAATCATTGTTTGAGTTTGATCAGAATTCATACAATTTAAGTTCAACTGCCACTTATTACCACAACATCATATTCCCCTTCCACAAAATTCTGATTCTGATAAGTAAAATATACATTTGTGTAAAGCCACAGATTTAAATACTAATTTATATTTACATAAGAATAAGAACACTGAAAAAAAAAAATTTTATCAAATAATATTAGCCAATTAATGCTAAATTCCAAATAATTGTCTATTACTTTTAGTTCTCAAATAACTTTTGAAATTCACATCAAAATACTGGTAGTTATTTTAAAATACTTTGACTTTGAGTGGATTTAAGATAGCACTTGCATTTAAAGAACAAACAGTTCTGTCTGCGCTTACAATATAATACAACCAAATGACAGTTGGCAGAAACCAGAATGGTTTCTTCTACTTTGATTTCAAAATAGTTATGCATTGAATGTCGTATATTATATTTTTGGATACTAATACTAAGATTTGTTTAAATACCGTATTTTTAACATAAAAGATTACCAATGGGAAGACAAGAGAAATATAGAAGTTTGATTCAGATCCCTTCCTCACCTTCCCCATGTGATCACAAAATCCCTCATTAAAATAAATTATAACAAAAATGATTAAATAATATACCTTCACATGAAAAGGGTAGATAATCCTACCATTGAATTCACCTGTAATTTTATGTTGAGTTATACCCACCTAACCATTAAATTTACATCATAAATCAGGTAGGTAAATTGGCTATATATTTCAACTGTCCAGATAATCCTAACCCTTCCTTATACATCATAGCCACTGGGCCAACTTCAAAAGGGGAATTCACCCTATGCACATCACAACATATAAAATATAAGCTAAGTTAAGCTGCTCTATTTTAGATGGACAAAAATTTGTTTTTTTTAATGTATTTGCATACATGTTACATTTTAAAGTGGCCACTTGGCCATTATTCTTTGTCTTAAAACACAACATTTTTAGTGTGGAGTAAAGTGTTAAATTTTTGTTTGTTTTATTAAACTAAATAAGCCTACAATTTAGCTATATTATTTGTTGTAACCATAAGTATGCAAATGTGCATTCATCTGCCAATCTATGCAAACAGATGCAAAATCATCATAGTATTCATAGCCAAGACTAACAAGCATGTCTATCTGAATCAGGTGAAAGATGAAATACATGACATCATATAATATAGTAAATACTCTATTGACAAAACACTGTCACTTACTAAATTCTACAAAGAGAACTCCTCCTTTAGAAATTTTTTTTATGAATTTTTATCTATACCGTAATTTTTTCAAAATGTTTGTGTGCGCTTGTAGTTTATTTTAATTTTTTAATAATTAAAAACAAATGAAATTGAATAATTTAATTTGTTCTTTAAATTTTTTCTTTGTTTTCAATGTTTTTTCTTTCCTCATACAGATTTTGTATGGTCAAATGTTTTCATGTTTCATAGTACAGCTTAGATCTTAATGTCATAATTGGCAAAGCTTTGCAAATCCTTTACTCAAATGACATATATTTGCTGGTTAATTCTCGTTGTAAGAAATTTCACTTAGGGAAATACTTTATTAACATCATTAATGACCATTCATGAAATTAAACAGTATTACTTAAACTAAACAAGCTAACATGTTTTTTTTCTATCACTAAATTAATAACTGTAGTAAAAGCAAGGTGTTTATAATAATTGACCAGGGCCACAATCTGTTGGAGCCACCAAATACTTTTGGATCAAACTTAAAGCAGTCGGCACTCTCGACAACATCAAAATTCTGAGCTGCACAGAAAGATGTACCA
The DNA here is from genome assembly GCA_949126835.1 of Anisus vortex. Classification (NCBI taxonomy): domain Eukaryota; kingdom Metazoa; phylum Mollusca; class Gastropoda; family Planorbidae; genus Anisus; species Anisus vortex. The sequence goes on along the minus strand of OX421507.1, from coordinate 13,127,307 downwards.
TTACCATAGGCTTCACCTGCAATGAAAGTTATTATAGATATAACTTTTGACATATAAATGATGTAGTTACTTCATAATATAGCATAAATCATATAATATCACTCAGTTCTGAACATTTCAAAATGTAATAGTTCTTTTAAATTTTGCTTCTAGCTACATAAAAAAACAAACTATTTTAACCCACAAACTGTGGCTGGCTGAAAAAGCCGCAAAAAAAATGATCTTCTTATCTTATACATTACAGACACTCCTTCTATAAAGAAGATTATTGCATCCTACGCTAATCCGTTGCCTGAGTCTAGTCTTGCATTTTTATTAATGCTTTAAATGATTTTAAAATACTGGTTTTCCTGGTTTGTTCAGGTAACCCATTCTATGTCCCGAATGCCACTCGGGAAGAAAGAGTGCATTTGTTCTCCCATAAGGGACAAGGAAAGTGTATTTGTCTTATGTTTATCTGAGCTTTGCAACAGGTTATTATTGGGTTGTATTTCTTCTAAAGTAGAGTTGTATTTCTAAATTATGATAAAATAGCAACTTCCAATCCAATATTTTAGAAAAAATATAGCTACTTCTTTATACTAATAAATAATTATCTGTTTCTTCGCTCTTTTCAAAACTTTGAAGTTATTTTTACAATGATGGTTGTCAAACCAATTTGTCACTACCCATTTTAGTGAAATGGAAGAAACTGTGGCTGGACCATCTGGCTTATGTAATAAATCAGTTATGAATATTTAAATAATGATATAAGTGATTCAGAAGATAATTGTTCAACTACACATGGAAATAATATTAGTATTAGTTTAGGTGCATCTTATAGTGATTCAAAAAGCTGAAGTCCGATGCTTTATGCTTTTGTCTAGGATTGATAGGCATCGCCCCAAAATCAATACCTAAGAGTATCTATTTTTATTGATTGTAGATGATTGTGGTTATGAATTTAACAATGAATGGCTGTTGTTCTGTCTTCTAATTACTAAAACTAATTTTCAATAAATTTAAAAGTTTCAGACAAGCTTTTGACTTGTTGTGTGTTGATCTCTATCTTGTTATGTCCATGACATCATACATTGTTGTTTTGACAAAATTATAAATTTCGGAATAATTTTTTTTCAAAAGCTATCAATAACTGAAACCTCTGAAAATAGTTTATTTTCTTAAAAGATAAATAAAACAGCTATTATATTCCATAAAAAAATTTAATAATGTGCCTTTGAAAAGAAGATATTAGTTGTCTTCTTAATTCTTGACCACTCAAAGGTCAAGGCCATGGTCAAATAAAGTTTTTTCAATCAAAACAGTACTTTTGATTCCCCCATTCAGTCTACTTAAAAGTTTATGGGGTCAAGCAATAAGATTTGCATGCCAAGATTTACATTTTCAAAGGTGCCCAAAAAGCTCTCAAAAGCCCGCACACTACAGCATGATTCTAAACCACAGTTAACACCACTGAGTTAACAGAATAGTTTATTGCTGTTTTCTATTGATGAACAGGATTTAACTGGAGTTTTCTAATATTAAAGAGATTGAATGATAAGGAATACAACTCTATTTTGTTTAGAGTGAGACCGTAACTTTTACAATTTGGTTACAATAATAAAATGTTTTTGTCAAATATTGATGGAAAGAGATCACAGGTTCTGAGTTAAAATAAAAAATAGTTCTGCTCACCAATTAAACTTTTATTGAATCCTGCATTCTTACACTCTTCATAAAGTGATTCGCAGTAGTCTAAGCATACTGATACTTTTCTGAAATATGAAACATTTAAAATGGCGTCAACACAAAAACGGATCCATTGAAATTTACTGAACATATTAAACATAGATAGGGCCTATACATATTTGTTTCAGAAATCATTTGATAACAGGCTGATGAAAAGAGAAACATTTTTTTTTTACCTATTGGCGGCATTGTAAAATTTATACTGCTCAGGACTGCAAAAAAAGCACATCAGGTAATTGATATAATTTCTACAGAGAACTGTGGCGCCATATAAAGGATCCATGGCTGAAAATACTGATGTCACCTCAGTTCTCTTACAGCAAGCATTGGAAGTGTACCAAGTACAATTGATCAGTCCACGTTCAACGGCAGGGTATCTGTTGTTGTCTGCGGAGTAACAGTTTAACCACATTAAAAATTTTGGCCATTTTACTTTACAAAACAATGTGTATATGTAAGTACTGTTACAGACGCCTCTTCTATACAGAAGAATATTGCATCCACGGATTGAGTCTAGTCTTGCATTTTGATTAGTGTTTTCAAATGATGTTAGGTTATTGGTTTTCCTGGTTTGTTCAGGCAATCCAATCCGTGTGAGTATGCCAGTCTGGTAAGAAAGAGAAATTGTAAGCTTTTGTTCTTGCATATGAATAACTGTTTTGGTCTCAGATTTTCTAAATCCAAGATCTATGTATTATTGTATGGTTGAAATATTTTTTTGCATGCACAGTGCGTAACTGCCTTATACTTTATCCAAATGTCAGGGGATTGTCAATTATGATTTATGAGGACCAACTTGAGATAACAGGAGTAGTCCCACTAGTAGAGAGCTTCTCACCAAGGAGATAGAGATGGCTGAGATGGTATGAACAATGTCAGCTGACTCCCTCCCCAGGACAGCCCTGAGATGGACCCCAAAGGGAATAAGGTCAAAAGGCAAACCAAAGGAAACATGGAGAAGAACAGTGGAAATGGATTTGAAGGCTAGAGGCTTGAACTTAGAAAAAGCCCCTCGAGCTGCATCAGACCGAGATAGATGGATATCTTTGCCAAGTCTTTGGCTTTTGCCTCAAGCTCAAGCGGGCATAGAGAAGATTGAGTGAGGGAGTGAGTAAATGAGATGGGTTGACTCAAAACTTTAATGACTCTATTTTAACTCTATGTTGAATCTCAGTCTATTTTAGCTCTAGTTAGACACTCTAACATTAGTCATTAGACTATATTGCTAGACCTATATTCCTATATATTATATCAAATAATATCAATTATATTTATAAATTTATATCATTATGATTAGATTAGGCCCATTGCCCATTGCCATTCATTAGGCCTATGGGCACCTATGGCCCTATCCTATTGTATAAACTATATTGAATTACTTAACTTACAGAAGTATGTACACTTATGCTTGTCTGCTTGGTGATATTTTGACCTCTCATGATATGTTACTTCTCCTTCTGTATCCAAAATTTGTTCATAGGTACTCTCTTCATCTGCTGGTTGAACGGGATTGGCAGGATTCCCACTTAATCGTTTATTTGTATCTTCTGTGGCAACAGAAGTTATTTTAATAAATATGCTCGTTGCTACAGCCAAACAAAACAGTGAATTTATGTGTATGGAGATTTTAGCTTGATTAGTAGCACACAAATTATTTATTAAGTGCTTCATTTATATTTCAAGTTTGGCGTGATCAGATTTAATTAAACAAAACTCCTATCCTATCTTCAAAACAATTTATTCAATAACTTAATGTTATGTTTGACCCGGAGATGAAGAGCTCATTTTTGTGCAGAAAATACTTTTACTGTTTGAGATGTGGCTATATATATGTATTTAGTTGTATGTAAAGGGGGCTTATACTATAATCACTACTATCCTTCTGTTAAGTCTGCATGTCTTATATTTGCAACCAGCTAGCTTTTTTTTCAAAACATAGATTCCTGTAAACCTATTATAAAAGTTTATTTATTTTTTAGAGGAGTCAACCTTCCCTTAAAACTATAGGCCTATCTGGGACAATCTACTAGTTCCAGTTTCCGGTTTGACTTTTGCATTTCCCGGATTAGTGTACTGTCAACAGAAGCTTTAGGCTACCCGTCAACTAGTCAATGGCCAATGTATTGAACTAACAATGCACACGATCAAAGAAGCAGTGCACTGGTTGTAAACATTAAACGTTTTTTGGCAAAACGTGCTCGTGGTGATCGAATCATTTATAAACAGAAGAAGCATAGAATTAAAGTGCAACATGCCGGCAAAGATGGCGACGTCCACTAGGACTTCTAGACAGAGACAGATGACCGAAACCGGCGAATCGAAAATATCATGGATAATAAAACTAATAAAGCTACTATTATTAGATCCTTCTGCACCATCTACTATGATGATTCTTCTTTTCATAGCAGAAATAGTCGTTAATGTACTGATTATTTTGAAAATTAAATGTAAGTCATCATATACCGATACCTGCTGGAATAGTTAGTCTACTAAATAGTAACTAATACTAATAAACTAGATCTAATAATTTTAAATGTAATAATAGGTCTAGGGCAGTCTTGGCTAATACTAATAGTAGTAATATTACACTACTGACTACTGAATGATACTGATATAATATAACTATAATAGTCATACTCAATACTCTCTAACTTAGTCGAACTCTAAAGCTAGGCATACAAACATCTACTACTATATTACTATAGTATAGTACTATAGATTTAGATAGGGTTGCCAGATTATCAGATAGGCCTACATATTATATATAACATGATGTTAAACATGGGTGTCAAAAATAGGACAAATTGTTTTATAATGTATGTATTGTTCTTGATTAGGCCTAAATCCAGTAATCAGTCAAATTTTATTGCCCTTCCTGTAGCGTAGCCTACCGACCAACTTAGCTGTTGATTTTTGCATAGGCCATAGGCCTACCTTCAGTACCGGCCATTATTTTACTAATTACTCCCAATGACCCAGACTTTATTTTAGAATGGCTGAAACATCAATAGAATTCCAAAATTAAAAAAAAAAAAAATTTGGTTGGTAAAAAGTGATAATAACCAGGGCTGAGGAGTCGGGGGACATTTTGGGTACCTGGAGTCGAAGTCGGCACACAATGCACTGACTCTTACCCCTACTAAATATAGATTGGAATTTTTAAAAAAAATCTAGTTTAAATGTCCCAATTCACAAAAAGTTATTATTAATTACTTTTCTACTGTAGGAATAAATACCAATGCATGCAGTAACTCACGTAACCGCAAAACGAACACGTTAAGTGACTGTGAAGAAGCATGCTTTTCATGTGCCTCACTATATGGCAATACATTCGCATATTAATACAGAGGAGTTGAAGTCGGAAGTACAAAAAACTGAGGAGTCGGAACATTTATCTACAGACTCCACAGCCCTAATAATAACGTCATTAACATAGAGAGTAAATTGCTTGAAACATAATAACTTACCTTATTAGAATAAAATCAAATTCTTAAAATACAGTGAAACCTCGTTTGTCACGGGCTGAAAATCCCTGAAGTAGGGACATCCTATTTACATTATTTATTTAACTTCAGACTTTTAAAACCCTCCCTTTACACACTGTTAGCAAACCACCCTTTACAGTAATGTACAGATATCTACATACAGTACATAGGCACAAATGTTTAGCAATATATCGTGTCTATTTACAGAATTTCTGGAAAATCTGCAATATATTTTCAAATATAGTATAGTGAAAAAAATCAGCGCATGTCAAACCGCGAAGTAGCGAGGGTTCACTGTAATTGGATTTATTCGTAATATTAAATTATAAGAAAACGTTTCACCAAAACATAGATCCATTGTAGCGGAAGGTAGATAACTATTGGCCATTAGAACCGCACTTTCAATTTCACACAAAAAACTCAGTAATAGGTAAATTATCGTAATTTTAATAGTGAAATAAAGCTCAACTATTCAGCTCTCTACTAAATATTCTGCCCGAGACTATGATTAAAGGTAAAATCCTTTATTTTGCTCTTTATAAAGACACCTTTCCTTGAGGAATATATGCATGCCTGGGACTCAAGGAATTTCATATTTTGATGACAATATACGTGCTCGGGATGGAGGACAAAAATGAGGTTGATAGAATAATATGCGCCCGGGTCTGTAAGGGTTAAAGGGTCTACACTAGCTATCAGTATTTAGATCTGTATAATTCAAAAATTAAAAGTCAATTCTACAATAGTTAGGCCTATACTATAATTTTAATTAATCACTCAACAATGTAAGAGTCTTAAAAAAAAAACTTTTCATTTTGTTATAGCACAAATGATAACCTATTTACTAATTGCATTCCATGCATGTTAATTTCTAAAAATGTAGGCCTCCAAAAAATTAAATATTACAAAAGCCAGACATTTTTAAAGGTTCTTAGCTTTGCCTGCCGTGGGGGGACAATAGGATAAAAAAGAGGATTTGTCCTCCTTTTGCTGAACGTCTGGCATCCCTAACTATAGATAAAGAGACTACTACAGACTACACTTCTACATATTCAAATGAATTTCAACTATATTTCAGGAGAGCTAGTTCTTTTTTTTAAAGTCTTTTTTTACTTTACAGATCTTTTGTCCTGGTTACAGAACAGTTGGTTTCGTTTGGCGATTGCATTTCTTTGATTTTTTAATCAAATTTGATAATTTGTGTGCGTTTCTATTAAAAATTGTGTTGTAAATGAAAACTGAATTACCCCCCTTTGCAATTTTGTATAAAAAAACAGTCTCCTCTTTGAATCCTTATTGTTGGCAGCTTTACATATTCCACCAAGAAGTAGGCCAAACCCTAGCACAAAAGCCTACAACCAGCTTGGTCACACAGGCCTCCTTAGAGTCCTACAAGCTCACAGCTGGTTTAAATTTTATTTAGAGTACAGTAGGCCTACTAAGTAACTTTTCCACCCTTAAAATTGGCATAGGTTTAGATAAGGTGTAAAATGTCAACTAATCAGTATATAAAACCAAAGCATGATTAAATATTTGTCTTGTTTTCCATCAGTGTATGGTTGAGTTTTGGTTTAAAGTTTACGCTTTTAATGTACTGTAATACAAAGCTTACTCTGCCACAGAGTCATTCATCCATCAACCTACATCATATACCATCTGCGTAAAATTTCCTTGAATTTAAAATATATCTGTTTGTTCATTTTAGACTCCTAGATTTGACCCATTCGGACAACAGTATACTGAGTATATATCTAAATCTCTCAAGCAAGATATTTCTATATAAAATATATATGCTGCTGAGATGGTTGATTTGAAATAAATAAACGTATGTCAATTATCTGACACATAGATCAGACATCAGGTCTATACATAAAATGTGTGCGCCCTAAGCGTATCCTTGGTTTTAGTCTCTAGTATTGTGAAACACATAACATTCATTTGCACTTACATTTCAACAGTAACAATATTACAGATGATAAATTGGTGACTCTTAAAAGGATGTGCAGAAAAATGCTTGGAGTTAATTGCCCTTAAGGTTGGATTCGTCTAGTTGTGATAATCAAAAACCTTTTTTTATAGCAGCTCCTCTTAATTTAATAACACATTTTTTTCCACTCCCTCAATCCAGACACAGAAATTGATTGGATTGCTTACATGCAAGAGGTCGAAGGTGTTGTGAATGGCACATATGACTATATGAATTTAAAAGGAGATACCGGTCCACTAGTGTAAGTTGTTTTTTTAGCGGGTGTACATTAACTGTAACAGTATCTATTTGTTACGTACTCGTGCAATATTATGTATTTGGCTGTTGTCTAGGTGTAGGCTCAATATTCCAAGAGTTGTTTGTTTTTATATGGGCTTGATTACTCCAGTAATTATGGTTCTATTTTAATATTCATTCAAAGTAACACTTTTAATTTCAATTGAAATCAACACCAGTTGCACGATAATTGTGATTTTATTTGTATAACACTTGAATACAAGACGAAGACACATAAGAAAAAATACAAGTCCAAAACTAATTCTGATAAACACTATGTACAAGTAATGTTCCTACTACGGAGATAAACTCTCAACTCGGAACTCAACTGAAACTAAACTCAACTCTCCGTCTGAAGGGAGAAACATGCCTTTTTAAAGTCTATCCTCTCATTACCCAGAAGTACTCATTGGTTAGGGTACAGCCAATCGTAACTAGGGGAAAAACTTCCACTCCCAAAAACACAGACACAAGTCTGGTTAGAATGTCGTTTAATTAATAGAACAACAGAGTTCGTTCCTCTTTGTTCGAAAATTAGGTGGGCGGGGCTAAGTCAGGGTTTAGCTTGAAAACATTAATCTTACTTAATTACAGTACATTGATTAAACTTCCCACAATATAACAATCATGCCAGACCTCAGGGTGTCCTTAAACCTTAGCAAAATAGACATTAAGGCGCTATTGGAGACGCTTCCAATTAAAGTATCTATGCAAGTGGGTGAGCGTATATGTGTTTTCTTCAGGGAAAAATGCGGAATGGGAGGAGAGAGGTAATTGAAGAAGGGGTGTAGGTGGGGCAGTTGTAGTTACGATTACAATTCAGTGTCACGACTTGTAGATGCCAGTGTAGTTTTATTACGATGGCTAAACAATTTGTAATGAATAGCAGGAAAGGAGGGTGGGAAATCTAATTAGGTTATAAAAACACAACGGGCTCAAACTTTCCCTTGGGATCTAGGTTAGTTTAAAAGGTCAGGGAGAGGGCGTTGGTGCAACTTTATAACACCTCCCATCCTAAAGGAAAAAGGAAATTAACCATAATCTAAAATGGGAAATTTGCTTTGGTCAAACTTATGTACATTTCAAAAAAGTTTACAAATGTCAATAATAAAATTCAAATCATGAATTGGGAATCATGATGAGTTTTTAAAGTCCCTTACAAACCTAATATTATTTCTGTAGCCTCGCTCATAAAGTGCAAAGGCTTTTAAAAGTAAGGTTATATTTTTCTGTAAAAATACAAGATAGGTGGGAACTAGTTGTTCCAAAAAAAAAAAGAAAACATATAAGTTTGCATAATACACATGTAAAGTAATTATATAAGAAACAAAAATCTTATAGTTACTTCAACAGTACTTGTAGTAATTGAATACCAATAACTTAATAATGTAGTCATGCATAAAAATATTTAAATGTAAGATGAGGGTAATATATATTTTTCTGAGTTACCAATAAATGTGAAGTATATATATATATATATTTATCAAAACTTTTAAGAAAAAGTTAAAATTGCATCTTACCAATATAAAAATATTGATAAGGTTTCAGTAAATAAGTAATGATTCATTTGATATAATACACATCTGTAAATCAATTCATAGGTGTTCTGGTAAAAGTTAACATGCATAAATCACATTCTAGATAAAGCATCGGCAATAACATTATCTTTGCCTTTAATGTGCTTTATGATTAGATCATATGACTGCAGAAACAAGCTCCATCTGAGAAGTCTTTGGTTCTGAGTAACCCTAGTCAAAAAGGTTAGTGGGTTATGATCAGTAAAAATCTCTATGGGATATGGAGAACCATTCACATAAAAGTCAAAATGCTTCAGAGCAAGTATAATACCTAGCAGTTCTTTTTCAATAGTGCTGTAATTTTTCTCATGGGGATTAAACTTCTGAGAATGATAACATATGGGGTGTTCTATCTTGTCATCATCTTCCTGAAATAGGACAGCTCCCATTCCAGTATCACATGCATCTACTGCTATCTTAAAGGGTTTTTCAAACTTAGGTGTTACTAACACAGGAGCATGGGACAATATAAGCTTAAGTTGTTCAAATGCTTTATTACACTCGTCAGCCCATTTGAACTTAGAGTTCTTCTTCAGAAGGTCTGTGAGTGGACATGCTATGGTAGAAAAGTTTGCACAGAACTTACGGTAATACCCTGCCATCCCAAGGAAACTTCTAACATGTTTTCTTGTTTGAGGGATAGGGACATTCTGAATGGCAGTTATTTTGGCATCAACTGGTTTAATTTTTCCACCGCCAACAATATGACCTAGATATTCAATTGTGGCGTGCCCAAATTGACTTTTAGCTAAGTTTACTGTTAAGTTTGCATTGTCTAACTTTGTGAACAAATGTCTCAATTGTTTTACGTGGGTTGGAAAATCATTGCTGTATATGACAATATCATCTAGATAAGCATTGCATTGAAAAATGTCTTGTACAATTGAGTTGATTAATCTTTGAAAGGTAGCTGGTGCATTTTTCAAACCAAAAGGCATTACTTTGTATTTAAACAAACCGTCAGGGGTTGCAAAAGAAGAAATTTCTTGGGCCCTAGGAGATAATGGGATTTGAAAATATGCAGACAAGAGGTCAATTTTGGTTACAAATTTTGCATCACCAATCTTGTCAATGAGGTCATCTATTCTGGGTATTGGGTACGAATCAGTTTTAGTGACCGCATTTACCTTCCGGTAATCAGTGCAGAAGCGGAGGGAGTTATCTGCTTTTGGGACTAACACACATGGGGAACTCCAGTCACTAGCACTGGCCTCTATTATGTCATGCTTCAGCATGTATTCAACTTCCTGCCTTATGTGTTGAAGTTGAAAAGGGTTAGCCCTATAAGGGTGTTGTTTAAGCGGTTTGCAGTCTTCAACAATAACCATGTCATACTCAATGAGGTGAGTCCTTCTAGGAACATCACTAAATAGCTGTGGAAAATCTGCAATCAAATTTTTTATTGAACTTTTCTCAGTCAAAGATAAATGATAGATCTTAGCATCAAAATTGTTCAAGGTAGTGGAGTTTTGCAATTTGCATTCTGCAAATTTGTGTTCAATTTTATAGAGATCAGTAGGTATCTGAGTGATAGGGGTCATGGGAACAATAGGAGGATTTTCCTGAGGTATACCCTTTTCCCTATGGAAGTAAGGTTTCAACATATTAATGTGACATAACCTCTTTTCCCTTCTGCGGTTAGGGGTTTTTATCAGGTAATTTACACTACTGATTTTTTTCTCAACCTCATATGGTCCTGAGAATTTTGCACTCAGTGGTTGACCAGGGATAGGAAGGAAAACTAAAACCTTGTCTCCGGGGTCAAAACTCCTTATTCTTGCTTTCTTGTCATACCAGGTCTTCATTGTGCCTTGAGCCTGTGACAAATTAGATTTAACACAATTAAAAGCATCAAATAAATGGTTTTTAAATTTGTCAACATAAGATAACAGTCCCGTGGTCTCTGTTGACGTTGTCCAAGTTTCTTGGAGCAATTTCAGAGGTCCTCTAACAGTGTGGCCAAATATTAGTTCGAAAGGACTAAATCCGAGGGATTCTTGTACAGCCTCGCGAGCAGCAAAGAGTACGAGGGGTACTCCTCTGTCCCAGTCTTTCGAATGTTCGAAACAGTAAGTCCTTAACATGGACTTGAGTGTTTGATGGAACCTTTCAAGGGCTCCTTGGCTCTCTGGATGGTATGCACTAGACACATTGTGCTGGATACCTAGACGCTTGAGGACTTGACCAAACAGTTTCGACGTGAAGTTTGTCCCTTGGTCCGATTGAACAGTCCGTGGGAGGCCATACCGAGTAAAGAAACCGGTTAAGGCGTCCGCTATTTTGTCAGCTGTGATGCTACGCAGCGGAATGGCTTCAGGGAATCTGGTTGATGAACACATTATAGTGAACAGAAATTGGTAACCCGCCTTGGTTTTAGGTAGGGGTCCCACACAGTCGATCAGTATTTTACTGAACGGTTCAGAAAACGCTGGGATTGGTTGTAGTGGGGCAACCGGTATGGTTTGGTTCGGTTTGCCAACCATTTGACAGGTGTGACAAGACTTGCAATATGATGCGACGTCTCTGCGTAGGCCTGGCCAATAAAAGTAAGGGAGGACCCGATGATAGGTCTTGTTGACTCCCATATGACCGGCAAACGGTAGATCATGGGCGATGTGTAGAATATCGTTGCGATATCTAGCTGGTACCATAATCTGGTGGGCGTTTTCCCAGTTGCTGTCACTTGTTGCTTCTCGTGGTTTCCACTTTCTCATTAGGAGATCATCCTTTAGGTAATAGCATTCAGCTACATTTTCTGATTCAGCAGCAGTAACTGCTTCTTCCCTGAGCTTGGCGAGTTCTATGTCGTTCTGTTGCTCTTGGATCAATAGCTGTCTCGGGGACAGACTATTTTCGTTGGTCTCTAACGATGGACCTTCGAGGAGACGGGCAAAAAATGTTGCGCTTAAGTCTACTTCGGGTAGTTCTCGTGAGGATTTGTTGGTGGTCTCGTTGGACTCAACGTTGTTACGGCTCATGCCCCTGGTGATAGCGCACACAGGATATAGGTAAGCATCTTCTGTTGGCTTATCATTCAGGTCGGGGTCACGAGTCATGATGGGTTCAGGTTTTACTCTTCCCCCAGCTAAATCATTGCCTATGAGTAGAGATATTCCCTCAAAAGGCAAAGCAGGCTGTACACCTACAGTAACAGGTCCAGATATCAACTCTGATTGAAGTTGTATCCTGTGTAGAGGAACTTCCATGTTCTCCATTTCTACACCTCTCAGCAGTACATTTTGTCCAGTGTATGTCTTTTCAGACAACGGGATGGTTCCTTCTAGGATCACAGTTAAGGAAGCACCTGTGTCCCTGAGGATTTTGATATGCTTTCTGCCGAGTGTATCGTTTGGCAACGACACATAGCCATCTGAAATGAAAGGCATAAAGTCCTTGAGGTTTGTGTTCTCAGGATCTTTATTGGTGACCTGTTCTAAATTACTGCCAAATTTTGACGAACTTGAAGCTAGGCTGCAAACGGGAGTTGTTTGTAAACTCTGGTTAGAGTTCAGCAGACTGTTCTCAAAGACAACCGTCTTTTGTCTCTTAGAGATGGCCTTTCTCATGGACGAATGGTTACTTGAAACGTCTTGATCTGTGCTCTCTGTCGGAGTACTCTGTCGACTGGCACTTTTCTGAGAATTAGTTTTGTTCTCAAAATGTTTCCTGTCGCTAGCTGTTGTCTGGCAAGTAGAGTTGAGTATATCTAGTTCTATTTCTGAGTTGTTCTTATACGTAGCAGTGTTTATCATTGATCTGGAGACATAGCAACCAGCCAATTCTTGCTTAGGTTTGTTGACCTTTCTGTTTAAGGTCCAACAATTTTGTTTTGTATGCCCTTCTTTTTTGCAGTGTTGGCAATACGGCTTTGTATTTTGTGTTTCGTTGTATTTCTTGGTGTTGCTCACACTGGTGTGAATAGTACTACTGGGTTTCTGTCTATAAGACTCATTCGTGTTCTGCTTTACTGTACTTTTGAATTTGTCATTTTGATAAGTTTTTACTGTTGGGTGTATTAAAACGTAGTCATCGGCTAATCGAGCTGCTGCCTGCACCTGTTCAATGCCTCTGTCAGCTATATGGGTTCTTACATCTACTCTAACACAATTTAAAAATTCTTCCAACAAGACACTGTTTTTTAATTTCTCAAAGTCATTGGAAACGTTCCTTGACCTAAGCCAACGATCAAGTTGTTTTTCTTTCACACGCAGGAAGTCTACGTGTGATTGATCGTGGTCTTTTCTGGCTTCTCGGAACAGCTTCCGGTACTTTTCTGGCACCATCTCGTATGCTCTAAGTACTTTGTCTTTGATGACATCGTAGTTATTGTCTTCTTCAGCTTTCAGGGTTAGAATGACATCCATGGCTCGACCTTTATTTAGGGCTGAACGGAGCAGTAAGGCTTTCTTTTCCGTTGGAAAACTGTAATCTTCAGATGCCTTTTCGAACAGCAAGAAAAATTCATCAACGTGTGTTTCTTTAAATTCTGGAATATGTTTCTTGAATTTGATAAGATCAACGTTAACACCTTCTCTGCTAATGTTTGCACCTTGCAGGCGTGCCATTTCAATGCGTTCCCTACTTTCAGCTTCCATTTTAGACAGTTGTATCTGGATACGCTCCTGGCTTTCAATTTTATGCATTTCAAGTTGAAACTTCAATTGTTCATTCATTACAGGGCATTCTTGATTACGATCAGGTGTTCTTTCATGATAACTAACTGTATCTTCTTCATCACGCTCTTCTGTAACAGTATCAGTGGTTAGTTTGCCCTGTGCTATCAGGCACTCTTTTATTTCATCTACTAATTTAAATCTTGTTGGTGTTGTTTCTGATACTTCTATTCCCAAAGATTGAGCAAGTCCTTTAAGTTGTGTGAGTGACATTTTGTCTAGCTCACTGATGGTAATGTTTGAATCCATTGTATTTTTTTTTTTAATGTAAAAAAATGTTTGTTTAAATAAATGGCCAACTTACTTGAGTTGTCGTAAAAAATAACAAAGTTCTTTTCAATAAAACACCACAGTTCAAATATAGTCCATTGTAAAACACAGTTCAAAGTTGACATTAATTATTAGTAAACGTTGAATGAGCAGAGTCTTGAAGCAAAGTTATTTTAAGACAAAACTGGAATATTCCGGACACGAGATCCCAATAAATATGTTACGTACTCGTGCAATATTATGTATTTGGCTGTTGTCTAGGTGTAGGCTCAATATTCCAAGAGTTGTTTGTTTTTATATGGGCTTGATTACTCCAGTAATTATGGTTCTATTTTAATATTCATTCAAAGTAACACTTTTAATTTCAATTGAAATCAACACCAGTTGCACGATAATTGTGATTTTATTTGTATAACACTTGAATACAAGACGAAGACACATAAGAAAAAATACAAGTCCAAAACTAATTCTGATAAACACTATGTACAAGTAATGTTCCTACTACGGAGATAAACTCTCAACTCGGAACTCAACTGAAACTAAACTCAACTCTCCGTCTGAAGGGAGAAACATGCCTTTTTAAAGTCTATCCTCTCATTACCCAGAAGTACTCATTGGTTAGGGTACAGCCAATCGTAACTAGGGGAAAAACTTCCACTCCCAAAAACACAGACACAAGTCTGGTTAGAATGTCGTTTAATTAATAGAACAACAGAGTTCGTTCCTCTTTGTTCGAAAATTAGGTGGGCGGGGCTAAGTCAGGGTTTAGCTTGAAAACATTAATCTTACTTAATTACAGTACATTGATTAAACTTCCCACAATATAACAATCATGCCAGACCTCAGGGTGTCCTTAAACCTTAGCAAAATAGACATTAAGGCGCTATTGGAGACGCTTCCAATTAAAGTATCTATGCAAGTGGGTGAGCGTATATGTGTTTTCTTCAGGGAAAAATGCGGAATGGGAGGAGAGAGGTAATTGAAGAAGGGGTGTAGGTGGGGCAGTTGTAGTTACGATTACAATTCAGTGTCACGACTTGTAGATGCCAGTGTAGTTTTATTACGATGGCTAAACAATTTGTAATGAATAGCAGGAAAGGAGGGTGGGAAATCTAATTAGGTTATAAAAACACTACGGGCTCAAACTTTCCCTTGGGATCTAGGTTAGTTTAAAAGGTCAGGGAGAGGGCGTTGGTGCAACTTTATAACATATTACAATTGATAATTAGCTGTCATATTAGTTCCTTAAGCACAAACACTCTTATAACAAGTTGATTATCATCAGAAGACTATTATAAAAACAACAATTTAGCAATGGCTATTAAAAAGTACAATATTTCCAGTATGTAATTTCCATCTATTATGTCTGTAAATCTAAAGATATATGTATTAAATTATTAATATATTAAAGAATTACATGCAAAAAACTTTTACATAAAGTATTGAATTAATGATTTATATTGAATAAGTAAAAATATTTGAAACAAAACTATTCATGACAAAAGTTGTGGAATCAAATCTAAAGTATTTTTTAAAAATTGTATGCCTAAGCTTTTTTTTCCTTTTTTTATTGTCTAGCTATCCAGCAGGATTTGTGTACATTTTTATGGGATTCTACTATTTGACAGACTATGGTTCAAATGTTCAATTGGCCCAGTATACGTTTGCTGTCATCTATTTGTTAAATCTTCTGGTTATATTTGACATTTACAGACAAGCTAAGAAGGTAACTGTCAGATTTTTTTTTCTGTATTCATTTAGTTGTGACTCAATCCTGATATTGGTGATATGAAAGAAGACACATTCGTTTGAACAATTTCCTTTTTTTTCAGGTTCCTCCTTTTGCCTTTATCTTTATGTGTGCACTTTCTTACCGGATCCACTCTATCTACGTGCTGAGGCTATTCAACGACCCTGTGGCCATGTTGTTCTTGTATGTATCTGTCAACTTGTTTATCAGATCACATTGGTCGTGGGGATGTCTCTTGTACAGGTAGATAACATTTAACATTTCGTTTCACTACACAGATCAATATTTGAAGGCCGAACACATGAACTAATAAAAAACATCATAGCTTGACTTGTTGTTTTTTTTCTATTTTCAGCCTAGGAGTCTCAATCAAAATGAATCTCCTTTTGTTTTCTCCTGCTTTACTATTTTTATTGATAGCTTCACAAGGTGGACAGGGAACACTGAAGCACCTCACAATTTGTGCATTGCCACAAGTAAGTGAAATGTATTCATTCATACTCACCTTCATAAGCGTCTCCTTGTTAAATGTTTTCAGAATTAATTATTAGCTCTTTTTGTTTCTACTATATTGAAGCTCTTTTAAAAAAGTTGACAAGTGTTTTTCTTAAAAAATGAGTTGTTACAAAAGAGCCTTTTTGGAGCAATATTGAATTTGGTTGACTAAACTAGTTGACTAGACCGGCTTAAACTCAACAATGCCCACAGCAGCTGTATGCTTCTAAAAATAGTAATTGAGTATAAATCGTTAAGAACTTAAAATGAGATGACAGTTTCAAAATAACCCTGTATAACGGTGCAAGTGCAAGTGGCTGATGGCTGAGATCAATTTATAAATTACATTAAGCTGGCTATTATAATAAACAAGCTAAATTGTCCGGCGTTGCCCGGGGAAAAATTATATAGGCCAGTAGATGCAGATAAAAATTGTATAAACTAAAATGAACAGAAAGCTATGATACTTTAAAAAATATAATTATTATTTATTTCGTGAAAACATTTTATAAAGTAATTTAAAATAAATATTGTAATCGGGTTAAAAAAAATAGGCATGTCATTTTATTTTTTTTAAAGTTAGGACTATCCCTGGCTGAGAGTCTAACAACAGTAGCCCGCTTGTCTGAAATATAATTATTAGATTTTACTTACTGAAAAAAATTTAGGAAAGCTTTAAGTCCAGAAAATTCTTTATAAGAAAAGTAATGTTAATGGAAATGTAGAAAAAGTAGCCTCCCTTTATTGATATACAGAAAAAGAAAAAAAAAGTTTTCAGTGTGAAATAGAACCCAGGTCACTCCGCATGGCACTCAGCTCAGCTAGGGAGGACACATGGTGGAAGCGACATCGCAAAAGTAAAATATTACGAGGCATTAGGGTCTCATGTTTTCCAATTAACCAATGGGAATCGGAATACACACACACATCCTAAGTTATATATAGAGATTATTAAAGATTACAATGAATTTTTTTTGTAAAGTTATTATATACTGATATATATTTCCTAAGATCAGAAGCATGAAGAAAATGCTAAAGGTTGCCCCCGCACAAACTTCCTTTTTTCTTTTTTACCTCGAATTCCTCAAATATGCATTTTTATTTATCAGCTTAGTTGATTTCACTTTTATTACAGGTGATCCTAGCAATGCCATTCCTCCTGACCAATCCCTGGGGCTACATCATCAGGTCGTTTGATTTGGGTCGCCAGTTCTTTTACATTTGGACCGTCAACTGGCGGCTTTTGCCAGAGGAGGTTTTCCTCAACAAATATTTCCAAGCTGGGCTGCTGTTGCTGCACGTCTTTGTGCTTCTATTGTTTTTCTGGTTTAAATGGAGACGGTAAGTTGCTGACCAAACAAAAAGCTCGTTTCATTGTTATAGCATTAGTGAATACCAGAGTTTTCATTTAATGAACATTTCGTATCTGAGGTTATATCCTGCTTATTGACCTTTGGTGGGCACGGTGGCCGTGCGGCAGCGCATTAGGCTGGCGCACCGAAGGTCCTGGGTTCGAATCCTGGTGCTGGCTAGGGTTTTTTTTTCTGGGTGCTGGAGGGTGTCCCTGAGTCTACCCAGCTCTGATGGGTACCTGACCTTAGTTGGGGTAAAGTAAAAGGGGTTGTGCATAGTGCTGGCCACACAATCACCTAGTATGCCGTAGCCACAGAAACTGGATCAATTTGGTCCGACTGGTACTTTACTTACTTTACTTATTGACCTTTATTGTCTCCATACAAAAGTTCTGTAAAATAGGAAGATCTAAAAAAGAAAAAAAACTATAAAATATATTGGATACACTTTCAATTTTAAACAAAACACCAAACTGCATACAGTATAAAATAAAATTTATGAAAACCATTAGTCTCTCTATATATGTTGATTTAACCAGCTTTTACAATTCCTCTGCAGGTGTATTCCTTCATTAAAGCTCCAGTGGTCAAGTAAAGGCTTACAGCAGAGGCTCAGTGCAGATCATATCCTTTACAGTTCAACTATAAACAACAACAGTGTACAAAACCTTTGTTTTTAAATAGGAATTAAATGGGAGCCAATAGGAAAGGAGCAATAAACACCAATGCATAATCTGTACTCACCACAGAGGTTTGCTTTACAACTCATATGACCCTAGGTAGATTCATGTAGACCTCCTTCCCCTCGTTAATAACTGAGGAAAAGCTTTTGGAATTTTGACCCAGTAATCCAGCACTATTTCTGATCCTCATCTTCCGGTATGCAGCTCATACAAGAGTATGAGAGAGTATTCACCACAAATTGTTATATTCTAGATTCTTTTCCTCCCAGTCATACAAGAGTATGAGAGAGTATTCACCACAAATTGTTATATTCTAGATTCTTTTCCTCCCTGTCCATGATTGTCTTTTAGACATCTTGTTGGGTAGACTTTGGCTGTTTTAAGCCCCAATCAAATCTGTCCCTCCCTTTGGCACAATAGTCCATTGAGAGGCTTTGGCTTGCTTGACCACGTCCTCCCACTCAGACCCTATTCTTCTTTTTTCAAACAAAGCTTGAACTCCAAGATGTCATAGATCCATCTCCACATCGTCCCTCCATCCATTTTCCTAAAGGATGTTGGTTAAATGGTTAATATATTCCCTAAGCCGCTATTGCACCTCCCGAAAAAGCACATAATACAAAATTCAATATTGTTATAAAGGGCCTGATTTTTCTTAACAGTAGCACAGATACTTTATATTTTATTCTCAGCTAATTTCATTGGAATGTGTTTTAGCCGCTCCTTACACTATCAGTTTTATGTGTGGTACTTCCATAGCTTGCACTACTTGGTTTGGTGTACACCATACCCTAATGTCATCAGGTAAGTCCAACTTAAACAATTATTATTATTTAAAAACTACAAACATTTGACTGTTGTTATTTTAAAAATATGTTTCCAGTGTAATGTTTGACTCTTCCTGCATGTATTTCTTTCTTTTGATAATAATGAACTACGGTACCTGTTTTTTGATCCAGTTATAATAATTAAAGTAATTAAGTAAAGTACCTTTAGACCAAACTGATCAGTTTCTGGGGCCACTTCATACTAAGGGATGTGTGGCCAGCACAATGCCCAGTCGCATTTACTTTAGCCCAACTAATATCAGGTACCCATCAGAGCTGGGTAGATTCAGGGACACCCTCAAGGCCTGGGAAAAATCCTAGCCTCCACCAGGATTTTGAACCCAGAACCTTCTGATCGCCAGTCAAACGCGCTTCCGTTCGGCCACCGTGCCTTTTATAAAATAATTTAAACTGGCTTTAAAAAAAACAAGTTTTGATTCAATTTTTCATCTAATTCCCCCCCCCCCCCCCCATAGAATCCTGTTACTTGGAGTTATTGAGTTCTGCTGGAATACCTATCCATCCACGGTGGAGAGCAGTAGCTTGCTTCACGTCTGCCACGCATTTATCCTGGTTGGTCTCTGGATGGTTGTAGTGAAGACTGTCGGACAGCCCAGTGATGGCAGGAAGGTTGACCCCAAAGAAGGAGCCCCAAGTGTCGGCAAGGTCAAGGTGCGATGATCACCCAGCCCCTGAAGTTTGATTTCTTCTTTCAACGTTTATGTGGTAGTGTACTCCTTCCCCCATTAAACATTCCTCCTTAGGCCTGGATGTTAGCATTTATCACCGTGTGCCATTTACAAACAGTGAGTTTGATTCATTAGATGTGGAGCTTTTACAGAGAAGTGTTTTAATGCTGATTGATACAGACATACAAGTTGACTAGTGACATTTAATTGTGTTCATAGTAATAATAATATTTTTTATTGTACATACAGGTAATGGTTCGGTAAAGGGAGACTATTTGTGTATTGTGTCATCTGTCCACTGGATGTTTCATTTTGTTTATCTAGTATATATTTTGGTAATTTAAGAAATGTCTTTTATTTTAAATTAAATTGGCTGGAAAATAGTTATCATAATTCATGTATAAAAGTAATAACTTGATTGATATTTGTGATTTTCTGTGTTAAAGAAAATATTTGTCAATTAAAACTAGTTTTATGATTACTCCCCTTAGACTGCCAAAGATTTTTTTTTCAGCTGTTTTTAATTGGCAATGAAAACTTCAATGTGTTTTGATTGATGAAATAGAATTTCCAAACATCCCTAATTTCAGTGTCATCACATTGTTATGTTAATGTTTTCTGCACAGGGCAAAGCATAATTAATAAAAACATCTTTTTTTTTAAAGCATTTCAGTCCAGACTATACAGTACACAGATTCTATTGTTGATATCAAGCTTACAATATGTTGTCTTTCTTCTTAAACAAATTTTTTTTTACCATTGTGAAGTTTTGACATTTGTTTTTATATAAGTGTCAGTGTGAGCTGTAACAGTGGCCAATTAATATATCTGTGTAACATTGGTCAAGTATATGTGTAACATTGGTCAAGTATATGTGTAACATTGGTCAAGTATGTGTAACATTGGTCAAGTATATGTGTAACATTGGTCAAGTATATGTGTAACATTGGTCAAGTATATGTGTAACATTGGTCAAGTATATGTGTAACATTGGTCAAGTATATATGTAACATTGGTCAAGTATATGTGTAACATTGGTCAAGTATATGTGTAACATTGGTCAAGTATATGTGTAACATTGGTCAAGTATATGTGTAATTTTTCTCAAGAAACTGTATGACATGATGTATATATTGGTTTTAAAAGTTGGCAATTATTTAGTGTGCTTAGAAAAAAAAAGCAATGTTTTTTTCTATTGAAACATTTTATTTCTTTTGTAAGAAACATTGCAGTGCACAAATTTTGTATGTCATTCTACACTTTTGCCCAACACTATTGTCCATTGTTGAAAAAATGTTTGTGTAGATTTCTACAAGTTTGTTTGTAATTTCATGAATAAACATGAGTGTCTTAAGTCAAGAGCCTGTTGATGTTGCATATTTCAATAATGCACACAGCTGTGAGTGGAATATTTACACAGCTGTGCAATGGTTGAATTCTAATGTGACAAATTTTATTGCTGTGACATAGCTAGGCAGCAGCTCATTGGGCAACACATTGTTGATATTATCATCCAGTTTGAATTATTCTAATTCAGTCAGACCAACTATATGAAGAGGTTATTTTTTCCAAAATGTTCACAGGCCTTATGGATCAACTTGGTCTGAACGGGTTACTAACTTTCTTATGTTTTAAGATGCATATGTAGAGCAGAGTAAATGGGTAGGGGTGATCAACAGTGCAATGTGGTTAGTATGAATTTTTGGGGGCAAAACTTGGCTTGGATTCAGGCTCATTGAGCTCTATAATTCTAGCTCTTTCAATAAGTCATGTTAATCTATGAGGCTAGTGGAACATTGTTCATCTGTTTCCTCAGCCAGGGACTACAATGGGAATTAGTGGCCAGCACAACTGCCCAAGTGTTTTTACCTTATCTGAAGTACAGTAATCATCAAAACTTCTGTCACACTAAATAAAACAAACAAACTTTTCTTATGTGAATTGTGAATGTTTTACAATGTCAGAAAATATTTCTAAAGGTTAGACCAGGTCATTTTTATAGCTTTTTTTTGTTCCATCAATGACTATAATAAGATGGACCGCTTGCTTTAATATTTCTGCTATTTGATGACTCGAATGACTTCTTTTCAGAATTCCTAATTCCCTTTTGTATTTTACACTTCCGTTTTATTTAATTGCTATCATTTTCTCAATGAAAAATTAAAATCAAAAGTTGAATACAGTGGAATCATTTAGGGTTAGGCTAAGACAGTGCTATTGGATGCGCACGGAAAAAGAACATACAAGCTCTAAAAATAGAGCAAGCGGTCCATCTTATTGGTCTTTGGTTCCACAAATTTTTGCTGCATTTTGGGCATAAGATCCTCTCTGTCATTTTCTGAAGTCATCTCTAGAATAGTGTTTTATACACCACTGCCAACTATTCACTCCTGGATAGAGGAGTGGGGGGGGGGGGGGGTATGTTAAAATAACCTGAGACATTTCAAGCTTTTACTTTGACATTTAAAAAAAAATTTGTTAAAAAACTGAGGTATGAGGTGTAATAATATTTGGGTTAATGATAATGTACAATGGTCTGTGGTATTATTGAAATGTCAATAAATTGTTGTCTTCCATTCAGCTATTTATCTGTTATTCTTGTTGTTTTGTTTTGTGTGATAATATTTGTGTTATCTTATCTTATATATTACATATTAATTTGTGCACAGAGTATAAATTTGTTTGGTTATAAAAAAACAACAATTTTAGTAAAAAAAATATTTTTGAAAAATGAACATTTTAAAATATTCAACTTAATTTTGTCAGAATATTGTACAGTAGTACATTTTTTTGTTGGCCAATGGTATTGAAAGAAAAGATATTCCAAAACAGGAAAACATAAGAAATTAAAAAAATATGTTAACATTTATTATACAAATAATTTGACATTTAATGACATTCTCGTGTCATCAAATTATACACAAAACTAAATGGCAATCACAGAAGTAACAATAGTTTCAATTTTTTTACAGCTCTAACTACAATAAGCAATAATAGAACAAATTTAAAAAAAATGTAAATATTTTATGATACAGCGGTGACGATCTACAGACTTTTAAATGACTGACATAATAAAAATGCTCTTGTCTTTTAAATATAAAATCAAGTAAGCATTGTTGGATTAACTCTTAACAGGGTTCTCACACAGTCTGGAAAAGTCTGGATTTAAAAAAACAACAATCAAGGCCTGGACAACCTTGAATATTTGCATTTTAGCCTAAAAAAAAAAGCCAGTCAGCCTGGAAATTTATCTAAATCTATATTTATATCTAAATTTATTATAAAAATCAAGGTCAGACAAAAAACGCCAATCCCATTTTTATACGCCATAAACGCCCACTCACCAAGCCTTTTAAAGATTGATACCTCATTCACGCAATATTTAGGTCACTTAGGGGGAGGAGGCGTGTGACCATTTCCCAAATAACGTTCCAGCAGCCTGGAATTTGGCTCTTATAGCCTTGAAATAGTCTGGAAACAGCCTTGATTTTTTCAGGAAAAATGTGAGAATCCTTTCTTAAGCTTAAGCAAAAAATTAAAAAAACTCGCCTACTCGCCTAGGGCATCAAAGGAAACGGCGGGTACTAGCAAAATTTTACATAGCAGGAATTTAACAGTATCCCTGGATCATGTCAAGTGCAATAGCTGGATTTTGGTGATGCTGAACCGGATCCACACACAAAAAAAAGAGTCTTACATTACAAACAAAATCTTGTAAGTTATAAAAGTACAGAAATAAAAGGGCGTATGCAAAAAACAAAATTACTGAATTACTGTAAGTTTGATTTGATTGCCATAAATAATTTGTAGTTTATGGTTTATTATTGTTTATACTTTGAATTTGTATATAAAGTGGGGGGTGGCACCAAAATATTGTATGTGCATAAGGCCTCTCAGGGTCTTGTTCCGGTCCTGGTTGTGAAACAAACCAATGTGAGACAGTATAATATTGATGTATTGGTCTATTAATATGAAAAGATCACAAACAGGCAAGAACAGATCAAAGAAATAAATAAAAGGATCACAGTAAACTCGTAAGAATCGGTTTCTTTCTGTTTCTTTGAAAGTCTTGAACTTAAAGGCCAACGAACCCTGTCCATCTGGTGGAGGATTGCCTCCCTTGCGCCCGACCAGCTGTTTGGGCCGAAGAGTCTGTACTGGTAAGATGTGCAAGGGCCGAACACACAGGACAGCGCCAAAAGTGGGTCAGAGAGTAATAATTCACCTGATTGGTTTAATGATAACAAATGTAATATAAATTTACATAAATTTACAATATATACATATATATATATATAGCCATGTATAAGATACAGCACGGTGTAAGGGCGATAGTAAACTATTAGTAAGGACATTATTGAGTATCTTGAGAGACTCTCTGGTGCCAGTGTGGAAAAGGTGGATAATTCTTCATGCCATTTCTTATAGCCTTTGCACTGGTTGTGATATGCTATGCTCGTATTAGGTTTAACCGAAGACTCTAAAAAGATGGACCTCTTGCTCTCTTTTTAGAGCTTATATTATGTCTTCTTGCGCAACCACTAAGGCTGTCTTAAATGACTTCTAGTAGTTCTACGCTCCTACGATTGCATTAAGGTTATACATCTTTCGATTTTAATTTTTCATTTAGGAAATCATAGCGATTAAATAAAACGGAAGTGTGGGCCTACAGTTCAAAAGGGAATCGGGGATTCCGAAAAGAAGTCATTCGAGTTATCAAATAGCAGAAATATTAAAGCGAGCGGTCCATCTTATTATTATAGTCTTTGGTTTAACAAGTTAAAATGATTAGGCAAAAGTTTCACATTCAATGCATGGGGTCTGCTAGGTCTTGAGTTTGCAGTAAACAATGGCGTCATACAGTCATACATACCTACGCCAAATAAACACGTGTGTCACAATCTCTACGTTTTGCTTCACCAACACATAAAACTAAACATTCTAAAAGAGCGCTTTTTTTATACACCCCCAGTTTCCATAGTCACGCCACTGTCAATAGCCTATAGGGCCAATGTAAATAAAACAAAAGGCTCTAGAGAATAAAAAAGATTTGATATCAAAGAAGTTCCTGTAAATTGTAAATAACTTGTAAGTGACAGGTAAAAACTAGATCTATTCGCCTGTCACACTTCATCGTCAAAATAGTTATAGGCCAGTGCTGCATTTTGGGATTGGGGAGTGTGGGTTGGGGGGAGGAGGCGGGCTTCTTCCTAAATCTAAAATTAGACCTATAGACCTAGATCTGTAAAAAAAAAAGTGTGTCAAAGCCGTTCGTGTCATTTTGAATTTCGGGATTAAAGTAAAAGGCGGAATCTCGCTTGAAGTAAGCTAAAGGATTACTTCCGTCACATTGACGCTCTCAAATTTCACTTCTTGGGAAAGGGGGGCGGGAGGGGGTGTGACATTCTAAAAATAGCAGTGCATAACATGAATTACCCCACTTGGGCCTGCAACCAATCAACTGAGCCAACTCGTCCATGTAAGGGATGTAATCCACTTGAAATGTGTGACGTTGCGTTTGGACGTACCTCTGCTGCAAGGAACGTCTCCTCCTATCGATGTCTGCCATCATCTCGCGACGAGTTGGGGAAGGGACATCACCCTGAGAGTTCGATGTTTGAATTTATTTTTTTTACTTTCTTGCATGCCAAAGCCATTAGTGAAATCCCTATATACCGGTAAATGAGTACTTCAAGAAATAGTTTTATTTATTTTTTGTTTAAATAGATCTATCCCTTGTCAGACTAATTAGATCTATAGAGCTCGTGAAGCAGAGTTCACAAGACCCAAGACATACTAGGGAATTATGTGGCCAGCTTCATGCCCAATCGCCTAAAAAATGATTAAAACAAAAGTGTTGTTTTTTATATTAATCCTTTCTTTATATGAATTTTTTTTTTTTTGCATTTTTTTTTTGGCTAAAACATTAAATGCACAACAAAACAATTTTCTTCGTTATTTTCTCATTAATAACTTATTAAAATTTGGATAGTTTGTGTTGTCGTTGGCAACAAGTCTATGTGTTAAGATTCAGTACAATATGTTGACGGACAATGCGTCAATGACCCATTTGAAGCAGGTAGGCTATTTGGCTTAAACACATGTAATAATAACATATAATAATAATAATAATAATAATAATAACGGTGCTTATATAGCGCATATCCCGTTGGTGACAGTTCTATGCGCAGACGACAAGATTATATATACAAGATTTAAAAGCAAAGTTTGTAATAATAGACAAAGCATTTGATTCTAACTTAGAAATACTGAACAATGCTTTTGTAAACTAAGTTCTCTCAGTAGTCGAAAAAAAAAGAACAAAGGTTCTAGAGATAAAAACAATATCTTGCTCCATAAACAACACATTTTACTTCTGCAGTGGAGGGGTTTATGCAACAAGGATTATGCAATGACAAATTCACATAAATTTTCTTTCTTCCCGAATCGCATTGCTAATGAATAAATTAAGAATAAATTTTAACAAATAATAAATTCGGATGTTTATTTGGTCGTTGATACGTTGAGCCTGATTTTAAGATTTACAAAAATAAGATTGGAGTGTTGTATTGTAACCTAATTTTTTTTTACTCTTGAAAATTTGTCAAAGGCAATGGGTTCTAACAATTTTAATTTCATTTTAAGTATATATATTTTGGTATATCTTCAGCAGACGTTATTGGAAGAACTTTTGTGATGTTCTTTTTTTTAAAACATTTTTTGTTGCCAGATTGAATATATGCAGTTTCTTTGCTCCTTGCTAAGGAAGACAAAAATCGCCTGAAATTTGAATCACCCATGCTATCAGGGTCATCTCATAAAAAAAACCTTAGACTATAACAAAACCAAGTTCTGCATACTACATCCTTTTAAACCGTTTAGGTCAACTGCTGTAGCCATTGAATCTCAATTATTTGGCTCCTTATCCATAACAAGAACGAACTGGAGAAGCTATTGGACTCACCTTAAAAACTCTGACTGCCAGCCTACATTGCATTTCTGAGATCGGAGCCAAGGCGCCGCCTGGCTGCACACAGCCAATCACTGCCAGGGACGGGGGAATCAGGGATGGGGGGAACATGAACTTGTACAGGTCAACCTGGTTCCCTTTCACGTTCAGAATCGAACCATCCAGAAATGGAAAACTAACTCTGTAGCCAGTTGCTAGAATGACGGTACTTATGTCTACATGCGTGAAGTAGAAAAACAGCAATAGTTTTATATTAACAATCTTAAATCAATGTATTAGATCAAAAATTAATATCAGCATATACCATTGTGTCAATAAAAACAGTGTTACAGTGTTAACGATAACCACCCAGCGGGCACACCACGTCGTATCGACGGGGAAAAAAACGTGGAAACCACGACAACACGTTGAAATCACGTGTTTTTCTACGTCGATACGACGCGATGTGCCCATGGACATTGTTACTGGGACCAGCGGTTTGACCAATGTAAAAGCTGACGTGGAAAAAATATTTTGGCATAAGTAGGCCTAATCTACAAAACTGAAATAAGGAACCAGAGCGCACTGAGCATGCTAAAATGTTACTAGTATGGGTAGATGATGCGCTGTTCACGTGACCATAATGATCATTGACATTGCAATGGCACAGTTTACAAACATTTGTTCATCAAAATTTTACCAGAATAATTACATACTTCAAACTAAAACTACACACTTTGAAATTAAATGCAGCCCGAAAAATATCTTATGTCGTTAAAAATATTCTCATTGCTCATTGTTATTAAATATTCATTAAAAAATTATTATTTTTACCTACCTTTTTCTGTCGACTTATCGTCAAATTTGACCCCATCTGAAGTGAACGAATCGATGTTTGGCTTTATCGTCACCTGACCGGAAGCTATTCTGTTGGGCAGCTCGTCATTGACCGTTGGGTGCGTGGCAAATGGGCCGTGCTGGGGACTGTAACACAAGGTCAAGTAATAGGGAAAGGTCATGCGTTATGTATTACTTTCTTTTTTAAAAGCGAATTAATTTCTTTAATTGAGCATGCAAATATCGCACCGAACATTAAAATCATTACATTTGGAAATGATGAGACGGGTGGAGGTGAGGGACGACATCTTGTTGTATGCCAGCATGTGGCACACTTTTCTATTCCGTGACCCATTTATTTTATTATAGTTCTTCTTGGCGACTTACAAACATTATTATCACATTCACGAGTCAATAAATAACATCTGACAGATCTGAGACTTACAAACATCAATATCGCATACACCTACCGCAACGAATGACAAAATTTCACCTACCACAACGAATGACAAAATGCCACCTAAGACAACGAATGACAAAAATGACACCTACCACAACGAATGACAAAAATGCCACCTACCACAAGCCGTACAGACGGTGATCAATTTTCTGGTTGAGGCTCCAGGCTGCCAGGCGATTGAGCAGCCAGTAAGGCAGGCTAAGGGCAGTGGCGAAGACAAGCCGGGACATGTAGGTCACGTCTGCGGGAAGTCCGAGGCTTTGGAGCCGGTGCATGACCCAGGTACCTCTGCGAGTGCTCAGGAACACCTGTGGAGCGCGGCACCGATAAAGTCCACTCACTAGTCACAAATACTCTTCCTACTTATCGGGATGCGAAAAACACTTCTTGGCTTCTCGTCGCGTTGCTAATGTTATTAAATCAATAAGTACACCAGTGGAGTAATTAAGCCCCCTTTAGGAGAGCTTTTCGTATATGCACCCTCTCCAACCATCCCAATCAAGATCTAGAGAAGGGGTGATAACTCCCCAACTTATGTACCAAAGATTTGATAACCGAGCATCTTTGCGTGTGGTTAAAAGTGATTCTCCCCTCCGCCTCTCCCTATTTCCCTCACCCCTCTCTTCCTCTCTTAAAAAACGTCATATTGAACAAAATGTTTATTTCTTCCCGGTGAGTTCACTCTTTTGAGATCTATATTTTTTTTAACAATCCTTGATGCCGCCCACATGCACATGGCGTCATGGTGCCTCGAGCAACTGTCGCTGTTGCCGGTACCTTGAGCCGGCACTGCTGACCGAATAAAAAGCCAATATTTTCAGATGCCTATGTAAACCAAAACAGTGTTCCGTTAATTTACCGGTACATATATTGTTATTACCTGACCACGGCGACTTAGTTCTACTGCAATATCGCATCCAGAGTTTCCAACTCCAACCACTACGTGACGGGATCCAGTGACGTCACTTCCTTTTCTATAGTCACGTGAATGTATGATTTGACCTTTAAATATGCCCTGACCTTTTAGTGGAGGAAATATACAAGAAAAGAAAAATAATATAAGAAGATGCTGAAATTTAGAAATATATATTTTACAAAATCACAGGGTGGTTATCACTGAGCTATATATCTATATATAGTCTAGTGGTGGTTATGGTCAGAGTTACAGTGCCGTTGCTAGGGATTTGGGGGCCCGGGGGGGCTTGGCCTCTTTAGGGGCCCCTGCATTTTAACATTCGAGATTATGACATGAGAAAAAACAATTCGGACACTACTTTGGGGGCCCCCTCAAGTAGGGGCCCGGGGGGGGCTTTTTAATTTGGACCCCCCTCCCCCTCCCCTAGCTACGCCACTGCAGAGTTAGGTTGTTTTTTTTATGTTGCAAGGTCTGGTTAATTTGGGTTTCGTTTAAGTCTAAGTGTCTAGGTCTAGATCTAGATCTATGTGCTGTTTGTATGTGTGCGTTTGTTGGTTTTTTACATGTCAATTTGTTCTACGGCTGAAATCTTGGTGAGCTTTGCGATATTTAAAACTTGACTATTTCATAAAGGGGGATAAGAAGGTAAGTACAAAAAAATTCAATTAAGAATAGAATTATATTTGGGGTATGAATGTCCAATAAAGTAGGCTTATAAGCTTCATATTTCTGGGGATTTTTCAACTAAGTATATATTTGGGCTGTGAATGGCCAATAAGGTAGGCTTGTAATTGTAAGCTTAATGTTTCTGGGGATTTTCTTTTCAAAAGAAAGTCTACATATTGACAAAGTTGTTAGGTTACCCGGGAAGTATGGAATGTTTGGCTCCGCGTGATGGCCAGTGCATATCAGAACAAAATCAAAATAGTGGACGCTGGTTAGTTTACTAGGGATGTCCACCACGGTCACTTCCCAGCCTTCGACTTCTCTCTGAGCGTCATCTTGGAGCTCGCCCTGTCCGCCATCGTCTCTTCTTGATCGTTGCTCGGTCCCGGTCGTCGTGTTGGGCGTGGCTCCGACGATATCCGGTGGTGTGTCATTAGAACGTCGGGGTGTGATCGATACGACCTCTTGGTTGAACCGGATGCACTTGACAAGATCGAACCTGCAAAATGAAATGAAGATGTGACTGAAGTATAGAAGTAACACAACAATCCGACACGCCCCAGAACAGAGAAAATCTGAAATCTACCGATCTGAAACTTGGCACATAGGCGTTAAGCCCTGGGCAACTTTTTGTTTTCAAATATTAATCCACATACCCTCACCCAAATCACCCGAAATCATTTTATTATCTGTAGGTTTTATGGTGCACATTGGTAAATCCATATTGAATGCGCATGATTAACTGTGGTAGTGTGTGATTACTGCGCTTTTGAGCTTTCTTAATTTCTTTTATTGTGAAAAATGCATTGGCATATGATGAACATTAATTAACTACAAATTATGTACTTCCTTTGTTTTATTTATAAGGCATTTGTTTAAACTACTTTGGTGGCAAAGAACAAAATCTTCGAATGGCTAATGCATTCCAAAATATAAATATAAACATCATAATTGCTTTAACTTCGATTTTGTTAAGCATTTCACTCTGTATAAATGTATAAAATATAGACAATAGATATAGTCAATTCAATATGTTTGTTTCTATTTATTATCTTTAAAAAGCCTAATGGGCCGTATTGCTGATGAGAGTTAACACCCTTGCCCCTTTTACAAGTCAATCTTTTATGACTGACTTGTAAATTACAAGTCAGTCATAAAAGATTGACTTGTAAAAGGGGCAAGGGTGTTAACTCTCATCAGCAATACGGCCCATTGTGTGCCTTTATAATAAATTTGCAATTGTATTTTTTCTTACTGAGTGGGAGGCAAAATCTTTGGAAGTTGAAATAAAATTGAATATTGTTTGATGGAGAAATACTGTAAGGTAGGAAACGTTAAAATTGAGGTCGTGTTGTATCCATCTTGCTATCACTTGTTGTCAGAACGGGCTGAGTTTATGTTAATCAGGTGGGATTTCCGGTAGAGAAATAAGACTCCCCACCTACACCTATATTTATGGTTGCGCCCCACCCCATGTGACATGTTGATTTAAGACAAGACTTCCCCAACTAGAGTTACGCCCTTGTTCATTGAATTGTTATTTGTAGGACACGGTCAGAAAGCTATGTTGCCCGCCCCCCCCCCCTTCCAAAATCACACACACACGCACGCAACTTAGCATTCTCGTCTATTTGTGGTTATAGGAGAGACTTGTTAATCGCATCCGGTCTTGCAGTGTAGATTTTGCTATCGAGGTGTCGATTTGTGTTAGAGTTAGGTAGAGACTAGTCACAGATATAGATGTATAGTAGGGTAGATGTTGAGCGATACAGTAAGCTATCGTGTTGTAGAGTGCAGTCAGCAATATAACTTTTATGTCAGTATATTTATATATATTAAATTTGATATGTGTTACACAAGCTTTGGAGTTAAATTCATTTTGGTGTGAAAGTTGTATGGAATTAGAACCTCAAGAGATATGAACTCGTAACAAATATAATTTAAAGGATGTATAATATTTAAAAAATGTTTTTAGGGGTCGTTAAATTACCAACAATATGACGATACGTTGACATTCGTTTAAAATGTTTATATAGCCCACTGATATAGTCCCAACTCACCTTTTGGCATACAGCTGAAAATAATCGAGAACTTTCGAATGGTGCATAAAGTTCGGGAATTCCCGTGGGGCGGGAAAATCGCTGAAGGCCATCATCTCTTTACTCGTGTTGATCACCGTTGATTCCATAACGCACCCCCTGGAGTTCTTGACCTCCTCAGTGAAGCGCCAGAGTCCCCCCACGTCTGCGGAGGATTCGAAGCAGACGGGCTCCAACTCTGCTTCCAGGCAACATTTAATGGCCGCCAGTCCGCTACATCCGGCGCCTATAACAGCAACTCGCTTGGCCATATCGTTCTGTAACGTAATACTTTCAACTCTATCCGCGACAAAATATGTTTTTTTCTAATTTGTACAAAATTATACTTTAAACAGTTGTTAACTTAAGATGTGAAACAGTAAATCCAGATGTTACAAAATATCAGCATTTTTTTCTTTCCAAATTCTCTGAATATAGATCTAGGGTTTGTTGACAACAGGGTCTGCTGCCACTTCCAATCTTCTGTTCAAGAAATGTGT
Source organism: Anisus vortex (assembly GCA_949126835.1). Taxonomy (NCBI): domain Eukaryota; kingdom Metazoa; phylum Mollusca; class Gastropoda; family Planorbidae; genus Anisus; species Anisus vortex. The sequence continues at coordinate 13,095,109 of OX421507.1, read as the reverse complement.
CATGTATACAGACTTTATATAATTGCGCGGCCCTAAGAAAAAACAACCAAAAACTAAACTGGCTTTGCGTAAAATTGACATCGCTACGTCGCGTTAAAAAAAAAAAACAATTCAACTTCACTTAAGCGATAACTCTTGGATTATTTCTTTTTGATTTTTTTTCTATAATTAACTTTCAGTCAGATGTTTATAAAAAAAACACAAGGCTTTGACTATGTTAACTAAAGTACAAGCTACGTTTATCAGAAAAGATTTGAGTTTTCTCATACTGTAGTTCTATTACTAGTATTATTAGATTAAAAAATCTCATTTTAGGTTTTAGTAATTCCATTTTGTTTTTCTTTACTGAAATAGCTTTTGTTAAAATTGTTGACCTTTTGTTTCAATGTGGATAATGCATTGGCTGACTGTTAGGTAGGAGTTTTAGCTTAACAGGCATTTGTTCTACATAATATTGATAATAAAGAACGCGCAGCCTCGTTTAGGCGTGCTTCTGGAAATGCATAACAAAATATGTCTGCCGACTATAAATGAACAGTGAGTGTTTAGAATACCTAATAATGCAATAATGCAGAGAAAATGTAATTTCAACACACAGAAGACATGTGGCCCCATGTGGTTGATAGACATTTCGGGTTAAATTTAAATGAATTTCAAAAGTGAGATTGTGGGTAAACAACCCTTTTTTTTTTCGGCTTCCCTGAAAGCTAAGCTTAGCCTACAATAACTTTACTTGACGGTGAGGTTCAGCAATATTTAACCAAGATCCATGTAAAGTAATAAATAACCCCCCAAAAAGTAATATCGTCATACATGGCCTTGTATAACCTTTGTTGTTGCTAGGCCGAAAAATCAAAATAAACATGATAACAATGAACCGATTCATGTGAGATTGAGATCTACATCAATTTTTAGTTTTTCATTATTGAGTTGAGTTAGCGCTGGGCCTTCTTTCGTTAAACTAGGGTCCGCGGGAAACGGGTGTGTGTGTGTGTGGGGGGGGGGGTGAAGACACTTTCATTTATTTAGCTCCAACTTAATTAAATGCGAAACATAAGAGCACTTCTTCAAGAAAGGTTGATAATTCTACTTCACACAGAGAGATTAGAAACGATAACCACCGCACATTGCGTCTGCTTCATTCAAATCTTACAAACTGATAAGAGCAAGAGAAGAATATTTAGGACATTTAAATGTTCGTTGGTTATGTCGATCAGGAAGAAACCCGGGTTGGATACAATAAGGGGCCATCCATATCTGACTTAAGCAAAATATTTTACCCGCCCCCGTTGTTAAAAGTCGCCACAAAAGTCCGACACTCTTTCAAACATGACGTATATCGACCCCCACCCCCTTTTTCTTTAAATTAACTTGTATTGTCATAGTCATATAAGCATTGCTTTTTTGTGACGGTACGCACCGGTACGGCGTACCGGCACCTTTTTCAATGTGGGAAAAAAATTATTACTTTTCTTGTATTTTAACGTTTATAATTAATTTATTATATAATTAATTTGTTAAAATTGAATTATTTTAAAATTGCGCGCAATAAGAATTAAAATATAAAATGCGAAACTGCTTTAAAAGTTAGGCAGTCCATCACTGAGTACCAGCACCTATTTTTTTACAAAAAAAAAAGCACTGCATATAAGTATTATTATAAACAGATCTTTGACCCAATCCGCCCTTAGAGGCGTGACGTCATTTATGTACGAACTCTATAATGGAAATATTTGGGACAATAATGTTACATATCCTTAGTGTTAGAGGTACAATGACAGACTTTAATATAATACTGAGAAGTTTAACAATGTACAACTCGTTCTTTTCTACACCTACATTTCACTGGGGCATCTTGATTGGTCTATGCATAAAGTCATGGTTGTGGAAACTAGATTAAGTAGTCGAGGAGACGCTTTATATTTTATGTAGTGTTGTGAAGACATTTTCAATACCGGTGGTCGTTTCTTTTGTTTCTGAGCCCTTGAAAAATATATTCTTCTAAGCAATGTATGATGCATATAAGTATCTTTAAACCAAGAGGATGTAACTGCAACAAAGCTCTGTCAAACGTACAGCGTTGATAATATTCTCAGAATAGATTGAAATGTTTGACAGTGCTATAGGTGAACCCAAAACTCAGCAAGGATCGTCGAATCCTAAAGTAAAAACGAATGCATGATGAAGGGTTGATAGATGCAATGATGGGATTAGGCCTAGTTGCTGAATTGAGACGGGAAATAGCCATAAACAGGTTGTCAGAAGAAATATCTTGCAGAAGTTAATGTGATGTTGCAAATACACTTTTCTTACTTACACCTCTCGAGAATAATAATTTTTTATCAGATTGACTAAGTTGATAAAGATTAGAAGGAAAAAAAAGGGAATTCTTCCCAGAGTTAAATAGATCTTAGATAGCAATATTTATGGAAGCTTTAGAAAACGACTTTTGAACTTTATACAGAGATGTAGGCCCTAACTGAGAAGATGCTGCCCCTAATATTTTGTTCTTGCTGGGCGTCTTCCTTCCCCGAGCCAAAAGTGTTGCCAGCAGTGAGAGTACAAACTCCAAGTTCTAAAATGACCTACCAGCGATCAGCAACGTCAATGAGTCAGACAGACTTGGCAACCCTCTCCATTGAGTGGGAACTTGATAATGGGCCAAATTTTTAGTCTAGGACTAATCGCGACAGTCTACTAAAATAACTACCGTATTCAAATTCAAGTGTTCATCAAAATATAGAGATGAGCGCTTTCTGGAATAATTGTGAAAGTTAACTGATTATATTAATGGTCAAGAGAGGGGGGGAGGGCCAACTCCTGCAACCGCCCCGGGTAGCAAAAACACCTAATACTTTTATGTGAGCCCTGGGTAAAATGTAAATAGGGTACTTAGAACAAGAGACCCCATCAAAGTCACAAATATTAACACAATGAATATATGTTTTGATTTAAATGTATTGGTACGCAATGCTGGTTTATCCACATTTACTAACTCAATAAAGTGAGTTTTGTTTTCCAGTGCTCTGTTTCACAAGTGTAATATTTGTGTCATTTCTGAGTGTTTCTTCAACCTAAGATAGATTCACTGACCCAAAATAAATGGAAATGAATGATATACAGTTCAACAGAATAACCACCATAATGTATACAGGTTTAACTAACTAGTTGAGAAAGACTTCACAGTCACAGTACAATGAATACACTAAAGGACAAGACAAGAGTTCATGTGCAGTTATTTTATTGTACAAAATCACCAAAAAAAATAAAAAGGTACATAAAATTAGAACCAAAACAAAAACAAAAAAAAGGACGAAACTTGTAGCTAGGATATTGAGTTCAAAGCCAACAAAAAGTCTTGCTTATTGAAGCTTCATCTTAATGATAAATTACAAGCACAGTAGTATATATAATATATATATAATAATGTAGAGAGAGGAGGGAGGGGAGTTTACTTCTGTCTAGCTATAACAATGACCATACAAATCAATCTTACAAAGCTGTATGTGTCTATATATACAAATAAGTTCTCAGTACTGATGCCAGCATAGAATGGTTTTGCATTGTTACTAAGATATCGGATGTTGCCAACTTTGAAACAACCTTCTTGGGAAAACACTGAAAAGAACAACTTGCTAAGTATAAAAATTCTCAATGCATCTTGTTGAACAGTGTCTCCAACCATCTATTTCATTAACAAAAAATAATAAAAAAAGATGAAAAACACAAATATCTGGTACAGGACTAGTCCATGCTGATGAAGTGAAATTTGTCACAATATGTGACACAAAGAAAAAAAAAGGTAGGTGCCATCAGGTGACACCTAATTCCAGGTTTAAATATCACAAAGACATTGACTGTCTATACATCAGCATTAAATCAATTGAGCCAGAATTACAAGTTTAAAAAACAAATAAAACACAACAGAAACTGTTCACAAATACACAAAATTTCTTTACATTAAAAAAAAAAAAAAAACAATAATATAACTCAAAAAACACAAAATAATGTTATAAAAAAACCGACCAAATGGTGAAATAACCAGATCAAATGAAACTATGTATATATATATATCTCCATTATACAAGTATATTTAAGAGAAAATTGACACAAAACTATACAGTTGTATGTACACCCCCCCACAGCATTTCGCATTTCACAAGAGTAGCAAATGCATGATAGCAATAATACCAAAAGTTAAGGTTGGGGGTGGGTGGGGTGGAGTATAAATCTAGAGCCCTGGAACTCAAACAGTGTTAGCTTGCCTGGATGTATCCCAGAAACACTCCAAGACAAACAGTGTAAGCTTGCCTGGATGTATCCCAGAAACACTCCAAGACAAACAGTGTAAGCTTGCCTGGATGTATCCCAGAAACACTCCAAGACAAACAGTGTAAGCTTGCCTGGATGTATCCCAGAAACACTCCAAGACAAACAGTGTAAGCTTGCCTGGATGTATCCCAGAAACACTCCAAGACAAACAGTGTTAGCTTGCCTGGATGTATCCCAGAAACACTCCAAGACAAACAGTGTTAGCTTGCCTGGATGTATCCCAGAAACACTCCAAGACAAACAGTGTTAGCTTGCCTGGATGTATCCCAGAAACACTCCAAGACAAACAGTGTAAGCTTGCCTGGATGTATCCCAGAAACACTCCAAGACAAACAGTGTAAGCTTGCCTGGATGTATCCCAGAAACACTCCAAGACAAACAAATGACACAAGCTTTGGGCAGGGTGGGTGTATGGTTTCAGACCTAAAGATACTGAACAAAATGTTTTGAAAAAAAACAACAACATAACAATAACAACAAAAAACAATCATGACAAACAGTTGTATGAAAAAAAAATCTTTTTAAAAGAATGAAATAAAATTAGATCCCAAAAAGTATTTTTTAAATGCAGATAATGAAAAAAAAACAACAACAAAAACAACCACACTGTAATAAAAATAAATCTGAAGTTGTCTTCTCTTAGTACAGAACTATACAAATGTAGATTTGAATATATACACTGAATAACATAAAGAAATCTGTTCCATAGTATCCCAATAAAATAGTTATGGACTTTCAAGAGCCAACAAACCATTTAGATTTGAACAAAACATAACGATGGCCTGCACTCTCAACAATTCATTTTTTTAATTATGCATTTGGTAGAATGTTAATAGTTTTTTAAATCATTCACTGAAATATAAAAAAAAATTATTTCATGTCATGGCTATATTGATGTTGAATATTTATACGTACTGGAAAACAAATCTGTGATGCCATTTGATTTCTTCTCATGAAATAAAGACCTGTTTTAGCACAGTAGGATCCATATATAGATGTTCACAAAACTGGTTAATTCACTACAAGTCTAGGTAACAGAAAAAGGTTTTGGAAACAACTTAATCGGAACAATTTATTCTTAACTGCAAACAGTAAACTATGCTACAATAAAGACAAGGTGGTAGGTTTACAGTGAACTCAGGCAAGGTGACAGCCTATTGGTCGTTAATTAGCCAATAACTTTTAAACATTTTCTGCAGTATGACAATTCAGTCCCAACATAGGTGAATTCCTTGGTGAGATTCACAGAGGAATTATTTTTTTCCTGTATTAGTTGGCAACTTTTCTAGTATAAACTACACAGGACCATGAAACCTTCCTAGGTTTCAGACTGAATGTGAGTTGGAATGGACAATGGCCAGTTCAGCACAAACATAAGAAGAAAAAAAAAGATGGTCACTTACAAAAAAAAATAATTTTAAAACATTTAGTATATGATTGATCCCTTAATCAAATAATTGAAACGAACATTAAATCTGTTCAAACTTTGTCTTCACAAAAAAATAAACTTCAAACTTACTATTACACATCATTTAACTCTACATAAAATAATGGATCTATTTCTGTCTCCATGGCTGATGCAAGATTTGCTATAACTAGTCTTCACAAAGATAACAAGCTTTTTTAAAAATTCTTTTCTTTGATAAATGAAACATTTTAATATAGACATGAGCCTTTTACTTGAAGGCATATACATTTTTCTTTGTACATTTGACAGACATTAAACAAACCCTTATGACAAAGTTTTTGTTCATAAAAGCCCTTTAGATGCCTATTGTTATGTGTTGGCATTAGCGGCTCATTAACCTAATGAATATTTTGAAATGATTGTTGCCATACATGAATAATATAAAAAAAAGCGTAGTTGATGTAAACAGACTACATACAACAATGTTATGTTTTCTTTTGGTCCTGTAACAACCTTTATGATGCTCATTGTAAATAAACCAACACCCCCCCCTTCATCTTCTCCTTTTAAAACAGGAGAAATTCAGTGTTGTCATTGGAAACACATCCATGCTCCAAGGTTTGACTCAACAGCGTGACAGGGAAGTGAATCAATTAACCCCTCCAAAAGGTCTAGTCATCTGCCAAAAATTTTGCCAAATCAATATAAATTATAAAGGATTTTAAAAATAAGGTAAATACATCAACAGATTTATATATTTTTTTGTTTACATTTAATAGAATGTAAAAAGTAAGAGAAATTCGTATACCTAAATATTTGTATTGTTTCAAGTTCCATTTTATTTTATTCATTATTATGTACAGAGAACACATGTAATAACAAAAATGACAGATGCCAAAGTGTCAGATGATAAAATCACAGTTAAATACAAAGAGCTATTCCAACAACTTCTTTCATGCCCATTTTTATTTTATGTTGCTTCTTTTTTTTTTAGTTTTAAAATAGTAGCGCAAACAGGGGAATCAGGCCACTTTGAACATAAAGCAATATTCCATAATACTAGTACAGTATGTACACACTATATGTACACTAACCAGCTTCTTGCTATTAGTGGTGTATACATTGGGGGATAAGGAGTAACTAGACTGTAACTTACAGAACAGTGGTTGCTGCCACTATATATTTATATACATCAAAGTAACACATATAAGAGATATAGATATATAAATATAAAGAGACTGATATAGTGGTAGCATAAAAAGATATTTAACTTGTATGTACAAAAAAAAACAACATGACTATGTTAACTGTTAAAAATTCACATGAATTTTTTTGATTCCTCCGCCTTGTCTGTGGTAATTCCTATGGCCAGTTGATGAATGTCTCAATATTTCATTACACAGACCTCATCTTCACAACAAATGCCTTGAACACTGATAACATTACTAAGAATGCCTCATGTGTTTGTCTAATTCAACTATAATTATTCAACACTTGTTCATCCATGTTGCATGGTCAATTAAAAGTTGCCTTTTCACAGCTTGGGGCCATGCCAACCTCTGTGTGTCTTTTAGTCCTACTAAGTACGGGGGACACAGCACCCATTGAGGGTTTTAGAATTTAGAAGAACTCTTCAGGCCATGAAGGCATCACCGCAATGCGTTTCTAATCATCTCTTCTTCTTTTTCTTTAACTATTGGGTCGCCTCAAGCCAGGAGACTTAACTTCAATGGGGCAAATGGCCGGATGAGCCGAACCTCTCTCTCTCCATGGCGATGTGCCTCTGTACGAGAGCTTCGTGGGCAGCTGCCTGGGCATGAAGCTGTAGAGAAGATGAAAAAAAAATTACTGATCTAACAAAACAGTACATAGAGTACAACACAACAAAAATAAATATAGAATAGGGCTTGCATGTAGTTTTACACAAAGCACAGACATCAGTTTTACTCATTCATTAGATGCTCAAATAATGGCAGATGAAAATTTGATTTCAGTCATTTAATGTATAATACTGGCATAGGGTCTTGGATTGCCTAACAAAAGTGTCTCTGGTTTTGATCCATGGGTTTACTCCTTGATATTGGGTGGTGTATCTACTCAGCTTAGATGAGTAACTGATACTAGTTGGGAAATATCACATTTTTAGCACTAATTCTAACAAAATTGACAGTGTTTTGGCAAAATTAAGAGATTCATTAGGCTAGGCTCATGAGGAAAAGGCTTTATTATTTTGATAATGCTAACATTGTAAGCATTGTATAAGTTGAATAGGACGATTTGAGTCTTAAACGATGATTTCAAAATTTCTTGACAAACTATTTCAACCGATAAACTTTTGCTCATTGGATTTTTTCCCCCTTTTATTTATCAGTATTTTTAGAAAACATAAAAGTACAAAAAGTTTACCTGCTGAGCTAAAGCTGGATCTAAGAATGGGCCACCTCGGCTATACAACTCTCTCTGCAAAAGCTCCTCCCGATTACCTGCTGCTGCTAAAAGAGGATGAGGCACCCCTGAAGGTAAGACAGACAGTGGATTAGTGCCTGCACCAGGTACAGTTGCCCCAGGTCCCGCTGCCAAAGGGTCAGCACCTATTAAAGAAAACAATACTTCTACATTTTTCTTTTTGTATAGTATGGAAATCTTTAACACACACAAAAAAACATCTTTAACCATTCAGGATTTTAGCTCAAGCTCATTTAATTATAGGGGCCGGGGGTAAACTTTTGAAAACCTGTACACATTATTTATATAGGTACCGACTACTGCCAACTATTAATGCATTTCAAAAGTTAATTAAAAACTTTTTAGGGAAATATAGAAAAATGTTTGTATTTTTTTTTTTTTGAGCATGTAAAATAGAGCACAATCCTGCATGGGAAAAATTGTTAAGATACGCTACTAACCAACTCGCTAACACATTAATACAGTTAGAAGTCAATTCATATGAGAAGGCAGAAAGCCAAATGATTGTTAAACCTTGTTTAATTATAAATTAACTTTAACCCCCTCTCCCACCCAACAAATTAAAAAAATTTAAACAAAAAAAAACAAAACAACAGAAAACATGACTATGAAAAGACTTCAAGCAAAATACGTGGAATATATTAATAATAAGTACTAAGATATCAGTAACGATAACATCAATACAAGAAATATAAACCTTGGAGTGTGCACTATGTAGCAGTTTTTTTTTTATGGGGGAGGTTTGTAAAAATAAAAACAGGAGACAAACATATTTTTTTGTCAATATGTAAATTAGCGTAGCCATTGGGTCAATAATCACTTGCAGACCAAATGAGTTAATTTTGTCTTCTCTCAATCATAAACAACAAAAATTAAATAAAAAAATATTGAAAAGCAAAGAAAAAATAAAAAGCCACTGGATCTATCAACTACACACAAAACAAACTTGAAGTGAAATCATAAATATAAAGAGAGAGATTATATAAACACAAATGGTACAACAGATCTACAAGTACTGCACACACACAAAAAAAGTAATTTAAACAAAAAGGAAAAAAGAAATTGAAAGTAAACAAACAAAAATTTCAGCAAAAAAAATATATTTGAATTTCAAGCAAAAATGTTGACTTGTGTTGAGAAGGGGGGAAGGTGGTGAATACATCTGGGATGAAAAAAAGGTGAAAGTCAATCTTCTGAGAAAAGGATTGGTCAAGACTTACGAGAGAACTGATATATCAAATGGTTGGGGTCAATGATAGGACGGCTCTCCGGCTTTGTGCGGAGGTAACACTCGTTGACCACCCTCTGCATGAATACATGCTGTTCACTAGTAAGGCGTTGTGAGTAATATTGGTAAACCATTCGACTGGACAGGTGCTCGGTGGATGAGTTGGCGCTGGCGGAACTAGAAGCAGCACCATCTGCAACGACAAGGGGGGGTAACAGGTCAGTATGGCTCGAAACTTTTAGGGAAAGGAAAACGTGACGCCCATGGAATCCGCCAGCTGCCCCGCAAGTGTGGACAGCGTACCAAGGGTCCTACAACTCATCGTCAAAACAATTAAGCATTAGCATGTTCAGCACAAGTACATAATAATACAATAATAATGGTTGCTCCATGAGAATATGTCCTGAAGAGGAAGGCAATTGAGAAATAATTTCAACTCAATCATTTTTACAAATTCTCTACTGGGTCTTCAAACATTTTCTGAAACAAAAATTTCCAAATCTATTGGTAAAAAAAAAAAAAAAAAAACTAAGTAAAAAAATAAATGACATGAACCATAAAATAAAACCTTGAGTCTAGAAGTTATTCAATGCATTAGTGAAGGAATACATTCAAATAGTATTCAATAGCAATAGCCTTAGTAGTGAGGAGAAAACTCTTGCATGATGAAACAAGAAAACCTAATTAACCCATTTTGATCTTCGAGGGGGAAACCTAGATCAACTCATATTATATCTATTAGTGTATAAGTATTGAAAATATTTTTTGTCTTGAACCCTAAAGCACTCCAAGATTTATTCTTCTTTATCATGTTGATCACTTAGTTTTACAATACCTGGTCCAGCAGAAAGGTGGTGAGGGTACAGATGAGCGTGTGCCAGCGGTAGGGGGAATGCCGGAGGGGCCAGCCCGTGGGCCTGGGCGTGGGCCACAGCCTGGGCGTGGGCCACCTCTTGCTGGTGGAGATGCAGGTGCGTGTGTGAGTGGGCGTGGGTGTGAGTGTGGGCGTGCTGGGTGGCGGCCGCTCCGGCCAGCTGCAGGCGGGCCACAGGGTCATTGGCCAGGGCCGTGAACCGCTCACGGTCTCGCTCCCGCTCGGCGGCCTGGCGTTCCGCTGCCTGACGCTCCTGGGACAGACGTTCGACTGCACTAGCATAGGACATTTCAGCCAGTTGTGGCAGGCTTACTGTTATTCCTGCTTAATGTCATACAAATAAATCTTTACCACAAAGTTAAATTTAAACAAGTTTTCATAAGTACAACAAATTCACACATTATTTTTTATAAATTAAATTATGGCATGTAAGATAAGTTGAAAAACATTTTAAATTGATAAAACCATTAAAAGGTTTTTTTTAAATGTTAGGTACAAAATTCCTTTTAAATAATTAGTTTAAAAATAGTTTTTGGTTTCACCCACCTAATCTATCTAGTTTTTCTCTCTCCCTAGCCAGCAAATCACTTGCTAGACTAACTGGCGGGTAGACACCTGGCAGATGAGAGCCGGCCCCACTCGGCCCAGCGTGCGGCAGAAGATGGCCCGCTGATCCGGGAGGAAACACCATGCGCCGCTGGAGGTCCAGCCAGTTGGGATCTGTCAGCTGGTTGGCTGCGCCGGGCGGCAGGAGGCGGTCCAAACCTAAATAAGGGAGGAGTAAATGTTCCATCTCTAAAGGGGGGGTGGAATACATGCAAAAAGACAGAAAAAAAATAATTTAGACAGAAGAGGAGGTGTTTGAAAGCAGACTTTGAATGGCCAGGTGATGAAGGAATGACGAATGGTGTCCCCGAATCCAAAGAGAAGATAGAAGATAGCCTTGCGCTCTAGTAGGGAAAAAAGCTTTAAGTATAGAGATGAATCTTATATGTAGTCAAAATAATTTATTAGAGAGGAGCTGAAAGTAAACTCTCACCAGGCTTAAGCTCCATGTCCTGCTTCATCTTCTCTCTGAGCTCCAGGTCCCGAAGCTCGCGCTCCCTCATCTCCCGCTCCCTGGCATCCCTCTCCCTCTTGTCCCGCTCCAGCTCCATCTCAAGCCTCTCACGGGAGCCAGGCGGGAACATGCCCAGCCTGTAGCCAATCAGGGGGTCCATTTGCGGGTGATGGGCAAGGCCAGGCAGGGAGTAGGGGGTCCTGGTCAGGTCTTGTCCAGCAAAACGTAATGATGGCCAGCCCTCTTCTAGACCTTCCCTTGCTGGAAAGAATAATACTCAACAATAATTAAAAAATACAAGTTGTGATAAAACTAGTTTTACATTTAAAGAGAAATAGTAGGTTGAGTGGGTAATATCTTTTAATACGGATTATTTAATCACACAATTAAAACTTTTTTTTTGAACCTCTAAATTTAGCAAGACATGTAAATATGTCTGGCATTGACTACAAGAGAGCAAACAGCTCTACAGAATGGCTAATAGAAGAAGAAGAACCTCTAAATAGTTCACCCCAATATCCTTAAAGTGAAGTAAGTGTCTGAATTGAATTGCCTTAACATGCAAACAAAACCAGAAGAGCTATTTGCAGTGGGTTTACAGGACATACCATATACATGTGGTCTGGCATACTCATGCAGCTGTCTCAAGGCTGGGGTGTCTGTAAACGACCTAGGGGTGTGGCGCTCCTGGAAGCTGCTGCTGCCCACACTTAGTCCGTGGGGATGTCCTCCACTGCTGCTGCCTCCGCTGGAAGACTTTTGACCTTCAGAGGCTGACAATGCTCGAGGTGGAGTCTCCACTCGTTTCTGGTAAAAAAAATAATATTTTGAAAATGTGTAAAATGTCACAAATATATTTTTTTTAAAGAAACAAGAACAAAAGCGACAAACAACACGTTGCATAATGGGAGATTTTGTCACTTTGCATGTGTGTGTACCTTTTCTTCCTTCACTGCAGAAGACTGAGAAGGTTTCCTGCTCCTCTCCTCTCTCTTCTTGGCTAAACTGGAGTCAGAGAGAGGTCTGAAGATGAAGTCGGTCCTAGTGCACTGGTTTCTATCTCCTCTGTCAAATATTTTCACAAAACTGGAAAGGATGAAAAAACAAACATTTGTTTAAAATACAATTAAAAAACAAAATCAAAAGAAAAAAAAAAACTTCTGTGCTAAGAAAGGTAACAATATAAAAAAAGATAAGCTAAAATTGTTCATTATTGATATAAAATTGGACATACAGGTAATTTTTTAATTTTAAAAAGAAGGGCCATGTAATAATGGACTAAGAAATTAGTTGTTTTTTTTACACTATAACTTAACATATTCAGTGTTGACTATTATTTGTAATAGATTTAGAAATTAGAAATGCATTTATAATCAACTAAAATCAACTGTTACATTTCAAGCCATCCAAGTTTTTGTATTTATGTAAGCACTAAAGGGTTTTTACTCTAAAATTATTTCCATAACTTTTCACAAAATATATTTAAACAAATTTAAAAAACCAACCTATAACAGATTGTGCTAATAAATGAAATAATGTTAACAAGTATTGCATATCAAGGACATGTTATTTGTAGCTGTTTTTCACTACTGACTATAAAACTAAAAATCCAAGGTAAAGTTCTTGAATAAAAAAAAAACAGGCATTACTCACTCTTTAGCAACATATATTTTGTTAAATACATTTTTTACACCATTTTGTCCATTTTATCTAAATTCGCACACAGACTTTATACAACTTTGGTCAGTTTCACCAATCTTGTGAAGCCGGCTGGTCCAGCGGTTAGATCACCGGACTGTCAACCAAAAACCAACTGACAGGTCGCGGGTTCTAGCCCTGCCACCGGCGGATCCCTGTCGCCCTGCAGGAGTTTTGGGCCTAGTATACATAATAATCTTCTACCTAGAAGGAACGTCTGTAAACTTATAAGATAATCTTTCCCCACCTGTTGGAACCCTTATATACACATGGGCAAAACCATTGACAGCATCCAATGAAATTGAGTTTCTAATTTATAGGTAGGCCTATGCAATAAAAAATATATATATTATTTTGTTCAGCAACATATGGATAAAATAGTTTGATACTGCTTGAACTAACCATTAGACTAATTAAGCATAGGTGGTTGTAAGCAATTGTGTGTTTTTTGTTACGCTTTTATTATAACAGCAACTGGCAACATTTAGTTATGCTGCTATGCAGTTGATTTAATACCTAGCTAAGATCCCTGAGCCTACAGTGGGTTATACTTTTAGCTTGTAAAAGTAACTTAGCTTTGTCAAAATGTAAAAGAAAATAGTGTAACAAGACTGGTTTTAAAGATGCTTTGCTGAAAAGTCACATTTTTTAAAATTACAAATTTATTACTGCAACATAATTACTGCTGGTACTAAATTATTTTACTATCTTGAAATATTATTTTCAATAGAATTAAATGCTTAGGTAATGGTTTACTGGGGATTAATTTGGGAGAGCTGAGACTTTTCTGTAATCTTTTGATGTAATTTATTTAATTTTAAAATATATTGAAAACATTAGTAGTATAAACCCTGTGACTAGATAAATAAAAAAAAATAACAATAAAATTATAACTCACATTGCATTCTTGCTCTTGTAAATTTCTCTGTTGCATGGCGTTGGGGTTGGGCCTGGAGTTAGAGACCCTCCTCTGATTCCATCGTCTTCATCTTCATCCACATCTATTTCATCGACGTTGATGGGCTCCTTCTTGACCACGCCATCCATGTCCCCCATTGACCGAGACATCGAGTGGTGGGAGGAGGAGTCTGATAGGTGAGCCTGGGAGTGTAAGGCAGAGGACATGTGCGACTGGTCAGCTGCTGACAGGTGAGGCTGGGGCACCTGCAGCACAGAGCTGATCCCTTGGTGGCCTAGGCCCATAGAGGAAGACAAGGGGTGGTGGGAGTAAGGCTGGAATGCTGCTGGTAGTGACCGAGGGTCATCCTTATGGAGCTGTGCCCCTGGCAGGGGATTCAGGCCACCTCCTAATCCTATAGCCCTGGACTCCTGTAGAACACTTAGGTTGCTGTCCAGTCTACTGTCCAATCTACTGTCCAGTCGGGAATCTCTGTGAAGAATTGAAGGGGGCAGGCTGTCAGGGCGGTGAGGCGACTGCTGCAGCCCCCTGTGACTGTCTTTTGAGTATGGGTCTGGCTTGGACAGATCTTCAGATTTGATATTGTCTAAAACAGTGAGTGGAGGGGGAGGGAGAGGGGCCGATGAGGACAAGCTAGGCTGTGAGTAGCTGTGGGGCAGCTTGCCTGGGTTTTCTGGGTGAGGGCGGTGCAGGTGATGGGACGACGAGCCGGTGGACAAGTCTGATGCCTTCTCAGACGGCTTCAGTGGCGGGGGAGGCGAGTGGGGCTCCTTCTTGATAGGGACTAGGCTTGGCACGGGGGGAGGGGGCTGGTGGGGGTTGCCAACAACTGATGAGGCCACAGCCATGGCCATAGACGGGTGCAGGTGAGGTGGCAGATGGCCTGCCCCTGGATGAGGCCCAAAGTAGTAGGAAGGGTGATGGTATGAAGGAAACTGAACAGACCCTGGTGGGGGTGGCAGAAAAGCAGGGGGAGGTATAATGGGCTTCTTATCCTGTTCATCATTTTGATCCTGCATTCTGTTGTATGAATAATTATTGTTACTAGTAGATATAACAGTGGTTCTATTGGACAAAGAGTTGGATGATGATATAACAGTATCCACAAAAGTAGGGGCTACAGTAGTCTTTGAAGCAGCTGTTGTCACAGAGCTTATATTTGGTACAGATAGTTCAGCGTGCGGGATAAAAGTCCCAGTTGACGATGCCCGGCTAAGAGTTGGCGGAGTGGGGACCACCAGCTGTGATGACAGATTGCACGTAGGTTGCGGCCCAATGATGCTCTGGCTGCTGCTGGTTAGAGTTCCGATGCTCGATATACTTCCTGTTGCTGTACTGGCTGGCTTGAAGATAGGAAGTGGAGGTGAGTGTCTGTACGGGCGATGCTGGTGGATGCTTCCACCGGACGAAGCAGCAGAGACTGTTGGCGTGGGAGTGGTGGGGGCAGACACCAGTAGAGTCCCTTGACTGAGACCAGTCAGTGTGGGAAGAGACGGGGTCGCTGTGGAAGTTGGTGTGAACTGCTGCGGTGGGGCGTGTAAGACTGGCACGGACTGCAGAACCGGCTGGGGCTTGGTAACAGTAGTCTGGACCGGAGCAGGCGCGGGTGCAATGACGGCTGCAGCAGTGGTCGCTGTTGGTGCAGGTGATTCAGGAGATGCGACTGGTTTGTTTGTTGGTGTACCAGATGTAGGTACAACCTGTAGAGAACCTGGTGTAGGTGGCTGTGGCTGAAGAGGTTTGAACCCTCTCTCCACAGAACTTGGACTTGAAGGTCTGGAGCTACTGCTCAATTCCTCCTAAGAGTTAAACAAATTTTTTCATAGTATTATTTCATTTGTTTTAATTTACAAGTTTAATAAGAAATTAACATAATTAATCACTTGTTTATATGGTGTTTATATTGTCTTTTTATAAAATTGAATGTAACACTAAAAACAAATTTAAGACACAAATTAAATTATTTCAAGTACGTCAAATTTTTAGCTCTACTATAAATTCCAATTTTATTTTTAGAGGATAATAAATAAATTTACATCATAAAGAAAATTGTATCATTAATTTATATGCATAAAAGCAGAGGCACTATGTTCCCGAAAATACAAACACAAACCTGATTATTGTCGTCAGAATCTGCTTCGTTCTCAAGATCCTCAGTTCCAGATACACAACTGCTTTCTGTACCAGAGTCTGAATCAGATCTCTCCTGTAGGAGGCAAACAACAACAAACTAATGAAACATTGAAGAACACTTTTATCATATCACTTTTTTTCATACTGCTCAGGAAAACATTAAAATTTCACTTTTATTCTATTTATGCCTCTTTGGAGAACTTTTTTTTTTATATTCCACTCAAACCCAAATTTCAAACTTAGGCCTATATCTGAATGAAAACATTGAAACCAACCTTCTTCTTCTTAGTTCCTCTGTTGCTGTCTTCTGTATTCAGTTTTCTTTTCTTTGATTTACCAGAATTGGAATCTTTGTTTTTCTAAGTTTTAGATACAATACATTTTTTTAAAAATATAGTCTTATTAACTACCAATTTTTATATTTCTTAATTTTATTTTGTTCACTTTTTTTCTATTTAACCGTTTGGCCCTTGGAGTCGCCGTGCATCGCCTCTACTGATAGACCCTTGGAGTCAACGCTATTTTTAGACGTTTGTTTGGTAGTTTTAGCGCGATTGATACAAAAAATTTATGGTATTTCGGAAATATTTAGAGAATCATAGGCTAGGCTGATGCAGGAAAGGCTTTATTATTTCGATAATGCCAAGATAATTGTAGAAGTTGAATAGGCTTTGAATAGTAGGATTTGAGTCCGATACGATGATAGCCTAGTTCCATGACAAAATATCTGAACCGACCGGCAAGGGTGAGCTATTTATTTTAATTTCCTTTTTATTTATTACTTTATTTCCATCTCTACTGGTTTGAATTAAACTTTATATTTTTATATATTTACCATGAAGAATTTAAAGCAGTTGCTTTGATAGTTTTTTTACAAAAATTTTGTAATTTTTTTTTTCAATATACGGAGTTATGCGACTTGACTCTGGAGGGTAGAAAACTGTTGACTAATTAAGGGGCAAAAGGTTAAACTGAAAACACTTTAAACAAAATTAATAACAAAGGTAATAAGCAACAATTAATCAATAAAGATAAAAAAAAATAGGTAAACAATAACACATAACTTCTGTTCATTACAAAAATGTGTAAATTCAGTCAAAAAGACGGATTTTGTAAAGCATGTGGGAGTAACACAACTCACCTGGCTGGACTTTCTGCTGTCCTTCTCTGCCGCAGGAATGCTTGGTGATTTCCTGGAGCTTTTATTATTGTTGGCTGCTGGGGTTGTCGTATTTGTGGTAGACTGGGCGCTGTCCACGTCCGGGCTACTTGCGGTATTGATTTCTTTCTTCTTTCCGTTTGTTGATGACTTAAAGAAAAGTTGATCAAACATGTTAAATAAACTTTGTAACTGATAAAATATATGTTGGCTCTTTATGGACAAAATTCAATCAATATTTGTTTACAAAAATTGTTCAAGATGTTAACTAAAGATGTCATATGCAGAGCACTCACTGTGTTATTACTGCGACGTGTGCGCATATTGTGCTTAGAAGGGGTGCTTTCCTCGTCCTCTGGGACGGGGTTGTAGTATTGGTCTGGGCTTGTGCTGGGGGGCGGAGAGTCTACTCCCGACTCCTCCCCGTACTTCTTGTACGACAGGCGACATTTTGTGCACACCACTCCTCCTTCCTTAACATTGTGCCAATCTTTAGAACCTAATCATCAACAAAACAAAGTCATAAATTAATGAAGGAAAGAGAAGCATAAACTCTTTTAAATAAATCAATTCCAAGTGTTATTTGTTCAGCAATCCTTGCTCTCAACAGAGCTTAACAGCTCATGAACAAGCTTTTCAGTAAAAAATTGCTTTTCAGATAAATCCATAAAGAGAATATACATTAAGCCTCATCTACCGCCCCACTCCCCAGAGATTTAACAAGAGTTAATTTTCAAATGTTAACAAGTACCACAAAGGACCTTCAAGCAGTATTGACCCAACATAAATAAAGACACAGGCGAGAGCATTAAAATAAGGAATAAAAGAAACAAAAGATATCTGGTTATAAGAATGACAAAACAAGCTGTCCTCCTGTCTTGAGAATTCTGGTTAAACAAAATCAATACCAAAAATGTTAGGATAATGGAGGATGCTGTAAAGAGGATTTACTTGTTTTGGCTGCCTCCATCAATATGTATTACTACTACCCTTGTCTAGTCAGGGCACTGTTGCCTCCCTTTACCACTGGCTAATTTATTACCTCCCTGTAGACCAGCGTCCATAGGCTTAGGTTTTTGTGTTTTTTAAAGAACAAGACAAAAAAAAAACCCACAAAGGACCTCTTTTGAACTGCATTCACAAGTGCTTTGACTAGAGACCACACCAGCAGTTAATATCAAATAGATCAATAAATAACTTGAAATATAAATAAACATCTAGATTTTACAAGATCTATTCATACTATTATGTTTCTACAAACATTATGACTTGTGCTAAGAAATGTTGATAACGAGGAACATCATACATTTTTTTAAAAAGTTCAAACTTTTCAAATTTTTTTTTAAAATGCCCAAGGACAACTTAAGTAGTCCTTGAAAATGCCATTATTTTTTTCTAGCATATGCTAGCATTTATTTTTGTTCAAGAATTAGCTTTTTGTTAAATTTTTTATTATTTAAAATTTGTTCATAATTAAGTTAATTTAATTCTGATAAGTTAAAAACATTAAGACACAAATAGTCACTGGCCGTATCCTACATCCCAACTCACTTGTTGTGAAACAACGCTGGCATCTACTTGCTACATCACGGCTACCATCACTCTCTTCAGACTCCTCACCTGCCGACTCACTTCCTGTGCTAACTGTGAATACATAATGAGATGAGACACTCTTGATTAAGCACATACTATCATAAAAAATGCACATAATTATAGACATGTGTGTTACACATCTGCACATCAACAAATTTCTTATCCATTTATGTTCAATGTTGGATTAGTTCATGCACAGGGTTTTAGTATCCGTTTCAGACTATGTTGTTTATTTTTGGACTGCATACTAGGGAAATGCAGGGCCAGCACAATACCGTATACCCAGACGACTTAACCCCAACTAATGTCAGAAACCCATCAGAGCTAATTAAACTTTAGGTTTTAAAAAAAGAAGTGATCATGCAAGTAAAGTACCTGTCTGACCAAATTGATCCATAGGACCAATGAAGCAGTGTTCACCAGTTTCTGTGGCCAGGGCATACTAGGGGATTATGTGGCCAGCACAATGCCCTGCAGCCTTTACTTCACCCAAACTAATGTCAGGTACCCATCAGAGCTGATGTAGACCCGACACCCAGTCCTGGGAACGAATTCCAACCCTTCACCAGGATTTGAACCCATAATCTTCAATAGACAAGCTGAATGCACTGTTACTCTGCAACTGTGCCCACCGTTTTGAATCAGAGACCCTTAGAGTTCAGCTACAATTTTCTCCTGCTAGACCAGTTTGTGCCAAACAGGTTTTAATTATATTTTTTTTTTGTAAAATAGAAAGGTCTCCAAGCACATTAAAAGCATGGACAATAAAATTATGTCTTAAATGTCACTGCTTGTTATAAATGTAGTTATTTCTACAATGTTATATATTTTTTTAGTGATTTCCCTATAATCCTGTACATTCTTTTTTTTTTCTCTCTTCCTAGTCAACATGTCTAGATTTTCATGAGTTGTGTTGAAAGAAGGATCTCCCCACCCACGATGTACACATTGCCAGTATGTCAGCCGGGGAAATGGATGTTTACATTATTATACTAAAATAAAAGGAGAACCCTGGCATCTTCAGTTTGTCGATTGCCATCTACAGAGGGGGGAGACAATGAAACCTGCGCCGATCACCCGGATGCTTATTTATCTTGTAGCCACAGTAAGCCAAACACTTGAGTAAATGTAAACTTGTTTCTCCAACAATCCCCTCAGCCAACTTGGCAACACGCGGGCCAGGACTAATAGAAATATACACCCTATACTGCCAGATATGAAGTGGACAAATAAACCGTTTTAGGCTTACATTCAATTTAGGGTTCGCTTTTCCACCTGTGTATTTACGTCATCTATAATTATGAAAAATGGCATGGCACGGTTTTAAAGAAGAACAAAGAAAGAAAATAAATTTTATTCCCGCCACATGCACATGCTTGTTATTTTTACTTTCCGTTGGGGATTTCAAACTGATCTTTTAAAAAAAAAACGAAAAAAGGAAGAATGTCTAGACTAGCCGCCTGTCTCGGTAATGAATAATAAACACAACACGAGAGAGCCAGTGAAAACTAAGACAATAATTTAACCCGCCCGGAGTAGGAGATGGGAATAAAAAGCGTTTGGTGAGAGAGAGAGAGAAAGATGGCATTAGAATTACTTCCATCACAGAATACTAAACAGTGTAATGTAGGCAGGCACACTGCATTGGAATAAATAGATGCGATGACAATGAGGAGATGTGATAAAAACCAACACAGGGCAATCAGATCCCACTCAAGTATCTCGCCCCCCCCCCCCCCCGGCTTGATATTCCTCTGAAATTCTATCATTTAACCGTCTTACCACCGAGGATAAGCAGCTGTGTCGATCCCATTTAAAAAAAACAACAACATTCCTGTTACACGATACCGTAAGAATGAACTAATGCATGGAGTGAAAAAAAATATGGAAATGAAAATACAGCCATAAAACCTTTAAAAAAAACAAAGAAAAACCAAGAAAACGAGTAGTAAGGCCTAAGGAAAGATACCCGAAGAAAATGGCTTTAAAAGGGAGAAGACTTCTTTTTATTGTGTCTATCCCCATTTCCATCTCGACGAGTGCAGTTGTCAACTGGGCCGCGGGGTGACCGAGCATATCAACGAAGCATCTTCTTCCCTCCCCCCCCCCCCGCCCCGGTGATGGTTCAAGCTGCTCATCGATCGACTTGTGACGAGCCAGGCCGCGAGGATACTTACTGAGCGAGTGTCAATATTGTTGAAAAAGCGCCGACCAGAAAGAGAGAGAGAGAGGCAGATAGACAGGCAGAGAGAGAGAGGGAGAGAGAGGAAGAGAAAGAAAGGAATTAAGAGAAAGATCTAGTACAATGCATACAGTGGGGACAGCGCCATGAAAGTCAAACAAAGGAATAATTTTCAAAAACCAACATTTCACAAACATGGGAATAAATGGAGTGGATTGTGGAGAAAGATGGCTGAATGGAAAGTTATTGGAAAGGTGGCGGATAGGTTTAGAATTGACTTAGAAGGGGACAAAAAAAAAGTCTGGACGTATAGGAATGTCTGCTGGATTGAACCGGTCACGTTGAAATCTACGCTAGGCCGCCGGTCAGTGTAAAGAAAATGGAGGGAGTGGGGGTTGTCTGCGCGGCAATTATTGTTAGATCCCGTGCCCATTGTTGCCCCCCTCTCCCCCCCCCAGAGTAAACTGTCCACCCGGCTTATTTTCTAACTAAACACGCCAGTGCTGAGCCCACCAGATTATAGGGAACCCGGGAAGAACATTGACAACCAAACTTTAAAGAGAAAGAGGGAGAGAATGTTATACTGGCCAGTGCACAGAGAAAAAACATTAACGAAGATAGATTATGTACGAAACCGAATCAATGTGCCATGAAAATTGTACTATAAACAGTTGTAGTGGAAGTGCTTAGTTGTAGTGGAAGTGCTTAGGAGTTTGAAAATAAGTGCAGCCTTTTCACACACACACACATTCAAATTGTTCTGTCTGAAATCTAATGTCATTGGTTGGGAAATTACGTCGACGAGGTATTCAGTTCAATAACTTTACGAAAATTGCCAATGATATCAGAGAGATGTATAACAAGAAGTTCACTGAGAGAAATGTGAAGGTTTTACATCATGTTAACATATCATGACCAACCCAGTACAAGAAATTTGAAAGCATTACTCCCTCGACCAGATACGGTAAAAGAAAAGAGACAACTGGCCATAACGGTTTCGATTCGCTTTTATAGGTAGGTGACAGTGGTATTTAAAAAAAAAAGGAATTGTGTGTCGAGCAGTTCTTGACTTGAAAACCAGTATATGTGTGTTGGTTGAATTACCAAGACTCGTGCAGACCTGCTAAAAACAACCCAACCATATCACCATCAACCAGCCACTGACCCCATTGTTTTATTAGCCACACATTCAGTCATTCAGTCATCTGCATTAATGGAAACCCGGCCACATCCACACCCCACACCGCGTGGCTCTGGTGTGTTCAGCGGAACCGTCGATACGTGTCATTTTATTACCGCCATCAAAGTCATTGTCACAGACCGAGCAGTGAACAGAGGGGCCTAAAGCATTTCAATACGCGCCGCACAGTGGCGTTTAGAAGCCTGATTAGAATCAAACAACAGCCCCCCCCTCCCCCCACACACCGCTCAACTAAACCACAATCCTAGTCACACGCATACACCAAACCCCTTGACTAGCCAGAAAGCATTTCTATACAACATGTCTACTAGAAACAAAGTTTTATTTATTCAATAGAATTCTGGTTTCAAATTTAACAAACAAATATTATTTAAAATAGTAAATGTATGGATCTCATATAAGATTATTATATGCAACGACCACCATGTTTAAAATAGACGTAATATACATATATATATATATATTATACTGCGGTATTATTTCTTATGGAATGGTGGTCTTTACTGGTAAACAAGAACAATAAAGTAACAGACGAAAACAAAAGCAGCGAGTTAAAAAACAACAAGAGACTCAAAAGAACGAAAAAAAAATTGAACACTGGGACATTGACCATCCCCGTCATTTCCTCGGCTATACACCCCACCCCACACACACATTGGACGCTCAGCTTGATGACCACTGGAGGCCTTCCACAGCTTTAGTGACAACGTGGAATTTTCAAGAAAGCCCGGGGAACATAGCGGACATTTAATCTAATAAAAGGCCAGGGCGACTACGCGCCTGGGATACAGGGGTTACTGGAGATGGACAATGGCCGGGGTACAGGGGACAATGGCAATCAGCAATGCAAACGCACGCACAGACACAACATAAAAAAAAAGCCCAAGTCAAATGTAATGGAAATGTTTTGAACTAGTACCGGGATATTACATTACATTAGAATGGCTATAGAATCATTGTACTCATTTATATAAAGCACATGTTATTTTTCTATTTAAAAAAAAGACAAAATGTACGTTTATTTTTGGCATAGCAACTCAGATTCCAACTTTTGTTGTTTTTTTTCAACAAAGAGCACACATCAATGGGGAAAACAGACTTTCACCAACAGAAGAACAAAAAAGCTTCAGTTCTCTGGTGTATGGAACTTGTTTTGTTCATGTAAAAGGCAGCCCATGAACACAACACATCATTGTCTAAGACTGAACATGCAGTGCACAATGTCTTGCAATTTTACTGTCAGCACACAAGGTGCATGCAAGGCTTACTTCTATAAACTGAGCCCAATGTTGAGCCAGGGGTATGCACCCATAAAGTCAACAATGGCCACAACATTCAATAGTTACATAGTAATAAATACATGCATTCAATTTTTATTTCAAGTTTTGCTTAGTCTGAAGAGCTACTTCAACTAGACTTTAATTTAGAGAGAAATAAATAAATAAATTATTTATATATATATATATACTGTAATTAAAATTTAATGATAAAAAGTATATGGGGCACGGTAGCGCGCTCGACTGGCAATCCAAAGGTCCTAGGTTTGAATCCTGGTGGAGGCTAGGATTTTTTACCATGACTTGAGGGTGTCTGACATTAGTTTGATGCTGCTT
This sequence comes from Anisus vortex, assembly GCA_949126835.1. Taxonomy (NCBI): domain Eukaryota; kingdom Metazoa; phylum Mollusca; class Gastropoda; family Planorbidae; genus Anisus; species Anisus vortex. The sequence goes on along the minus strand of OX421507.1, from coordinate 13,071,243 downwards.
CACCAGCCCTATGATCAGTTTGGTCCGAAGGGTACTTTACTAATATAAAGTATAACATTTAATTAATCATGTTTCCTCCAAAGAACTACTACATAGTCCACACATGACTTGAACTTACTTAGTCAAATACATGACAAAATTCGTTAATAACATTCTGAAATAATTTGAAAGAAAAAACAATCGAATTGTCAATGGGAGCATACTTCATCTCAATGAAGGGCCATCCATACTAAGCTATAGATAGAAATGTTATCAGTAGATAAATGTCAATATACTTAAAAGTTTATATATTGGACACACTACCTCTACTGATGACCAAGAACCCATCCATTTATCAATGGTGGACAAATGTTACATAATTTAAGTTCAAGTTTTTTCAGTAGTCATACATAAGGCACCTTTGACAAGTTAAAAATATTTTTTTTTGAGATAAAACTATCCTAGTAGCCCAGTATTAGAATAGTTGTAAGCTTCAATCAGTTTCAAGTGCATGCTACCATTGCAAGCAGCTTGTGCAACTCACTGCTGGTCCACGCTACCTGTGGACATGGGTCATTTAAGCCGAAAATCTTACCTTCGTTATCAGGTTGATTATTTCTTGGACTCTGCCTCTTCAGCTGCCTGCGGTGCCTGCTTCTGTAGGTGGGCCTGGAGTTGTTGGCGGCAGGAGACTTCTTCCAGAAGTAATAGAATTCCACAAGCTCACTCTGTGGAAGAAATGACAGAACTTTTTAATGATCTTGTCAATACAGTTTGTCAACAATACAGAGCTGGCACTGTTCACTAACAAATACATTTCTGTACTTGTATCTTGGGACATTGAGTTATAAGTCTATGATCAGGGTCCCCTTGATATTAAATTACTGAAGACTGAATACAGGGCTATGGAGTTGGAGTCTGAGGAAATTTGGGGTACCTAGAGCCGAAGTCTGCAAACATTGCACCGACGCCTACTAAATTTAGATTGGAATTTTTAAAAAAGCAAGTTTAAATGTTCCAATTCACAAAAAGTTATAATTAATGACTTCTCTACTGTAAGAATAAAGACCAATGAATGCAGTGCCTCGAGTAAACGCAATAGGAACAGCTTGAAGAAGCATGCTTTTCCACAGCCCTGACTCAAAATACACCTGATTAGGTTTCACTTGTTCAAGTTTAAGGCCATGTGACAAAATAAGTACAGTAATTGTTACAGCCGCTATTAGTCCTGTGAAATTCCCAGATCATATTTACATATACATGTATAATGGAAAAAAATATTTTTTCTTCTATTGTTATAAAGATAAATGCCTAGGTAGAATACATCTGGAGATTAGGCTTTACAGCTGTGTGAATAGAAAGTGAGGGAAGGGTCTGTACACTTCTATAATTGTAGAACTTTACCTACACCTGAGAAGTGACATGTTTATCCCGAAGTGCACAGGTGCTTAAGACATGCAGGTGTGAAAAACTATTTCTTAGGAGATAAATCTGGATCACACAACACCACAAAACAGCCTTGTCAGGTACCAGACTTTTCCAACATGCAATGATACAGATTTATTTTATCCTTTTCCCAAAACAAGTAGCTTTAATCCTGTACAAGTTTCACTGAAGTCAGTGGATCAATCTATTAATTGAATCAGTTGATACAATGAATGCACTTAAATTATTTTGATGGCTAGTGTAGCAAGTGGGGCAGTAAACTTGATTTAATATGTTAATAATTCAAAGCAAATAAAAATATATACTGTATACATTCTATTATATTTAAATAATCTAGGATACAGTCTGACATATTTCTGAATACCCTAACTTTACAATAAATACTGTGTGTGGTATTATATTTAAATTACTGTATTCAAACTGAGCATTTTTTAATGGATTTTTCAGTATTCATAAAACTCAATAATTTTCTATAAAAAAAACACCTGATGGACATATTTTGTTTAAATAATATTTTTCACAAAGCTTGGCCAATTAAAGCAAAATTCAAAAGCTTTCCCCACACTTTCATCAGTTTTTCACAAACTTTCCAAAAAAATTGAAAAAACCTGTTGTTTTTTTCAAAACGTTCACCCTGATAATATAATTATGATACATTGAATACATTAGTTGGTTTATTGAAAATTTGATAGATTAAATGATTAAAAGCAATAAGAAATGTCTGTTTTTTTTTAAATTGTCTTTCTTAGAATATAAAACAACTATGCTTCAGTTTCTGTACATTATATATGTTAGTAGAAACTGTAAAAAAAAAAAAGTAAAGTACCTGTCGGACCGAATTGATCCATAGATACGATGAAGCAGCATTCACCAGTTTCTGTGGCCACGGCATACTAGGTGATTGTGTGGCCAGCACTATGCCCAGCCGCCTTTACTTTACCCCAACTAAGGTCAGGTACCCATCAGAGCTGGGTAGACTCAAGGACACCCTCCAGACCCGGGAAAAAATCCTAGCCTGCACCAGGATTCGAACCCGGGACCTTCGGCTCGCCAGTCGAAGGCGCTGCCGCTTGGCTACCTTACCCCATAAGTAGAAATTGTACAAGAGATGTTTTGTTTCTTTAAACCTAAGATTTCATCCCCGACTAAGGCAAACTCATGCCAAAGTATATATATATATATATACAAATTTTTATGTTTTACAAATTTGCTCCACTAGATAAACAAAACAAAAAGGACCTTAACAAAATGGAGCAGCCCACTTATATATCTGAACAGAAAAGTTAGACTGATGTAGAACAGTGGTTGCCAACCTTCTTAATATCGTGACCATTTAAGACGGATTCTCACGTTACGGCACCCCCAAAAATAAAATTATTTTCATCGCTACTGTTATGAATTGTAATGTAATTATCTCACTCACAGAATGACATAATTAAAGCATAGTGATTAGTCACAAAAACAATATTAAATTATATATTGTGAAAATTTATTTCTAATTACATTACAAATGTCAGTGCTAAGATTGAGATTGCATCTTTCTCTTTGGATTAGAAATTCAGGGACAGTCTTTGCAAGAGCACAAGGAAGATCATCTTCCACAACAAGTCCACTTCTGATAACAAACAAACTGGAAAACCCAGTTTAACACTTGACAATTATTTTGTTGGAAATGGAAGAAGAAAGCACTGCACAGTCTCAGTAATAAAAATAATTGAAAATATGTTTTATGTTGGTCTTAAGGACCCCCATGAAATTGTCATCTGACCCCAAAAGGGGTCACGACCTACAGGATGGGAACTGCTGATGTAGAAGTTCTATCTGCATTTTGGAGTTTACAATTTTTCAACAGACTTATTTTTACAATTGTATCTCTGCTGAATGTTTTTAGGTCAATCTGAAACCTGCACATGTTCAAACGAGAAGTAAATAAAATTTAGATGCTGTGATATGTAAGCCCATAAAAATTATATCATAAACAAAAGCCACAAGTCATTTTTTTTAAAATTCAATGTTATCTATTTCAGTTATAAACATTTTGAAAATTAAAGAAGTTTTTCTCTGTTTACCAATGATTGCTTTTTTGTATGTCATTTACAAAAATTACAATATAAGGGTGTTCATCTTTTCTCACCAAAACCGACTATAATTTTAGAAAACCTATCAATGGTTTTGTTCCTTGTATAAAAATTACCCATCAAAATGAACACTCCCGATCCCCAATGATGCCCTGGAACGGGAAAGCCAAAACCATTGTTTTTTCTTATAAGTTTACAGACGTTCCTTCTATATAGAAGATTATTACGTCCACAAGGCCCAAAACTCTTGCAGGGCGACAAGGATCCGTCGGTGGCAGGGATAGAACCCGTGACGTGTCAGTTGGTTTTTGGTTGACAGCCCGGTGAACTAACTGCTGGACCATAATATTAAAATTAAGGATGTTAAATACTGTATATACTCGCGTATAGGTCGCACCGGTGTATACGTCGCACCCCTAGTTTAAGATTTTTTTTCATTATAAGTTGTCATTAGCCCGCGCATAAGTTGCACCCCGACTTCCCGGGTTACACTGCCTTTTCATATCTCAAAAATGCATACCTTTTAAACATAAAAGTTACTAAATATTCACCCTAATTTGGAAACTTCCCTTAAAAAATTGTTTTAATCGTGCATAAGGCAAACATAATCAAATAAAGGCATATCCTAATAATTCTAAACAACTCCAATCGACTATAGGGGTTATGTAGGAAACTTTATGACAGAGTAGTGATGTTTTTCGAACTTTTCAAAAACAGTGTCGGGTGTATAAGTTGCACCCCTACTTTTTGTCGACATTTTCTGTAAAAAGAGTGCGACTTATACACGAGTATATACGGTAATAATCGGAAATCCAATTCTAAAATTTTGAAGTGGATTATCAAGTATGTGAGAAGGTAATCGTTTGCTACGATGGCCCATGGCTTTATTGGTTCTGAATGAAAGATTTTTAAAGAATCAAGTTTGATTTAAACAAATAAAATCATTACATGTCCTGTCAAACACTAATTAAATTTAATTTTCTTTAACAGTTATCTTTTTTGATGTGAAACAGACAATACCACGTGGATTTGCCGGCCTAAAAATGTAAAATCTTACTATATGGAATAATCTGTTTATAACCAGATTTCTACAAATGATAATTTTTTTTTCAGAAAACGGATATTAACATCTCTAATTCAAAATTATTCTTTTTAAATGTGCCTTTCATAAGCAATTAAAGAACGCAATACATGAGATAAAAGAATATACCTTCCAACAAAACCCAAAAATCCCTTTTATAACAGGATTGAAGATTTTTATCATATATAACATCCATAAGTAATGAAACATATAAAAAAAATGTGTTGGCATGTTAAAAGATTTTCTTAAATTCCATTATTCAATAGGAATTTAAACTCCTTTATTTCTTTTTCATCCATGACAGAACTTATCTTAAAAATTGAAACAGTGTTTATTTTAGTTCTTTTTTTTTTTGTACAGGCCCTCATAGGCGTTAATTAAACAACATGCAATACTTAATAAACGGTATACACAAGTCATAAACTATCATACGCATGTCATAAACTATCATGCATGTCATAAACTATCATACGCATGTCATTAACTGTCGCTATTTAATATCTGTGAAAAGTGTTTATTTTTCCAACTTTTATCCCTATCTTTGTTGTTAAAAAAATTGAAAGCACTTCAACTTAGAGACATGAACACAGAACTGATTTGTTTATGAAGGATTTATGTGCATGGATTGATCTTGTCTGGAAAAAAAATATTGATGTGTAGGCCTAAGCTTAGCAATGTAAGGAAATATCCAGATGATAGTGGCTGTGGCCTGTGTTGAGTGTCTAGGCTTATAAGTTATATGACTTATGTCTATGTGTATCACATCATTAGAAGGCTATATTTACAACCATTCACTGTGTTTTGCAACTTATAAAAGTGTTAAGATATGTACACTTTATGTCTATGCAGCCTTACTTGTACATTTCCTGTGTACTGACAGGCCTTATGCCGTCTAGACTAGCCTAGAACACTGTCTATACCTAGGCCCTAGACTGGCCTAGACTAAACCTGACAAAGTAAACACAAGACCTACTAACATACATACTTTATATAATTTGTTAGAAAAACCTAAATCATCACATACATTCCGAATGTGATTTTTAGATAACTACACTATTTAGGAGAATATGGAAAATAAAATTAAAACAATAAAACCTAAATCTAGATCTAATGTTTTAAGAAATAGAATAACAAAGCAAAAAGTGTGGTGGGAAAGAAAGATGGGTGATATCTTGAAGTGGGTTATCGAGATTAAGTAGCTTTGTTCCTATCTTTATCTCTCTCACACGGACGTGACGTTTGGTGCCGGTCATATTCAACAAACAACACGTTAAAACAATATCATTGTATCGTTCTAATATACAGACATCTATTTCTAGGCTACATGTACAATTTGATTAGGCCAGCCCGTACCTTTTTTTTCCCCCTTGGCTTCCACCTCGCTCCTCCAGCTTCTGTGCCTACAGAACGGGCGACCTTGTTTTATCTCGACTGCCAACACACAACTAAGAACTTCACAAATTCCTTACACAAAAATTGTCAGAACACACTCGGCTAATATCCATTAAAGTTTAGAAATACGTCATCCAATCACTTATTACAGTGGGCAGTGTTTTTTGTTTTAGTTAATCCTTTCGTAATTGTAACAAATGATTGACAGACAAGTCGATCGCTTTTTGTAGGCAGATTTTCAAGCACCTCGACATATAGCCTCGAAACCAACAACATAACATGCTCCGTGTTTCGCTATCGGCTGGCGGGCGAACAATTCAAGATGGCGACGACCTAACATAGCAGCCGAACAACGATCTATAAAAGCCTCAGCGTACCGGGCGGGGAGAGGAAAGGGGCGAGAGAGAGAGAGAGGCGGTGGTGAGGTAAAGGCTGCGCTAGGTGTCAGCCGGGCGGTGTAGTATTGTGTCGGGGGCCCAGGCAAACCCGTAAAGGGCTTAACAACACTGAAACGTCTTTTTTCTTCAGCATTTATTCCGGAACAAAATGTGGAAAAATAAATGGCGGCAGCCAAGCTACCGTCTGCCGTGTGTAGAGTTGTAACAAGAAAGTAGGACGTGTTTGATTTTCCCACATTTGCTCTATCACAACGAGGATGAGTTACACATACAGCACGTATAATTTAGTATGGGCCTACAATTTATATAGCTGTACATGCATAATATAGACTACGGTTTGTTTTACATTGGCAACTTTTTTTTAAAACCAATTTTTAAAAAAACATGGTAGGTATCACAACATGGGCTGCGTTTCTGAAAGTCTTGAGTTGAGATCCTTGTAAAAAAATAATAATCCGGAATTTCTTTTTTTCTTTACCCAAAGAAAAGATGAGCAGACGGGTGTAACTAAAGATCACACCAGGATGCACACGTACAAACACGTCAACTTCTGGGGTCTAGGGACTATGGGGCAGGTAGCCGATGTCTGTTTGAAATAAGCACACACCGTCACACGCACCCCCTCCCCTTTCCACATTTTTCCTCCCCCCACCCCCTGTAAGTTTAACCTACCGGGTGAAGCGTGTCAGCATGCCTTTGTCGTCCACGTCACCTACTGTTGGAGCGTAACATTGGGACAACAACTCCTCCTGGGTGGCGCTCGACAAATGTCTCGTGTGCAAAGAGGCCTGTCTCGCTTATAGTGTGTGTGTATGGGCGGGGGAGGAGGTATTTGTTTAGAAACAAACTCGGGGGACATTACAAGCCAAGTCAATTAATGGGAAGATAAACAATAAAAACTGCGAAACAACATTTTCTTTTTGGCTCTCCAAGTCTTTCTAGGAATGACAAACATTTCCCCCCCAGCTAAATAAAACACAAGAAATACGCGCCACAAAAACATTGAAGGGACTTAATTGAACTTGTTAAATAAAACAATTTATTTAAAAATAACATCCTTTCACCAGAGGGCAAGCCTTGAGACCACCGATATGCGTTGTTGTCAATTATACAATTGTAAAATAAAGTAAAAAAAGAAACAAAAACTACAAGTAACACGAGTGCAATATGGACAAAATATAACTAGCTCAAATATCTTATATATTATTTTATATGTTACAGACGCCCCCATCTGTACGGACGAGTATTGCGCCTTACGCGTATCCGTAAGTTTGATTCTAGTCTTGCAATTATTGTTTTTAATTGAATGATGTCAAGTTATTGGTTTTCATGGTTTGTTCAGGCAACCCCTTCCATGCCCGCATGCCACTCGAGAAAAAAAAGTGAACTTATAAAATATGTGACACGATAAAACAAGACGTTAAAAGTTGGAATACGCGTAACTAAAAATATGAGCATTGCCTGAAATTGGGGTATTGTCTCGATTACATCACTATGAATCAATGAAATCAATTTCCTTAATATATTCTTTGTTTTACATAGGTCTAACAACCCGGAGAAAATTGAAACGTAGCAATAATCGCTTCCTGTTTTAATAATAAATCAGGGGGAAAGAATCCAGCCAGCAGCTCGAGCTGTCGTCTGCAAGTGTACGTTTTCTGTGCTATCTAAACAAGAAACAACTAATCCGCTGGCGGGAGATTGTCATGTTAAAGTCAGCCATCATTAGATGGAAGCATTACCGGGAAATATGGCCTTCTTGTTCAATACCAGAAGATATGAATAATAAAAACAACAAAAATCAACACCATGACAACAGAATAAACAAAAGGCCCGTAATTAGTTGTTTGCTAAAACGAACATTCCATTTTTTTTTTGTGGTCATTTTTACGTAAATCTTGACTTGTCTTCCAGCTCTAAGATAAAGAAATAATATTTTCACTAGGACTTAAACGCCCAACGGCTAACTTTGAACGCGTGTTTTTCTAGTAATTATCTTTTGGGGATTTCCCGCTAAACTCGACAGATGCCGGCCCTTAACGTATGTTTTTTCTCTCTCTCTCTCATTCTTTCTCGTGAACAATACTCCACAATAAGACACACACACACGGTCATTGCCTTCTTCACTCTTGAATGGTTGGCCCTCGGCTTACACTCGTCTACTAACTGGAGAGGAAGTACACCTCCTCCCACCAGGAGTGGTGTGGGCGAAGTAGGAGAGAAGAAAAGGGAGAAAATGATGGTGAGAGAGAAGAGAAAGGCAATATTGTTATGTCCCCTGGACTAATATGATAGCTGTTGACCAAACATCAGGCCAGGGACAACCCGAGATCACCCGCCCCTGAATGAAAAGGGCTCCGGGGGGGGGGGGCGGTTCGTGTTTTATCAATGCCCAGAGGGGGCCCAGGGAGACGGTGAAAGGAAGATTTCGCACCAATCGTAGACTAAGGGCAACAGTGGGTAGTGGTCGACTGATTGGGAGGATAGAGGGAAAGGGTCAAAGAGAATGTATGCAGGGAAGGGAGACTTCAGGTAGCATTCAACCGCCAATCAAAATAAGAGATACCGAGGATAGCGGCGAGGGTAAGAATGGAAATTATTAAAGAGCAACCAAAAGGTGACAGCAGCCAACCCTCTTATGAAGGGTGATTCGTTTATTTAAAAGAGCTCAACAACAAATCGCGAGGTTTCTTAGAGAGGAGGCACAAAACTTGTAAACAACAAAGAAAAAAACAAGGACACGTGGCGTCTTAAAGAAATACTACGTTCCTCGAACGCCCCGCCCCACCTTTCACGTTTATAAGCCCCCCAGACCCACGCTCCAACATCTGCCACAGTGCACACCACGCGCAACTAAAACACAGCCACGCCATCACAAACTTCAGCATATCAACAGCAACACATTTCATTACCCCCCCTCCTCCCCAGCCTCACCTCCCTTACACCAAACTACGGCGCGGAAAAAAACAAAAAAAACAACTAACATACTTTTAAAAAAACAACAACACTCCGACCAACTGGGTTGTATGAACTAAGAACGTTGCAGACGACAACACGTTAACGATTTAATCATGCCTCGCGTGGATTTTAACCAACGGGTTGAAAAAAAAATAAACAAATCGGTACAAAGACGTATAAAAGGAACAGGGGACATAACTAAGGTGTAATAATATATAATGAATGCGCCCCGTGATCCTTTTATATCAATTATAGTACTAATACTATCAATAGCAGCACACACACACACAAAATTACAGTGGTTAAGTCGTTGCAATATTATATACTTACATGCACTTATCTTCCCCATCCATCCCGAACTAATAATCATAGATAAGAACATAGGAAATTAAACGGACAACTTGTAGTGATACACAATTATAATAGTAATAGCTAGATACTTTTAATGTAGTTTCACGTCGGGGGCGAGAGGGGGGTGGGGCGGGGGTATGATGTATGAAAATACCCGTATCAGCTCAACGCTAGAGACTTGTAATATAACACGAGTGATGGCGTCAGCCCATGTTCCTCGCCCCCCCCCCTCTCACACACACACAATTGCAGCAAGTGTCATGTCAAGACAATGCAGTTTGTTTTTCTTTTATCCAGTTACTTCCCTTGGATTACGTCAAGCGCCATTTTGCATTTAAAAAAAATTATACATAGCCTACGTTAGAAAGTTAGAACTTAATTCAACTTAAACGCGGCGTTAGTTGTTAGTTGTTTTTTTTTTCATCGTTGAAACCGGCCACTGTTAAATTATAGAATTATGAAGGGAAGCGAAATGAATTAAACTATTTGCTTTAAAAGGTATTAGCCATACAAATTGTATCGACGCCTGAAAACATATTGTAATGTTACATTATTCAAACAACGTTTAGCTACTGTTATTTTACAATGATATAGAGGACATAATTTTTTTTGTAAAGACTTTCAGTTTGAATAAATGATGTTATTGCATAGGTGTAAATCTCTAACAATATATTATTGGTTAGTCGCTCAAGAAAGTCCATGCAGACGTAAACTGTTTTTGGGTTCACAAAGTGTCCGGGAGTCCTGGCCGTGGCGAGGGCATCCATCAATAATCGACTACAAGAGATGTCTTGACCTCCCCCCAAGTCTGGACAACACAAACCCGACCAGGCTGCAAGCCGAGTCCATCTCTATCCAAATGAACAATTGTCGATTGGGCTAAAGGGGGAAGGGGCAGAGGTCAACCTCATCCCCCCCGCCCCACACACACACCACCTCTCCCTCAGAGCGGACGAAGCCTGGCTGGGGCCGCTCACCATAATTAGACCCTCGCTAACTGTGATGGTCTGGGAGAGAAGAGAGCGAGAGAGAGAGAGAGAGAGAGGCCAGGAGAAGATGTGGGGAAAGGGGGGGGGGCAAGCGATAGTGTTCAATGGTAGCTGTCTGGTCCTGAGTGAGACACAGCCGGCCTTCTTGAGGATCCGGTCAATGTTATAAGACTCGGTTTGTAAAAAAACGAACGACCAAGACAAGCCATAAGATTGTATCACCAGTTCAAGTACCATTAGGACAACAAATTGTTATTGTGATAACGACAGAATATAAATCATATATAATAACGCGCTCAACAGTTTTGAAATGATTTTAAAAAAAATAAACACATCAAAACCTACAAAGACAGTAATGCAATTATAATACATGAAAAAAAATATGTATTTTATACCGTGAGCAGCATACAGAGAACTGATACTATCAAGGGTTTTAAAGCATTGTGATAACAAAAAATCGATGCATAATCTAAGGCAGACATTTTCTTTTATATGTCAACCCGCTCGTTTCCGGAATTATTTGCAAGGGAGAGAAGAAAAAAGGCACATTCTGGCTGTTATAAATTATTTCAATGCAAACAGCCCCAATCGTGACAAAATAATCAAACAATAACAAAACAAAAAACAAAAAAGACGAATAATTTTCGTGATTGTATTTGTAAATCGAGAGCATATTTCTGATGAACCCAATCAATCACGATGGACAGTTCCACGGCATGGGGCAACGCAGCACGGTACAAATATGTTTTTTACACGTCAGCTAACACATTGAAGCATTGTTGGAGCATTGCACACACATAGGCACAGACACAAAGAACTCGTTTTTTAACTGTCCATATTTAGCTGTGAAATTCTTTAAAACATTTTTTTTGTTAAACAATTTACAGACAATTGATTCTTAATAGATTTTTGTAAAATAAAAAAAAATAACAAGTACTCGATTACTGTCTGTTGTATTGAACCAATGGCAGTCTATCATACATCTGACTCGGTTGTAAGCTTGCCTTTTATTGGCCGTTGATGGCATCATAGGAAGCAGGGAACCAATCAGACAGGACAGCCAGACATCATTTTAAACGCCAACATACCACAAAAAAACAACAATGCACAAACAACAACAAAATCCCTACCACAAATCGCTCCAGGTTTGTTACAAACCAACAAACAACTAGTCAAGCCAAGAGTTGTCCCACAGTGTCGTGCTGATACCTCGTTAATGGTAGAGGCTAAAAGAAGTGAAAATCAATGCCAGTTAACTCCCCTCTAATGAGTCAACTTTGTTGTGAGTCGATAGTCGATACGCCAAACGTGTGTTACTGTGTATGTCTGTGTGAGTGTGTACAACTTCAAACATGGTAGCCGCCTCATCCCCTACCCCCCTTTTGAACCACCTTGTCATTTGTTTTCCACTCCATCTCCATCTCCTATGTTGTGTCATTGATTTATAAACAAGAGTTGATGTTTTTTTTTCGTTTTCAACAACCAATTATTATAGAGAGCCAAGTCAAAAAATATTTACTATATACAACATCGTGGACTACAAATACAGTGCAAGGGAGAGAAAACGTTTAGTTTTAAATAGGAAAGCTATCTTCACACTGTCACACACGAACAGTCGGGGGGTCGTTTACATACACTACTACCCCACAGTTTCATAGAGACCGCGCAACAAGGTGCTATAGCGATAGAGCGCTGGCCTGTTGTGCTAAAGGACCGCCTTGTTTTGAAATCTTGACGAAGGCTATGCATGATTTCGTGCCCAGGTCTGGGGCGTGTGCCACTGAGGCTACCCATATCCGGACGGGTATCCCCGGCAGTATTTAGGGATAAGTAAGCAATGTGCTGGCAACACAATCCCTTGTCTGCCGTGGCCACACAAACTAAGAAACGCTACTTCACAAGCCCATATTATGCATTAGCATTGGTCTGAATGGGTTACTCATTGTTTTTTTTTAGCGACACGTTTAATTGGTTGGTTCAGCAATATGTCAACGTATGCGCCCCTCTTGCACGCACCCTCACTCAGCAATGTAGGATGGCGTGGTGGGGTGGGGGAGCCTACACCAGATGTGTTCGGGAAAATCAACATCAACAAACTCGGAAGACGGATGGCAGACGTCAATGCCACCAGCCCAACCAATCAATAACTAACACCTCCGCTTCCAATTCTGATCTATAGCCGTCTTATTAGCTCAACCGCGGCTCAAGCTGGACAGAATGTCGAGAGGATGGAAAGGGGAGCGGGAGGGGAGGACTACAGCCATCGCTTTAATGTCGCACTAGACTACAGCCATCGCTTTAATGTCACACCAGACTATAAGGATCCATAGTTTAAAACTAAAGTCTATTGCATATACTCTACACAAAAAGGATTATTAAAAGGTGAAACATTTTTTTGGCGTGTTTAGACGCCGTCCATAAAAAACCTTCGTTGATTTCGTCACATTTGTTTGAACCACACTTTTCCGATCCAAGGTTCATGATGTCATTTATGAACGGCCCCTTTATATCGCTCGCCTACCAGCTCACCGTCAACACTCGAATAGCAATAGTTTAAATCTATTTATGTACTCGTATACCCTTATATTAGTTATTAACACAAGAGGGTGAATATGCCACAACTACCTTTTAAATAGAGAACGAGGGGTGAGGTGGAAAGGGTGTAGGCTCGAGGATTTCTGTAAAGGTACAAATAAATGTTTAAAATGTCTGATACGGTAACTCTCATAGGACGTGTAACTGTTTAGAACAATATGTCATGCTCGTAATAACGTACTAATTTAATAAGTCACGGCGGTGCATTTAAAAAAAAAAAGTAACGAAATCGCGTCGGAACAAATTGGTCCATACGGCTGGTGAAGCAGCGTTCGTCAGTTTCCGTGGCCGCGGCAGACTAGGGTTTTGTGTGGCCAGTACAGTGCCCAACCGCCTTTACTTTACCCCCACCAAAGCCAGGTACCCATCAGAGCTGACCCAGGGACACCCTCCAGACCCGAGAACACATCCTAACCGTCACCAGGATTCGAACCCAGGACACAGACCGAGCGCGCTGCCGCCCGGTTACCGTGTCCCCGCGGTGCATTTATGCATAGTGCATACGTTCAAAGGTGGTGCATAAATATTAACCTACACAGTGTGACAAAGGATGACATTCAAGTCTTCATGTGACTAATCGATGAACTATGGCGGTTGGCAGACAGACACTCTCGAGTGTTGGCTGTGCACTTTGTGGCCAGGGAGAACAAAAGAATGCGACGATTAATTCGATGGGATTAAGGAAACAACACTACAGCAGGTACAAGGGGGGGGGGGGACGGGAGGGGAGTGACTTGTCAGTACGAGACGCAGACAAAGACCGTACCTGAGTTGATGTTACACTTACTTCACGTGTGACTTTAAATTAATTCATACACACTTTCAGAATGCCATAACGTGATTAAATATTATGTAAACTGGTGCACTGATAAGAGACAATTGCAATGATTTATGTACTGATAGTGTGATAGTGCAAAATTTAGATATTAAGCTAGCCAAGAAAAGAAAACTTTAAATTACTTTGAGTCGACAGCTTGCAAAAAAAACAACAAAAAAAACAACAACACAGACATCATTAATTCGCTTAGACTGGTCAGTGGTTTATTTTTTTCTAAGGACATGTTTGAATAATTGCTATAGATAGGGCTGGACAGGTTTTTGTTGTTGACACCTCCAAACTTAAATTTGTAATGAAAAGAGATAATCTATAAAACAGTCTGTTACTTCCCCTGTTAAAATAACCAGATTAAAAAAAAAAGTTTGACATTACAGCTTTTGACAGACTGCCAATAGCATTATTTCAGGTGACACACAACTGTGTCAGACAAACTTCTCGCTTGATTTCAAAGCTCATTCTTTCCCGCAGCCATCTATTAAATTTTAATGAACCGTCCAAATTGTTCTCCTCGTTTCACGCTCGTACCACACACACTGCAGTTTCTGGCGACGCGGGCTGATTGGTTCATTTGTCGCGGATCGAACAATTGGTTTTTTTGTTGTTGTGCAAAGCAGATTTGGCTGCGCTCAAGTTCGCGGGTTTTGGCTGATGCGACTTCTTAACACTTGCGACCGACTTAACTCACAAGCGTACAAACAAATTCTGTAGCCTACTATTCTAAATTTTAATAACTCTAATATAAAATGATACTTAGGATAGGGGCGTGAGAGAAATAATTCAAATATGGGGTTTGGGTCACTAAGGAATTGTAAAAGAGACGTTTTGTTCAAGGGAACGCTTGAAAATATATGCAAAAAAACAAAAAACCAAAAAAAAAGAAAAAAAAAAAAAAAAACAATAGTACTTATAATAATATTGTTGTAACAGAGAAATAAAAACGTGAAGAATACCGTCGGACCAAACTGATCCACACGGCTGGTGCGTTCATCAGTTTCTGTGGTAAGGGCATATTATGGGATTGTGCGGACAGCACAATGCCCAGACGCTTTTACTTTACACCCCCACCCCCCACTAAATTCAGGTACCCATCAGAGCTGGGTAGACTCTGAGACACTTTCTACACCCGGGAACAGAGCCTAGCCGTCACCAGGATTCGAACTCTGAACCTGTTCGGTACGCCATATTGTTGCAACATACTATATCAAAAATATCGGGAGCACTACCTTCACCGGATGACGCCTATTCTCATATCTCCCAAAACGCCCCATTCTCTCGGGCCATCACAATACAACGATAAGGATAATTGTATCAATGCTTGATAATGGCGCTATCACCCACTACCTACAGTCATTCTGAAGTCAAAGCAGCGCTTCGGTGGCCCAGGCCCCCAACCCACACGGCCAACACACGCCCACAGGTCAGTAGAAGCCCAACACTCAAGAACGCCTTCTCCACCCCCCACCCACATACACACGCGCGTGCGCCACGAGGGGCCCCGGAGGGTAGTGGTATCGATTACTAATAACACCCTGACACACGAATATCTGGGTTGACCATTTCCTGTCCCTGGGGGAGCGAGGGCGGGGGGAGCAATGGAAGCGCTTATAGCTATTGCCATCC
Organism: Anisus vortex; assembly: GCA_949126835.1. Lineage (NCBI taxonomy): Eukaryota > Metazoa > Mollusca > Gastropoda > Planorbidae > Anisus > Anisus vortex. Next base: position 13,055,518 of record OX421507.1, on the reverse strand, counting down.
TCACCAAAAAGTGAGACCATCCGGCCTAGACATGACGCACATACACAATTGGCACCATTGAGCGGTTCCACTTACCACAATGGCATAAAACAGGTCTAAGCATACAATCTGCTTGTAAAACAAGGTTTGAAGATTTCTTGATCCTCACCCGTTCACAGCCGTTAATCAGAAAAGTGACCAACTAAATGAAGCGGCTGACCGAAAGAGACCCCCTCAATAGTGTTATCAGGTTTGTGCAACGTATTTCCAGCATTGGGCCGTATAACGAATTCGATACAACAAGACCATTACTCCCCCACCCCCTCCTCAACCTACCACTACAAGCAAGCAAGCAGAACAACTAAAATTAAAGCCCTTTTTTTCTGGCATTGACTGCAAGAGAGCGAACAGCTCTGCCTACAACTAGACGGGCCAAGCATCCTGTTAGGGGGCCACAGTACAAGGCTCTGGGGCCCATGTGGTAGCCCGCGGACCGCCAGTTGGACTCTCCCTGTTTCAGTTTTCGGTAAAATTATAGTAGGCTATTGAGTAGAATTGTTTTAGATTTACTAGTAAATGGGTACTAAAAAGGGGTAAAAATGTAAAAACCGAACAAACTACAAACTTGTACTAAAGGCCTCCACCACAGAACTACATGTAATGTTAAATATTGCAATGGGGATGCTGGGGCTTGCACTGGGTAAAAGGTGATTGAACCCCACGCCACACCACACACACACACCCTACGCCCTCCCCTCGCTGTCCCACAGAACACAAATCCGTTGTACTCACCGTATCTTTATGCGGCAAATGTTCCTTCCTTATCTTGAAGAAGTTTTTCCCAAGATGGCGAAGACCTTTTGCAAATCGTTTCTGTGGAAGAAAAAAAAAACATGAAACAAAATAATTAACCCGACCTGCTGGGTTGCAACCGACAGTCTTAAGCCGGTGTGTGGGGTGCGGGGTGGCGGGGGCGCACGTAGAGGTCAGGAGACGATACATGTACTTGTATAAATGTTGAGTACAACGCCAGAAAACGAGATATCTAAATTTAGCCCCAGGGCTACGAATGTGGGACGCCATACATTACACTTTAACACGCTACATATTTGTGTGAGTAGATTTAAAATAACCCCCTCCCCTTTTTTTTTTGGGGGGGGGGGGGGGGTCAAGTGAAGCAACGCTCACAAGTTTGGATGGTACAACTGAGTCTACCAAGACCAGACGATAGCAGGGGAGTAAAAAAACACATGAAGGCAGTATGCATAGTGTTGGCCACACAATTCCTTTGTATCTTATGACCAAATAAAGTAGTGTGTTAATTTAATGTCAAAAGAACATGATGCATTGTCGATGATACAGAGTTTGAATCGTATATCCTGTAAGCTTGACTTAAATAACCAGTCTCTTCGGCTTAGTTTTCTGTAAACGTCTTATGACATAACATGATAATATTGACAATAGATGTTTGGCAAAAGCATAACATATGCCAACTTGGGCACCATTTATGCATAAAGCACTTGGGTGGACATTTTTATGTAACGTGCTTCATTGTGGTTCAATAACTAAGCTTTCGTAACACGTTGAAGTATTAAAACAAGATGATGAACAAGCCCGTAGAGTTTTTCAAATTAACCCGCACAGATACATTAGACGTGAACCAAACAGGATCCCATTGTTGAAGGCTCCAGTAAAAAGAACAGAAGACGCTCAAATGTCAGTTTGCCGGCAATCACAACGATGAACAAAAAAATGACAAAGAAAATTAAAGCCAGGCAAGAGCCACAGTCTTTGCCTATGGAAGATCACATCTCCGTGAGGGCGTAGAACAATAATGATAATCAAAAGGCTCGAGCGATCTGACCCCTTGGTCGCAACCCGATGCCACCCACAGAAGGCTGGACGCCATAACAATTTAATGCTGGTTGTGGAGTTGGAAATGGACAAAAAACAGGGCGTCAATAAGCTTTGTGGTCGCCGATGACCAGCCAGGGGACGGGCGCCCAGTAACCTGCGGCATCGTTTTCAGCGTGTGGAAGCTGGTTGTGTTGCTAGCTAAACTGCTGCTAAACCCTCCAACGGAAATGGAGCCTGCCCACCGCGTGACAGCCACACGTGGAAACAAAAAGGTATCACGTGTCAGATGACGCAACACGCGGCGGGCCAGGGTGTCACTGCTTGATTTAATTAGCCACGACTTTAAACAAAACAAAAAAAAAAACGAACAAAGGATGAGTCATGTGGTAATAATGTATGTGTACCGTGCCGGCCCTAACATTGCCGATGCCCTGGGCTAATTTAAATGTTTAAGTATAATAATAATAAAGCATTTCGCACTGAGAAAAACACTTAGGGCCATTGAAAACTAGCAAATTCAAAACAATACAAAGGAAATAGAAGCTAATTATATTAAAACATAAATGAATGAGACATAGCAATGAATATGTTTTAAGTAGATATCTAAATGATTTTAGTAATGTATGAACGTTTGGTCTGAAACAAAAGTTAAATACTTCGAATTAAAGACGAAAAATAAGATCTTGCTTTTGCATTTATTGGTAACCAATTCTTTCACGCCAGTCTAAAATCAGTCGGAATCTTTTGCCGTTATGAAATGTTACGTCACTTGCCGTTATGAAATGTTACGTCACTTCAAATCGAATAAGTAAGTATTCAATGTGTTTCAATGAGTGCACGCCTGTGTGAAACAATCCTCGATACCTCTTTTATGTACGAAATAATGTAACCGCGCCACTAATTTGTTTAAAGTCTTATTGTTCGCCTTAGCCGCTGCTCTAAACTTTTTTAAAAGTGTTACAAAGGCTTTAAGTTATTTTGTGCGTACGTAGGCATTCAGTCGGAACCACTCCGCATATGCGCCCGTACGCAAAATTTGCTATATCCAAGACTCCATCCCCCTTCAGTGCGTAATATATGGGTGGCCGCTAGTATTGCAGTACCATATACTTTTGTTACAGTAAGAAGTATATACGGTCAGCAAAATGCACGGCTACAATCTTTTCCCCAAAACTGATAGCAGACACCCACCCCCACGCCAGGTCTGGGTGTTAAAAGCGGGGAGAGAAAACAATATTTGAAATTGGGGGACTTTCAGAGTTACAATTTCACGCTCTGACGCTGGACCGCGGCGCCGGTTTACAGTTTTAATTAAGTGTAACAATCTAGCCTAATAAATGGCACACGCTGTTAAATGTTATGCAGCCAATTCATCACCGTGTCTCTCCCAACTACGTGCAATCTGTCAAATGAACTTCTTTTGTTATTGTTGTGTTTCTAATACCAGGGATACTTGACGTCTGGAATATGAAGCCCATCGCAAAAACAGCTTCCCTGGGCTTTCGGAGAGAGACACACAGAGAGAGTGAGAGAGAGAGAAAGAGAGAGAGACGCAGAGCGGGGCGGAGAGGGCCAAAATTTTGGGAGGGTATCCAACAGCTCCCGAGTCCAAGATGGAAAATGGCCAGGGCACAGGCTTATCTTCCCAGAGTTTTTGTTGACACGTTTTCACTCTCAATTCTCCTCGCCACGACCCAACATCACCCAATGCGCCTCAACCCGCACAGCCCCCCCCCCTCTCTCTTCCTTTACGCCGTGACAACCCATAAAGCAGTGACGTCCCACTACCCTCCCTGCTCGACCACCCTCCCTGCTCCACACATAAACCACACAGCAGGAGGTGAGAGAAAGATTTCCCGCAGTGAAAACATCACATGACATCACGACTTTAATTAGAGTTGTTCTTTTCAAACAGTTCTTTTTTATAAATATACATCACTGCTGCACTTTTATGGTCTCTGTGTGTTATGCAAACATTCGATAGCCACAGAACCGTTAGGATTGAGAGGTCAGAACAGGCTGGTCAATGAAAAATGTTTATGTTGGAGGGGGGGGAGGCTATTCGATGGAGTCGTCGTGTTGTTGGTCAGCTAAAGAGGCCTTTCGCAAAAGAGAGAGGGGTCAATTTGGTTACTAACAGGTCGAGAAAACCTGTTGATGATCTGGCAAGTCATGCTTACAGAGGTCATAGGTACACTGGTTACTTAGATTGTGGGAAGGAGGGAGGGAGAGATGAGTTCACACGTCCACTATATGGGAAGTGACAAACTCTCATCGAGTGCTCACACTACCCGAGGTCTCGCGCGCACACGCAGAAAGAAATAACACAAAAAAGTCTCCCCCCCCCCCCCCGCCCCCCATCAAGCCTCGGTGTATTGATCAAGTCCCATCCTATTGACTCGCCCACAGACCTCTCCTTAATCTTCTCATTTGCGAACACTGCACTCGTGCGTCCACAACCCCCTCCCCCCCTCCCCACCCCTCTCCAACCCTTCATTACTTTCCCCCCGGGCTCAGCGTGACCACCCGCCCCGACACCCTCCCCTGGAGGCCTAAAAAGAATGCTGGAGTGAAGAGCACAGGAATAATCTAGTTATGCGCCCCCCCCCCCCAACCCCTCCCTCTCTCTTTTTTTTCTGGTAACAATACCGAAGTGTTAGACTGCTAGCCCCCAACGGAACGGCGCCCCCTGTCTGTCTTTTGTGTGTGTGTGGAGAGGGGGGTGGAGCTATAGGTCTTGACCTCTGGTCAAAATCATTTTCTCAGCCCTTCAGCTCCCGCTATTTATTTTTTGTGTGTATAAAGATCTGGTCACCGAAACTTTTTTCTTTCTCTTTTAGTGTGTATCGTCTGCTCTTGCTGCCCCGAATAGACGCCCCCCTCCCTCACATCGCCATCCACAAAACAACACAAGAGGCGACACGATGAGGGGGCGATGAGAGGGGGCAGAGAGAGGGATGGAGAAAGGGAGGGAGGGAAAAGAGGGATGGAGGAAGGGAGAGATTGGGGCGCCAGGGTGTGTTGTCCACGGATCTGTCCGTCCACTGATGCAGCAATAATTCCCACAGAATTCTGCAATGAATACAGGATGAGGTGAAGATGTAAATCTGGTGGTTCTGTTTTGTGGCTGAGGCCATTATGTAACAAGCCGCTGCTGGAATTTTTGTACAAGGGAAAGAGTAGGGGGAGAAACGGGTTTCGGGAGAGAGGGAGCGGGAGAGAGGGAGGGGGAGGCAGGTCGAGCAATGAAGACAGTTTATGTAGAAAAGCTAGACAGAGGGAGATATCTAGAACGAAAGAGAGTGAATGTAAAAACTATGGAAAGAGTTAAAAGAGAAACAGAGAGAGAGAGAGAGAGAGAGAGAGAGAATGAAGAGAGAAGACATAGATATAGAGAAAAGAAGAAAGTTGGGAAAAGAATGAAATATAAAGAAAATAAGATGAAAGAGAGAACGGGAGAAAATGAAAAAGAATGAAAGAACGAGAAAAAGAGACAAAATTTAAAAGAGAGAGATGGGGAAATGAACATGGCGGACACTAATTTGCGGGTCCCTAACTTATATACTCAATAATATTTTTCATTCACAATTAATTAAAGAATACAATTTGATCTTGACAAAACTTGTGGCTGGCGTAGTTGTCAGAAACACAACAACAACAAATAGCTTTGAAATAATTCTATTTTAAGGACAAGCTCAAGCCTGGTGAACTATAAGTCAACGTGGAAAGTGTTTTCTTTTAATTTAAAGCTAATAGAATACAAATAATAACGGCAATAAAAGAAAACTGAGATTAATGAAAACAAATAAAACTTTTGCTACGGATGCAGTTTTCTTTCCTTAGCATTCAGATGTTGCAAAAGGAATGAATCGGTTTATCAGATTCAATGTTGATTGCCAGCGCTTGAAGGGCGGTGAGGGGGCGGAGTCGATTCAAGACACGGTAATGTTTTATTTTCGCTGTCAGGTAAAAAGAAAAGGGGGAAGTCTTGATGTGTAGCAACGGCTAAATGTGAGGTTGAACCGGTAACCGGAGCCGGCGGGGCGAAGCTGTATGAGACAGTAATCGTGAATCCATTACATCTTCTGCTCCCCCAAAACTGTGCACCGATCCATGGGGCGATTAATAGGAAGCCAGCGTATTCATAACTGATTGTATAAAGTCTCTGGTAGCTTTTCAACACTTACAGAGGCCCTCAGGCCTCAGTGGATCTTACATAGCCTATTTTGGTATATTGCGAAATCCTTAGTGGTTTCTCATAGTACACAAAATATGTCCTAATAAGCAACGGAGCCCAAAATGTCCCTCTAAATATCTGTTTAAATACTTGACTTTACACCCAAAATGTACCTCTTAATATCTGTTTAAATACTTGACTTTACACCCAAAATGTCCCTCTAAATATCTTTTTAAATACTTGACTTTACACCCAAAATGTCCCTCTAAATATCTTTTTAAATACTTGACTTTACACCCAAAATGTACCTCTAAATATCTGTTTAAATACTTGACTTTACACCCAAAATGTACCTCTAAATATCTTTTTAAATACTTGACTTTACACCCAAAATGTCCCTCTAAATATCTTTTTAAATACTTGACTTTACACCCAAAATGTCCCTCTAAATATCTTTTTAAATACTTGACTTTACACCCAAAATGTCCCTCTAAATATCTTTTTAAATACTTGACTTTACACCCAAAATGTCCCTCTAAATATCTTTTTAAATACTTGACTTTACACCCAAAATGTCCCTCTAAATATCTTTTTAAATACTTGACTTTACACCCAAACGCATCGGGAAACAATCACCAGAGCACCCAAGCTTAGCAACCCAATTGAAACGTCACCAGGCCAGAAATAAATAGTAAAAACCTACATTCATCCATTGAAAAATTGCAGAGTGAAATACTTACAATGTCTTCCTCGTTCCACTTTTTCTCCGTGTAGGCGACAGACGGACCTTTGACCAGGGCCTGCAGGGACTTGGACGTGTCGTAGTTGTGTTTGTGGAGCTGTGGAGCACAATCAGTTGTAATACAGGTTGGTGTAAAGACAATGAATGGATACAAAAAAATACTTAAAATTATCACATGAACTATTTGCGTGCCAGAATGTGTTGATGTTTTTTTATGCATCCTATCAGAATGAGCGAGATACGGTTCTAAATAAAGTATTTGTAGGTTTCCGAAGAATACAAAATGAATATTTCAATACTATCCACCGGTTAAAAAAAATATGCTTAATACAATGAATAGCATAAAGCAATGACGTTATTTGAATGTATAGACCCAAGCACAACGTCCAGTTTTAAGTTTTAACCTTAAAAGACATTGGTCTTTAGTGACGTCAGATGTAAGGTCGCAACTAAGTAGCCCCACTACAGCTTAATAAGCGTAAGCATCTCGCAGCACACTCACATACAATGCAACATGTCTGCTCACCATTAGCGGGATATAATTTAAACCTGGGCGTAATAAAAGCGAAGAAGACAACTAGACTTGTATTTTCTTTCATTATCTTTAACACAGCAACACAAGACCACGGCACACTGGGAGCTAGTCAACGAATGGTCTTTCGGTAGCAACCAGTACTTGTTCATTCGGGGTATCTTCAACATTTAACATAAACAGACCCACCCACCACATCCCTCCTTCAAAATAAGCAATCAAATCTCATGGAAAATGTTCAGATTTACGTAAAACTCACTGCAGAGCGAAGGTCCTGGGTTAGGATATTTGTCCCGGGAATCGATGGTGTCCCTGAGTCTACCCAGCTCTGAATGGTACCTGGGCATTACACTCGCCACACATCCCCTAGTATGCCGTGGCCTCAGAAACTGGTGAAACGCTGCTTCACCAACACTATGATCAATTTGGTCCGACGGGTATTTTACTTTATCACACTGCTCATTATTGACATAGACCAGGCAAGGAGCCACTGAAGACGTGGTTTTCTTATGTGTATGTGTGTGTGTCTGAAAAGACGTGGTTTTCTTATGTGTGTGTGTGTCTGAAAAGACGTGGTTTTCTTATGTGTGTGTGTGTCTGAAAAGACGTGGTTTTCTTATGTGTATGTGTGTGTGTCTGAAAAGACGTGGTTTTCTTATGTGTATGTGTGTGTCTGAAAAGACGTGGTTTTCTTATGTGTGTGTGTCTGAAAAGACGTGGTTTTCTTATGTGTGTGTGTCTGAAAAGACGTGGTTTTCTTATGTGTGTGTGTGTGTGTGTGTGTCTGAAAAGACGTGGTTTTCTTATGTGTGTGTGTGTGTCTGAAAGGACGTGGTTTTCTTATGTGTATGTGTGTGTGTGTCTGAAAGGAAACGCAGCTTTGATAGCACGAGGTAATGCACCTGGATAAGTGTTAAAAAAGTAAAACAACATCCTTAACCCTAAACATCCCAGTGTGCAAAAACAAAAATAAATGTTGAGGATGTGCAAGCACAAACTAGAGTTGTTAGTTAATGTTAAGGCGGACATGACAGTATTGGGTTACTAGTGTACACCAAAAAACAAACAACTGTTTTATCGAGACTAGTCTATATGAAGCGGGCATTAGTAGGGACTAGACTAGAGTTTTGATATGCTGGTGTATCATGCACGGCCCTCTTCTATCGGAGAAGAAATAAAGATAGAGAAGGGGAAGGAGTTGGTGAACGATGGAGGGATGGAAAGAGAGGGAGAAAAAATAAGTGGGATAAGATGTGGGGGAGATGGATTGCGAGATAAAGGAAGTGGGATGCAGAAAAAAAAAGTCGAGAGAGAAAGATGGAGAAGTCAAGAAATGAGGAAGGTAAAGATTGTGGAAGAGAAGACAAACGAAAACAGAAATAGGAAGAAAGAGAGAGAGAGAGAAAGAGAGTTGGAAAGAGACACATTTGTCACAGTTCTAGAGAAGACAAGAAAAGAAACAGACCAGGATGAATGCACGCTGCGGCTTCTCGGATAATCAACCGCGAGTGGTGTGGCTTTTTTTTTTTTTTAAACGAGGCTGTGCGCGAGGGTCTCATAGAATCTACTCCTCATCTATCAAGACGTACACAGAGCAGCGGTAACGAAAAGGCGCTTCACTGCTAAACAAGTCTCGCGGCGTTTACTCCCCCACCTCCCCACCCCTCCTTACTTGTTGAAAGGAATGAATAGAGAAAGGAGAGAGAGAGAGAAAATGGAGGCGAGGTAATGTCAACGGAATGGTTATAGCATCAGACATGTTGCGTTTTGATGGCCCTCGCAGAAGCTCCGTTCGCATCAAATCATTTGCAGTATCGTGGAAACAATTTGTAAACGAGTGCACCGCCTTAAAATCAGCAAGCACCCCACACACACGCAGGGGAGTGGAAAAAATATTTAGAGCGCCCTTCTTTCTCTCTCCCATGCCTAGCCCACAAATCCCTTCCCATCTGCCTTCCTTATGTTTATAATTTCAAACACGATGTGCATTCCCGCCCCTTCCCCCATGTTCTGCTCGGTGTGTGCATATTTTTGTTATTCCAGTCCAGGCTCTTTACAAATTCTAGACTGCAGACGTGAATTTATTAAAAACAAAGACGACCTAATATTTTTAATACATTGTTTTATTACATCATATTATTACTTTAAAAAAAAAAAACATAAAACGATTCCAGCTTAAAACTGTTTAAAGAGAACTTGTAAAAACAAAATGAACGTTTACTTATTTATAAACGTTCTAATGCAAAGCAAATGTTAGTACACAGCAGTGCGTCTCAACCTTTAATAACAATATTTTTGACCTGGCTGTCACTTAGAAATGTTTCTGAATGGTCTGCGGACTCTTTGACGAAAATGTACGATAAAAATTTAACTCTGATTAACATTGCATATAGTTGTATATCAACATAAGGCCCGCGGTCTCCTATTGTTCCGCTGACCCCAGTTGTTTTGAAAACCACTGGTAGAGAGGTAGTAGCAGACGGGAGTTTCCCGGTTTCAATTTTAAATTCATGTTAAGCCAACGGTACTTTTTGTGCATCTATAAAAACCTGTGTGATCATAAAAAATAAAACAAACTGACAGCGAACGTTTTTGAAGGCCTATGTGAAAATAAATCTGCCGTTGTTTCCTTATTTTAAAATTGTTAACTCCAAGCCCGTTGTATCTTGATTTTAACTTTAAAATCCACATAATGTGTGCTCGTAAAATTGTCGAGAGTTAAAAAGGGGATTCTGGGTAAAACGAGAGAAGGTACGGCGCAAGGCGTTAGGCCGGTAAGTAATGAAATAGGCGGCGTGCTGGTGGTGGTCGGGGGGAAGGGTGATAGAAATAATCAGCCCCCTCCACCAAACTTTCTCTCCCCCTCCCCCGCCCGACATATTATGTGATTGTATGGCATATTAAACAAAACCGACAAGTTCTAGCTTCATCAGTGGAACCCAGAGTTCTAGAGACGCCCTATGATAAGCACCCAGAAAGAAAAAAACCTACTCCCACAGCTCACGGTAGAACCTACTCCACAGCTCACGGTTGATTCCGACATCACACCTTGAGTTTCACCTGCAGCTGCCACGCACGCTCTTCTTGTCTCACACCTGTACAGTGTTTGAAGTCACAAGGGAGAATAGCAGTCTCAATCAGGGGAACTACGACAGGCAAACCGCAGAGGGCAGCTCTACACGATTATCGGTGAGTTCGATGCCCTTACGTCCCCAACTGCGAGCCCCCCCCCCCCCCCTACCCTCCCCAATAAGGGCGCTTTAGGTCTAGAACATATTATCGGGGACAGACAAAGTTCTAGGGAATGGCTCTCACTGTCGTGTTTTACACTACATAAGCGACACAAGACTCGGTGACGTTCTAACACACCACATCAAGCACGCTACACAACTCAAACACACTACAAAGCACACCAGCACGCTACACACCACAAGCACGCTACACACCACCACCAGTACGCTACACACCACCACAAGCACGCTACACACCACCACAAGCACGCTACACAACTCAAGCACGCTACACAACTCAAGCACGCTACACAACTCAAGCACACTACACAACTCAAGCACACTACAAAGCACACCAGCACGCTACACACCACACTAATAAACTACCCTAGACTATAATTTTATGTTTTTTCGTTTATGTTATTTTTTTAAATGGCTTTTAACTTTGAGCTGATTTAAAAAAATCAAGCAAGGAAACATCAATATACATTTAATTAAAATCTTAGAAAGTCGCCGAAAGACAAGTTCTTCAATCTCATACAAAGTCAAAAAACTTTTGATCATTAGGCTCAGTTCTTCTTTGTTATTTTTTCTTCCCTCGTTTTCGCTTTATGGCTCTCTTTCGTTTATAATTTTCTTCTTTTTTTATGCTATTTATTTTTTAAATTTTATATGTTATAACTTATAAGCTCATGGAAACGTGGATGAAATGTTTAAGGAAATGTGGATGATGATACATCATGCAAACGTGGATGAAATGTTTAAGGAAATGTGGATGATGATACATCGTGGAAGAAACATAATTGTACGAAACGGAGCAATAGAAAGTGACCAGCACGTCGTAGCTTGCGAGGCGGGAAGGGTCATTGCAAACATGGGGCCCCCACGGAGGCAGGGTTTTAACACGTACATGCCCCCACCAGACCAGAAAACAAAAGACCCGCATACCCATTTCAGTTCCATGCCCCCCCCCTCTCACCACCACCCACAACCGAAAGGTCAAGTACCAGTAATGTTTACATCTTGTGCCCCCCCCCTTTCCGAACACACATTCAAACTACCCCCTCTCCCAATTATCTAACTTCCAACAGGTGAAGAAAGAAACCTCCTTCAATGCAGACATTGTGTTGGTTCACATTAAGGACCCCTGGCTTTTCAAACTATTATATTATGCATAAAAAACACACACACAGACACACACACACAAACTAGCTTATGAACATTTAAAAACTTTGAAAGCTTTGATGTGTTATTTTTTATTCCTTATTTGTTTGTTTGTTTGGGGGCAAACGTAGACAGACTATACGTAGAGAAATGGATCAAAGCAATACATTGATGATAAAGAGTTTTTGTTATTTATATTTCTGTTTCAGGCAACGCCAACGTGAAGATCTTAAAGCCTGGGGAGTTTGAGCACCCCCCACCCCCCAACCCCAATTGATGATCAGACCACGGGAGAAAAAAAAAGGGGGGGGGGTACAATACACACATACCTGAATTGAAGTATTGAACTCTCCAGAATGGCAGATAGACCACACCCCATACTTAGTATCAAGTTAAACAAACTAATTGTGGAACATTTTATGTCTAGGAAACGTGGATGAAATATCAGGAAAACCGTAGATGAAATATAAGGGAAACATAGATGAAATATAAGGGAAACATAGATGAAATATAAGGGAAACATGGATGAAATATCAGGGAAACATAGATGAAATATCAGGGAAACATAGATGAAATATAAGGGAAACATGGATGAAATATCAGGGAAACATAGATGAAATATAAGGGAAACATAGATGAAATATAAGGGAAACATGGAAGAAATATCAGGGAAACATAGATGAAATATAAGGGAAACATAGATGAAATATCAGGGAAACATAGATGAAATATCAGGAAAACCGTAGATGAAATATCAGGAAAACCGTAGATGAAATATCAGGAAAACCGTAGATGAAATATCAGGAAAACCGTAGATGAAATATCAGAAAAACCGTAGATGAAATATAAGGGAAACATAGATGAAATATAAGGGAAACATAGATGAAATATAAGGGAAACATAGATGAAATATAAGGGAAACATGGATGAAATATCAGGGAAACATAGATGAAATATCAGGGAAACATAGATGAAATATAAGGGAAACATGGATGAAATATCAGGGAAACATAGATGAAATATAAGGGAAACATAGATGAAATATAAGGGAAACATGGATGAAATATCAGGGAAACATAGATGAAATATAAGGGAAACATAGATGAAATATCAGGGAAACATAGATGAAATATCAGGAAAACCGTAGATGAAATATCAGGAAAACCGTAGATGAAATATCAGGAAAACCGTAGATGAAATATCAGAAAAACCGTAGATGAAATATCAGGGAAACGTAGATCAAAAACAACTACGAAACGGAGCTACAGAAAGTGAGCTGCACGCCGAGTTCACTGTGGGTGCGTGGGCAAAAAAGCTGACTTTTGACTCTGACCACAAAGAGGGTTAAAAACAACAACAAACAAACAAACAAACACGCCCGATGCCGTTGTAGCCAATCACAAATCTCTAAAGCTTATTCCAATCATATACAGCACCTGCACGCACAACAGCCAATCGCAGTCAAGGGAATTCCCTCCTAATCTCCCCTTGAATTCCTTAAATAGTTTCTATTCCACCCCTCTCCATTTCCCACGTACAATCATTCTACACAATCAACATTCAACGAGTTCTGTTCTCTGTGTGCTCGCGCGTGCTATCTAATTCATAGGCTTTAATACGTGCATACTCTCCCCTTTGTGTGTGCGTAAGTGTGTGTGTTTCTCGTTCTCGTCTTTACCTGAGGTAATTCTCACTCCCCCCCACCCACACCGCCCCCCCTCCCCCAAACCACCATTTTCCTTCTCCATAACAAAATAATGACTTGTGCATTCTACACCTGGGTTTTGCTTGAGTGGCAGTAAATCATCTTAGCAGACGCACTCCCCCCCCCCCCCCCCCCCCCGCGCCCAGTTCTATCAGTTTTCTATCTGGTGTCTAGCACGAGTTACCACCTCTCAGTTTGAGTATTGATGAAACTCGCCCCCTTCCCCTCATTTACCATTCTCCCTCTTTGATGTAACCGATTCAGACGTTTCGTTTAAAACAAGAATAGCAGCTGATTCTCACACAAGTATAAAGATAATTGTTACCATTTAATTTGCATCTACAGACAAAGTGGAATTATGGCGCATATAGAAACTGAGTCCAAACACACCAATGAGGCGAAGACATGTAGAAACGTTATGGAGTCGGACATGGTGAATTCCACCACATACAAAGCATAGAAATAAATAAAAGTATCCGATATAGGATAGTCTTTGGAACTGCACCACAGTATCACTTGAAGTATCTCTCTCTCTCTCCTTTTACATTTCTAACCAGTCTACATGTTAACCTTTCACCTTAAGACTCCTCCCCCGTCCCCCGGTTCAACCAGCCTTATATATTATCGATGCGCCCCAACCCTAAATTTAGCCAGATCTTTTAAAGCTAATGTGTGAGTAATAGTATCCCAGAGAATACAACTCGTCTACTAGTCGCAGGAGGGATGGGAAGGGAGGTGGCGGGGGGGGGGTGGCTGTTCTTGTCACAATCACAACCTAAAGAACATCACTGGACGAAGAGTGCATACGGTTTACACACAAAAAGGAATGACGACTATGGGTGAAAGGAAACCAAGACGATGGTGTTAGGGGGCAACAAAACAAGTTGAGCCCGAAGTGCCCAGAAAAACCGTTGGGTGTGCGCGAGTGCGTTTGTTAAAAGGGACCCTGTCTGTGTGATATTTAAATGTAGATCTTGCAGTGGCCACCCGCCTCCCTCAACCCCGCCCCTATGTTGAAAATGTACCGTAGGCGCAAAAAGGAACGGGTCCAGCGCCATGGTTTCCATGGTTACGGCACCCTCGTTAGTACCATGAGTGTTTGCATTAGCGTCCTTTTTGTTATCACTCCCCCCCCCTCAGCCCAATGCCTGTGTGACCACTACAACAGGCTCAAGTAGGATTCGGTGGGGGGGGGGGAGGGGGGGATTGGCTCCTCCACGATCACACGCACACTCTCGGAAGAGCGAGAGAATTTAAAAAAAAGTCACATCACGTGCGTCTCTCGCCGTGCGCTCGAGTCAATCACGATCACACAAAGGAACCAATCATTTATCTCAATGTCCGCTTCCAATCAATGCCAAGTGAAGCAAACTTAATCACTACTTTAAACCCCCGGGGGGGGGGGGGGTCATGGTTGGGGCCTGGGCGATGGGGAGGTTTTTATGTATTATAATATGACTGGACGCCGCCATAAACTCAAAGAGTTAATCGTTCTTTGTACATAGACTTGGGCAGAAAGTGAGAAGAATTGTCGTTTTCACGTAAAGACTTGGGCAGATAGTGGGAAGAATTATCGTTTTCAGGTGAAGACTTTGGGATAGAGTTGTGAGGGCGTATAGTGCCTACTATGTACTCACCGTGTCAAGAGCGTTCACCGTTGTCTCGTCCATGGCCTCAGCCTCGCACCTGTCCTCAGCGGTGCCACCACACATTCCGGCAAAGGCCGCAATGCTCCTGTTAAAAACAAAAAAAAAAAATCACAAATATAGGCGGAAAACTTTAGGAACATTTGCGGCTGGTTCAATACATGACTAACACAAAGCTAACAAATAAACAAAGGAAAAAGCCTTTTGTTACCTAATCTAAAAGCAAAGACTTTGTCAAAGCAGGTTTAAACACGAATGTTAAATAAGCAAACAAGACATCTCCACCCCCTCCCGTCCAACTATCAACAATGTACACCAAAGTGTTTCTAGATGGACAAACTTGTAGAGAATGAAGTGCTAGTTCAAATACTTAAGGTGAGTTCTACAGTGTTTACTCATGTGTGTAGTGTTGCGTGCCATTAAACTTTGGTGGGCTGCTCTATATAGTAGGTATTAACTGTCTCGCACAGTCTAAATATCTGACAGGCTCCAACTGATGTTTTTAAAGCGGATTTAACTATATCTCTCTCTACAATAGAAAATTAAAAAAAACAAATCAAAGCTGAGCAATGGGCAAAACTTACCTTGCGGCGCCCAGGTACATCAGCAGATCCCCGTCCACCACCCTGTTGGGGCGCCACCGTATCTCCTCCCTGTGCTCACACTTCTCCGGCATGTCCGCTGGGTGGGTGTCCGGTTTACATTCGGGGAGCCGAGCCTAAAAAAAAAAGGAAAAAAAAAAGTCCAGGGCGGTCAAAGTCTGATAAACTAGTGGTAACAGTTTGGGAATTGGGAAATCATGTATTGTTTGTTGCTGTTTTTATTACTATATATTATGTTTTTCCCTCACCACCCTTTATTATTTCAGGCTCCACCCTCCCCCACTGCAGGTGCCCCCCCCCTCCACACTGGCGCATACTCTCCGTGAGATAACTAGAGAAAGGAGATGTTGTCAAACGCAAACAACGGTAAATAACAAGCTAGACATAAAATACAAACATAATATAAAGAGAGAGTGAGTGAGAGAGAAAGAGAGAGGGGGGAAGAGAGAGAGAGAAAAAAGAAAGCATGTAATCAAACGGCCACCAGCTGTCTGTCGTACAACAAACCTCTACGCCCGCCCCTTTCCGCCCCTCAACTACTCTAACACCCCTTCCACCTGCAACAATGGTATCATCTTTAGCTAGAATTCAACCCGGTGCGATAAGCTGCAATGAAGTCAGTGCCACTGATTCTGTCTCCACCCCACCCCCTTCCCCATATTACACCTTTCTCTTTAAAAAAAAACGTATAAAGGTAAGGAAGGGAGGGGAGGCGGGTTCAACTTCCAGTCGCTAAAGTAGAAAACGAACAAAACAACAACGTGTATTTCAACAACGTGTCTAAGATAGGACGGGAGAACTCACAGACTCGTGGAAATTAGTTTGTACACCAAGTAGCGAGGAATGCGCCGAGGGCTTGTGTGCGGGGAGAGCAAGAGAAGAGGCCAGAATATTATGCACACGTATAAAAAAAAAAGAAAGAAAGATCGTCTATCTACGTCATACGTGGGTAATCCACAAGACAATTTTATAAACAGGGCTCAATTCAGTGATACCTCGACACAATGGGGGGTAACTTAGTGGGATAAATTCATAACACCTGACTAAATGTGGTGAGGCCTTAGGCTATCTAAGTTGTGAGCCCCCATCCCCCCCACCCATATCATCCGATCTCAGATGTAGAGGAAAACGAAATGGAAGCCTTGATGGAAGAATCAGTATAACAAATAAAAAAATGACCACATACTTTCGTTGAGTTGTTTGTGTATTTAGGTAGTTTGTTATAGATTCATTTATCGTTTGACCGATTGGAGAAAAGGTTAAGTACTGTTCTTTATTATATACATTTTATTTCCTTGTGAGTATTCATTTACTTTTTATTAACTTGTCTAAAAAAATGACTTCAGAATTCACGTCTAGATTATTGCTGATACAAAACAAAAAACAGAAAAAAAGCGCTAACATTATCAGGTTTCAAAAATACACTACCGTAATCATCATTGTAAAATGTAATCATTTGTAAATGTCATAATATTTCTTCTTTTTTTTTTACTGCTTCCATTTATGCCCTTATACAATGACGTAGAATACTGACTAGTTTACATTTTTTTGGTATCAATGACCTGACATCAGTACACACTGTTGTGCTCACAAGTCTATATTTAACGTAAGCCGGTCAGGGTTTTCTTTTTGTTCGAATTCGTTCGCTGGAATGGAGTAGTGGTGATAAGATAAAACTCAGACGACGAGAGCGGTAAAGATGGAGGAGAGAAAAGGAAAGACGAGTGAGAGAGCGCCGTCAAGATAAGATCAAGTGACAGAGGGAAATGTTTTCTTCACACACACACAAACCTACCTGATGGCTCGGCCCCACCCTGATCTCGCCCTGCGTGGTAGCCAGTCTCCGGTTGTCCGGCCGGTAAGCGAGGATGTAGAAGAAATGGTCGGGGCTGGGGACGAAGCTGCAGGCTGACCTGAGGTCGGTGTACTGGACCACGTGACACTTACCCCTGAAAAAAACAGGGGGGAAAAATCAAGAAAACTGACTATAAAAATAATAATTAAAAACAGCCCCCAGCATAAATAATACATAAATAATTCACATTACACTTGTGCTGGATAAAACAATAACGGCCAAGATAAACGTATCAGGTGATATGTCAACTTAACGTCAAGTGTATGGCTGATATATGGGTATAACATAATAACAGGTTTATATTAATGGGGCGGCTTAAAAAAAGGCAGACATTCGCCTGCGATTGTACGGGACATCCTTTGTGGACGTGTAATGACGGACGGTAGACCGAGTGCTATATACAGACGCCAAGAATTTATTAAAACAACAACATAAACCTGAATGTTGGTCTGTGTTAGTATCAACCGTGCTAGTTGGTTTTAAACAACATACGTACTCTTCCAACAACCAGCTCCAGCTGACCATACCCACCCCTCCCCTTCCGCCAGTAAAATCTTGGGCTTAAAGTCAGGCAGTCTACAAGAGAAGAAATGTTACCAGGTCCGGAAGTGAAAATGTGGTTCCCATTTTGTCTGATTTCAGGGTACTGCATGTCTGAGATTTGGAGACAGGGGCGGAGGTGGGGAGGGCGGTACATCAAAGTTTAGGGATGTATGAGCCGTGATGAGTAGCGGCTGTGATGTGTGTGTGTTGGCGTGAGAAGGAGAAAGGAAATGCAGGTATGTGAACTCAGGTAAATGTATTTGAACACACACACATAGATACACACACAAATCTATAAACACACTACGTATTAAGAAAATTCACTTTAAAATGTATTGACAAGCTTCATTACTCAATTAGAATACGGTGTATAACCGGAGGTAATTAAAATAAAGATATCATTTCGTTAGTACGTTTTATACACACACACACACACAATAGGGAACAATGCCATTGAATCACTCGACGTCTGGCTCGAGTTCTGTTCATCTTTACAGATACTGAGATAGCCTCGGAATTTTAATGAAGACAAATTGTTACACTTAGCTGTACGTTCATTGCAAAGGGGGAATGATATACTTTAAACTTTTTTTATGTGATATAATTTATAACAAATAAAATCATCTTAAACGAAACTCACAAATCAATTCATACGGATACTTATAAAATATCTGAAATGTGGATTCTTGAGAAATATCTTAAATAAGTGGATACTTGAGAAATATCTTAAATATGTGGATACTTGAGAAATATCTTAAATATGTGGATACTTGAGAAATATCTTAAATATGTGGATACTTGAAAAATATCTTAAATATGTGGATACTTGTGAAATCTTAAATATGTGGATTCTTGAGAAATCTCTTAAATATGTGGATACTTGAGAAATATCTTAAATATGTGGATACTTGTGAAATATCTTAAATATGTGGATACTTGTGAAATATCTTATATATGTGGATACTTGTGAAATATCTTAAATATGTGGATACTTGTGAAATATCTTAAATAAGTGGATACTTGTGAAATCTTAAATATGTGGATTCTTGAGAAATCTCTTAAATATGTGGATACTTGAGAAATATCTTAAATATGTGGATACTTGAGAAATATCTTAAATATGTGGATACTTGTGAAATATCTTAAATAAGTGGATACTTGTGAAATATCTTAAATATGTGGATACTTGTGAAATATCTTAACTATGTGGATACTTGTGAAATATCTTAAATATGTGGATACTTGTGAAATATCTTAAATATGTGGATACTTGTGAAATATCTTAAATATGTGGATACATGTGATACTATTTTGAATATCTGGTATGTGTAATTAGATAGTCTGAAAATATGTAAAGGTGTTTATAATTATCCATATAATTATTAGAAAGAAAAAAAACACCACCAATAATTATGGTAGTTAGTAGTTCATGACTTCAAAACGCAATATTACAATTTTTCTTTTTTAACGTTAAAAATATTATTTTTTTCCACTTTACTTTGTTCATTAATTTTTTTCGGAAGGAGGTGGGGGGAGGGGGCTTAATATAACAAACTTTCCCAAACCATACAAACCTTGATGGGTTAGAAAACTTTACAACTTTAAAGTACCCCCCCCCCCCCACACACATACACGCCTCCCTTGGGATTGACGTCATTTCCTTTTTTTTTATTTTCTAAAGTATAAAGGGGTGGGGATGGAGGTTTATAAAAATTCCTTTCCCGCAAGTGACATATTGGGGAGGGAGGGGGGGGGGGGTCAATAATATCAATAGAAGGTTGTCTATGTTGAGCTGTGAGGTAGTTGCTAAATATTCATGTAATTGTTGACTAGTAAGGAGGTTATATAGTTGTTGTTTTTTTAATTAAAATCTACCGTTTTCTATCACTACAGACTACATGGACTGTATATTTATTTTTAAATTGTAACTGATCCCTCAAATGGCTAGTTTAAAAGACTTTAAGCCCCATAGACTTCAACGCTTAACAAATTTCATAATAGTATAATAGAAAAATAAATATCTCACATACAGTGGCCTCACAAAGGGGGAGGGGGGCAGTGGGGGGGGGGGCGCATATGCCCGAAGACGACACTTCTAGGGGGCGGTAAATATAGTTTAAACATACTAAACAAAGCAGTTACAGTATGCAAGGGGGCGTCGCTGAAACTTTTGCCCTGGGGCGCTACATTAGCTTGTGAGGGTCCTGCGGACATAATATATATCACCGACTTCCTTCAAATCAAATCTCTACCGAGGCTAGTTATGCATTTCGCGAGAGATGGAATCAGAGGAATCTAAAATAGGACTTAATTCCGATTAACCTAAACTAATTCAACATCAACATTGGCTCATTATTTTGCTTTGAAAAAAAAAGTTTGTATTTTAATCACTCGCTAACGCATGATACAAGAACGCACCTGTATAAAAAAAATGGCACGTTGCCAATAAAAGTATTCTTCTTTTTTTTTTTTAACAATATCATGCTGTAACTGTAAACTACGTCGAAATGATCATGCAGAGAAAAAAAAATTGTTTCGATTTTGCATTTGGTGAGGAGTAATCTTACACATGTTGTTCTTACAAGACTAATTATTAACACACACAGAAACACACAAATATTAACACACACACAGAAACACACACACTCTACATTAGTTGAAGAAATCGTGTTGTTGTTTTAAATCGCCCATTCAAAAAGCTTAGCTTGATGCTAGTGTTGATATAGATATAGCTCATAGCTATGTGGGATTTATTCTTTGTAACAGTTGTGTTAACGCTAATCGATGGTGTGATAATCTCTCTAAGCGTCATATCTTCTTCTCTGTTAAAGGTTCTACAAACACCATTCAGCGATTCGAGCGGGCCTCAATATAACCCAACTGGGTGGTGGGCTTCATGTGTGTGTGATCGAAGGAGAGGGGGGAAGGTGGGGGGGGGCGGATAATACCACGAGCCTCTTGTTGTTTCGGCTAAACAGTTGGCCACTGTCAAACACTACAACCCCCTAAGTGTCACGGCTTGTACAACTATGCAGAACTCGTCGAAGCTTCGTCTGGGGAAGAGGAAAAAATGATGGCAAGTTACTCTCTCAGTGGAAACGGCGAAGTCGTAGGATATTGTCAATGAATCAAAAGCTGTTTGTTGAACCAGGGGAAGGGGACCACACGGGGCAAGTTGAACCAGGGGAAGGGGACCACACGGGGCAAACAGAAAATAAAAGAGTTCACCTGGTGTGGCAAACTTTGGTCATTTTCTACGTGACCCGAGTCTTTCTAGTCGCCCTCCCTTCTCTTTCAATTATTGATAATACGAATACAACACTGATCTGACAGAACGTTTATCGTCAACGAATAAAAAGCCCTACTGTTGAGGAGTTTTTCTTCTTCTTTGATAATGTTGGCGATAACCCTCCCTCACACCATTCTCAACAATTGTGTAGTCTTTCTTTCAAACCTTACATGTCTGAACAGTTTAGTTGGGGCGTTCCTCGCACAGAACATCTATTCTGTGGGTTGTCACGATACTGATTGGGAGAGATCTGACGAGACACTGACGAGTGTCTAAAGTCGAAACGTAAACAAGTGGTCCTAAGTACATGAACCGGATGTATTGTGTTGAAATAGACGGGATGAAGAATACAAATGAATGCAGCGTTAAAGGAATGTATCAAATATTCAAAAACCACACACAGCATAAAATGCCTCCACTCCGACCGTAATACTTGCATTAATTTTAATGAAACGAAACCATTATTGATGGAAATGAGACAGTATAGTTATTAAAACATTTGTATTCACTGCGCGATGGCGTGGTGGACCCGACGGGGGGCGGGTTAAGATTGTAAGGCGCCGTCTGTCAAATTGTCAATGCAGACTAGAGGCCTGTTAAGAAAAAACAACTATAACGCTATGTTTACAATAAATCCTAAATGTGCCCCCAATAGGACTATTGATGATCCATGTTTAAGCTGAATTATTTCGACAGGGTTTGCTTTTCATGGTTTCCCTGGATCTGCTTAATATATCAACTACATGACACTGTCCTCCAAACAAATTCAAACACACAAGCAATGTGAATGTGTAATGCACCAAACTCACCGAATGAACCCCCACATTTCAGGTAACACCCCCGCTCCCTCTTTAAACACAAATCTATTTCCTACAACACCAGCACTGGACCCACACGCTCGTCAGTCAACTACCATTTCATACGCCATCAACACGGCGAGAGGCTCGGGAAAAGATGGAACGCAGCTCCACTGACTCGCGGGTTAACCCCTTGCCAAACTAAATATCTCTTGAAAGGAGACCCCCACCTTGTACTGGCTTTTACGTGGAATGATAGGGGGGGGGGGATAGAGGATGTACCAGGAAGGAGATTGAAGGTATAAGATAAACAGGGGGTGGATAAATCAATAGAATGAGAGAATATGTTTAGAGATATAGAGAGAGACACACACAAACACAGAGACATCAGCAAAAGAAACACGGAATCGTGTAAATTTCAATGCTTGTTTTCACAATGGATGTTACTAGGCAGCCTGACTACACGAGTCGTAAGTCGAATAGGGCGTCACAGTGTACTTGAGTGTACTCCATTTCTCATAATATAGACCCGTTTCTATATTTATCAACTAGAGCTGTAAACATGACATATTTGTACATTACATTTTGTTCTTTATTGTCCCAACAAAATTCGATTTTTTTTTAACACCCATTATCACCGGCTTTGTCCTTGGCAATAACTGCAGATTAAAAGAAACATACGGTATAAATCCAATAATTAGACTTCTACTAGTGTTTGCAAGACATTTAATTACTTAATTTGTGGGATCGCAAGATCAATTTAAAAATAAAAAAATGTATCCGTTTAGAATTAATAAAACTGTGGGTCTACATTGGGGTGAAAAAAAAATGACCATCCAACAAAACCGATGATCACTTTTCAGAACCGGTTTTCGATTTCGAAACCGATAATCGAACTTCCTGTTAAACGTTTGACCTCGCCATTTAACATTATTAACAATATCGTAAGCATGTAATGAGAAATAAAATGAAGAGGAAACTCTGAGTAAGTAAAGCATCCTTCGGACCAAACTGATCATAGGGGAATCTTAAAGAGGTTCCCAAATAGAAAACCTTGCTCCTCTCTCGAAAGTCTGAGAGTGTTGAGAATCACTCCTTGAAATAGTGTAGGCGGCTGTTGCTGTTGTTGTTTTTTTTTCTTCTCTGCCTTTTGGGAGATGAGAGAGTGAGTACACAACTTGCCAACGTGTGCCAACCCAGTGAGCGACTTTCAAAAGCGAATGCGATGATTCAATTAGGGAGGGCCAGGCTCTTTTATCTCTCTCGCAGGTAAAGAGAAGAGACGAGATGAAACATAGATTTTCTCGGGCGGAAGGGGAAAGGAAGGGAGGAGGGAGGAAGTGTTGCCGAGAAGAAGATAGACGAGAAATGGGCAACTTTTAAAACAAACCCATCACTCTTGTCTGAAGGAGGTGGGAGAGAGGTGAACCCGATAAAGTGACTACCTCGTATCACAACACATTTATTTCCGTGGACGCAGCAACACTTTACGAGTGTTTACCTCTTCCAGATTAACGTGTAGGAGGAACAAGCGAGGATGGTTTCTTGAGACTGGTAGGACATGTTGGGGGTGCATGGCGGCATTGGTACATACCATAATAAGATTTAATTTTGTTTGGGTCATACAGGTGTAATAAGGTGTACTTACGTATATAGTTGACGGTCCAGAATGTGATTGATTTGTGCCCCTCTCACTCCCACCCCTGTCCACTTCCGCCCGAGGGGGGGGGGTGCATCCACGACCCCATTCTAGTTAAAGTTTGAGAGGCATTGGAGAATATCACAAGCCATTTCTATCTCCACGGGAAAGGAAGTAAGAAATCGATACTCTGGGTGGGGGATGGGTGAGGGAGGGACTCTGGACGTTTACCTGTTCATAACATGCCTACCTGCATGATTGTTATATTCTGCCCCACCTCCCCTACACACATAATGCCCCTCTTGGATTTTATTTAGTCAATCACATCCTGGCACTTCCTTTTCGTTTTTTAATCGAGTAATCTGCGACCCTATGTGTGTACGTATAAGCGTGAACGCATATCTCATGCCATTACCCCAGTGACCTTCTTTTTATATAATCTATGCATTTTGTCCCTACAGGCTATAACCTTGCCACGTTGTGATTAAGTAATGTTTCACCCCCCCCCTCCTTCATTTCCCAACCACCCACACGCGCTGTCGACATATGACGTATACTAGTTTGTTGTAGCAGTTGTGTACCCTTCATTGGTCCGATTCATTTAATTCAAGTAAAAACTATAATCTAATGGCTGTACAGTGTGGCCAAACAGAGAACGCAGAAAATGAAAACACAGCGCTGTGACATGACCGACAGATTGGCTCTCGCAGCTACACACGCGGCAGAGAAATATCTGTTGTGTGTGTATATATATATATCCATTCTGTGGTTCCCACAAAATGCCCATTGTAATAAAACAAAAATTGTGTACTGACCGTAATGACGTAATGGGCAGAGTGTCCGTGGCTTCTGATGAGAAAAGCTCTCTCTGCTGGATGGACGTATCGTGGATGAAATCTTCCCCGTTTTTCCCTGTACAAAATAAAAAGACATAAAATTGAAAGAAAAAAAAAAGAAATTCAAATGAAATGCAATGGCTATTCAGAAAAACATCCTGAACATGGAAATACTCCAATGAAGCATTTGAAATCCAAGATATAATACGCCTTACTCAACGGTATATACATCAAAGGTTTAGCCACGAACAAAATATCACTGTATTATTTTATATCAAATATGCTATACATAAATATATATATATATAAATATACCAAATGTTAACAAAATACAAACCAAACAACAAACAACCAACAATTAACACAAAACAACAAACAAACAATTCTATACAGACACTCCTTGCTCTTTGATCATTTTTTACACTGAAAAAGTATTATTTTGGTAGTTATCAATAGAAAAATAATTTATAATTCTTCACTACCCCCCGCCCCGACAACAGTATTTTATTATATTAATGACTATTGAAAGCGAAAAGCATCCCATAGGACAAAATTGATCCTTGGGGCCGGTGAAGCAGCGTTCACCTGTTTTCGCGGCCACGGCATACCAGGGGATTGTGTGGCCAGAACAAAGCCCAGTCACCTTTACTTTACCTCAGCTAAAGCCATACACCCATCAGATCTGGGTAGACTCAGGGACACCCTCCAGACCAGAGAACGAATCCTAGCCTTTACCAATGATTCGAACCAAGGACCTTCCGTACGCCAGCCGAACGCGCTTCCGCTGAGCCACCATGCCCCCCCCTAACGACTATTGAACCAAGAGGTTTTCATTTGAATCAACATCATCACACTCTGATGTAAACAGATTACGCTCTTGGCCTTACTGGTTATACACACTCTCCGTTCTCTCACTACCTCTCCACCTCTTACACCCTAAAACAAGGACATTCTCCAAAGCTCATTCAGTTTGACGTCACGAGTGAGCTCCACAATTAACGCCTACCGGTGCAAAAAAAAATCGCGAAAAAGTTATGGAGCAATAAATTTTTTCCAACACAAATCGAACCCCTCCCAGGACCCCGCAGTTTGATTCTATTAGTTGACAATCGATAGACTTTTTCCTGTCTGTTCTGGCAGATCAATACCAGACGAGTGTGGGGAGGCAAGGGGGGGTGGGACGGGGTGTCGAGAAGAAGGAGGAGGAACGGGGTGTCGAGAAGAAGGATGGGGGACGGGGTGTCGAGAAGAAGGAGGGGGGACGGGGTGTCGAGAAGAAGGAGGGGGAACAAGAGATGTCAGCGGTGAGAGCCATTTTGGCAAAAGAGGAAGATCATCAATATGACCAGAAGGGGGGAAGGGTGAATGTTTTGTTTTATCCCTCGGTGTTGTGCTCGGGAGATGTGTGCCCTCTGCTTCTCGAGAAGAGAACACCTTCTGAATCGTGTATTATACAGGATACATATTTCTCTGCTTAACATTTCATTTTGAAAAGAATAAATAAAATGAATCCAGAGATACACGTTATTTCTTATAAACCATCACTTATTTCTTATAAACCATCACTTATTTCTTATAAACCATCACTTATTTCTTATAAACCATCACTTATTTCTTATAAACCATCACTTATTTCTTATAAACCATCACTTATTTCTTATAAACCATCACTTATTTCTTATAAACCATCACTTATTTCTTATAAACCATCACTTATTTCTTATAAACCATCACTTATTTCTTATAAACCATCACTTATTTCTTATAAACCATCACTTATTTCTTATAAACCATCACTTATTTCTTATAAACCATCACTTATTTCTTATAAACCATCACTTATTTCTTATAAACCATCACTTATTTCTTATAAACCATCACTTATTTCTTATAAACCATCACTTATTTCTTATAAACCATCACTTATTTCTTATAAAACATCACTATCAGGACCTTATCATTAGTGCATTTGTAGTATATTTTACAACTGCACTTTATGATCAGTTTTTAACACAAGTGGCCTATTATTGTTTTTTTATAATGATTATTGTGGTATGGTGAGAGAAAGACTTCAATAAAAATACTTTTACACCTATAAGTAAGGTAATCGTGTCGAACCAAATTGATCTTTATGATCAGTGAAGCAGGGTGTACCAGTTTCTGTGGCTACGGTATATAATAGGAGAGTGCGTGGCCATCACAATGCACAGCCGCTTTTACTATCCCGCCAACTAATGTCAGGTACCCATCAGAGCTGGGTAGACACTTAGTATGAACACCCTCCAGACCCGGGGAAATAATTCTGTAGCCTTCACCGGGATTCGAACCCATGACCTTCTGTATGCCAGGTCAACGTAAGAACAAATAACCAACGATGTATTTCTACAAGCGCTGAAAAGCGAGACCCGCACAGTTTCCCCGGCGATATACGGACCCGGAGCCCTAGGTTTTAACGGCACGTCGCCGAATCGAAAGCCACGCCTGCCCTTGCGTGCGCCTTATTTAACGCCTAAAACGCCAACTACTACTGACCAGAAACACAATACCGGTGTAACATTATGAACATTATGTCTGGAGGTCGAACAATAACATCACGAGAGAGAGAAAGATTGAGATGAACGATGTAAACAAACAACAAATTCTCTATGTAGCACGACAATTTGTTAACAACAATAATAGAAGGAAATAACATGTGTTAACAACATCAAGAAAAAATATATCATTTTTTGTTGTTTTTGCTACGGTCGCACACATCCCCCCTCCCCCTAATATCTGCTTACTGCCCCCCCCCCACTCCGCCCATTTCCTGATGAGATAAAAATGCCATCTCTACACAATGGCTCAGGTCAATAATTCATGACGGCCACAAAGAAATGAAATGAAAACAAACAAAGGTTAGGAGGTGATGGTCCAACGTTTTACCGTTACGTGGCGTCTGAAAATTGTGCAATTCCAAGATGCCCAAGCATTTGATTGTAGAAAGCTCCCCCCGAAATGAGATCCTACTCGAATCCGAGTGTGTCGGTTTCTTCTATGATGTATTGTTGCGTATATTTAGAGTTATATATGCATTCATAAAAGCAAATCCTTAAAGGATTATGGTGTCATTATGGGCGCCTGCAGGGAGACGAGCTGTAAGGCGAGGGTTGTAGGTCGAGGGCTGTACAGTTTGGTTGGTCAATAAATAAAACGATAGTAACAATTTAGCGCTTTCTCTCCACCCATTTTGAGGTGTGTGTTGTTGTTTTTTTTAATACCACGCCAGACGTAGTTAATTCAACACCAAACAAAAAAAATCATGAAATAATCCCATGGCTTGGATATACAAGAATGTTTTGTGATTTAATTATAGATACAGCAGCATGATACAAATAGAACTCTCAGTCCAAACGGAGTTCAGGTCTGATACAAAGAGAATAATTCAATAATGGGAACACGTGTGCTTATTTCAACCGCTCCAGATCCTCCTGATGTGACATCACAGGTGGGGGGAGGGGCATCTTTCAAGATTAGCGCTAATCGCCTGCTACATGAGCCCTACACAGGTCATACCACAATCACAATGACATAAATCGACGAGGGAAGTCAAATAGACATAGTGAAAGTAAGGAAGGATTTGGGTGAGTTGTTTATAGTTTACTGCTATAAAACAGAGAGAGGGTGAGTAGAGAAAGAGTGGGGGGAATGAGGGTGGGGTGGAGGGTGTGAGATAGATTAGAGGATAGAATGACGGGGGTTGGGAAAGAGAGAATGGAAGTGACTGGGAGAGAGAGAGCATTAGAGAACGTGGAAAAGATAGAGAGTGGGATAGAGAGAGATTAAGAGTGTAGAAGAGAGGGTGAGTGGGTGAGCTAGAGAATAAGAGTGTGCAAGAGAGAGGGGGGATTGAGTGGGAGAGTGAAAGAGATAAGTGGGTGGGAGACAATTTGGGTGTGGGAGAGAGATAATTTGATTGAGTCGGAGAGAAAGAGAGTGTAAGACTGAGTGTGTGAGAGACAATTTGAGTGTGGGAAGGAGAGAGAGAGACTATAAGAAAGAGAGAGAGAGAAAGAGAGAGTGGGTGACGTGAGTGGGATAGAGATAATGAAAGAAAGGAAGATACATGTACGCTGATGCCTTTTTGTTTTACAAACAATCTTCTTCTAAAGAACACCATAATGACAGGTATCAAACTTCAATGGGTGCTAAAGTTGATGTTCAACCCCCAAACACGCCTGTCTTTCGCTTATTCACTCAACGAGCCGTGTAGCGACGGTTGCACAGTAGGAAGTTTCGGCCGTTTGTTCAATGGGCTTTTTTTTTTCTTCTTCTTTCCTCGGGTTAAGTGATATTGATTCAAACTACAGGAGATTGGGTCAACACAAACAGCACACAGACACACGATGAGAGAGAGAGAGCGAGAGAGAGAGAGCGAGAGGGAGAGAGAGAGAGAGCGAGAGGGAGGGAGAGAGAGAGAGAGACATGACAAGGGGCATGGGGATAAGAGAAAGAAAATGAAAGGATAGCGGAGAGAGAGTCGGTCATAATATATGGGCAGTTGCACAAATATATAAATGAATAGATACAGAAGGACTTACAAACACATGGATTAGCAGATGGATGGAAAGAGAAATAATAAATATGTATATACTAGACATAATACACACATAAATAGCCCATAAAATAATGTAATAGTTCTCCAATAAACAGCACCCAGACGCCACAGATTTGTAACACACCAATACAAATTTACGCCCCCATATAAATACACAAGTTATTGCCCAGATGTTATATAACCCAGTGTTACTGCGCGCAAACACACACACAGAAGACGCGCCTTTTGTGCAACACACACACCCACAAACAAACATACACAATGACCATAGCCTCAAGTCATAAACTACTCCCTCAATACTAGCAAATATCCGTCTTTAAATTACCCCTTCTTTTTTTTTTTAACCCCTCTGCTCCCCCACCCCCCTCTCCTTTCAATCTTTCCCGCTCAAAAAAAAAAGGAGCTTGGTTTGGCTGTATATTGATTTCACCTCTCGATCAATAAACAAAGGGAAGGGAAATAACCCACTACAGGCGCAACAGATCGCAGTGTTGGTTTTATATTCGTTTTTTTTTCGTGTGTGTGTGTGCGTGTGTGTGTGCGTGTGTGTGTTTTAACGTTCTTTTATTTTCTTTTTTAAACAACATTTTACTTTACAAAAAAAAAAAAAGAAGCACTCGTCTGCTAGTCAATATTATGTGAAGTAGACACCGATTTAAGTAATAAATGGAGGTTGTAGGAATACTACACTTAAGTTAGGAGATAAGGGGAGATAATGGTTAAGAAGCAGGTGGTGGGGCGCGTTGGGGGTTAGGACACAAGCATTTACAAATAATAATATAGCCCTGTGCAGCGTGGGGGATGTTTAGATATAGCAGCTCCCGTGTGTGCAAAATACGGAGGCGCAGCCAGTATATTTTACCCACGGGCGAGAAACTATGAAATTGACACCCCCCCTCCTCCTCCCTCGTAAGGTTTAATCACATTTTTCTCAATAAATGTAACGCTGATGTAAGTCTGATTTATTGCGCCTCTTTAAAATGGCGCCCGGTGACATTGTACCCCTTAACTTCGCCTATGGAACAGTAGGCCTATGTTGGTGGAGATAAGATCACAAAATGTGTTTTTATAACTAGTTGTTGTAACGCTCACAAAGAAGAAAAGGTTTACATTTTGTGTTAGTTCTAAGGGAAATTGTTGGACCTTTTTTTTTGTTGGGAGAATCGTTTGACCAATCAACGAAATAATGTTGTTTTATTGTTAATTCGTTGAGTGTTAGGCTTACACACGAGTGAACCTGTTACAGCTAGTGTGTTTGTATCAGGGGAGGGCGTCCGCTTGCGTTGATGCCTGAATAAGGGTGGAGAAGGTTTCACGGCGAATACCAAATAGCAGAAAGTAATTTTTAGTCTAATAATAAAATCGCGATTATTGTTTCAGTGTAAAATTATGAATAAGGCCAATATATTGCTGTCACACCATTCATGCCACGCGCCATCACTTCAATGACATCTACTATAACTCACCCTGACATTTACTTTGACATCTATTAACTCATCACATCAACTTTCCCTTCCCCTCCCCCCACACACACACAACATCCCTCGTCACGCCCGCGGGTCATGATGGAACGGCGAGCCAGTGACGTGACGACTGACGTCACTGCGGCTGACAGAAGGCTATGATGGCGGTGGAGATGACGTGTCTCTGTGTGTGTTGGGGCCAAGGCTCGAGGGACCTCCGTCTTGGTGGGTCCACGGAGACACGTGGGTGTTGGTGATTTGTGTGTGTATGAGAGAGAGAGAGAGAGGTTTTATGTATAAATCGGGATTGAAAAACTGTGTGAGAGAGAGAAAGTTAGAGAGAGAGAGAGGTAAAAGAGTGGTTGGGGTTTAGAGAGAGAGAGAGAGAGAGAGAGAGAAAGAGAGAGAGAGAGAGAAAGAGAGGCGATATAGTGAACATTCGGGTTATGTACAAATAGTAAGAGAGAAAATACATATTGATATATTGAGAGGGGAGAGCGGGGGAAAAGGAACGAGATAGCGAAAAATGGAATGAGATATTGACGAGAAAAAAAAAAAAGAAAAGTTGGTTGGGGGGGGGGGAGGGAAAATGGGTAGAAAGAGTGAAGATGTGGATAAAAGAAGGAGACGAATGAGAGGAGTGAGGGGAAAGAAAGAGGGGAAAAAGAGGAGAGAAACAGAAGAGAAAAAAAAAAAAAAAAAAAAAAAAGGAGAGAAAGAAGAAAAGGAAGGAGAGGGGAGAAAAGAGGGGGGTGGAGAGAAAGGGGAGGGGATAGAATAGGGTAGAGAGAGGGGGTGGATTAAAAAAAAAAGCCCCCCCCCCCCACCCCACTTGTATAAACCACCGAGATGTAGTTCCTATCAATAAAGGTAGGTAGCTACATCTAAAAACTCCGCCATAGCCGGTCCCAAGCCCGGATGAGAAAGGAGGAGGGTTGGGCGAGGGGCTAGCAACCCCTTCCCGTCAAACTACTACCGCTACAAAAACACAAACAAGGATCCTAACAGACAACTCGGTACTGGGAGAGGATGGACCTCCAGTTGGAGGTACGATGATGTCGGGCAGTGAAAGCCAGCTACTGGAAGCTGCCAGGCAGACGGCCATCATCTCGACCAGGACCACACTAACTATCGGAACATGGAACGTCCGCACCATGTTTGAAGCTGGTAAAGCAGCACAAGTGGCGGTGGAGATGAGGAATTACAAGATTAGCATCCTCGGCATCAGCGAAGCCAGATGGACCGATTCCGGCCAGAAGAGGCTCACCACGGGAGAGCTACTCCTTTATTCAGGGCACGAGGATGAAAATGGACCACACACTCAGGGGGTGGCTATCATGCTCTCAAAGGCTGCCCAAGGAGCACTAATTGGTTGGGAGGCACATGGTCCAAGAGTAATCACTGCGTCTTTCAGAACAAAGAGGAAAAAGATCAACATGAATCTCGTTCAGTGCTATGCCCCTACTAACGATAGTGAAGACTGTACGAAAGATGAATTTTACGGTAGGCTGCAGAGCATCATTCAGAGGTTTCCTAGCAGAGACATAACCATGTTGATTGGAGACCTTAACGCTAAAATAGGAGATGACAACACTGGCTACGAAGAGGTTATGGGTCGAGAGGGGTTGGGAGAGATGAGTGACAATGGAGAGAGGTTTGTAGATCTGTGTGCTGCAAACAGCCTTGTCATCGGCGGTAGCATCTTCCCCCATAGAAAGATACACAAAGTCACCTGGCTCTCACCAGACCTCCACACCGGAAACCAGATAGACCATATTTGCATTTCCAAGAAGTTCCGGAGGTCCCTGCAAGATGTACGTGTTAGAAGAGGAGCGGACATGGCCTCAGACCACCACCTTCTTGTTGCACGTGTCAAGCTTAAACTTAAAAGGAATTGGGCAGTAGAATTAAACCAGCGAAAGAAGTTCAACACAATACTTCTCAGAGACCCAACCAAATGCCAGGAATTCAAGCTGGCACTTGCAAACAAATTCCAAGTCCTGCAAGAAATAATTGATGAAGAGGAAGCAACAATAGACAAGGAGTGGAGGATAGTGGAAACAACAATAAAGACAGTTTGTCAAGAAGTATTGGGCCCACAGAAACGCAACCACAAGGAATGGATCTCAACGGTCTCTTTGAAGAAAATAGAACAGAGAAGAGAAATGAAGGCAGTACTAAATAGCAGCCGGACACGTGCAGAGAAGGCCAAGGCACAGGAACAATACACACAAGCAAACAAGAGTGTAAAGAAGAGCATCAAAGCCGACAAAAAGAATTATGCAGATGCTCTAGCTGCAGAAGCGGAGGAAGCAGCCAGAAATGGAAATATGAAAGACTTGTATACCATCACCAAGAAGTTATCTGGAAAGTTTAGTAAACCTGAAAGACCGGTGAAAGATAAAGAAGGAAAGCAGATAATCGATGACGAAGGACAAAAGAGAAGATGGGTGGAATACTTTGAAGAGCTACTCAACAGGCCAGCTCCACCAGACCCACCTGATATCCAGCCGGCAGACATAGACCTCCCGATAGACTGCAATGCACCTACAAAGGAAGAAATACGCCAAGCCATCAAGAAGCTTAAAAGCGGAAAAGCACCTGGACCAGATGATATCCCTGCGGAGGCACTGAAAGCGGACGTGGAGACTACAGTAGAGCTCTTACACCCCCTCTTCCAAAAGATCTGGGAAGAGGAGCAAGTCCCAACAGAGTGGAAAGAGGGACTACTCATTAAACTCCCTAAGAAAGGAAACTTGAGCACCTGCTCTAACTATAGAGGAATTACCCTACTATCAATCCCAGGAAAGGTGTTCAACAGGATTCTGCTTGGCAGAATGC
Source organism: Anisus vortex (assembly GCA_949126835.1). Lineage (NCBI taxonomy): Eukaryota > Metazoa > Mollusca > Gastropoda > Planorbidae > Anisus > Anisus vortex. The sequence goes on along the minus strand of OX421507.1, from coordinate 13,022,027 downwards.
AGGCTGCTGTTGATACGAAGCTGCGAGATCAGCAAGCTGGTTTCCGCAAGGATAGATCCTGCACTGACCAAATAGCTACACTGCGCATCATCCTGGAGCAGTCGCTCGAGTGGAATTCCCCCCTATATGTCAACTTTATTGACTATGAAAAGGCTTTTGACAGCGTAGACAGGGAATCACTTTGGAAGCTGCTAAGACACTATGGGGTCCCTACAAAAATTACCTCTATAATTAAGAACTCTTATGAAGGATTGAAATGCAGAGTGATCCACAGAGGCCACCCAACAGAGGCATTCCAAGTACGGACGGGAGTGAGACAAGGCTGTTTACTGTCGCCATTTCTGTTTCTGCTAGCGATAGACTGGGTAATGAAGACATCAACATCGGATAAGCGTAATGGCATCCAGTGGACGTTATGGTCACAACTAGACGATCTAGATTTCGCGGATGACCTGGCACTACTCGCACATACTCAGCAACAGATGCAGGAAAAGACCAACATTGTGACGGAAAACTCCACTCGCCTTGGCCTCAACATCCACAAAGGGAAGACCAAGTTCCTTAAGGTCAACGCAGAAAACACATCGCCTATCACTCTCAATGGTGAAGCGCTAGAGGAAACTGAAGAATTCACCTATCTAGGCAGCATCGTCAATAAGAAGGGTGGATCCGATGCCGATGTAAGGGCAAGAGTTGGCAAGGCCAGGACAGCCTTCCTCCAACTTAAGAATATCTGGAGCTCAAGAGAAATATCCCTGAAAACAAAGTTCAAGATCTTCAACTCAAACGTGAAGTCTGTCTTACTCTATGGTGCAGAGACTTGGAGGACCACAGCTACTAACACCAAGAAGATCCAGACTTTCATAAACTCATGTCTCAGGAGGATTATGCATATACGCTGGCCAGACATGATCAGTAACGATGAGCTCTGGAGTCGCACAGGGCAACAGGCAGCCGATCTGGAGATCATGCAAAAAAGATGGAGATGGTTGGGGCACACACTCCGAAAACCAGCATCCAACATCACCAGACAGTCCTTATCATGGAACCCCCAAGGAAAGAGGAAGAGAGGCCGACCCCGTAACAGCTGGCGCCGAGACCTGGATGCAGACGTCAAGAGAACAGGCCATTCATGGGGACAGTTGGAAAGACTCGCTCGGGACCGGGATGGCTGGAGAGCCCTTGTTGGTGGCCTATGCCCCGAGAGGGGTAGTAGGCGTAAGTAAGTAAGTAAGTAAGCTACATCTAAAGAAAAACTATTTCCAGTTTTCCCATACAGTATAGTGTACACAAAGATTTAACGACACACCTCTTACACCACCCAACAGCTACACTATAACCACCGTGCATTCACTATAGTGAATGTATACAGTGGTGTCGGAATTCCGAGCTTGAGGGCGAGTGTAAGCTTACACGTAAGGAATACACCGTCTTCTTGTGTTTGTGTGCTAATGAAAAAAAAAAATGTTAAAAGGTAAATGGCAATATTATATGGCTTACAATGGCGGGGGAATAACTCTTGGGTGTCAATACGCTGGGCCGCAGTGCATTCACACATCGTGTCGTTCTATTCAATACACATGTTTGTATGTGATTGTGTATGTGTCATTACTGCAATTGTGTGTATATGTCATTATAGTGCGGTTTGTGTGTATATGTCATTATATTGCGTTTGTGTGTAGATGGTATATTGCGTTAGTGTGTATATGTCATTATATTGCGTTTGTGTGTATATGTCATTATATTGCGTTTGTGTGTATATGTCATTATATTGCGTTTGTGTGTAGATGTCATTATATTGCGTTTGTCTGTAGATGTACTGCGTTTGTGTGTAGATGGTATATTGCGGTTTGTGTGTATATGTCATTATATTGCTGTTGTGTGTATGTGTCATTATATTGCTGTTGTGTGTATGTGTCATTATGTTGCTGTTGTGTATATATGACTTTATGTAATATGCAGGCTGTGTGTATAGGATTATGCCAATATTATATGTGTGCCTGTACATAGTGGGGTGGGGTACGACATTCCATTGTTGTGTCTGAAAGTATGTGTATATTATAAGTGGGTCCACGTTTCATTGTTTTGCGGAAGCACTTTAAAAAACAACAACAGTTCAGCACACTATTCTAATGCATGTGGGGCGTGGCATTGTCTTGGGTGCAAGTTTGTTACTGTACTGTAGGCCTGTGTGCCATTCTATTATAAGAACATGCATGTTAAACTTCTGTCTACTGTCCCCCCATCTCCCCCCCCCTCTCCAATCACCGTAAGTTAATGTCTGACAGGAACCATGCACCTGACCGTGATCTTCGTGTCTATTTATAGACTGTCACTAACCCTGCCCAATGTGTCAAAACAAAAAACAGATCAGCTGACACCCCCTCCCCTCTTACCCACACTCCTCAGTATGACAGAAACAATGTGGGGAACTAATGACAGAAGCCATTAGATAAAGTTTAAAAAAAAAAACATCACGTAATTTTTAAACGGATCACTAGTACGAGAGGATCAAGGACAAGCATAATCGAGGGCGTGGGACCTATCGGATACAACAATTTAAAAAACAACAACACATAATTGTTCAATTTGTTATCTACTGCCACAATCGGAGGCTAAGAGAAACTTAAAGATCTGTAAAGCGTTCTTTAAAAAAAAAAAAACATACATGTATATACCGTATACAATATGTCTGCCTTGTAACTTGTAACCCAAAGGAGCCTACATTTTACAGGCTTTGAGAGAGAGAGGGGGGGGGGAGATGGAGAGAGAGAGAGAGGGAGACAGACAAGACTTAGTTATTGTCTGTCTATAAATAACTATATGACAGAATCTCTTTTGTTGTTGTGTGTTGACAAACCAAAAAAAAAAAAGCCCTCCGTGTTGATGATGCGATAAGAGAGTTGCACTTTATTTTTAAAAGTGTATTACAAAACACTTAAACGCGAGGTTTGTGTCTGTAACGCGTTAATTTGCTTGTAATGCTTAATTGATTGCAACGGAGTCTCACTTTTATAAACATTGTAGTTTTACCTCGTGGCAGCTTGAATATGACACGATTAATAATTATTTAAAAAAAAAGAAGGGGGCTGCTGTTGAGAGGTCATATGGGAGAGAGGAGAGACAAAGCAAAGGACGACAGGAAGAGAAAGTTGGAGAGGTATTGGCGGATAGAGAGAATGAAATCTGGACAGGGAGAGAAAGGCGCTCATACTCAACTAGAGAGAAACGTTTAGAATGAAATAGAGTTAGGTGAGACCCATCAGATGGACAGAGCGAAAGTGAAAGAGGCATAACGGTGTGGATATATACGGGAGGTAGGTGAGAGCAAGGGTGCGGCGGAGAGGGGGAGAGGGGGAGAGAGATATAGAAAGACAAAAAGCTGGTTACTGTGAAAGCCATTAAATAATTCCATGTCATGGAATTTACGTGACAACGATAATATCCCCCCCCCCCAATAATTTAGTTTATTGGTCCAACTTAAACCAATTTCAAGTGTCTCTGTCATCTCTAGCCTGGAATAAAACGATGTTGACGGGCATTACTCACACTTCACTTGAGTGAAAAAGTACAACTAGGCCTACTCACCAACATACCCCCCTCCCCTCTCTTTTGCTTTCCTGTTAGGACATTCAACGCCCCTTGTTCGGATGCCACAAAGAGATAATCGTGAAGTAAGTGAGCAACTTCATGACACACACACCCTCCAACACCATCATACACCACTTTCCTGTCTCGTGTAGAGGTTGCGATTCAAGCGAAATAGAAGGGGCGGGCCGGGGACAGACTTGCTCTCGAATTAACCCTTAATGTACATATTACAATATATTGAGAGATATGATAGGAGTAAAGAAAAAGATAGAGGGGCAATGTGAGTGTGTGTGTGTGTGAGAGAGAGAGAGAGAGATAGAGAAAGGGGAAGCTAGATACAGACGGAGGGGAACGAGAGAGAGAGAGAGAAGGAGGAAGAAATGGAGAGCGAAGGGGAAAAGCGAAGGCAGCTAAAGGTCGCCAGACAATGGTGTTATATATATATATATCGTGTTTGTACATTCATTGTTATACAATAAGTCTAACATTTGCTTTAAACGTAAAACATAATTGTAACGAAATTTGGTGGTGAAGAAGGGTGTGGGGTCGAAGGGGGTGGGGTCGAATGGAGTGCGCACGCCAGACAGCAACGGGACAGCACACAGCATGCCTTAATGTTAAAGTTTTTAACAGGCCAGTTATATTAAGAGATGTTTGAAAATCCTTAAAAGACACCACAGCAGCTCAGAAACTCTACACTACGTGAGTTAACAATAGCCCTAAACCATAATGTCTTTTTGGCATTAATAACATATATAGCGGATTGGCCCAATTCCCCCTCACCCGTAACATATTTTTAAAAAAGCAAGTAGGACCTCCTCCCTTACAAAACAAAACAAATGGGACTCCTTTTTTTTCAATCCTTTTTTTTTTCAGTTGGATCGCTTTTAACATAGAAAATATTTTAATTTTAGATGGCTGTAAAGAAAATCCTGCCTCTCCTTCCCCCAAAAGGCTTTTCATATTTGAAGCGTGATATAACATAAGTCTATGGGGATAAATGTCGGGTAAAAGTTATTTCACAATCCATTAGGGCTGGCTTAGGGCAGCAGTGGGGCGATATTGCAGTAAGGTAAGTCTGTGTGTATTGTGGGGGTGGGGGGTAGGCGGGAGGAACAGTGGAAACATTAAGCCTATGATCCAATTTGGCAAGTTCTTTTTACCTGCCTTACAGCCATTAAAGCGAGGTAATTAAACTGTAAACATTAAACAAGCCGGACTAACCTCCCCTTCCCCGTCCGTGCGAACACCTTCAAAGACTTAAAGTGTTTGTGTGTGTGGGTAGCTTGCGTGTGTGTGTGTGTATGTGTGAGGAAAGAACAGTGTGTGTGTGTGTCAGTCACACATTCATGTGCATGCGTGTACAATAACAGACGTGTGCAGGAGACGAGGCGGTTTTTCAAATGTGTTATGTCTTGTGTCTTGTATACTGTGCTGTTAGAAGGTAGACAGGGGGGAGGCAGATGGGGAAGGCCTGGTGTCTTCTTCGTCAGTTTTAAAGTAAGCCAGCAGACGTACTAATGGCCTACGCTCCCCATGCATAGAAGGCGCTTAAAACAACAGTAATTAAATCGGCAACCAAAACAGTAACAATATAAGTAATCATATATAACATTTTGTCATGATTTGTACCCGAAACGTAAACAATAGTTGGTCCCTATTACACTTATAACTTATAACAATAGATAACAAGATCACAAACAAAACAACAGGCCAAATGAATACATAATGAAACCTCATCGTTCGACATAATACAACAGACAACAAAACATGCCAGGGACAATAGCCCATTACAACAGACCTGTAATAACACGAGTCTCTCTCACTGCAGCTGTTCAGCGAGGGTGGGGGCGAGGGGTTAATCTGCTGCGAGTGTCTGTGTGTGTATGTAAAATAAGAGTGCGTGTGTAAAAAAATAAAAAGGCTTGTGTTTTGTGTTAACGTCTCCTCTTCTGGTTACTCAATCCTGAATCAACGAACACACACACATAACACATGCTGAGACGAAGCCATCCCGAAATGAAAAGCACACCACACACCAACTCCTCTGTTACGTATCCATATCCATGTGACACACGTAGGGAAATTAATCCAATCCAGGCGAATAATCACACCACTAGATAAATGATCTAACTACTCCAGTGTGTAGAATTTTTGTTTTGTCGTGTTCTATCACTTACTGTCAGAACAACAACAGGAATGTATATTTTCAGATCCACTCTTGTTTTTTTTTCTTAATCCACCTAAATAAAACTATTCAACTTTTTGAGAACACACCAGTTGGTTGAGATATGCAACACACACTCGCGCGTGTGTTATACACCCGCGGGGCAGATACAACACACACACACACGATTAAACACAAAGCGCCGACAGGAAGCGAAAACAGCCGACTCGTGAATGGCTATGCAAGCAGCGAATCGTCAGACCCCGCCAAAGCAGCCGTAACACTCGCTTTGGCTTTTCGCTTCACCCCTCCGTTGTACAACTCAAAAACGCAAAGAGCTGTGCCGAGCCAACACCATTTCTCGCCAACTATCGTCTCACAGCCCCGCGCTCCCCCTCCCCCCCCCATCTCCAATCACACATCCGTCCGAATTTTTTTCCTCCTCTCTCCCTTCTTTCCCCGGTACCCCCTCACTCCCCTGTTTGCCACGCCGCGGGGGGAGGGGGGGTGAGGACTAGCCGGGGTCGAAGAACATACGTCTGGGCCCGAAAGGAAAAAGAGAGGGGTGATCATGGCACGGCTGCTGTCTGTTCCCCTTCTCCGCGGACCTGCCCTCAGATACTCGACACCCCCTCGAGAAATGAATGAGATAATCCCCCGCCCCTTTCCCGATTCCGATACGATCCAATATGGCCGCCCGGTAGCGCAACCAGGGGCAGTAACTTCTGCTCTTTGCTCTTGTTCCTTGCATTTGGCCCCGGGGTTTTTTAAGGTCGGGAAAATGAGGCGTGAAGTAATAACCCTTGACAGATTGGCAGGTGTATGAGTGTGTGGGGAGGGGGAGAGGAGTTTATATTTATCAAATAAAGATTAGAAGCTAGACAATGTATTATAGGACAATAGGACACATATCAAATTTCATTCTGCGCCCCCCCCCCCTTTTGCCCAGTTAAGGTGAGGGGGAAGGAGTAAAATAAAGTCAAAGTAATATATAGTCAGAGGAACTACAGGATTGTGTAGCTACAAAGTATATATTTAAATATATTTTATTAGGCGAATGAATTATAATTAGATGAGCTTGCTTTTCCATTTATCCCATTATATTTTTTATTTTATTAAACTTCTTCACTTTTTTTTTTTTTTTTTTTTTGCCAATTTCAAAGGGACATAATCAAAATAAATTAGAATGAGCTTAGCCAAAGGTTGCCCTTCCTTGTAAAAAAAAAATACTCTCCCTTACTTATCCCAGTTTCTATTTTGAAATTAATGCAAGATGAAGCTGTACATTTTTTTAAATGTTCCTTTTAAATGTAGTTTCTGTGTGTGTGTGTTTTGTTTTAATTTAGACAACAACCAAAAAATGGCTGTTTTATATTTTAGGCATGGGAAGGAAAAGTAACAGGAAAGAAGAAAAAATGAGAAAGATTTTAGAAAAGTTTTTAAAAAGAAAACCGAGTGTTGCGTAATTCTCTCCCCTTCAAGAAATGGAATCAATGTCTTCTATAATAATGTCGCTGCATTACAATTAACATTAATTACTCTGTGATGGCTGCACTGATGATTGTGTGACCAGCACAACGCTTTGTTAAACAACAACAAACAAAAACAGTCGTACTTTAGTTCTTTTGAGTTTACAAAAATGGACCCGCCTTCCCTCCCCAAGAATCCTTCTTTATTATATCCCCCCCCCCCACATTCCCCCCTTTTTTCTGCATTATAATTTAGAACAATTGTTACTAGGAATGCAGTTCCCGGGAAACGCTCTGTGTACAAAGGTGTCTCCACTCTAAAAAAAACCAACAACAAAGTTTCCCGCCGACCGTCACATGAGTATGGGATTAGAGGCGTTAAACAAGTGCACGTGTGCACGCATGGCTGAACACGACAAATGCCGAGGGTGATGATGATGATAAAGTTAAACCCCAGTGTGTCTGTCTAGCTGACACTATATTGTCACAAACTGTGACTGAGATACATAATTATGTCAAGAGAATAATTTGTTTTATTTTAAGAATAATTTGTTTTACATTATCCTTGGAGTTATCCACAGGACTATTTAATTTATTATTGTTCTTATTTACCCCCCCCCCCCCTCCTTTTCCGACTACCAAATTGCACACAATTAGGATGTTAATAACTGAACTGATGCTATATGATCTAGGCCCTAGGCGTCCAGAATATTTCAGCAAAATGCCCAACTTTTAAAATTTCCTTATGGGGGGGGGGGGGGGAAAGAAAGGGGGGGGGGGGGCTAAGGTAGCCAGTTTATTTTAAAAGGTTTCTAGAAAGGTCTAAACACGACCCCTGCACCTGCCGACATTATCTGACGATATGATAGACATTTTCATTTAGCGTCCTTTTTAGATATTAGCATTCATTTTTTGGTTGTTCATTTTCACTACGGGGCGTACATGTCCGAATGCCATCTGGTAAATGTCATCGAAGTTTTCTGTGTGTTCACAAATGTCATTCCCCCCCCACCCCATCCCAACCACCTATATAGTAAAAGCTCAAGTACATGTGATTTAGTGTTGAACGCACTAGTGCATAGTGTACAGATAGCTGTACTTGGAGTAGTCACAGCTTCACTGAAGCACCAGTGTATAGCGTACAGATAGCCGTACTTGGAGTAGTCACAGCTTCACTGAAGCACCAGTGTATAGTGTACAGATAGCCGTACTTGGAGTAGTCACAGCTTCACTGAAGCACCAGTGTATAGTGTACAGATAGCCGTACTTGGAGTAGTCACAGCTTCACTGAAGCACCAGTGTATAGTGTACAGATAGCCGTACTTGGAGTAGTCACAGCTTCACTGAAGCACCAGTGTATAGTGTACAGATAGCCGTACTTGGAGTAGTCACAGCTTCACTGAAGCACCAGTGTATAGTGTACAGATAGCCGTACTTGGAGTAGTCACAGCTTCACTGAAGCATCAGTGTATAGTGTACAGATAGCCGTACTTGGAGTAGTCACAGCTTCACTGAAGCACCAGTGTATAGTGTACAGATAGCCGTACTTGGACTAGTCACAGCTTCACTGAAGCACCAGTGTATAGTGTACAGATAGCCGTACTTGGAGTAGTCACAGCTTCACTGAAGCACCAGTGTATAGTGTACAGATAGCCGTACTTGGAGTAGTCACAGCTTCACTGAAGCACCAGTGTATAGTGTACAGATAGCTGTACTTGGAGTAGTCACAGCTTCACTGAAGCACCAGTGTATAGTGTACAGATAGCCGTACTTGGAGTAGTCACAGCTTCACTGAAGCACCAGTGTATAGTGTACAGATAGCCGTACTTGGAGTAGTCACAGCTTCACTGAAGCACCAGTGTATAGTGTACAGATAGCCGTACTTGGAGTAGTCACAGCTTCACTGAAGCACCAGTGTATAGTGTACAGATAGCCGTACTTGGAGTAGTCACAGCTTCACTGAAGCACCAGTGTATAGTGTACAGATAGCCGTACTTGGAGTAGTCACAGCTTCACTGAAGCACCAGTGTATAGTGTACAGATAGCTGTACTTGGAGTAGTCACAGCTTCACTGAAGCACCAGTGTATAGTGTACAGATAGCCGTACTTGGAGTAGTCACAGCTTCACTGAAGCACCAGTGTATAGTGTACAGATAGCCGTACTTGGAGTAGTCACAGCTTCACTGAAGCACCAGTGTATAGTGTACAGATAGCCGTACTTGGAGTAGTCACAGCTTCACTGAAGCACCAGTGTATAGTGTACAGATAGCTGTACTTGGAGTAGTCACAGCTTCACTGAAGCACCAGTGTATAGTGTACAGATAGCCGTACTTGGAGTAGTCACAGCTTCACTGAAGCACCAGTGTATAGTGTACAGATAGCCGTACTTGGAGTAGTCACAGCTTCACTGAAGCACCAGTGTATAGTGTACAGATAGCTGTACTTGGAGTAGTCACAGCTTCACTGAAGCACCAGTGTATAGTGTACAGATAGCCGTACTTGGAGTAGTCACAACTTCACTGAAGCACCAGTGTATAGTGTACAGATAGCTGTACTTGGAGTAGTCACAGCTTCACTGAAGCACCAGTGTATAGTGTACAGATAGCTGTACTTGGAGTAGTCACAGCTTCACTGAAGCACCAGTGTATAGTGTACAGATAGCCGTACTTGGAGTAGTCACAGCTTCACTGAAGCACCAGTGTATAGTGTACAGATAGCCGTACTTGGAGTAGTCACAGCTTCACTGAAGCACCAGTGTATAGTGTACAGATAGCCGTACTTGGAGTAGTCACAGCTTCACTGAAGCACCAGTGTATAGTGTACAGATAGCCGTACTTGGAGTAGTCACAGCTTCACTGAAGCACCAGTGTATAGTGTACAGATAGCCGTACTTGGAGTAGTCACAGCTTCACTGAAGCACCAGTGTATAGTGTACAGATAGCCGTACTTGGAGTAGTCACAGCTTCACTGAAGCACCAGTGTATAGTGTACAGATAGCTGTACTTGGAGTAGTCACAGCTTCACTGAAGCACCAGTGTATAGTGTACAGATAGCCGTACTTGGAGTAGTCACAGCTTCACTGAAGCACCAGTGTATAGTGTACAGATAGCCGTACTTGGAGTAGTCACAGCTTCACTGAAGCACCAGTGTATAGTGTACAGATAGCTGTACTTGGAGTAGTCACAGCTTCACTGAAGCACCAGTGTATAGTGTACAGATAGCCGTACTTGGAGTAGTCACAGCTTCACTGAAGCACCAGTGTATAGTGTACAGATAGCCGTACTTGGAGTAGTCACAGCTTCACTGAAGCACCAGTGTATAGTGTACAGATAGCCGTACTTGGAGTAGTCACAGCTTCACTGAAGCACCAGTGTATAGTGTACAGATAGCTGTACTTGGAGTAGTCACAGCTTCACTGAAGCACCAGTGTATAGTGTACAGATAGCCGTACTTGGAGTAGTCACAGCTTCACTGAAGCACCAGTGTATAGTGTACAGATAGCCGTACTTGGAGTAGTCACAGCTTCACTGAAGCACCAGTGTATAGTGTACAGATAGCCGTACTTGGAGTAGTCACAGCTTCACTGAAGCACCAGTGTATAGTGTACAGATAGCCGTACTTGGAGTAGTCACAGCTTCACTGAAGCACCAGTGTATAGTGTACAGATAGCCGTACTTGGAGTAGTCACAGCTTCACTGAAGCACCAGTGTATAGTGTACAGATAGCCGTACTTGGAGTAGTCACAGCTTCACTGAAGCACCAGTGTATAGTGTACAGATAGCTGTACTTGGAGTAGTCACAGCTTCACTGAAGCACCAGTGTATAGTGTACAGATAGCCGTACTTGGAGTAGTCACAGCTTCACTGAAGCACCAGTGTATAGTGTACAGATAGCTGTACTTGGAGTAGTCACAGCTTCACTGAAGCACTAGTGTATAGTGTACAGATAGCTGTACTTGGAGTAGTCACAGCTTCACTGAAGCAAAAGTGTATAGTGTACAGATAGCTGTACTTGGAGTAGTCACAGCTTCACTGAAGCACCAGTGTATAGTGTACAGATAGCCGTACTTGGAGTAGTCACAGCTTCACTGAAGCACCAGGACAGTTGGAAGTAGTCTCTTGTAAAAAAAAAAAAGGCTTCAGTGAATGCTATGTGATGGGGGTGATGGCTGTGGAGGCGGGGGGGGGGGGGGGGGGGGAAGGCAAAGTGACTGATATCGACCACTTCTTGGTGGAGGTCGAACTAAAATGGTCGTGAGAAAAGAAGGCTGGGTGGGTTCAAGGGTCGATTTCCTTCTTTTTCTTTAAAAAAAGGTCTTTAGAATCGGATGCAAGTAGATCGGGAAAAACATCACTATCGGAAATTTCCGAAACAAGTCCTCAAAGTTTTTTGTTTTTTTTACAATTTAATCAAGGAGGTCAAGAGGTCAATTTAATTAAGGTCAATGTATCAGTTAAGGCGTTCAACCTTTCCCCCAAAACTCTACTTCAGGTTTATACTCTCATTATTGTGTAAAACAAACAAAAAATAAACACTTGACTGAAATGCATATATCTTTACAAGCAATCGCAATATACAAACAAAAACAACTGTAAGTTTGTGTTCAGTGGCGTAGCTAGGGGAGGGGGGGGGTCCAAATTCACCCCCCGGGCCCCTACTTGAGGGGGGCCCCCAAAGGAGAGTCCGAATTGTTTTCTCATGTCATAATGTCGAATGTCAAAATGCAGGGGCCCCTGAAGAGGTCACGGCCCCCCGGGCCCTCAAATCCCTTGCAACGTCACTGGTTGTGTTCCACATAATATAGATGTACAAAAGGGTGTGTTGAGAGAATCAGGGGGAGGAAGGGGGAGAATAAACTAAGGCGTACATTGAGATGGGGAGAGAAGGGTGAGAATAAACTAAGGCGTACATTGAGATGGGGAGAGAAGAGTGATGTTAATAACACTTGGCGCTCATCGAATGGGAACACAATGCACAAATATATTTTTATATATATTTAAAAAAAACAAACAAAGTATGAAAAGGGCAATAAAGGTTATAGAGAAAATAATTAGACTTCGTATTTTGAAAAACAAGTGTGATATTTCAAAGGGAGAAAACCGCGTGACAGCGTTAAAACAGTTTTTAAATGCCACATGAAATAATAAACGTATACATTTAAAAAAAACAACTGAAACACTTGGACAACACGCGCAGAGTGTCCTTCGCCCTTTCCCCAACGACCTCAACTTTTCAACTAATAATGCACGATCAGGAAATTAATATAAAAATATAAAAGCTGGCGAGGCGAACATACGCGATCTTGTCTATTATCGACATTATGATTAATGGGGGAATGTGGGTTGACAAAAGGCAGGGAGGTTTATGTGATGTACACTTGTTAATGAGCTGGCTTCTGGTTTAATGTTAACCAGACAAGAATATTTGTATACAGTACGTTTCCAGCAACCACCCACCCACCCACCCATCCATTAATCCATTCTTTCTACCTTATAAATCATGTTAAAACCTTACCTCTTTTCTTCCCTCCCTCCCTCTCTCCCTCCCTCCCTCTCTGTAAAGTGTAGTGGCTAAACTGAGCAGAAGACCCCTCCCAGGCACGGGACCCGGGGGTTTCAAATTGAATAATACACCGGATTACGTGTCCCCTGCGCGAACAAGGAAGAAGACCATATTAGAGGAAATGAGGGCAGTGTTCTGAAAGGCAGTTGTGAGAGAAGAAGGGATGGGAGGGGTGGGGAATAAGGGGAGCGGGGGAATCAAGTCAAGGGGGGTCGGAATGGAAGTCGAATTGAAGGGGAAAGGTTACAAGGCGGAACTGAGTGTTTTGATTGGTTAATTCAATATGTGACGTGGTGTACTGATGGAGGAAACTGAACACAGCTGGTCATGGGGACCGAAGAGAAAAAAAAGGGGGGGGGGGGAGGGGAGCGTCAATCGTTTGCACTCCACGCACATGTACCTCGGGGGGGGGGGGGGGCGGCAAAGCCCACAGTGTAACAATGAGGAGACGTAACACGTAACCCTTAGAAGACATTGTCTTGTGTACAACTAACATTCCTGGAGTTAATTGTGTATCTGATATGATACACTTTTTGACCCGGAAGTGATGAACACGGAGGACTAACTAGGGAACAAAACTAGATTCTCTGGGACAGTGGGGGGGGGGGGATTTTCATTTAGTACATGTAATATAAAAAAAGAAAGCGGCTAGGTCTTGCCCCCCTCATTGGAGACCAACAAAAAATATCGCCAAACAAGCTCCCAAGTTCGGAGGATACTCCCCCCCCCCCCCCCGGACACACACAATAGCGGCCTCTGATGACGTCACACAAAGTTACACCCGAAACACAAACCCATGCTCAACTTGTACACACACCGTGCACGCATGCGCCTGACACAGCCACATTATGTTAATCCGAGGATCAAGTCTAATCAAAATGGCTTCAAAAGGTATCACGCACCCCATCCCCTCCTCTACACAAACACACACACCCCCGCCTCGCAAAAGCAAGTCTCGACACGGCGCAACGCTCGCGAATGACACGATGCGTGTCATGGGGTGACTGCACGTTTCTGATCCTACACGTGCAGGCGGTGACGGGCTTGGGGTGTTGGGGGATGGGAGGGAGAAAGGGTCAAACGCATGCGCTGTTTTGCAGCCCTAATGATACCAAGCGCGTGACAGAAACGTGTCAGGGAAAAGAAGACCAGCGCTCCGGATTATGACCGAAGCATGAAGCAAACAATTTGAGCCGCCCTCTCACTAGGACAGGGTCCTTGTTTCAACAATGGTACCTTACAATCAAAGCACTTTGACTCTTTCGGGAAACGTCCACCCCAGAGTCTGCTCTTCAGCTGCGTTAGAACTGGACGCCACGTTTTCGGACGGTCTGGAACATTTGCCCTTTGTCTACAACTGTAAGTAAAGTACCCGTCGGACCAAATTGATCCATAGGTCCGGTGAAGCAGCGTTGACCAGTCTCTGTGGCCACGGCTTACTAGGTGATTGTGTGGCGAGAACAATGCACAACCGCCTTTACTTTACCCCATCTAAGGTCAGTTATCCATCTGAGTAGTCCACTTTCAAAAGGTGATAACGGTAAGAGATTATTTTTTAATTACGTCACCATCATTTGTCAACACACTTGGACACTCAGTGTAGGCCATACATCTTGATCGTCGGCGGCATCACATTACCTTTTTTGTGTGGAGAAGAAAAAATTGTGCGCGGGGGAATTTCTATAACAGGAAAAAAAACTGTCAGAATTGTCGTCTAACGACAAAAAAATATGTCTCAGACAAATTCCGGCGCGCGTCAAAATAGCTCCAACTATAAAAGTGAAGAAAAAACGGCGCACTAGAAATTATCAATAACTAACACTCATTTTTATAGATCTCGCACGAGCGCGTTCTCTCTGTTTCTCTTGCCGTCTCCCTCCCTCTCTCTGAGCGCGCATTCTCTCTTTCTTTCTCTCTATTGCGCGCGCTCTATCTTTTCTCATGTCTACTTCTCTCGTATCTCTTGTTGTCTCTCTCTCATTTGTTGCCCTTTCCCCACTATCGTTTGTCTCTCTTGTTCTCTCAATCTCTCTCTCGTTATCCGTTTCTCTCTCTCTGCCACCCTCGCCGTTGCGCTCGTTTTATAACTTATCTTTGAACCAAACGGTGGCTAGTTCACGCGGAACTTAGAACCACTGTTAGAATTCGCGCAAAACGTTAAAAGAGATTGTAAAGTATTTACACACCCAGAACAAATGTAGCCTATATAAAAACTTATATATATATATATATAATACACACACCAATTGTATATGACCAAGTGTATATTCAAGAAGTAAATATGTCGGGAGAGAGAGCCAATCTTTTATCCAGCGTAGACGTTCCTTTCAATACAGAAACAAAACTACAGGTCTTATTTACTTGTATGGGGGAAAAAACAGGAAGGAGGGAGGGGGCGGGTCAGCAACCAACCAACCAGTTATGAAAAAGAACTCAGCTAAGAAAAGATAGAAAAAAATGGAAAGATAAAAGTGTGTGTGAGAGAGAGAGAGAGAGAGTGTGTGTGCGTGTGTGAGAGAGTGTGTGTGTGTGAGAGAATGTGTGTGTGTGTGTGAGGGGGGTGGAACTAATCCGGCGAGTCAAACGTGATTTGTTTCCTCTAACGATCAATGCCCGAGCCTTCGGTTCACTCGTCTCCCCTGCCTCCCTCACCACCATCGCCCTCCCCACAACCTCCCGGCCTCCTCCCCATGAGAGTCAGCAGTTAACACCCTCGACGTCCAATAAGATCAGGTCTCCCTGAACAAAAGAAGCGAAAAGACTATCAGAAACATTGACTTGTCCTATATATATATATAATTTTATGGATCTGTTGAAGTTTATTGGATCTATTCATGTACACACGGAATCACTAACCACAAACTAACCCAGTCGACCAATATCAAGTCTCTTCAAGATTACAATTTCTTTTCATAGGTGGATCGTTAAATATTTGGAAGATAGAGAAACAGCTATTGTACGTTCTCTCTTTCTCTCTCTCTCTCTCTCTCTCTCTCTCTCTCTCTCTCTCTCTCTCTCTCTCTCTCTCTCTCTGATTTCCTATTGCAAACAAAAAATTATGTTTAAAGTGTAAAAGAATCTATTTTTATCACATCTATTCGCCGCGTGTCTTCTGTAAGCTTGAATTAACGTCAAGTCTAAACTGCTCACACACACACTGACACACACACACTGAAGGAGAATCGACGAGATTTGGGCGAGAAGTGTCTTCACGCGAGCCCCCATTCGCCACATCTCACGTTGTAATCACCCTTAATGTAAACTACCACAACCCCCAACCCTCACCCCCCGGGCTTTAATCCCACAGACTGAGGGGACTATAATGAGAAGAGGGGTGGAGAGGAAAGAGAAAGATGGACAAAAAGTTAGTAGAGAGAGAGAGATAATCGGACTACGGCAGTAAGATAGTAGGAGAGAAATGAGAGATTAATGACCACCAGATAAAGATAGACAACTAGAGAGAGAGAGACAACGAGACATAGATAGAGAATAGAGACAACGAAAGAACGAGAGCCAGAGAACAGTTAAGAGAACGAGCAAGAGAGAGAGAGAGAGATATATAGAGAGAAGAAAAGACTGACAAAATGAGAGATAGACAACGGGAAATAGAGACAATAGGAAAGATAAACAAATGGGGAGAGAGAGAGAAGAAGACAGACAAGAAGATTGATAGATAATAAGAAATATAGATAATGATAGAGAGACAAGAGGAGAGTTAGACAAAAAGAAAGAAACGAGAGAGGGCGAGAGAAAACGAGAGCTGTATTTTAGACACATGCCATGTTTCTGTTATTTCCCATAATAAATAAATAAACCATCTTCCTGTCACGCCTTACTTTAGTTCAGCCCCGGGCAGTAATGGATACACAACATAATCATGTCATTTATACAAATCTGTCTCCAGCCTCCTCCCACCGCCTGCCCCCCCCCCTCCCCCATCAATTCATCACCCACACACCCTCTGCCCACCGCCACCACCCTGTAGCAGTGTAGGCTACCAGAATTCAGAATGGAAGGGAGGGATGGAGATTCGACAAAATCGATGCCGTGAATTATGAGAGCTGCGGGAAGGGGGGGGGGGGGGTGAAAGGGGAGACAGAACCGGAAGCAGATCACAGGTAGTGAATGTCTGCAGAGCGAGTGAACCAAACAGCGGGGGGGGGGGGGGGGGGGGGGGGGGGGGGTAGATTCATAGAGAAGGAGAGATTCAACGAAGGAAAGAGAGAATTTGTGGGGAAGAAAGATTTTGTGGGAGAATGATTTGGCGGGAAAGAGAAATTATGTGGGAAAATATATTTATTGAGAAAGAAAGACTTGTCGAGAAAGAGAGATTTGATGGGAAAGATATTTTCAGCGATAGAGAGGGAGACTTAGTCAATGAGAGAGAGATTCAGTGACGGGGAAAGATTCATTGAGGGATAGAGCAGTTCAGCGAACGTAAAGCAATATTCAAGCAAGATTCATATTAATAGAGATTTATTGAGACAAAAAATGGAAAATACAATATGAGGCTGCGATTTAAAGATGGTGAAGAAGAGAGAAACAGAAGCAAAACGTGTACTAGCTAAGATGACCGCTATGAAGAGAGGCATTACAGACCGTACACTGCAATGGTATTTAGGGGGGGGGGGGGTGAAGTCCACACAGACAAACAACCACAATACTGGCAGCTACATCATCCAACTCTAGTCACTGCATCAGGAAATATTGACTTGGAAAAACAAAAGTCTTGGGGAAGTTATTGGGTTTATGGAGGAGGGGCGGGGTGGGGGGGTCTTACAAAAAGAAGCTTTTAAAAAATGGAAAGGTTGGATGAGGGGGTGGGGGGAAGGGTGGCGAGGTGTAAAATTGCATCTGTCATTCCACTGGGTACAAGAATTTCACCGGTAGCCCCAGACAGACAGAGATGGCCAATTGAGTGGCGTGGGGGGGGGGGGGGGGGGCTTGCAAGTAGGATGAGAAGTACCGTCTTGAGATCAATAGGTTAAGACCTTGGGGGTCAACAGAGGTCCCCGATCGTCGTAATAAACTTGTCACTTTTCCTCCGGCAGAGCTTCAGTGTGCCTTGAAGGAAGAGATGGGCGGGGGAGGGGGGGGGAGGGAGAAGAGGGGGAGGGGAGGGTTAACCCAAACATCACGTCACACACACAAGAGAGAGCGAGCTGTGCCCGTGCAGATGAATAGATAGGTTGAAGTTGTTGCAACGCTGGCTAGCTAGTTGTTTGTGTGTTGTATTATAGCTGCCTAGACAACAGTAAAGAAAGCTCCATTATTATAGCTATTGTTTATCAGCTTTTCACAACATCGCCTAACTACATTTTTTTTAAATCAAACGTTTCGGTGGGGAGGGGGGAGGTGGGGGGGGGGGAGAGGTTCCCGCACACCAGGAGCCACTGCACTAAATATACATTATTGCAGATATAATACACCCACTTGTTAATTCAGATGCATTGACTCACCCCCCCCCCATTTTTTTCTCCTATATCCATGCTATTACGTAGTTTAGGCAAAGTAACCTTCACTTTAGATTTCAATTATTAAAAAAAAAACAACGAAGAAATGAAAATCAAAACATTAAAAAACAAAACAAAATCGCAACACGATTAGCAGGTATCGACAACAACACTCATTATTCCGTATCGATCCCACACTCACGCACAATCCAGCACTTTCATCACCTCGATATTACCCGTTAACATAACACACACACACAAAGATCCGAGAAAGAAAAAAAAAAAAAAGCAAATGTCAAGTACTTACCCGCTTTTAAAAGCCAAACCACCGGATCGATACCGAGTTTTTGATCTTTAGCCAGACAGAAATAAATGAAGTGCATGCATACACCGAGAGAACCGTAAAGCGGATTGAGGGGGGGGGGGGGGGGACAAAAACCACAACAACTCCGAAATAACAACAACAATACAGATCTATATCCTAAGTCTCAGAAAAAGAAAACACTAAACAAAAACAAAACAAGCCTTTCAAATACAAAACAAAACATTAAAAGGGGGGGGGGGGCATTTTCTTTTGGCTGGTCGTCTGCTACAACTCGCGCCCCTCGCGTCTGCAAACGCGAGAGGAGTTGCTGAAGTTGAGAAACTGAGGACGTTAAAAGAGGGAGAGAGGGAGGGAAGGGGAGGGAGGGACAGTATTGATCCATATCACACTAACGTTTTCAAATCGCGCCCCTTTTCCCAATTGAAGCTAATCCAACGAATATATATATCAATACACACAAATACACTATATCATTCTTTATGTTCAGACTTTTACTCCTGAAACATTTGTTTACATTGTCGTCTTTATAAATGCATTGTGTTTTTTTTAAGAACAAAAACAGTTGCCTATATAGTACATTTTAGTATATTTAGTCACAATCACATCCCCCAGGGTGGGGGGGGGGGGGAATGGCGCCAATTACAAGAAAAATTAATTATCCAATTAGTTATCTTACTAGGGGACTTTATGGGATTGGTTGGGGGCGGGTAGAAGGCCGAAGACAAATGTTGTCATAAAGTATTTCACATACTGAAACATTGAGAATTGCAAGGTCGGGGAGTTTTCTGTCCCCATTCGGTCAAATAAGACAAACGACCAACCAGAGGTGAAGAATCGGGTAGGTAGGCAGACTATTAATCTAAATGAATGCATCCAGACTGAAAAGGAACAACAACCTTTACAGCGTATGGTTTCGAATGGACAAACAGTACCTACTTTACTTGGACTACATTTGGGGGGGGGGGCACATACTACACCTGTAATAAACATTGTTATAAAAAAATAAGAAAGGAAGGCCACTCAATTAAAAAAATAGATTTTAAAAATGTGTGGGTGAAGACTGACAATATACTGGGGGGGGGGGGGGGGGTGAGGGGGGGTAGGGGAACCCAACTAAAGAAATACAAAGTTATTTAATAAAGATGAATCTTTAGAAAGAAACGACAAACAACATCGGAGGATCTGTCAGTGTTTTATAGGATTATAATAAATAAATGACGAGAGCCCGACAACAATACCGACACCAGAAATGAAGTGCATCAAAGCCAAGTAGAAGAAAGAATTAGAAAAACATCCCAGTGAATTGGGAAAAGGGGGGTGGGGGTATACACGCATTATAATCAATGGATTTACGAAGACGCGGGAGAACGTCCATTCAATCAGGGTGAAGTTTTCTGAGTTACTGCCCTTTGCACGAGAGGCGAATAAGACGAGGGGAAAAGGGGGGGAGGGGGGGGGGGGAGAAGAGACCATTTGAGCTTGGGATCTAATGAGCTGCCATGGCACGAGGCCGGTGGCGAGATGTGAATTCATTCCCGAGGAACAGGGCGAGAAGAGAAGGGATCACGGAGGCCAAGGGATAAGACTCAAGACAACAGTGAATTTATGAACTCCAATGAGCTATATATGCTCTACAGTGCTATACTAATAATAGTCATAGTTTGCTTAATGGGCGACGTATGCTGCCAACTTACATGCTTCCTTGCTTGCGCATAAACACTAGATTTCCTTTTCATAAATTCACAAATTGACTAAAGCGTTATACGGACACCCCTTAAATTTTACAACAGCATAACTAACACAGGAACCTGCGTCTTTGTGGTATGATATATCTATCTATGTTTGAGGGTAACGTTAAAATTAATGGGGGAAAATCCTACCTCACCAATCGTACTCCTACCCCTACCCCCATCCTATAATATATGTGTCTCTGTGCATTGTATAATGTGACAGGTAATCAGAGAATGCACCGTAAAGGTGGTCGAGCGCGTGACAATGGATGACGCACGATCACGTGCCTTTCCACCACCGGCACAGGTGTAAAAAGAATGGAGCAACCACTTCCTTTTTATCTTTCAATTAAAGCAAAGTGCATATTATTCTCGAACATTAAATTTTTGGACACCAACAGGGGTGTTGGCTTATGTAAAAAAAAAAAACACAAGAAACTACTAAATAACAGCATAGGGTCACTGCAGTGTAGTAAGATGGCGTTTTGCGCCTTTCCAATGGTCTCGCGTTCGAATCCCGGGTAAAAAAAATGTAGAGTTTGTACCCGGGTATAGAGGGGCGTCGTCCTTCAAGTGTTCTACCCAGCTGCTCGAGTGGGGTTACCTAAGAAGGGTATTATAAGTTTGGATGGGCGTTGTGCTGAACACACAATCCCCATAGTTGTGCTCTGGTCACAGTGTACGCAGCTTCCGAAATATCAACACAATCTGAAAATGCTTAACGGCTTTACTACAAAACACAAACTAGATCTACCTGACTGGAAAAAAAAACAACATAATTTTATAGAGACCATTCCTGACCCTTTCCCACCACATCCCCAGAAATGTCTGCGGATAGAACTGAAAGAACCATGATAAGGAAAAGGGCGTCGAGACCGCAGTCAAGTATTGACACTGTCAATGTTTAACTAAATTTTCTCCCGCCATCGAACCCCCCCCCCCCTTCCCCCGGGTCTTTACAAGAGGATGAAAGGCCTCGTGCCATTCCACAAGAGACAAATCTCGCCACGGTAAACTGTTCAATAGATTCGCCTGGACTTTTGGGCGAGCGGCGAGCTCTGAGACATGTACTTTACCATCTCGACTTGATATTTGGAATCACGTTTTTTCAAACCGGGCGCACGGCGCTTACATGCCAACAACGCATTGACCGTCGCCAAATGACGGCAAACAATTATAATTAAAAAAAAAACACGTGGAAATAAATCGAAATATTGCAAGACTACTTTTTTTTACAAAGACTTTTTTTTTAAAGAATATATTATAACCAAGAGTTTTGTTCAAGTAAGAATAAATATATTAATTAACAACGAGAAAATTATGGGTAAAGGGACGACAACTCCTGATCTATGTTTCAGGGACCTAAGGATTTCCGATATCCACTGCGGCAAGTAAAAACGACTGAGATTTGTGATGGCCACACAATATCCTCACTAGTCTTTGTCAATGAAGCCCTGAAAGAGAAACGTGTATATCCTAGCATCGGTCAATAAATAAGCCGATTAAATATAATTCGTATCTTACAAATGGAGAGAAATTAATCTATATAAAGGCATTTTTATTATAGAGAACTGGTTATTCAGGGGGACTTAACCTCCGTTCAACATAAATTGTTTCCCCTAAAAACTAAAACATTAGGATCAATCGCCTAAATACGTCACGTAATGGCGACTGAATCGATCGTCTCGATAAGGTCAGCGGTCAAAGTGAAGAGAGGAGGGCGCGGGGGAGTTGAGAGATCACATCATGTAGATTGTAGATCCTTCCCAGAAGGCAGGATACAATGCCAGTTCAACGGTCATCAATATAGAGAGAGGTTAAATTAGCCGGCAGAGGACGCTAATATTCGAGAGACGTTCAGTCAATTTGCAAGGATCTAATGATATTTATTGTCCACCAGTCGCTTAACAATGTTAACATTTTCTGTAAAAAACGAGTTTAAAATAATTTTAAGTAAAGTATCCTTTTAAATCTCTCCATCTCTTTCTATCTCTTTCTCTCTATCTCTAACAACTAGACATATAAATAAATTATTGAGCGCCGCGCAAAAAAAAAAAAAAAGATGTTCTTTTGTTTTCACTAGAATCTAATTTTTTTTCTTTCATTCCAATTCGTGGTTTGAATCAGATCTATATAAAAAAATAAAAAGAATGTAAATGTGTTTGTACCCGTTGAAGTGATAGGAAACTACAATTTTCATACTCCTTCATATAAGCGAATGGGGCTTTATAGAATAACGTCACCTTTAAGTATATATATATAGGAAATGATAGTCCCTTGAAATGTATTTACATGTCAGTGTTTAGAAATTATTTTTTTTGTAGATATGTGAAAGCATATTATAACAACTGTGGGAGATTTGAATAAATTGAGACTTGTGTCTCTTTTAGATCAGTGATTCAGACCAAGGGTCGGCAACCTTTTTACTAACACTTAAACTAGGATTTCTAAATCCTTCGGCGTGGCAAGTGCACAAAAGTCAACCTGCTCTATTATAGGCCTACTTTTCAAACAATTATTTTGATGGGACAATTAATTGAACTCCATAGCAAGACCAAGGCCAAAAGCAAAGAAGATTTAAGAAGAAAATCATTAAAGCGTTTTTTTAAATACAAAATTAACGTGTTTGTGACTATCATCTTTTTTATTTGCATTTATATCAAAGACAAATATGTATTACTATACTTTCACATATGTGGTAATTATTGCATAAACATTATCATTTGTTAGCCAATGTGAGGATCTAACACCTGCTAATATTAATTATATTTGAACTCGAGATATTCTTGAAATTTAATCAGACGTCCTTATGGGTATGTTAAGTGGAATAGATACGTAGTAATCATTCAAACTGGGTAGTTAATGTCGTGTTTAAAAGTATACATATACATTCCTTAGTCATAAAATATTTTTATACATTTTCAAATGCTTTTTACAGTTTGATCAAGTCGAAGCTATATATTGTAAGCCATTAATTTTTTTTATAAAAGAAACCAAAAAAAAAAAAGAAACATATTAGAAATATTAGCGGGAAAAAAAACGGGTTAATTACGTCCCTTTAATTAACAAACACGTTCACATTTATATTTTTATTCAATAGTGATGCCAAACAAGTTATGTTTTGTAATATAACAAATTACTGACTAATTATTATTTCTTTATAAAAAAAATCCAACATTATGGTAGCCTATTCATTACAAGATTTAATTATTAGATGATTTTAATAATTTACGTTAAACGTAAACTTTTCCTGCTTTAATTGTTTGTCCATTTAAGGAGTTTATATGCCTTAATATAAGGATGTAGCCTACATGTAGTTAAATGTTTTGCATTGATTTCATGGCAAGATATATCCAGCTTCAATGCAAATCCATTCCAGTGTTCCTTGTAAATGTATATTCAACTCACTGAAATCATCGCTATGTCATTCAGAGTTATCGGCTTCAACAGTCCGTTTTCCTCATTCAGAACCGGAAAATGTTGTGGGTTTTTTTATCAATAAAAAAAATCTCTTGGAAGTCTCTCGCGTGCCTTTGAAAATCGCTCTTCGTGCCAAGTTTGGTTCTCGATTCCTGATTCAAACTACGCTGCTTGAATTTCTCGGCAGGTATCCCCCCCCCCCCCCTCTAGAGCGAGTAGGCAGAGATGTAAGCTGTCCTGAAATGTTGCTTTAACAAAAACAAAATATAGAAGAATCTAACTCGCTGTTATTGTATTTTTTGTTTTGTTTGCGAGAAAAGAATACAGCTTTACTGGAGGCTAGGGCGAGTGTAAACTAAACAAGAAGGCTTAGAACGAGATGAATCCACACGTTCTCATAGTCTCTTTTAAACGGGTTAGTCTGGTTCAAACTGAAATAACAAACCTCACTCGTCTACAGGAGACTACTCACGCTAATTAACTGTTGGGGCTGAGCTCCGCTGGGCTTTGAAGCTCCGTTCGTTTTAAGCTCCGGGCCAGACAAACTGTATCTTGTCCAAACCTTGACAGTTTTATCACCACCTGCAACCACGAGCTGGTATCGGTAATGCTCTCCCGTATGCGCCAAAAAAAAAAAAAAAAAAAAACGTGCCCCCCCCCCCGATAATCTACTGACGGACATACACGCCCCGCCCCCTCTGATAGTGACTGCGCCCTCGCTCCCGGAGATCTTAATACTGCCACTAAATATTATCTCACGGTGTCAGCGTGACATGCAGAGTGTGATAAACATTTGTCGTCTGCAGAATAACATCTCACATGGACACCCTACCATACATCGAAATATTTTTTTAAAGTTTTTAATTTTAAAAATTAATTTAATCGTCCTTACTTTATAAATCTTTTTTTGACTTCAATAATAGTGTATTAAAGAATTTAATGTGTTTTCTTGTAACGTTGTTTCACATATTGTCGTTTTCTTTTCTTATGGTATTTTTGTATAGCTACAAAAAAAAAGATAATATTAATTTTTATAAAGACGCATGATCAATAATAACAACATAACAGGCCAAATGAAAAAAAGACAGTATTAATATTACGATAAAACAAAATCGTTGTTTGCACTTTTAGTTAATTAACGAAACTGGATGTAAGGGGAGGGAACTTTCCATGAGAAACTGAGACTACGTCAACAACAAAAGGGGAATAACCTCGATCAGAGTCTATTGTTTAATTGTATACATGTCATTATACTTAAACAAGAATGCAATTTTTAGGCTTTAAGGCTATAAAATTACTGGACCAAAAATAAAAGTTTAAAAAAAAATACAACAACAACACGTTTAGAGCTTAGATTTATAGAAAACGGGCAAATATTTGTACTCCAAAATGGCGGAAGAGGGTGGTAACATATTCCGTCTTCACTCGAGGAGCTCACTTTGTGTGTGTGTGTGTGTATGTCCATGGCACTGACCCTTATACCAGGAATTGATTGAACATGACAGTCACGTGCCTCCTCGACCCGTTGACCTCCGTGGACCGTGGTCTCAGCGGCTTATCAATGCAGACAAACACAGATCAAGGGGAGGAAGGGCCGCACGCCCGTGCGCCGGTCCCGTTTTGAAGTGGGGACCACCCACCCCCCTGCAGATGACCAACCGGTTGAGTGGTTGCGGGGGGTGGGGGGTGGAGGAGGTAGCAAGCGCCGCCCATGCAGAGGCAGGCACCCCGACACGTGCTTGAACAGGCAACAAGCTGTGTTACAATCATTCAACACCCCCCCCCCCCTTTTCCTGCACATTTTGCCCCCAACCAAGATTTTTGCCGCCCACCAAAGAAAACCTGATTTCAGAGATAGCTGAACGCGGCAGGTCTACGTCGTAAAGCCTTTCTTCCCCCCCAATTCTCTCCCAAAACGTTTGGCCGAGCTGACACCATATTATACTACAAAACATGCTGGAAATAGGGTGAGGGTTGAGGTGGGGAATAAATATGTCGAGGGCTCGCAAGGAATTCAATAAATCTAAGACCCGATAATCAGCAGCAGGTGATACAAATTTGTAGAACCATCTCTTTTCATTCTCTCAATCCATGTTTATACCTCACCCCCCCCCCCCCCTTCCAGCCTGTGGGCGATATAGATGCTGCCAAAACCATTAACATTTTTTTCTTTTTTTTTTACTGTTTATGTTTTTAAAAAACATTTCTCTCGGAATGTACAGAAGAGGAGATCGAGTAACGTGGAGGAGGAGAGGGGGAAACACAAAATAGGTTGTGGGGAGAGAGGGGATGGGTGTCTAATAACATGATCAACTCGACCACCGTTGGGTAGAGAGAAAACTAAAGTATTGTTTAAACTTTAAACGTCCCGTGGACCAGCTGAGAACGTGATGATGGTGGTCGCTGGGGGGGGGGGGGGGGGGAGGGGGAGTCACACGTACAGCCATGTTTTATTAAAGTCAAGGGTATGGAGGGGAGGGGGGTTTGGAACATAGGGTAGCATGTGTCAGGTGATAATTCTGCATTGACGAATACTTGCAGTTGCAGTACACAAAGTTCACATGCCATTCCAGGGATTTCTTTTCACCCCCCCCCCACCCGCCGTGATCGCAACTGTCGTCGTCAGCTACTTAATCCAGATGCTAGGAGAAATGACGTCGGTGTGTGGGGGGACGGGGGGCGGCGTGCATGACTCGGGTGGACGCGACAACACAAACAGCCCAAATCATGGGTGAAAGAATGGGAAATACCCGTATTTTAAAATCTCAACCTTCCCCCACCGCAAAAGAAACCAAAACTCCACATCTCGGCCTTGCGGGAAAAGCCACACAGTAAACTCATACCTCGTCATTGTCCTCAGCTGAAATGCACGCCAGCAACAATCTATAAAAAAAGGACATGTAGGCTACAGGTTTACCAGCTAAAACACCTCTGCTTTCAGTAGATTTCTAACGACATTGTTAATACACGCGACATTTTTGTGTTCTTTTTTTTTTTTACAAGGATTCCATCGGAGGCGCACTGTCGCAGACATGAGAAATTTTGTTTCGGACTTATGACACATAGAAGATCGTTGGGCTCGTTATAGAGGCGCACTGTCGCAGACATGAGAAATTTTGTTTCGGACTTATGACACATAGAAGATCGTTGGGCTCGTTATAGAGGCGCACTGTCGCAGACATGAGAAATTTTGTTTCGGACTTATGACACATAGAAGATCGTTGGGCTCGTTATAGAGGCGCACTGTCGCAGACATGAGAAATTTTGTTTCGGACTTATGACACATAGAAGATCGTTGGGCTCGTTATAGAGGCGCACTGTCGCAGACATGAGAAATTTTGTTTCGGACTTATGACACATAGAAGATCGTTGGGCTCGTTATAGAGGCGCACTGTCGCAGACATGAGAAATTTTGTTTCGGACTTATGACACATAGAAGATCGTTGGGCTCGTTATAGAGGCGCACTGTCGCAGACATGAGAAATTTTGTTTCGGACTTATGACACACCGAGATCGTTGGGCTCGTTATAGAGCGACGCAACTAAAATGTCCAAGTCGAAGACAATGGGTGACAAACTTGTGTGGAAATACTCCACAGAAGTGCGTACGTGAAAGCTCTTAAGGGGCCGTCCATAAGTGACGACACGTCACCCAGGGGGAGGGAGTGTGGTAAAACAAAAATAGCTATTTATTAAAATTTTCATTTAAAAAAAATGTCCAGCGTGGCTGGCGAGTGATATTGACATTGGGTTTTTGATTTAGACTATATAACAACATGGTCCTGGAGGTGGTATTATTCTACCCCATTTGTTCGTACATTACGTAACTTTCCTATTGCATTTGACGAGAGACTATATTGACTTATTGTGGTCTCACGCTGAGTGGTGATTGAAGAAAAACAAAAAAGAAAAGTTAATTCCACACCTACGACAGACAACTCTATGGGACGAGGACATGAAACATGCATCCACAAACCGAACCTCACAGTGTCCTCCCTCCCCCAAAAGCTTCCAGCCGACCAACACCAATGGGGGGGGGGGGGGTCCCAGCGTCTTGGCGCGAGGATGTAGCGATCAAAGCTGGATTCCAAGTGCATGCAGAAACTGAAGATTAATCCACTCAATAAGTCATGAGCTCACGCGAGACCACACAAGTAAAGGGGGATGGGGGAGGGCAATTTGATAAAGAGTCGGCGAGGAAACTCGGGAGTCCTGTATATTCCACCCCGGCTACAAAACTGCTGATGACGGGCAGCCCTACCGAGGGATTCAATTATTCATGAACTTGGCCATGTCCACAGGGCGAGCTGCTTGTTTAGTATCAAGGGCAATAGCATGTTTCTGTTCTATTCGATGAGTTCATTACGTCTGTTGCTGACTCCTAACTATGTTGAGTCTATTTTCGCCTACAACGCAGTATATACCTGGTGCTGACTCCTAGCTAGTTATGTTTAATATGTCAGCTGCTGATTCCTAACTGAGCTAGGCTTAATGTGTACGCTACTGTATCCCACGTCCTCACTCCTAGCTATAGACAATATCCTGAGTCATCCGATGAGATGTATTATGACAAGTGTTACTTTGTATTTTCAGCTATAACAATCAAATAATAACATCTTTAAACGTGTGAGTTGGAAAAAAAAAATTTAACTATACAATAGAAGATCACCGATCAATTCAGTACACAAAAGTGCATATGATAAACCGAGCACTAAAAGGAACACGTCATCTTCTATTTAAAAAAAAATTACATGAAGAGCCATGAGGACAATTGTTATTAATAGATAACATTAAACACGGAACAAATGAATAATACGACAAATTGTGTGTATTTTTATGTATATTTTTTCTAAGGGGCTGATAACTGTGTTGGACTCAGTAGTTTTAACTCAGTTGTTTCCCTTGCCTTTACGCGTGTACTAGAACTACGACCGTAATTTTTTTTTTTACTAAGTCCACACTCTACACCCTCCACCTCCGCCCCAGCTTTATTCTTGTCTTAACCAAAAGACTCCCCACCCAACCTACATTACTACAAGCTTGGGTGAGCTCAGAACTAATCATGGAGAATGAAAGTATTAAATTTAGCATAATATACAACATACATTTTATCAATACATACTTTTGTGGACACAGACTACTACAATATCACATTTACTGACTGGCTTAGGGGGGTGGGGGTCCACGCGATTTTGGCCAATTTCTTGTACCCACCCTTACTTTTCTAGGCGACTTGACCTCCATTATGGACCGCCCCTTAAGAGCCTTTACGTACGCACGTACTCAAACCATCGATCCCTGCCACCTACGTGACGTGTGTGCTAACAAACTCTACACATACATAATCTGACAGTGACAACATCCACGCAACCAGTCAACATCCTCACATCGCATTATGATCACATGATCAGCCGCCATTTAAAACCTCACAGTTATAATCTCACGGGGACAGTCTTAAAAACAGGACGGACGCGAGTTTTTTTTTTTTTTATATTTAAATTGAAATTTACATTCCGAGGCTGGCAACGAGGGAGTTTAAAGAAAAACAACTTGGATTCAATTCAATTAGAAGTTTGGTTGTTTTTTTTTAAATTTAATCTTTCGGTCGAACCCTTTTGAGAAACAGCTCTTGCTTCCTATAAAAGCAACAAACAATTTTTTGGTTTTTCAATTCGGGGCGTTAAGCTTGTAATGCAGTAAATACACACACACACCAAGAATGCGGCATTTAAAATCTTCATGACGAGATCACCAACAGCTGTATGATTACCGCCATCTCTCGCCGGGTCAAGTCCCGGGAGTTGGGGAAACTGAAACCCCGCCAGTGAAACACTTTCCAAGCTTTTCAAAAACTGGGATACGTCTTCCCTTCTCCGTCCGCCAGGCTCGAAGAAAGATGAAGAAAAAAAAAGGAGTGTCAGGAGAAGACAATCGTAGAATGCTTTCAAGACAGACTTACTGACCCTTATCATGGGAGGAGGAAACAAAAAAAAATGGAATGTGGTACTTTCACCTGCGTACAGGAAAACGTGCTCCCCACCTCCACCCCGCCCATGTCTTAATTTTCGCTCCAAACATTCATCGGAAGATATGCATACAGAATCCTTCTAACGCTAGAAAACAGAATGTATCAGCAATTCAAATCAACCAGAGTGCAAGTCTCTCTCTCTCTCTCCACTCCGACCCCCGGCTTGTTTGGCCTGACGACCATTTGTCACGCCGCATGGGGGCCCGCCCAGGGCGCTCGGCATTGTTGCAGAATGCAGTGACGAGTATCTGTCTTTTTTTTTTTGTCGTTGATGTTGAAAAGGACGCCCTTCGGGGAAGATTCTCGACCTGACTCGGCGGCCCTTCAAATTTCCCCAGTCCCCTACCCCACTCCCTTTATGTAATTAGAGCCTGGTACGGCTGCATGCACGCCACACGGAGTGAGTTGCCCTTGACTCCGTATTATAAATGCACGCACAGTGTGTGTAGGTTCCTTTATCTGCGCGCGCGCGTTTCGTTACCTTTCTACTCAAATCCCTTATTGACAAACTTAAAAAATATAACTTGCAAAACACCTGAGCCATATGTTAAAACTGATAAAACTAGACGTGTCTCCCCTGAATCTACTGTAAATATAGCATTATCTTCTGATTGGTTGATTTGAGCAGCCATTTTCTCAATAAAAAAGTGCCAAACTTTCGACAACGAAAAAGAAATATAAATATTTTTAAAAACAACAACTCAACACACACATACAATGAATTCTAAGCCTTGGGTTCTTCAATCTCAAACTGAAGAGATTTCTGTTGGGGATTACCATAAAGCTAATAGATCACGACCAATTGTTATCGACAACAATGGCTGTGTCACTAAAACTAAAAAAAAAAACAACTCTTGAAGCTAATGTAATATATAAAAAAATGTAATACCGGAACACAATGGAACGTGATCAAACTTGACTGCGCGCGCAATCGACAATGATCATTGTCATGAAATCGGCACAGATTGGACGTTGACTCGCCCCCCCCCCCCCCTTCAACTGTAAGAGTGTAAGCCCTCTCCCGTTTTCAGCGATTTGATCAGCGTAAATGATCGGGGCATATCATATTCCCATACACAGCTAACATACGCGTAGAAAATATTACTCTCAAGCTCATTTAGCTCATGAATAGAACAATGACTTGAGCACAGCAGTTTTCCCCAAACTTAATGATTTCGTGACGCGGTTATTTTTCAATACGCCTTCTTCGTGACCCACTATCATTTCTATACGCCTTCCCCTGGGCTATTAGTAACATATAACATAATAACATATACTAACTTACACACCCTTTCTATGTGCTTCAGTTACGTCTATACAGTCTATATTCTAGCCATAGCTCACAACGGATTCAATAGTCAAATATCAAGAAATCTTCCGTTTCGATCGGGAGAGAAATAGATCTTTACTGTTTTAACTCTATCACATTCTATTCTCCACAGACTGAAAGGCGGAATTGAAAAAAAAACAAAAAAACTAATAGAACCTAGATCAGAACAAGATGGCTCCAGGAAAGATAAATCTATGTACTGTACAGATCACATGGCAACACTCCGAATCAAACCGAAAAATCCTAGTAGGGGCAGTAAACGGTGTAAGTCAAGAGTTCGGCAACCTAAGGCACGCGTGTCAGACTTGGCAGGCAAAGCAATTTCCAATGGCACACATTGAAGCCTTTTTTTTATTTTTTTTTGCAAGAAATGAGCAGGATGACATTTAGGCTCTTGGCACGCTGAATGAATTAGAACTCCTGCTTTGGCACACTGTTAACAAAGGTGTGCCGACCCCTGGAATGTAAGCTCAGACTATTTCGATCAATTACTTTTTGCGGTAAAAGCTCACACTATTTCGGAGTGTTACGAGTCTGCCGACGCTCTTAATCTTTCCACCCACACATACACACGCGTAGGGCCTACAAACACACACAGACACGCGAACGCGCGCATGTGTTTTTTTAAATATAAATATAGACACTTGTTAAAAGCCCACATTTTAATTAGTTTAAAAATTAATTTAATTATAAACATCATTCCCATTCATTCCTACTTTCAAGTATTTAAGACCTCCTGTGTGCATTAATGAAGAAATAATTACAACACAGTACACACATGATGGAGAAACAAAATAAAACAAAATAAAACAGCAAACAGCGAACCATTTCATTAGTTGTTTGCAGTTATTCTAAAACTCTGTTCGCGTTAACTACAATCGTTTTAATGAATGAAACGCATGATAACGTTTTTTTTTATAAGATTAGACACACAAACTTTAATGGGCATTCGTTTCTGTCTTTGTGTGTTACTGTGTGTTGTTTTGTTAACAGAACTTTCTAAAAATAAATTGTATTTTTGGTTTGTTTAATTGTAATCCTTATATATGTTATACGCTGGGAAAGTATAACCATGTTCTTCTATTAGGTTTGACTGATTATCAAATTAAACCAAGATTGACTTTATTAATCTAATTCCAACTTTCAACTACTGTTTAAAAAGAAGTTAAAATCCCAAAAAGTCAGCCTGAGCTAGGCTTTGTCACTGTGTTAAGGCGAAATTGTAGTGAAAATGATGTAACGTTAAGATCTGATAAGAAAAGTGAGAGTTAGATCATAAACAGTGTATTCTTCACAACCCTTTACAGAATGTGTCGTGGTGTCATATATTTGATTTATGACACCATCCTAAATGTCAGCATTAAATTAGATATATGAAAAAGTGAGGTCAATTTTTTAATTTCCAATAAGTGTGTACAATGTGTTCTTCAATTCAGCTTAGTGAAAGCTACCCAATAAGGAACAAGTATTCCTTCATGACCGACCAGGCACGGTAGTGATGTAAATGTAGTTTAGGGTGGGCAACCTACGGCATGCGTTCCAGACTTGGCACGCCGAGGGATTTTCAATGGCACGCGGAAGAGAGCCATAAAAGTCTACTCAAGTCTATTTTACAAGAAATTTAGTGCTACAGCAGGATGACTTTAAGGCTGTTGGCACGCTGAATGAATTAGAAATCATACCTTGGCACACTGTTATGAAAAGGTTGCCGACCCTGATGTAGTTCACAAAACTCAACACCCTTTAACATGTTGAACATATATTATAAACAGATAAAAACAATCCCTCTTTAAACCAACTATCAATGTCAATTATGTACCTACGTGTCATGGGTCTGGTTGTGTTTAACTATTCACCGGTGCAACACACGATACCCAAAAAGCCAAGTGCTCACACTTGTTGGTGAGGAGTGAATGGGGGGGGGGGGGACGCTTTACTGTCCATTCTAGGAAGATGGGTGGGGGGGGATCCGTTCTGACAGCCCTCGACGTGTAGCTCGGGGCATCAAACAACTCGGTGACGCTGACCTTATCTCCTGATACACGAGAACATTCTGTGCAGCCTCCACGTGACATCATCAACTCCTACGCATTTCGACATCGACTTAGTGACCTCGTGTATCTATCTACGTTAAATTAAAGTACGTGTGATATATGCACACTCGCAACCCATTCAGTTAAGGGAACGCTAACTAGCTTTAGTGGTCATGACATGCAAAGGGGTTTGTGCAGCCAGCACAATACTCAGCCATCTTACTTATCCCCGGCGTAACGGGGCACCGAGGGGGGGGGGAGAGGCGGTATGAGACTAGGGCTTAAAAAGCGTATTAAAAAAACAACATTTGCATATTGCTATGATAACGAAACTCCAGATTCGCCTATTAACTATTACAACAGGCTTCGTACCCGGGGATTCGACCAATTGTACGATCAAATACTCACATTCTGTTATTCGGGCACAATCTATAGCTTAAAAAAGTGTTATTAAGACACTTGGTTGATTTATTCGAAACTACTGAAGTGACCCCAAAACCCCAGGTTTCCCTGAACTCACTGGACAAGTGACAACAAACAACAATCCAAGTCTACCAGAGAGAAACCACTTACGTTTATCCGCCGGCCACCGACCTAAGTCTTGTCTTGTATATATCAGACAGGCCGATAGGTTGGGGGAGAGAGAGAGAGAGAGAGAGAGAGAGAGAAGGGGGAGGGGGGGAGGCTACGTTATCCTGGACAAAGCCATCAAACATTCATGACGTATCGATCTCATGGTGAGTTCACCTCATCGAGTCTACAAACAACAGCAGCACTGGCTGGTGTAGACAAAATATATCTAGGACCCCTTCCGTCTGTTTGGCGATGCCCCATCGGTTGTAATTGTACACCACTTAGTTTTTGTTCAGCCCCATTAGCCATTGTATTTAAGCTTTTTTTTTTTAAAGTAAACATAAACGGTTGTATAATAAATCAATTTTTTTTATGTCTAGCCACATTTCGTAATAGTGTAGCCATAACATGTAGCTATGTAGCCATAACATGTAGCTATGTAGTCAAAACATGTAGCTATGTAGTCAAAACATGTAGCTATGTAGTCAAAACATGTAGCTATGTAGCCATAACATGTAGCTATGTAGCCATAACATGTAGCTATGTAGTCAAAACATGTAGCTATGTAGCCATAACATGTAGCTATGTAGCCATAACATGTAGCTATGTAGCCATAACATGTAGCAATGTAGACATAACATGTAGCTATGTAGCCATAACATGTAGCTATGTAGCCATAACATGTAGCTATGTAGCCATAACATGTAGCTATGTAGCCATAACATGTAGCTATGTAGCCATAACATGTAGCTATGTAGCCAAAACATGTAGCTATGTAGCCATAACATGTAGCTATGTAGCCATAACATGTAGCTATGTAGCCATAATATGTAGCTATGTAGCCATAATATGTAGCTATGTAGCCATAACATGTAGCTGTGTAGCCATAATATGTAGCTATGTAGCCATAACATGTAGCTGTGTAGCCATAACATGTAGCTGTGTAGCCATAACATGTAGCTGTGTAGCCATAACATGTAGCTGTGTAGCCATAACATGTAGCTGTGTAGCCATAACATGTAGCTGTGTAGCCATAACATGTAGCTGTGTAGCCATAACATGTAGCTGTGTAGCCATTACATGTAGCTATGTAGTCATAACATGTAGCTATGTAGCCATAACATGTAGATATGTAGCCATAACATGTAGCTATGTAGCCATAACATGTAGCTATAAAGCCATAACATGTAGCTATGTAGCCATAACATGTAGCTATGTAGCTATAACATGTAGCTATGTAGCCATAACATGTAGCTATGTAGCCATAACATGTAGCTATGTAGCCATAACATGTAGCTGTGTAGCCATAACATGTAGCTGTGTAGCCATAACATGTAGCTATGTAGCCATAACATGTAGCTGTGTAGCCATAACATGTAGCTATGTAGCCATAACATGTAGCTATGTAGCCATAACATGTAGCTATGTAGCCATAACATGTAGCTATGTAGTCATAACATGTAGCTATGTAGCCATAACATGTAGCTATGTAGCCATAACATGTAGCTATGTAGCCATAACATGTAGCTATGTAGCCATAACATGTAGCTATGTAGCCATAACATGTAGCTATGTAGCCATAACATGTAGCTATGTAGTCATAACATGTAGCTATGTAGCCATAACATGTAGCTATGTAGTCATAACATGTAGCTATGTAGTCATAACATGTAGCTATGTAGCCATAACATGTAGCTATGTAGCCATAACATGTAGCTATGTAGTCATAACATGTAGCTATGTAGCCATAACATGTAGCTATGTAGCCATAACATGTAGCTATGTAGTCATAACATGTAGCTATGTAGTCATAACATGTAGCTATGTAGTCATAACATGTAGCTATGTAGCCATAACATGTAGCTATGTAGTCATAACATGTAGCTATGTAGTCATAACATGTAGCTATGTAGCCATAACATGTAGCTATGTAGTCATAACATGTAGCTATGTAGTCATAACATGTAGCTATGTAGTCATAACATGTAGCTATGTAGTCATAAATTGTATCTGTGTAGTCCTAACTTAATAGTTGTGTAGCCATAATATGTAGTTGTCTGAAGTTGTGTTCACTTTGCATTATTTGCACTTTATCGATTATCTGAAACCCACCGCGGTATCTTCAATTACACTGCTGACATTTTACATCGCTGTATTATTTAGCCAACGGCAGCGCTTTCGACTGGCATACCAAAGGTCATGGGTTCGAATCCTGGCGAAGGCTAGGATTTGTTCCCGGGTCTAGAGGGTGCCCCTGGGTTTATCCAGCTCTGATGGGTAGCCTACCTGACTTCAGTTGGGGTTTTAAAGTAAAGGCGGTCGGGCGTTGCACTGGCCACACAATCCCCTAGTATGCCTTGGCCACAGAAACTGGCGAACGCTGCTTCACCGGCCCTATGGATCAGTTTGGTCCGACAGGATACTTTACTTTTATTTAGCCCTGACACTCAAGAGTTGCGCCACACATTTTAGGCATACACAAATATTCACTAAGAACACTCATACTGCTTCCTGTTACTACATCATTCGTTTCATGTTGTTGGTTTGAAGAAATGGAGGGCGGGGAGAGGGGGAGGGGAGGGCTCTCAAAATAAGAAATAAATACCATGATAAAAAAACGCGAGCTATCGAGTGAGGAGACGAGGCGGTTGGCGAGAGATAGAAAGTCTCATTTGAAAACACTCGACCGCAGTTGAGTAGGGCAGGGATCGATTTCTCCTCGATATTAAAGCTGTCGGCGACCCCCCGTTGATTGCCAGATGACTGCATTGAAGTTTGGAAACTTGGTATTATGCAGGTAGTTACCGTCAAGTTGTGAGACACGTTTTATATGTTGAAATATTGTCTGTGAGTAAGCAATTATACCTGTAAGTTAAGATGGGGGGGGGGGTGACTTTTATCATGTTGGTGTGTTTGTGTATGTCTTTTTCTTTGTGCGATGCATGCAACAGGTTGATTACGGGATATATCAATGGTTATCACATTGCAGGCACACTGATAAAGTTTATGAAGACACATCATAATACAGTTCATGAAGACACACCATAATACAGTTTATGAAAACACACAATAATACACATTTTTCGCAAATTTATGAACTTAGTATATATTTGTAAAAAAAACTGATGGAAAATTATTTTTTTTACATTTCAGAGGGGCTTAGCTCCCTTCATCCCCCCTCGAGGCTTCGCCCCTGTATGTGTGATTGTGTGTGTGGAAGGTGGGGTATGGTTGTCACACGCAAAGTAAAAAAAGCACACATTCCGAATACAAGATAATTGTAGGCCTACTCTCCAACGTAATAGGCAGACACAATATAATCAGCCAACAGACACCCATCCTAGGTAGTATATGTAGATCAAGTGGCAGGCAGACACAACATAATCAGCCAACAGACACCCATCCTAGGTAGTATATGTAGATCAAGTGGCAGGCAGACACAACATAATCAGCCAACAGACACCCATCCTAGGTAGTATATGTAGATCAAGTGGCAGGCGGACACAACATAATCAGCCAACAGACACCCATCCTAGGTAGTATATGTAGATCAAGTGGCAGGCAGACACAACATAATCAGCCAACAGACACCCGTCCTAGGTAGTATATGTAGATCAAGTGGCAGGCAGACTAGAACAACAACAACAAAAACAGTTCAACCATCCACTGTATTTTTTTTCCCTCTTCTAATAATAACGTAACGAGTCGCCGTTAAGAATAGAGTTACAGCGCAACTGTCAGCATTACAATCCCAGTGGACAACTCTCGACAAATCTACATTATTAATTATATGTATCAATATTTATACATCACATATATCGTATATTGGATATTAAATATAAGCAAACACGGAACCAGGAAGATAATAATACGATTGTATTTGACATGCATTACACTGTCTTCAAGATACCCCCCCCCCCCCCCCCACGCGTGCATTAAATAGATGTTATGCTCACAATAACCCGACAGACAACTCTCCCATGATAAATAAAGAGAAGAGAAGAAGAAAAAAAAGGCACCACGAACAATTTTTTTTATTATCGATCATCTCCCCTTAGGCGCTGTTAGCCCTGATCTGTTAACAGCGAAGGGGAGAGAAGCAAGAAACGAAAGACGATACACTTCATAGATAGCCTCCCCTCCACCTTCTTTTTGACAGACGAAGAAGGGGGCTTTCAATTTGAAAGAAGTCAGGGCGATAAAGAGCGTCGTTTTGTGTGTAGGCTGTAGACCTCCGTGGAATATAGAACCGAATTTAACCATTATCTCTTTAGTCAGCAATAAAACTACACAAATAAAAACCTACATAGGCCTACCAGTAGCAAGGAAAGGGAAGTAATCGTTAATGTGTTACGAGCTGTTCTTTGATGGTCGAATTTTTTTTTTCAACTATTCTGATCTTGTGATACAAAGTATATACCCATAGTAAGTTGTTCTATAAGTTAAACGTATAAACATGGAGGAGGGAAGCTTGTGAATAACTGTTTAACCTTTTAAAAGATACTTAACTTCCTCTTTACACCCTCTTTCTCCTCCATTTCGTTTACACCTTTTTTTTCTTCTCCACTCTCCACCGCTTGTCGTTCTCCTCTCTTCACATCCAGAAGCCAATCCTGCCCGGGGATATTATAAGAGAAAGGGGAGGTGATTCATGAGCAAATTACCCACGGGAGATAACCGAGCCTCGAAAGCGGAGAGTTGTTTCCCCTCTTCCCTTTCTTTCCCCCCACCCGCCCACCCGCTAACTGTAAAAAAAAAATATTCTGCTAAATGAGAAACAGCTTTTCGTGATGCTAACGTTGAGAGCGAAGAAGAAACGAAGAGGGGAGGAGAGGCAACATATCGAATGAAATCAGGATATCAGGAACTTATCAGAGAGATTTGGACAAAATGTTTGTAACGCACAAACTATACACGATTCTCACAACCACATAGGGCACACCCAACACACTGATACACTCACGTACACAAACATACAGACATTCACACACAACTCAGTAGACTACAGACATTCACACACATTCCGATTGGCAAGCACGAAATTAAGACTACAGTTGCTGCTAATGAGAACAAATAGATAAAAAAAAAATAACTCTCCCCCCCCCCCCCCACACACACACTAACTTTTCTCCCCTTTTTGTGAGGACAGAGATTAAGGTGCTGGAGCCCGAGACACGTGTCAGATTATTGCCAACAAATTGTTGCGGCCACAAAGGCCCCGAAAATGTGCACTTCCTCGGCGCCCCTTCCGCCTATTTCAAACAACAACAATGTCAATATACAACATGGGCCAGTTAGTTAATAATGGAAATTTGTTACAATTTTCAGTGGTTGCGCATGTGAGCCACGGACAACGGCAAGGGGGAAAACTCCTCCCGTTTTATCCAGACTGTCATTTATTTCAAGAGTTGCCTCTCATTACTCACACAATACGATGGCACCCAATAGAACATGGATACAATTCTTCTATGAATACATTGACTGAATCTGGAAGTATAAATATATATGTAATATAATATATCCTCTCCCCAGATCTTTCTGTCTCTCTCTCTCTCAATCTCCCTTCTATTTCACAGATCAACTTCTCTCTGCCCCTGTCTCTCTCTATTTTTATAGATACATTAAAATGTATCTCCTTACTCCATCCCAGTTTATGAAGATGCACAATAATATAGGTATGACATGAGTCTTCAAAGACTTTATAATGGCGAGTCAGCATTGTTGTATCTTTTGTGTGTATGTATGCCTGCAATGTTATAACTATCATTTTCTCTCTCTCTCTCTTACTCAGTATCTCTATATGCTTCACCACCACTCTACATCAATATCTGTCCTCTCTCTGTGATGTCCTTCTCTCTCTCTCTCTACCTCTCTCCCAATGTATTTATATGTTACTTTGTTTAAAAGTCGATACAATAAATAATTATTAAAAAATAATACTGGCTATAGGCATAAATCAAACAAACACTGGTCCAGAAGCTTAGATTCGAAGAACAGGTTTGAGCTTATAAAACAATTATATTATGAATAACAACCGTTTAAAGTGTGGCTAATCTGAAAGTCTCTCTCTCTCTCTCACGACTCGCCCTCTCACGATCAATGCCAACTAAGACGTCTCACTTCAAATAGAAGGAAAAAATGGCTGCAATTTTTTGTATCTGCACTCGCCTTGTCCCCGGGTTTTTCTTTATGGTTATAACAAAAAAAAGCGAGCTATCTGTTCGGTAACGTTGAGGCTTTTGCGAGAAGACAGGAAGTGACGTTAATCCCAGAGGACAGACACACTCGGTCAAGAAAAAAGAAAGAGAGAAGAAGAGAAAGAGAGAGAGAGAAAGAGAGAGATACAATCAATGATTTAATTGAATGACCAGGGCTTTAAAACTGCAAACAAACAAACAAAGGTGGGAGTGAGGGGAGGTGGGAGTGAGGGGAGGGGGGCGGGGGTCTGAACATTAAGATTTATTTATAACACAGGGAAAACGTGGGAGTTTAACAAAATAAATTACAGTGACAATTTTCCGTTCCTGTGAACAATTCGTGTGTACATTCAATTAGTGTAACATAGAATTAGCTTGCAATGAACTATGACGTCTTCTGGTGAGTCATATTTCAACTCAATCACTACACTTTATTTCTCAGCCCCACCCCCCCCACCCCCCTCACTAAAGATCATACTGACAATGATACTTTACCTACCACCCTACATCAGCGTTTACCAAACTTGCATTGGTTCGTGACCAGACCATTTCTTCTGCTTCGTGATCCCCGCTAACATTTTCCATCGCTACTTGCCTATAAATAGCCTAAAACTTGTACACATACACGCACACAACGTGAATTTAGACACAATAAAATAAATTGTGTCTCCCATACAGTAGGGATGTAGCTGAAATCTGGCAAGTACAATAGTTCATATTAACTTCATATGTCACCAACTGTGGGCCTGATGCGTATTACACACGAGTAGATCAAGATGATCTTACTTCTAATTTTGACTTTTTTTTTTATTGACCCGGCAACTTCCCTTTCATGACCCGGTACAGGGTCTCAATTTCACTTTACCCGGTATGTGTGATATGCTGCTAAAAAAAAAATTCTGACATAAACGTCTAAAAAACGTCGACACAATATATTTCTAGAACCTACCAAATATACCACCACTACCCACCCTCTTTCTCACACACTCAACACACAGAGATAAACTCCTCAAACACTCCCAGCGTCCATCGGTAAAATGACGGCCCCGCCCGGAGTGGTCAAGGTATCTAACCGCTCGGTTGGAAATAAAGGAAGAAGTATGTAAAGATAATGCAAGAAAAGAGAAAGATTGACTTGCAGTGGGGGGGGGGGGGAGTGGTTGTTAACACACGCACACATACAACAGGAATGAACAGAATATAAAAACAAACAAGAGAGTAACCAAGACGAGGAGGCCAGCGCGAGGGCATAAAACTTAATTTCTCTTTTCAGCCGCACATCTCACCCCCCCCCCCCCCCCCCCACCTTTTCCTTCTCCACGACCAAAATAAAAAAGGAAAACAATCGATAAGACGGCGTGGCAGTGCCAACATTCTGGAAATACTTCTGGGATTACTTGCAGGTCACTGTCTGACTAGTCTTTTTGTTTTTAGTTGTCTGTTTACTGTTGATGTATTTTGATCTTTGTTTGTTATTTGTCTTTTTTATTTAATCTAACAGTTTCGGTAAATAAACGAACTGAAATATCTTTGCCCTGACTAAGCAATCAAACCATGATTTTTAGCTTTCTTCGTCTAGTCACCAGTTCATCTTTTAATAAGAGTTCATTCTAGGGTTCACAGTATTCTAGGGTTTGTGCCTTGAAAAAATAAAGGACCCGGATGCGGAAATGGGGTGTGGTTAAAAATGGGGGCTCGGCTACACCCACTCTCCCTGAAAAAAAAAAAGATACAAAACTACAACTAGACATACACACAAATCCGGTAATGAAATGAATAGTTTAGGTATATAAAAAAATTATGTCGATATAAAGGAATA
Source organism: Anisus vortex (assembly GCA_949126835.1). Lineage (NCBI taxonomy): Eukaryota > Metazoa > Mollusca > Gastropoda > Planorbidae > Anisus > Anisus vortex. The sequence goes on along the minus strand of OX421507.1, from coordinate 12,980,331 downwards.
TTTAGTCTTGTGACTCTTGTCAGTTCAATGCCCACTTAGTTTATATGGACAGCGAAACAAATGCAGCAAAATTTGAGAATTCCGCTAAATCACTAAATGAATGCGAACGCGCCATTAATAATAATATTAAGAATACAAAAGAAAGATCATTTATAAAATGCTGACGCTTCTCTCCGTGCTGTTTACATTGAGCGCGTGCTCAGTTCGCCAAGCGTTATTATTGATCCCAGTTTCACGGCAAGGCCAAATTAGCAGCTTCGATAAATCAAAACAATGTTTACATGCAGAGAGGGTAAAAATTGAAGGGAAAAGCTAGAGAGGATTGGGGGAGGGTTGGTGGGCTTGTTTTCCCTCTGCGTTGTTTACGGACACCGGAACATGTATTTTGTCAGTTTAGGTAGATCAAACTTATCCATACAGTATGATTCTTTGAGCTGTCAACATCCAGACTTGTCATCTCTCATTGTCAGTGTACTGTTAGCTCAAGTCCGTGAGCACTGTTAGCGTGAGTCCATGTGAACTGTTAGCTTAAGTCCTTATATACTATATTTTGGCGTGAGTCCGTGAGTACGGTACTGTTAGCGTGAGTCCATGTTTAAAAAACATAATCTCAGTGTAGAAAAAATCAACAAACACAAGAAATTTTTAGGGGCGCGTATAAACTGTCCCAAACAAAAGAACTGGGGAAAGGAGTGGGGTGAAACTTGACCTCGAGTTGTCCACTGACCACAAGTATAAAGAAATGACCTGGCAGTTGAAGGGGTGTGGTGGAGTTGGACGCGAAAGACAACAATTAATTAAGATGGCAAAAGACCCAGAAGCTTTGTGGAAGAGTTTCTATTCTTGCTGCCCCAAATAAAACTGACCAAGAGAGGAAGATTTGGTGACCGGTGGAGAGGGACGGAGGGGGTGGTAGTGGAAGGGTGGCAGGGGAGGGGTGGCAGGACAGGAGGCCGCTCTATTGAAAAAAATTCAAAGGTATGTTTGGGGTTAAAAGGCTCGACTTGATATGATGATACACTGAAGATGGTTAACTTGATATTTTTAACAACCAAGGAGTTGAATGTGATAAAGTAGAACAACTTGGGCTTTAGTGTTTAACACAGGACGACACGCTTAGAGAATGTCTAACGTTCAGGTTTCAGCACCAGAAGCCAAAGTATTACTTTGTCTGACTATATCACAATATCATTGTCATCTGATTAGGCCAGCGGGTCCTGTATCGTCTAGCCTGCACCCCGGGCGCAGTTTCTGTTTATTACTTGGTTCAAAAACGTCAATGAAACCAAGGCCAACTGACCTCTCAAACTAATTGTCCAGCAGGGGGCTCAGGAATAAACTTATAAAGGACGGGCCTGACGCACACACACACACACTATAGCTTCAGATTGAGGACCCTTTGGTCAAGCGTACAAGATCTCACTAAAGCGGTTCTCATATTGATTATGCCAGGCCACCCAGTGTGTAAACATGTGTGAGTGTATTTGTGTGTCCAGGGTCAACAGACAACGGCACAGTGTAGAACTTAATCTAAAAGACTCCGGCCAGACCTTATCACATTGACGCTCTATCGGTCCCTGTGTGCAGGTCAAATCTATAGGTCAGTGTTTCAACATTGGTGGAACATTTGGGCAACATAGTGTGCTCATTGGAATAGCGCAGGATTATTGATACAATACACACACACATCACTATTTCAGTGTCTGTGTGTGAGTGTCCGTGTGTGAGTGTCTGTGTGTGAGTGTCCGTGTGTGAGTGTCCGTGTGTGAGTGTCCGTGTGTGAGTGTCCGTGTGCGAGTGTCTGTGTGAGAAAGTCTGTGTGAGAAAGTCTGTGTGAGAAAGTCTGTTTGAGAAAGTCTGTTTGAGAAAGTCTGTGTGAGAAAGTCTGTGTGAGAAAGTCTGTTTGAGAAAGTCTGTGTGTGAGTGTCTGTGTGTGTGAGTGTCTGTGTGTGAGAGTGTCTGTGTGTGTGAGTGTCTGTGTGTGTGAGTGTCTGTGTGTGTGAGTGTCTGTGTGTGTGAGTGTCTGTGTGTGAGTGTCTGTGTGAGAGTGTCTGTGTGAGAGTGTCTGTGTGAGAGTGTCTGTGTGAGAAAGTCTGTGTGAGAGTGTCTGTGTGAGAGTGTCTGTGTGAGAGTGTCTGTGTGAGAGTGTCTGTGTGAGAGTGTCTGTGTGAGAGTGTCTGTGTGAGAGTGTCTGTGTGAGAAAGTCTGTGTGAGAAAGTCTGTGTGAGAGTGTCTGTGTGAGAGTGTCCGTGTGAGAGTGACTGTGTGAGAAAGTCTGTGTGAGAGTGTCTGTGTGAGAGTGTCTGTGTGAGAGTGTCTGTGTGAGAAAGTCTGTGTGAGAGTGTCTGTGTGAGAGTGTCTGTGTGAGAGTGTCTGTGTGAGAAAGTCTGTGTGAGAGTGTCTGTGTGAGAGTGTCTGTGTGAGAGTGTCTGTGTGAGAGTGTCTGTGTGAGAAAGTCTGTGTGAGAGTGTCTGTGTGAGAAAGTCTGTGTGAGAGTGTCTGTGTGAGAGTGTCTGTGTGAGAGTGTCTGTGTGAGAAAGTCTGTGTGAGAGTGTCTGTGTGAGAGTGTCTGTGTGAGAAAGTCTGTGTGAGAGTGTCTGTGTGAGAGTGTCTGTGTGAGAGTGTCTGTGTGAGAGTGTCTGTGTGAGAGTGTCTGTTTGAGAAAGTCTGTTTGAGAAAGTCTGTGTGAGAAAGTCTGTGTGAGAGTGTCTGTGTGAGAGTGTCTGTGTGAGAGTGTTGGAATGTGGGGTTTTTGTGTGTGAAAACAATTTTCTCATTAAAAGAAATATTTATATTTAATCAAACTTTAAAAAACCAAATGCAAACAGCTTGGTTTAGAGTTTAGGGTTAGACATTTGCTCCACGAGCCTATCCAGCACTGATGGGTGAGCAGTTGGTGATACGTGTAAATGGCGTCTGGGCATTTTGCTGGCCACAAAGTCACATGTGGTCAATGAGAGTTTGGAAACTGCTTCACTTGCCACACAGATCAAAATGGTCTTAGTTTACCCGCGAAATGAAAAAGCAAAAATAAGATACGGCTGAAATGTTAAGCATATATGAATGGGATAGGAAGTAAATCAAACGGCTATGTGTATATGTAGACACAAAATACAAAATACTTATTTCTAGGACCTGCAGACTGAGTTATAGAGTTAAATCAAACATTCATGGATTCACAAATAACAGCACACCTTGCATACATAATAAATCTTTGAGTCAATGACTACATGATACTCTATTGGTATTAGATAAACGCCTACCACATTAAGCCATCATAAATACTTTACCTACATAAAACTCGGTGTTTGATAACCGCTTTAAGTGCACAAAGCCAAAAACTCCCCACACCCCTCACTCTCTCCACCGATCGTTCTCGCCGCACGGCTCGCTACTTCTAGCCATTGTCAATCACATCCAGACTTCCAGACACACGAGTCGGACTTGGAGGGCTTCCCTAAGTGTTATTATATGTATGCTATGTGCCTAGTCCAGTCACGTAACAGAAGGCTATACTAGAGGAAGAGATCGGAACAAATAAATACGGACCGTACCTCAGGACGACATACACAACACACAATGGACCTTGGTGATCAAAGCATTCTAGATATAAGATTATTGCATTCTAGAAATTACAGTATTGCACTCTAGACACAAGAATTGCATTCTAGAAATAGATTATTGCATTCTAGAAATTACAGTATTGCACTCTAGACACAAGAATTGCATTCTAGAAATAGATTATTGCATTCTAGAAATTACAGTATTGCACTCTAGACACAATAATTGCATTCTAGAAATAGATTATTGCATTCTAGAAATTACAGTATTGCACTCTAGACACAAGAATTGCATTCTAGAAATAGATTATTGCATTCTAGAAATTACAGTATTGCACTCTAGACACAAGAATTGCATTCTAGAAATAGATTATTGCATTCTAGAAATTACAGTATTGCACTCTAGACACAAGAATTGCATTCTAGAAATAGATTATTGCATTCTAGATACAAGATCACTACTGCAGTCTAGAGATTACATTATTGCACTCTAGACATAAGAATTGCATTCTAGAATTAAGATTGTTGCATTCTAGAGATTAAAGTTTATAGTATTGCATTCTAGACACAAGATGATTGCAGTCTAAAAAATTTAATTATTGATTTCTAGAGATTACAGTATTGCACTCTTGAGGTTACTGTATTGCATTATAGTATAGACTTCAACTAGACATTATATCATTTGCAGTTAGTTTATCGATCAGATAATTGAATTCTAGAAATTGGATTATTTCATTCTAGATTTCCACAAGACAAATGTAGCACTCTAGACTCTAGAAACATTATTAATGCATTCTAGCGATTAAATCATTGCATTCTAGATTTCTAGATAATAATATTGCCTACTAGATTTCTAGACGTTAGGTCAATGATTGTCAATATTTCCAATTTAAAAAATGATTCTGATATTTCACCAGGTGGTAGATATCCTAGGGGTCGGTAACCTACGGAACGCGTGCCAAACTTGGCACGCAGAACGATTTTCAGTGGCATACGGATGACCTCCGAAATGTTATTTCAATTCTCTCTACACAGAAGAGCTGAATAACTTTAGATTGTTGGCACGCTACATGAAATAGAAATCATACTTTGGCAAACTATCACGAAAAGGTTGCCGATCCCTGTCCTAATGTACCAACTTTTGCTAGTTTATCTACAGTAGTACTTTGAGAGAAAGATAAAGTGTTTTTTTATAATCCAGCTGTTAGGCGTAAGACTTCAAATATATCATATCCAAAAGTGACAATGATATGGTCGCTTCCAGAAAAAAAGAGAAAACAAAATTATGACACGGACAGATTAAGTCAGTGCTGCCACGATAAACTCATCCGTCGGGCTACAGTAATTTCAACAGTGGTTAATGGTAGTGTCAATATCTCAAAGTAAAACACATTTATTCTCCCCCCCCCCCAACACTCTCCCCCACCGAAAGTTTTGCCGAAATATCCGACAATCTACCCAGAAGCTCATCGAATTCGCTATTTCGCCACCAATATTCACCATTTTGTTTATCATCATTGAGCAAGACAACATTTCGGCCACTCGGCTCAGCTGCTCGTGATTTATACAGTATCCCAACACGAGTGAACGTGACACGTCAAAGTCTCCAAGAACTAGATATAACATAACGTAATCAATCCATCCACAAGTGTATAAGAACAGGAGGGTTGTCAGTTGCCAGCCTGCTCATTGCTCAATATCGACGCCTCTCTACTAGTAAGCAGTCATGTTTATGGGCAAGCAGCGGGTAACGCTCAAATCACAGGCATATCCACGAATAGGTTTCAAAAAAAAAGGGGCCGTAAAATCCCATGAGAGTATATTCGCTTGTGGAAGGAAAATGGTGACAGTTCTATGCGTTGACAACAGTGACAGAATACAGACAAATCAACAACAATAAGATTTACCTTTTTTTATAAAGATTTTTTTTTACGTTATGTTGGTGTGTGTGTGTGGGGGGGGGGGGGGGGTTGGGAGACAGATTGTTCTCTACAATTGCATCCCCCCCCCCTCTCCTTTAGATGTATGGCTAAATAGGTTTTATCTGTAGCCGACATAAGGTATACAGGGACAATGGCAGAGGTCAATTAAAAGAAAATTGCGATAAAATTTAAGATCTATTTTCATTTAATAAAATGATAGACGCCAATAACTGGTTAAATTTGAAGGGAACACAATAATTCCTCACTCACTCTCTCTCTCTCACGCACACACCCAGTCACGCACTAAAACACTCGCGCGCGCGCCTTTAATAATATGGAGTCAATCATTTATCGCTAGTTCAGACGAAGCATACATACGTCCAGGGTTTAGGGTTTCATTAGAGAGAGAGAGAGTGAGAGCGAGAGAGTGAGAGAGAGAGTGAGAGAGAGAGTGAGAGCGATCAGCCAATAAACCATGCTCATTCCTCCTAATTCCTCTCTCCCCTCTGTGTCACACCCTCCCTCTCCTCCCAGCCCACAAGGGCCCAGTGCATCGACCATCATCCCCCAATGCCAGCCAACATTTTGACAGATGGCGGGGCCGGTAATGAAGTGAAGATATGGATTCACCACTCGTCATTCAGCACAAACAACCCACACCCTCTCCCACCATAGTATAGTGAGTGAGGGATGTTCAGCGAGGGCGGCGTCGATATCTCCCCACTTCCATCCCCCATTTTGCCAAGTAACAAAGAACGTAAGAAGACATGAAGTTATGAAGTTTGAATAGAATGGAACCAGAATACAATCAAAACATTAACGACAAACACAAATTACAAACAAAGAGAGAGAGAGAGAGAGAGAATGTGTGTTATATTGAGGAGTGCGAAAGGGCAGATACAAGTTGCGGGGGTCGAAATGTTGCTGATGTTTATGAACGGTAGGCCGCCAGAGAGGAATAGAATGTCTGTCAAATAACAGCTTGTTAACTTGGGCGTCAACTGGGGTGGTGAGGGGCTGCAAGCGCCAGTTACACAGGGAAGTAGAGAAATGGTTGATATACCAGAGACTGCATTTAACTATTGTACACAAATATTGTGTCTGAGTAGAAGTTTAGAATGCAATGATCTCATCTCTACTAGAAGTCTAAAATGAAATAATCTAATTATTAATTGTTCCGTAAAATGTTTTGCATCCTTTTTTATTGTTGTAGGTAAAGGATATATATATATATATAGTACATATGGAGTACGCCTGGTATAGGCAGTACCTGATAAACTATTCGAAGATTAGGCGTGATGGGATTGGGGCGGTGAATCTATTACGTTCTCCCAACGTATGGCGCTATAACCAAGACATTGTGAGGAGCAGCGTTCCGTGAACGCACCCCGGGGAAATGGCGTGGCGAAACATGGCCGCGAGCCTTTTACTCACATCGTGAGGACCGTTGACACTTAATCTTATCAAGACATCTAATCAGAGGGGAGGGTACAGTCGGTAAGGTCCCCCAGCACTGCCCACAACAGAGTTAAAGTACAGTGAGAATAACAAGGGAGATGGATCACTTTGTCTCTCTTGAGTCAAGGACTGGTGGTAGTCAGGGTGAGAGACGGGCTTCAGATTATTGATCTGTTTCAATGGCACCTTCTTGTCTTTGTTTAATCACACACACACACACACACACACACTCTGTCTCTCTGTCTCCGTATCTTTATTTCTCTCCATCTCTCTCTCATAAAATCTTTCACTGCTCTCAATGCCACCACTTTGATCTTTGCCTCTCATATTTAGCCAGTCAGTCATATTTAGTCAGTCAGTCATATTTAGTCAGTCAGTCATATTTAGTCAGTCAGTCATATTTAGTCAGTCAGTCATATTTAGTCAGTCAGTCATATTTAGTCAGTCAGTCATATTTAGTCAGTCAGTCATATTTAGTCAGTCAGTCATATTTAGTCAGTCAGTCATATTTAGTCAGTCAGTCATATTTAGTCAGTCAGTCATATTTAGTCAGTCAGTCATATTTCACTCTCATTCTCTTCCTAACTCTCTATGTCTTACTCTCTCTCTCTCTCTCTCTCTCTATCTTCCTCATTCACTATCTCGGTCTCTCTCTCACTCTCTTACTCTTTCTCTCTCTCTCCCTTTCTCTAATTCGCTACATTACTCTCTTATTCTCTCTCCCGTTCTCGGTCTCTCGCTCTGTGCTATGCAGCAGTTATCAACTTGAACCAATTAACAGATCAGAGCGCCTGGAGTAAAACTAAATGCACTCACACGGGAGAAACGTTCATAACATGCACTCAAGCCCACATACACACACGACCCCCCCCCCACACACACACACACACTCAAGCCCACATACACACACGAACCCCCCCCCCCACCCCACATACACACACACGCAACCCCCTCAAACACAACCCCATTAGGCATGCATCCTGGCGCATCAATCACACAAACGTACACACATTCTAGTGAAGACCCGCACTGAACACGCACAAACAAATAACTTTTTCTTTAAAAAAAAAACACATGAATATGCAATCCACCTGCATACCGATCAACTACACTACAGCCATATGCAGAAATAGACCAATGAATTAAGTATAATGACAATCACAAATATTGGGTCATAATGAAAAGTAATTTTGAAAAAAAAAATAGTCTAGTCTAATAATGTATAAGAGGAGTTAAAACAATAATAGATCTAGATTTCTATTCCTTTTAAGGCCAAGTTGCATTGAACGGACAATTGAGCGTCGACTTTTAAATAATTTTTCCATCTATATCGCACGCACGATGAGCGGGTTTTGTGTGCTTTTGATTGTATATAACAAAAATGTCTTATTTAAAAATCTCGGAAACCCTTCACCCTCGCTGTTCCCCTCGGAGACATTGAAATTGTACACGGCTGTTAAATCGTTGTTGTTTTTTTTTAGATACAGTACTTATTGTTTATCTTCAAAACATTAAGAGATTATTTTATCGTGCGTGGTGTGTAGGTGTGTCGTTTCTTTGTTAGCGTCTTACTGCTCAATGTGTTGTGTCAACATCTTGTGTAGAGTTGATAGAAATAGTTGTGTGTATGTTGTAATTGTCTGCCTCGTGTTTCATACATTGGGTGGCACTCTATATAGGAGTGGGGAGGGGGAGTCAAAAGTCCAGCAGCGACTGTGTGCAGTATGTCTTTTTATTTTTTCAACTTCTGTGTGTTGTGATAGTGATTCCGCGCCTCCACAACCAGCCCATTTCTTTTTTTTTTGTGTTTTGAAGCCATCGAGAAAACAAACAAACGGAAAGGGAGATCGCCTCGCGCACTTCCCATCATGCACCTTCCACACTCTCTGTATCATGGACCCCGGTTGGAGGGAGGGAGGGGGATTAGAGAGGAATAAACAAACGATACAAGTAATGCCAAATAAACTGACTCCGGGCAAACTCATTCACCACTATCCTCCTCCTTCTCCCCCTCTCCCCAACCCAATCTTTCTTCGAACGTCTGTTTGTCATGGTACGCCGCCATAGCTGTAAACAGGAACATTTTTGGGTTGTTGCTTAAAATGACCATATAGATTTATATAAATATTTATATAGAAAGTAGATTGTGTGTGTGTGTGTGTGTGTGTCGGTTCCGATCCCCATTGGTTAATTTAGACCGTACCGTCTCAATTATTTTTTTTTTGCGACCTCGCTTCCGGCATGTGTCCTCCCTTGCTGAGTGGTTAGCGTATCCGACTGCCATACGGGCGACCTGGGTTCGATTCCCCACCGATAACCTTACTTTCTTTTATCATTCCATGCGATAGAACAGGGGTCGGCAACCTTTTGCGAACAGCGTGCCAAACTAGGATTTCTTAATCATTCAGCGTGCCAACAGCCTAAAAGTCAACCTGCTCTATTACACTTTTTAAAAAATAATATTTTTATAGGACAATTAATTTAACCCCGTAGCAAGACCAAGGCCAAAAGCAAAGGAGATAATTTTTAGAGAAAATAGCTAAAGCGTTTTATATTTAATAAAAAATAATTAACGTCCTTGTGCTTATCATCCTTTTCATTTGCATTTATATCAAATACAATATGTTATTAATTAACTTACATAATTATGGTAATTAATGTCTTAACATTTTATTGGTATTCAAAATGAAGATCTAACAGCAATCTTAATTATATATCTGACCACTCTCCTCCCCCCCCTCCCGCGGGCAAGTTTTGTTTTGTAATATAAAAAATATTATTGACTTATTTTTATTTCTTTATAAGTGTGTTGAACCAAACAGTGAAAGTAGAAGAGCGAATGCCTATCAGTTGAGAATAGCAAATGACTTTCATAAGCTAAGAAGCTTCTTTTCAGATTTTTTTCCGCAAATGGGCACATTTGGATGCCCATTTTTGAAAAGTTTTTGAAAGTCTTTCCTTTGGTTAGAAAACTCCGCTTTGAATACTTCGATGTACTTCTGAAAAAGCCTTAACTATCTATCGAGATAGATGCCTTAATATAGGGATGTACACGCAGTAAAATTCTTTGAAATTGATTTCACGGCAAGATATATGTCCAGTTGCAAATCCATTCCAGTAATCCTTGTAAATGCAAGTTCCACTCACTGAAATGAGTCACTATGTCATTCAGATACATCGGTTTCAACAGTCAGTTCTCCTCATTCCGAACCAGAAACTGTTGTTTCTTTTTTTCATCAATAAAAAAAATGCTTGGAGGTCTCTCGCGTGCCATTGAAAATCGCGTGCCTTAAGTTTCCGACGCCTGCGCTAGAACATTATGAATCAGGGCCGGATTAAGATGCCTTGAGGCCTTAACTATTGCACTTGTAATCTTCCTCTTCTCCCTTCATTCACACACGGTCTCTCTCTCTCTCCCTCTCTCCTATTGTTTAAATAGAGAAAATTCCAGACAGACACTGCAAAGAAGATACCAGATTCCCTATAAGTTCAATGATCACATCACGTGTCTTAGTTACAATTATACCGATTCAATTACTATGTGAGAAGTATGGTGCAGGTATTTGAAAATATTTCTATACATGCTTAATGCAATTGTTTATTTGCTTATTCCATATAACCCGAGCATACATATTGACATGCTCGCGCGTGTCCGTGTTTGAAGTGTAGGTTGTGTAATGAATGTAAGCAATCAACCATGAATGTAAACCAGACATATACTAATGTTGACACAGGCAATCATCGACAAGGTAATCATGGGTAAATACATATACAAGAAAACACGTTACAATGGGGGATCAATTTCACACCATGGAGCAGTGTGGCGTACCAAATCTCGGATACGCAATATTCTCACAGCAACACACTAACACAACCGATGAACACATATGAAACAACACACTGTACTCACAGCACAACAACAACACACGTGCATTAATATCCACCACACAAATGAACACAAATACACGTTATAATATACAAAAAAAACACACACAATACTCCCAGCTAATTAAACACACGGGGAGACGAGACGGTATATTGAACACACACGGGGAGACGTGACAGTAGATTTAACACACACGGGGAGGCGTGACAGTAGATTTAACACACACGGGGAGACGTGACAGTAGATTTAACACACACGGGGAGACGAGACAGTAGATTGAACACACACGGGGAGACGTGACAGTAGATTAAACACACACGGGGAGACGAGACAGTAGATTGAACACACACGGGGAGACGAGACAGTAGATTGAACATACACACGGGGAGACGAGGCGGTATATTGAACAGACACGGGAGAGACGAGACAGTAGATGTACTCACTGTGTAATTCTCTATCCAATGTCAAGTGGTGGTACACACTTCCGGGAACTTCAGACAGGCGAAAGAACCATTTGATCCCGACCATTAGAGTATCCCGTTTGGTCTAGAGATGAGATTTAAAAAAAAATTCTTTTATTACAGCCTTATATAGTAGTTCGAGTTGACAACAGTATTAAAACAAAACGGCAAAAAAAAGTATGGCACAAACTTTTAGGGTTAGTTCAGTAAAGACTATACATGTCTAGCTACAAATGAAATAACTACATTGCTGGACAGTGGTCAACTCACCAGACTAAATCTTTGGACGGCACACACAAAGTAAGGTTTGCCCTTCTCCCGATTCTGTAAGTAGGCGGTGTCTGAAATTCAAACAAACAAAATATGTTGAGTCCATCAGTTCATTCTTTACAAAGAATATAATTTTGAATAAAAAAAATACAATAATTTTTAAAGGTACAGTAGGCCTTATTTTTATGTAAATACAGAAAGTGTTTATAGGTACAGATTTTTGTGTGGATACAGTAGTTTTCTGCAAATACAATCAATGTGGGTAAGTGCTAGTGATTTTGTGTAAGTAAAATACCTTTGTGGAATGTAGTCACACTATTAATACTTTAGTATAGACCCATTCATGTTAGTAAAATAAATATCAACGTTAATTTTATATAGATCTATGTATATAGGCCTACTTCAATTATGGAACGATTCATATAACCGAACATTGCATTGTCGGCAATCCCACATAACCAGGACTTGTGATTTCGAGATAATAGATCTAATTGTCCTATAAGCGGCTAAGCCCATGATAACAATAAACGAAACATTGTTATTTTTATTTTGGTTTTATGCTTTACGCTGACACCCTCGCTTGTTTCTATCATTGATATTAAAACTAATTAGCCAGTGTTTATCAGATACTCTTTTATTAAAAATATTTAAAAAAATTGTATATTGTATATTTCTTAAACCATATAGTGACCACCCCGCCCCAGCCCTCCTTATTTATGCCACTGTTCATACCCATGAAACATTTTTAATTTTACATTTCCCGTTCTCTCCTACTCTAAACCAGACTAAACCCCTAACCCCAACTGTCCTATCTCTGCGTGTCTGTAGGTGAGTGAGTGGAGAATATGTACCTCACAAACCCGCCAATTTAAGCTAGAGAGCCAATTACTTTTCGTAAAGCCCTTCCAACGTTATGTACAGCGCTAAATTTAGACCCACCTGACGTCACCGTTAGGCTATGGGAGATTTCTGGGTGGAGGGGGGGGGGAGTGGGGAGGCGGGTGACTTCATCATTCCAAGATATCAAAGAGCGGGGGGGGGGGGGGGGCGTATTTGTGTGTCTGAGGCTACGTCGAGATGTGAAAGTCAGTGAAACCCTCACAGCCCGGGGGGAAAGGAGAGAGAAAACACACGAGAACATGTAGGCGAAGAAGCGCTCGCAATTAATTAACACAGATTGTTGAACGATCCAATCAGATCCACTGGATAATGGCCGTAATCCCAAAACTGATCAGTTGCTAAAGTCCTCTACAGCCCGCTGCTATTGAAATGTTAAAGTTAAGTTGTTTTTTTCTCCAGAACTTGGAAAGTAATTAAATTAAATTGTTTTTTTGTTTTTTTTTTCTTTTTAAACTGTGAACGCCGCCCGCGCTTTAAGAAAGTTCTAGGTGTGGGTGTTAAAGCCACTGGTAGAAAATTCTAGAATTGAGGAGAGCACGCTGTGTTTATAGTTTGTAGGTTGCCGGGTTGCTATACACAAGAATGTACAATTTAATTGCCAATGCAATAGAAACTTACTTAAACAGAAGAGCGCATTAGAAACTTACACAGAAGCGAGCGCATGTAATAGGTATTATACAACCTTTGATGTGGACGAACTGACGTACTATAAATTAACATACTAAAGGAAATATTAAAAACAGCATTCTACTGATTATTATAAATATAATAAATTCAACATCCGAACAAGGAACCTTTACTGCGTGTTGCAAATCTGAAATGATTAGACCATTGATTAAAAAAAGGTCGGCTAGATATAATCAACTACAAACCTGTTAGCGACCTGCCTTTCTTTTCAAATGTTTTTTTTTATAATGGCAGCTCTTAATAGTCTTAATCAATTAATGGAACATAGTAATTATAATGAACTCATTTCAGATTATCAATCAGCATATTATAGTTGTGAAACTGCTTTGGTCAATATTAATGAATGATTTTCTATGGACAATGGAACGTCAGGAAGTAACTGCATTGATGGCTATTGATCTAAGTGCACCATTTGACGCACTGGATCTCACAAGTATATTACGTTCATGGTTGAACTAGGGGGGGGGGGGGTACAGTGGCCGAGCGGCACCGCGTTATACTGGCTTACTGACGGTCCTGGGTTCTACACAGCTCTGACGGGCACACCGGACTTCAGTTGTGGTAAAGTAAAGGTGGCTGGGCATTTGTACTGATCACACAATCCCCTAGTATGTCTTGCCCACAGAAACTGGTGAACGCTGCTTCACCAGCCCTACGGGTCAATTTGGTCCGATGAGATTAATTTACGTACTTTTACTTACGGTTTAACTATACACATCAGAGAAAACTGGACTAAGTTGAAATATAATCTTACGGTTAACTATGCACATCAGATAAAACTGAACTAAGTTGAAATATAATCTTACGGTTTAACTATGCACATCAGATAAAACTGAACTAAGTTGAAATATAATCTTACGGTTTAACTATACACATCAGAGAAAACTGGACTAAGTTGAAATATAATCTATCAACAACTCGAAGTACAAACAGTAAAAAACATAAGGATGCTCTTACAGTCTTACAGTGCTGTAGCCCCCCAGTGGTGGTATTTCGGACGGTGGAATCAGCTCCACAAACACGAATAAAACAGGCGGACAATGTTGACAGTTATAATTAAAAAATCAAAATTGAACACATTCTTAGTTGATTTATTTTAAAATGCAAAGCGCATTTGAAGATGAAACTATTTTCTAAGCAGCTCAATATACATTTGTAATTTGTAAAAGGCGTTACATAGGCCAGGGTTCGGCAACCTGAGACACGCGTGCCCAACCTGGCATGCAGAGCTATTTTCAATGGCACGCGAGAGATTTCCAAGATGTTTTTTATTGATGAAAAAATACACATCATTTTTCGGTTCAGATTGAGGAAAACTGACCGTTGAAGACGATGTTTCTGAATGACATAGCGACACATGTCAGTGAGTTGAACGTATTTACAAAGCTGGGGTGGAACAGCACTTGAACTGTTAGACCACTGGAATGGATATGCATATATCTTGAGAGAAATCAATTTAAAAACATTTATCTTCATGAACATCCCTATATTAAGGTTGTTATAAAGTTGCACCAATGCCCCTTCCCTGACCTTTTAAACTAACCTAGATCCCAAGGGAAAGTTTAAGCCCGTTGTGTTTTTATAACCTAATTAGATTTCCCACCCTCCTTTCCTGCTATCAGTTACAAATTGGTTAGCCATCGTAATAAAACTAAACTGGCATCTACAAGTCGTGACCCTGAATTGTAATCGTGACTACAACTGCCCCACCTACACCCCTTCTTCAATTACCTCTCTCCTCCCATTCCGCATTTTTCCCTGAAGAAAACACAATACGCTCACCCACTTGCATAGATACTTTAATTGGAAGCGTCTCCAATAGCGCCTTAATGTCTATTTTGCTAAGGTTTAAGGACACCCTGAGGTCTGGCATGATTGTTATATTGTGGGAAGTTTAATCAATGTACTGTAATAAGTAAGATTAATGTTTTCAAGCTAAACCCTGACCTTAATTAAACGACATTCTAACCAGACTTGTGTCTGTGTTTTTGGGAGTGGAAGTTTTTCCCCTAGTTACGATTGGCTGTACCCTAACCAATGAGTACTTCTGGGTAATGAGAGATAGACTTTAAAAAGCCATGTTTCTCCATCAGACTTGAGTTGAGTTTAGTTTCAGTTGAGTTCCGAGTTGAGAGTTTATCTTCGTAGTAGGAACATTACTTGTACATAGTGTTTATCAGAATTAGTTTTGGACTTGTATTTTTCTTATGTGTCTTCGTCTTGTATTCAAGTGTTATCCTAAATAAAATCACAATTGTCGTGCAACTGGTGTTGATTTCAATTAAAATTCAATGTATTACATGGAATTAACATTGAAATAGAATCATAATTACTGAAGTAATCAAGCCCATATAAAAACAAACAACTCTTGGAATATTGAGCCTACACCTAGACAACAGCCAAATACATAATATTGCACGAGTACGTAACAAGGTATATATTAATTTATTATGATAAATAGTTCATAAGCACATCGAAGCACTCAACGCGGAGTTTTCTAAACTAAGGCAAGACTTTCAAATTCATGGACACATTTTTTTCGTATCTCATCACGACTCAGAAATGACTAAATATGTAAATGTCATTATAAATTAGCGAAGAGAATTCAAGATAAGGCGCTCATTAATTGATACAGACAAATTATATTAAAAAGAGTGTTATTGCTCATCTTCTATAATTAAACATAAAAAGGCTATAGCCTAAGTAATTCTAAAACAAACTTTGTTTTTAATAAATTTAATAAATATATGAGACTTTCAAAAGCATTATATTATGCAATTGTTGTAATTATTTATGTTTTAAAGATAAATGGACAAACAATGAATGCAGGAAATGTTTATTTACAACTGTTTAACGTAAAATAATTTTACGCCTCCCATATTTAAATCTTGTAATGAATACCATAATGCTGGATTTATACAAATAAATAATAATTAGTCATAAATATTTGTAATATGACAAAACATTTTTTTGGCATCACTATTGAATCAAATTTAGAAACTTTAATTTTCATTAAAGGGAGATAATTAGCCCATTTTATTTGCGTAATATTTATAATATTAAATGCCCAAGAACTTTTTCTTTTTTCTCTTTATAAAAATATAATAATAAACGGTCTACAACTTATAACTTTATAATAACCTTACTGTAAAAAATTGTTGAAATTTTTTTAAAAATTATATGACTCAAAAATTATATGCACATTTTTTTAAACATCACAATAGCTACCCAGTTTGTTTGATTGCTACTTATCAATTCCGCTATATGAGGTTCACTTTTAAGTCTGTAAATCTTATTCAAATTAAAGAAAAACTCAGTTAAACTGAGAACAAAAATATTGTAATCAAAATTGGCAGTGGCTAGATCCTTATCTTGACAACCAAATGATAATGTTTACAAATATCGTTTTTGAAAATTTGGTAATAAAATGTATTTGGTATAAATGCAAATAAAAAGGATGATAATCACTAACACACTATTGTTTTTAATTAAATATAAAACGCTTTAACGATTTTCGCTATAGATTTCCTTTGCTTTTGGCTTTGGTCTTGCTATGGAGTTAAATTAATATTATAATATAGTATAATAGAGCAGGTCGACTATTGGGACGCTGAATGATTTAGAAATCCTAGTTTGGCACACCATCAGCAAAAGGTTGCCGCCTTCTGACGTAGGCAATACAAATTTAGGTGAATAAACGAATTTAAATCAATGTTTAAGTGTAGACAGCTCAATATACATTTGTAATTTGTAAAAGGCTTTACGTGGGCAATACAAATTTAGTTGAATAAACGAATTCAAATCAATGTTTACGTGTAGACAGCTCAATATACATTTGTAATTTGTAAAAGGCTTTACGTGGGCAATACAAATTTAGTTGAATAAACGAATTCAAATCAATGTTTACGTGTAGACAGCTCAATATACATTTGTAATTTGTAAAAGGCTTTACGTAGGCAATACAAATTTAGTTGAATAAACAAATTCAAATCAATGTTTACGTGTAGACAGCTCAATATACATTTGTAATTTGTAAAAGGCTTTACGTAGGCAATACAAATTTAGTTGAGTAAACGAATTCAAATCAATGTTTACGTGTAGACAGCTCAATATACATTTGTAATTTGTAAAAGGCTTTACGTAGGCAATACAAATTTAGTTGAGTAAACGAATTCAAATCAATGTTTGCGTGTAGACAGCTCAATATACATTTGTAATTTGTAAAAGGCTTTACGTGGGCAATACAAATTTAGTTGAATAAACGAATTCAAATCAATGTTTACGTGTAGACAGCTCAATATACATTTGTAATTTGTAAAAGGCTTTACGTGGGCAATACAAATTTAGTTGAGTAAACGAATTCAAATCAATGTTTAAGTGTAGACAGCTCAATATACATTTGTAATTTGTAAAAGGCTTTACGTGGGCAATACAAATTTAGTTGAATAAACGAATTCAAATCAATGTTTACGTGTAGACAGCTCAATATACATTTGTAATTTGTAAAAGGCTTTACGTGGGCAATACAAATTTAGTTGAATAAACGAATTCAAATCAATGTTTACGTGTAGACAGCTCAATATACATTTGTAATTTGTAAAAGGCTTTACGTGGGCAATACAAATTTAGTTGAATAAACGAATTCAAATCAATGTTTACGTGTAGACAGCTCAATATACATTTGTAATTTGTAAAAGGCTTTACGTGGGCAATACAAATTTAGTTGAATAAACGAATTCAAATCAATGTTTACGTGTAGACAGCTCAATATACATTTGTAATTTGTAAAAGGCTTTACGTAGGCAATACAAATTTAGTTGAATAAACAAATTCAAATCAATGTTTACGTGTAGACAGCTCAATATACATTTGTAATTTGTAAAAGGCTTTACGTAGGCAATACAAATTTAGTTGAGTAAACGAATTCAAATCAATGTTTACGTGTAGACAGCTCAATATACATTTGTAATTTGTAAAAGGCTTTACGTAGGCAATACAAATTTAGTTGAGTAAACGAATTCAAATCAATGTTTGCGTGTAGACAGCTCAATATACATTTGTAATTTGTAAAAGGCTTTACGTAGGCAATACAAATTTAGTTGAGTAAACGAATTCAAATCAATGTTTGCGTGTAGACAGCTCAATATACATTTGTAATTTGTAAAAGGCAATACAAATTTAGTAGAATAAACGAATTCAAATCAATGTTTACGTGTAGACGTGCATACATTATTTGTCTCTAAAGAGTACATTCGATGATGCGGCTCTCGGGCTACTTCCCGAGTTCTCACGTGACCCTCTGATCAATTTTGACTTGGGAATCCCTGGTTATAGAATTGTTCGGCGTAAGTGGCGTAACGTCACAGTAAGGAGTCGGGGAAGGAAAAAAAATGGGGCGGGTAAGGGCTGCCACTGCGTGTACACAACTACAGGACTAGCTCAACAGTGAATCTGTAGTAGTTTGCTAACATGCATCTGCACACTTCAATTTAATTGAGACTTCAGTAGTTGTTGTTTCTTTTGTTGCGTCTGGGCGCGACGACGAACAGACAGGCAGAAAAAAAGGGAGAGGGGAGTAGGGGGAGTGGTGAGGTAAGGTGAGTTCTTCATACACGTTTACCTGTGAAACCGTTACAGTCACTAAGCGTGAATGTATCGCGACAGACTCACCGAGAACCATCCGGCTTGTTTATACAGGTAACAAGGCGTAGAGCCATGAACGGCTTGCAAATAAAATATTAAACAAAAAAACATATTTAGAAAAAGTCTCGTGTTACCATCCACAATCCTTGTGTTTTGTTCAAAACAATATTTTTAGTTTTATCTTGTCTATATTACTGTGTATGAACAACCCCAATATGTGTGCTTTTTTTTTACACGTTTTACTTCAATTTTCTAATGCTTTTAAACGATTTATTATATTTATTTTATCACCAGTAAATGCCTAAATGTGTACACTTCTGATGGTAACCCGGCATCACGCTTTTAGAAAAATCAAGAAAAGTGTTTAATTGGATTGACCTAACAATCCCTTTGTACGCCATGACCCGATGAAACCTGTTAGTCCTGCAACAACAAAAAGAGTGTGTGTGTTGTGAACAAATGAACGACATGCCCAGCGAGGCTCAAAATAATCCAAAAGGCTGGAGTCACGACACGGCAAGTCAATCAAGCGATACTGCCAAAATATCGATACTGCCAAAATATTGTTTAATTCAAAATTGTGTTTTCTCCTATATGCTGCCCCAGATCTTCCCTTAAATAGAAATATTCTGTGGGCCTCGCCAGGCACTGAAACCACCGAAGGGAGAGGTGGTCACGTGGGAAAACAAAACGGGAGCCGAACCAACTTCCGTGGTCGGCGTCAAACTGAGCCCCCCCCCTCCTCCCCACGCCCCTTCTTTCTTCATTTTGACTACTTAAACTACTTGACACTCACCCGCTTTGACCAACATATACCGTGGCGGGTGTATGGGTGAGCGATACCGGCGGGGTGGGATGCGCGCTCCCCCGTGTGTGTAACTCGATGCGTGCCGGATAATCCGTATCCGCTAGTACACACCAGAACAGCTGACGTGAACAGGCCCCCTAGCGTGATCAGCAGATCAATGCACCAAAACCGATGATGCGCTCATTAGTATTTGTCTTAGTAGAGTATGTTCCCACATACACATACACGCATACACACGCCTAAAAAAAAACAACTCCCGAGGATGGAACCGTAGGCTAAAGATGGAGCAAGCAATGTCGGAACAAGACAAAACCCTTATACCATAATATTGGCTGGTCACGACAACACCTGATACCATCATGATGGTAGGTAAAGACAAATTATTGTTTCATCAGGTAAGCAGATCAAATAAAATGCGAAGCCTTCACATTGACTCCGTAACGCGAAAAGACAAATAGAAAGCCATCTCTATCAATAGGCTATTAATAGAACTAACGGAAATACCCGACAAGCTATAAATATCTCTAACACTTTATTTGTCTTCCACAATAATTATGTCTTTATAACCAAGGATACTGGAATAACGTTTGTTTTTAAATTTCATCGCTATCATTACCATTACACCGGGCACCTTCACACCTTAATTAAGACTCAACAAATTCAGCTGTATTGTATACACGATGCAAGAAGAAAAAAAAATTCCGGGACGTTTAAAGTAAATGTACTAAACTTTTGTCCCGATCGATCAAACAGACTAATAGTCTATAGAGAATATAATATACAAATTCGCAAACATTCAACTCAAAGAAATTGTATACATTGATACTTTAAAAAAAAAAAATTGCTAAATTAATATTTAGGAGACCATCTTAACCTCCCCCCCCCCTACATACACACACAAACAGACACTGCAAATTTTCAATCTTTTTTTTTAAAAAATCATTAGCACATTCAAGGCTAACAGTGCCACCAGGTACACTACCGAAAAATGAAGTAAATATCTTATGTCAAGTCCAGCAGACGATTTCTTTCACTGATCTGATTAGCTTCCCTTTCTTTTTCTTTTTCGAAACGGTTGCGTTTCTTGACCGTCTAAACTGAACTGAGGTCAGTCAGTTTACTTGTGGTGCTTCATGGCGTCATTAATTTGACGCTTCATTCAAAGTAAATTAAAAAAAAAAAAAAACAACAACCATGTTTTCAGCAGAATAGATTTACTACCTGAACCAATTTCTTGGGTTTAAAGGAAACCTCTGTCATCCCCAGTTAACATACAACCACATATAAACACACATACAGACACTACATAAATATTCTAATAAATACATTCATATTTCACTGCCAATATCAACATTATCTATCACCATAACGACCTCTTAAAAGACATACACAAGAAGCTCGGGCGCGTATATTTAAACCACCTCGACCAAAAAAAAAAGCCCTCGCCAGCCGCTTCGTACGCGGAGGAAGGAGAGAGAAAAGGGGGAGGGGGCGAGTAACTCTAATTGATTTCCACGTCTTACAACTGTTCATATTGATCACGGGCGAGATTCGAAAAGAGGGAGCAGGGAAGATTGTGGTGGGTGACAGATTCGCGCGAAACCATCGATTCAAGTTATCCTTCATCTCGCACTTGCCCCCCACCGCATGAAATATTTACTAAGCCTTTTAAATTGTTTATTCATAGCCCATTTAATGGCCCTATGTAATTAATGTAATATATTTGCTTGTCTCGTCGTTGCTTTACGTATAGATTGGGATAGAAAAGATGAAAAAAAACAACAACAACAACATAGATTTCATTCACTTGGTGCAGACATCAAGCAAAATAATTTGTAGATAAAGTATAAATGAGCACTTTGCATGCTATGAGACATATTTAATACAGAAATTTAAAAAAAAGGATGGGGGGGGGGGGGGGTAATTAGATCGAAAAAAAATTGCTTATTAAAATGGGGGTTGTGTGGGGGGAGGGGGGAATTAAACAAATTTATTCCTAAGCTGCATCCAGGCATGGAATGGGTTGCCTGAACAAAACCTGGAAAAAAACATAACAAATAGCAATACTAGACACAAGAAACGGAAAAAGACAACCACGCAATAATGATCTTCTGTAAAAAATGATAGAATACAAGATGGGATGGAATAGAGATAATATCATTATGTAATTTCATTTAAAACACGTACCCTGTGTTTTTAAATGGATTTTTTTTTTGTGTCTCCCCACAAGCTATTTTCATTAGCGCTCCGAAATAAGAAAGAAAAAATTATCAAATGCTTGCAAGTGATGGAAAATGTTGCAGGGGGGGGGGTGAAGGGGGGAGGGGGATGAGCGTTATAACACTCGTGCATTTCTTATGATATGGAACCCGTGCCAGATCTCGTGAACACGTTTCCAATTCACCAGTAAATAAAAGTTCTATGCATAGTTAACTCTTTCCACCCGACTTTGTGCCATAACGTTTACCTGAACATCATGGCCCGGCTTGATTTTACGTACGGAAAGAGTTAAGTCCTTTTATTACTACGCTGAGAATAAATGATAACTTTTTTTTTTATTAATCTACAAGATGAATAAATACAAGTATAATGAAAAAAAAAATAAGCAGATAATATAATTCAGCAAAGATTACGTCTAAACTTTAAACAACTCATAATTTGTTATGGAAAACCATAACCAAAAAAAAAATGGAAAAAAAACACAACATGTTACAGATTTAATATGAAACCTTCAATCAAATTGATAAATAAAGAATAAAAAGGATAGGGGGAGGGAACGCTGGTTAAGTTCATTTCCCTCAGATTTCAGCGAAGGGAAGCAACCAACTTTATTATTGATATTGAACTCAAGGGGTTTGCGTTAATAGCTCGGGCCTGTCAATGGGAGAATACTCGTGTCACGACGAGGGCCAGATAATTGCACACGTACTTCATTTCCCTTTCGTTTCAGAGTAGATAAACAAAATATTTTAAAAAATTATAATTATGAAAAAAATTGTAAAACGCGTTGTGAAGTAAGGGTGAAAAGGTGATGCAGGTTTTAAGATTAAATATTTGTTTACTAAGTGTATCATCATATATAAAACAAGCCACATGAATTTGTGTTCAATTATACTTTTACGTGGAGTGGGATTAACAAGATAAAAACATCTAACATAAACTCATAAAGGCTTTCCCAACACATGCCAGCGGCTTCCTTTAAGTAGGATCGCCTACAAAGAAGAACGGCAAGGACAGTTTAGAGTAACACGAAAATAACGAAAATAACTTTATATTTAAATTAAGGAGCGGATGCCCCCCCCCCCCTCACCTCCCTACGTAACACATGGGTGCAAGTGCTGGAACCCCATTTGGCCTGCAAGCAAGAGTTAACAATACCAAAAAACCTGCAAAGTTTCAGCCTAAAATCATATACTTAGCGTTCGTGTTCGCATTCATATATATATATATATCGGTGGGTATATATATATATATATATATATATATATACCGGTGTGTGTGTATATATATATATATATAAGCTTATAATAAAGATATTATTTGTAACTGATTTAAAACTAATTATGATTAAGCCTATTCAAATTATGATACCTACTATTTTTAATGTAATATATTATAATTGTGCAGATGTTTTTTTTTTTTTTTCACTCTTTTAATTTTAGTCATTGTTTTAATTCTATGACCAATAAATCTCATGAAATTGTTTATCTTAACTCTCAGTCCTGAGATACCTTAATTAATTAAAGTTAACTTGTTATATAAACCTCTGTTATATGCCTTAACCAATCATTTAATATTGTCATTTATAACGGACTAAGAGTAACAGCACAATACAAACTTCAGGTCTTAGATATTTTTAATAATTTTTATATATAGGCTAGTATATAGGCCTATATAGTTCAGTGATTTGAATTTACATTAGTCGTTTGGCTCTTTTCAACTTTTCTTCTTGTATTTTTTTTAAATATATTCTTACATTTCCGATTTTGTCGGGAAAAAAAAAACAAGATCGCATAGCCTATGATCGCCGAATTCGGACATTTGCGAGAGAGAAAAAAAAGATATCAGGTCAAGGTCGCCGCGCCCTGTAACAAGTTACTACCGGTATATTACTAACAATGTAGCGCCTACGGCAAACTCTACAAAAACAAGTTTATAGTGACGATTTTACATCATTGATAGCAATAATTGAAACCCTGACGTTGCGCCGAGATAGTCTATTTATAAATAGATTAGTTGCTTTCGTTTTAGTATGCTGATAAAGAACATTTTTATTGTAATTGTAGTGTAGGCCTAAAGTTTTAATCTCTCCATTCCCATTGACCATTGTCATAAGACTAATGATTAGTAAATTAAAACGTCGAGACTTTAAAAGAAAGCCGCGGCCGCGAAGTAACCCGTGACGTATATATTGACCTAAATACAAATGCGCGTCCGGCCGGGCCCAAAAAAGCTACGGGATTGCGATAAAAAAGTTTTTACAACTCTGGAGGCACGGGTAGGCCTATCAAAATTACCGGTCCACGACAGCAAAAACTGTGGAAACCCTGACCTAAAAATAAATATAGAATCACGCAATCACGCATGCGCGGGAACTTTGGTATTTGCCGTTGTTCTTTTTATTTCACCTTTTAAGTTTTCATGAAAGAAAAAAATCGATCATTTATAGTTTGTTACGGCAAAAAAAGTCCGATTTCGGTGCAACGAGATCTACTAAAAATTACGAATTTAGCTTGACGGCGATTGGCCGGCGGGCAAGTTTTCAAAATTGAAATTGGCCGGCATGCCGGCCGTAGCCGGCACTCTTGCACCCATGGTAACACCACCATTAAAAAAAAGGGGGGGGGGGGGTAAAAAATATATAACATAATAACAAGGGAAACCCAAACCAGCTCAAATGGTACGCTAGAGACTTGGGTGGGGAATGGGAGTTCAGGAGAGGAATGTGAATGTATCATATATACAACTAGCTAAATTACCCGGCGTTGCCCGGGGTGGTATTACATAATCAATATATCTACAGATTAAAACATATACAGACTACAATGAAGAGAAAGCTCTAATAAGTTTAAATCTACCAATGGTAATCGGACTTTAGAGGCGCGTTCTACCTTAGGCCTATACATATAAACAGATTATACTATATAGCCACATATAATTAAGCCGCATGAAACGAATACAATAAATTAATAACAAAATGTACAATATAATTATTAGTGACTTACTCATTGAACATCATTTTTCAACTTTAAAAATCCGAAGAAACGTCACAATTTAAACAAAAAAATAGAGTTGTAATCCTGACAATATAGATCAAATTAAGATAGTTTTTTATACAGAAAATATTTTATAGTGGAAAATCTGTTTAAAACTTGGGTGTGCGGGCATGGCGGAGAAAAGCCAAGGATAGGTCCGAGCGGAAGGAGGCGGTGGAGCAGACCAAAGCCCTACATGGGCCGTAGCGCCATAGGGATGGATGAACGAACACTGTTTTCAGCAAAGAAGCGAATCCAGGTTACCCGTGAGCCAGTCGGGGACTCAATTCACAACCCAGCTTGATAGTTGAATAAAATGTTATTTTGAACAACTTTCCTTAATAATTAAAAAAACTAGAGTATCTTTATTATGTACTTTTTAGCGAGGAATTTAAATTAATTGTCAGAATTTGTATTCATTTAATAATAGACTTAGGTATAAGCTTAATACATGTTTTTGGTGAAGGAAACGAATTCGCTAAACAACACTAGAATACAATAATTTCAAGTGCCTCAAAATTAACCAATGGGAATAGGACTTTACACAGTCTACTTTAGATTATATTTTGTTTGAAACTGTGTTTTTTTTTTATTATATAAAACAAAACCACCACAACACAAATTTAAATACGATACAAATATACTTTTTTCTTCTTTATATGCTTATCTCTTTAATCGAAACAATACTAAAAATATCGATTCTGCCAAAATATCGATACTGCCAAAATATCGATACTGCCAAAATATCGATACTGCCATTACCACATTTGATAGTAATTTATCATTCAACTCATTTGATTAGCTAAATTAATCTGATTTTTAAAAAATGCAGAGAGAAGAAAAAATAGGATGCACATTAGACGGTATCAGCCATTAGCCCTAGAGATACCATCGAATTGCTAGCATACTGGCTGAACGTCATTGAACAAAAATATAACGCCATTGGAATTGCAGTGTTTTGTTTCTTTGTTTATGTGATTGTATAATATTGCCGTGTTTGTTTGGCTACTGACTTTACTTTATTTACAAGAAATACAAACAAAACAAAATCAGCGTGAACAATAAAATACATTTACCCCCCCCCCCCCACCTCCTTGTCAAGATAAAATTTCTTGTTGCTATCTAACGACACCAACAATTTGGCCTCCCTGTTCCCTATCTTCAACCAGCCAGAGAAATACTCTTATTTTTATATAAACAAACGCCTCTGTATAAAAATAAATTCTTGCCCATATGAGTACAGATTGGGATTTTAATAAATAATGAAAAACAAACAACCCAAGGCCTACATTGAAATAAATAGAATTTAGTGAAGATTGCCCCCCCCCCCTCTTTACCATCGTTTCCTCAATAAAAGTCCCCCCCTCCCCTCACAAACGTTCTACGCCCTTTTCTTTGCTACGCCTCTGAGCTATTTAACCCCCCCCCCCCGCCCCTCACACACACACACACACAGTACCCGGTGGTTGACCCCTAGAGCACAAGCAAGAACACAGGCAGGTGGTGACCAATGACGTGATTGCAATATATCTAAACCACGTTGTAGTAGAAACTAAAACAGGGGGAAAAATAAAACAGCAGACAAAATGTCTGCAGCAGATTTTTGAGACACGTTGAGATCGCTCTTTTGTTGTTTCTTTATGTAGATCAACTTTTTCATGATTGTATTTTTTTTAACGTATTACGAATGCTGTTGTTGTTGTTGTTGTTTTTTTGTTGTTTTTTTAAGTTTAAAGAAAAAGGGAATGTTAACAATTACGTGGAAAGAAATTAATGTTATTAAAATATGAAAACTTCTTCCATGAAAATAAAACCCATCTGGAATGTATGTCCCATGAGAAGAGGTGTGTCTTTTAAAAAAAAAAACTCTTTTGACCATCTGAACAGATTGCTGCACATACACAATTCAGTGAACATTTTTGTTCTATAGTAGGGCTCAGAATTCTATTGGTTTAAATTTAAATGTTAGAGGAAGGACAATGCGACCATTAAGAAACCAGAATTTAACGAGTAAAAAAGTGAACATTGTTGAAGTCGAGACTGACGCCGAGGGTAAAGTCAGTTAACATGACGAGAACTGAATAGCCACATTTCCGTCTGCTGTTGTGTTTCGGATGACCCACGAGTGGCAATATCACGTGGCGTCGTATGATATGACAACAATACGTGACTTATAGACGGTGATGGGACAATGAACAATACAATACCGGGTCGCACCGCACCCCCCGCCCCCAATGGTAACATGACTCAACGGTATGTAACATGAATCATATATAGTATATACTGTATATAACAGTTATAATTACTGTGCGCATACAATAGGAGCGTGGTGGTGGTCGAGCAATAGAGCGCTGGTCTGAAATTACGGAGGCTTAACGGATTCGGGGTGACAGTTGATGCCCCAACCCCACTTCCCCCGTTTTTTTTTTGCGATTGAAACTGTTTTAATTAAGCATTGTCCTGGCCGCACAATCCCCACCACGAGACAAAGCCAAGTGTTGCCAAACAACTTCTGCTTTACACAATCATCTCGACCTTCAATGTTGGTATGAGGAAAATCGAATAAATCTCACTGGTGTTGGTGTATGTGTGGGTGGGGGAGGGGGAGAGAGAGAGAGAAAAAAGGAAAGGAAGAGAAAAAGAAGTTTATCTTTTCTCTTGTTGGCGAAAATTCCAGTTAAAAATTAAACAATAAGATGACATTTTGAAATTCAACATAGTGAATGTAAGAGATTGTCTGGACAAAAAACTAGCCTACATTATTCTAAGAAAGATGAGTGTATTTATAATCGCTTTAAAAAAGACTCACCATTGGGGTTATATACTATTCCATCCTTGTCAATATAACGAACAACCTCGTCGCCACACTTGACCATGTATCCAAGGTCGTTGCCCTTCAGCCTCCGCCTGGCCCTGGGCACCGGCACCAGCACCTCCCCTTCGCCCACGTACTGCTCGAGCTTCTTCTTGTCCAGGATCAGCTTGGCCGACGGCTTGGAGGACGCCTTCTTCTTCACCACCTTCTTCTTGTCGGCGCCCTGCGCCATGTCGCGGTCGTTCTTGTCAAAGTCCACCTCGTTCATGTCGGAGGAGGCGTTCTCGTCCTCGTTGTTCCCGGCGGCGGCGGGGGCCCCGTTCTTGCCGGCAGGGGAGCCCCTGGCGCCCCCGGCGGCATCCTTGTGGCTACTGTCCATGGCGGATCGGACGTCCAGGAGTAGCGCCGTGCGGGGAGTGTCCGACCAGTTGCGAGTGCGAGGCAATGGCCAGCTCTGTGTGTAGCATCCGCGTAAGAGAATCAAAGAAAAGTCCCAACTGTCAAATAAATCCACCCGTTTGATCGGCTTCCGGTTTGCTCAACTTCCTGTTCAGTCAGCTTCCGGTTCGGTCAACTTCCGTTAGACATTTTGTTCTGTAAATGAATAAAAAAAGATGTTTTTATATTTTAATAAGCAAACAGAACCATGACCGTTAATTAACAAAATAATGAGACATGCTGTATGCCTAACGACATCTCATCGCAACGTCATTCTGAGAGACTCGGGTTCAAATCCAGTAAAACAAAACACCATGAATTTTACATAGCTCTGGTATGACATTAGTTGACAAAAAGAAAGGAGACATCTCACTGGCCACTCAAACCCCTATATATGCACGGGTCATCGACATTTTTGAACGATGCCTCGTATCATTAGAGAAGTCGAAGAATGTCTAAACGGGCTACTTTACTTTTGTTCAAAGAACAAATATCACTTCGCCCAACCACGAAAGTACAAGAAAGAAATGAAGCATTAGTAGAACGAGGGTTTATTCCCTTACTACGACTCGACCATAGTCTCGGCAAATCACATCAAATTATCCGTTTGTAAACCGCCCGTGACGCGTGTATAGAGGAAGACACCAGCGAGTGCCAATTGTTATTAAAATATTGCTTTCACGCACACAAGTAAGGAAGATTATTTGGTCCCCAGTTCCCTTTTTTTTTCTCCTGCTAGCCCAAGTCTGTAGTACGCCATCATAAGCCGCCCCCAACCCTTGCGTTACCACGTCCCTTCTAATACATACAGATTTGTTATTTTTATTATGTTGTTATGTTCATCAATACCCAGCGAGCTCTTTACTCATGAACCGAGGGAGGGATGGTGGGAGGATGGATGATTGGGGGGGGGGGGGGCAAGTTAGGGAGGAAGAGAGAGGGTGAGAAAGGAATAGAGATGGGGGAGGGGAAGAGAGAAAGACGGGAGTGAGACGGAAGAAGTTGTAATAGCAATAGTGGGAGTGAGATAGGAAAGAGTTTAAGAGGGAGGGGGCGAGGTAGTTAGTGAGGGAGAGAGGAATGAAGGGAGATAGGGAGAGAAGTGAGGGAGAGAAGTGAGGAAGATTGAGAAACATGAAGGGGGGAGAAAGGGGCAAGGAGAAAGAGAAGGGGAACGATTGAGGGAGAGAGTGATGAATGAAAGGGGAATGACAAGAAGGATGAACAGGAGAGTGGAGGGAGTTGGAGAGAATAGAGGATGGAGAGAAGGAGTGATAGTGAGAATATTTGAAAGCGTTGTTACGAAAGTCTTCGAGCGAGCACTGTGTATAGTTGTGTGTGTAGTAACGACGTGCCAATGTGTAAAACACAATATAAAAAAACCGAACAATAATTGTGGCATCAAAGAGGCAGTGCACCGGTTACATATCAAGTACACCCCGGGCAATTACAACACCACAGCTGACGGGCGTGAGGGGTGATGCTGATGATGGCACATTCACCTCACGTGACCCACATTAAGCCAATGATTAAGCACGGCTTACTGCAACAAGGACAGCAACAGCTTGCAGTACGATACATACACTGCGACTGAATCAGTGGGTTCCGTCATTAGGTATACGTTTTCATCTCAGGGTTTTCGAGTTGTCACTCAAATCATGATCACCACTCGGGCGATTAAAGTTTATAAACGCATACTCGCATAGCGAGATAGAGAGAATAAATATGAGCTATGCCACAGGTAGGTGGGCCAAAGTAAGATTTCTAATTCATTCAGTCGAAAAGTCAACCTGTGCCACCAATCAATTTCTTATGGAAGAGACTTGAACCGCCAATTTGTATGGTCCTTCGCGTGTCATTTAAACTAGCTCTGCGTGCCGATTTTAGCGCGCGTGCCGTATGGTGCCGAACCCACGTCCTTTACAACCAAGCCTTTTATAATGTATGGTAAAGATGGGATGGTGTGTTTACGGTCTATAGAGGATGGTTCACTGTTGTTTTTAAAGATTGTAATGTAAACACAACGCCCTTTCACTTAATACACATCAGATATCAGTACTTGAGAACACAGTACACATCAATGACATCACAGATTTTGGCAGTCACCTCGGATGGTGGATGGGTTATCCACAACGATCCGGGACGAGAATCCTTAGGCGTGAGCACGATACCTTAAGATTGCAACTGCCCAACGCTCCTACACTGGACCTCCCGGCACTCATGTGTGTAATAGCTTCAAACAGCACCTTGATAATAAGCTTTAGATAGATCTCTGGATACAGTATGAATGGATGTAGGGGTGGCTTTCTTTTTTAAGAGGGGGTACGAGCGGCAGCGCGTTCGACAGGCGTACCGAAGTCCTGGGTTCGAATCCTAATGAAATCTAGGATTTTTTCCAGGGACCCGAATGGGTGCCCGAAATTACCTAGCTCTGATGAGTAACTGACATTAGTTGGGGTAAAGTAAAGGCTGCTGGGCATTGTGTTGACCACAGATCCCCTAGTATGCCGTGACCACAGAAACTGGTCCTATGACCAATTTGGTCCAACGGTTAATTTACTTACTTACTACCTTAAGAGCATTAATGCCAGTATAACATTTGAAAATCATGATGAAAATGTTATACTTGAAAACAACTATGTCAACATATCTATACACACATTGATACTATATTATAATCTAGATGTAGTTAAATTTTATTTAACCACGTCGGAAGGCGTGTTCGGTGGTTAAAGTCTGCACTTCCCTCTGTCTGTATATTGACATTTGCTAATCACTTGAAGCACCATAATATACACACACACACAAGCATGAACCACTACAAGGAGTAACCAGGGATTATCTACCGAGCATTCCATCCCTTCGCGCGCCACTCGTGACGTCTGCCAGACACAACGCGATCAAATACAAACCAGAAGGAGGCTGTGTACTAAATATAGAGACTGAGCGGCATCTTTGCGCTCACAGCACGTGGGGAGAGGAAATCCCGACAACGAAACTTTCACGTGAATTATTGTAGTCTCTCAACAGTAGGTTTGTACTCATTTTAAGCTACCGTTATCTTAGTCAAAGTTGTTAGATATTTTTGTTTTAAGTGGGGACAAGAAGTAAACAACGAGACATTTTGTATAAATCAACACGTTAACATGTAGATCTTATATGCCATAGGTCACTACTATAATATTATTTCTCAATGCATAGATATTAAAAGTTCAAACAGCGGAATGTTACGGAAGAAAAAAAAAACTGTGGTAGCAATGCTCCAGAGATGACCTCGGATCAGTCGATGGAAAAATTTGGGAGGCTTGTGAGGATAATGAATGCGTCACGCGCTTAGAATGTCGGGCACAAGAACTCTAACCTGGAACCTGGGTGCAACTTCGAAAAGCATATTTTTTATTGGAGTCGTAGAATTGATTAAAATCCAAATTTGCACCCCCCCCCCCCACACACACACATACTCAAATAACGGCCATCACAAACATTACATACACGGAAACCTATATCGCTACGTTGAATAGAATCGCTATATTTGATTCTAGTTTACTGTAGGCCTACCCCAGCCGTCACCGGGCCCAAAATCCAAAGTTAAAACGCAAAACTATGGCAAAACATCCGCGGGACCCTTGAAATAACGTCAATTTATCTGATCTTATTCGGAGCGACCGGGGGAGTGTATTAGGGCTTCGTGTAACATCTCCTGATGGATTGGAGTCTTTATCTCCGGCGACAGTCCGTGACCACTCGATCCGGGCATCAGCGCTGGCGTTATTTGATCCGATGGAGATGGCCCCCCGTAGGTTTACCAATGGCTCCCCCCCCCACCCCACCCCTGCCTTTCCACCCAAACAATTGCTGCCATCGAGTACTTTAATTGCCAGTCTAACTAGCGACACCAGCGGGTGACACGACTGGGATGTTTGGCAGCGGTTTGAGGGGAGGGGGCGAGACCCGAGGGCGGACGGGCATTATTGATCTGAAGTTTCCGTGGAGGTTTTCGTACGCTGCCATCTCCCCCCTTCCCCAAGTCGCTGGCGTACACACACACACACACACATATATTAATGTATTTGTAGATCACATGACAAAGAAAGTCACGTGTAAATACAGCACATCAGGGTGGATATGGGCGCGCACGTGCGCACCGGTCACTTTCACGGGCCTATCGTGCACAGCCATTATGTCACAGTGTCACAGGCAGGCCCTTGGACGCCACGCAATTAAATTTAAGCATCGACTCCCGACAAAACAAAAAAAAAACACGAACAAAGACACACAAACATCATCGCATATAATCCACGTAGGCCTACATATTTTTTTAAAAATGTGTTGAAAAAGATAACTTATTAAAAATTCCAGGAGGGGGGGGGGGGAGTTAGCCCGCCTTAACCCCCCCCCCCCCTATGGCTTTGCCCCTGGGTATAATCATCATCGGTCAAACAATACACCCAACTCATACATTATGTATTTTGATTCAGAGAACAGGCCGAGCTCATAACAAGCTTATTCACTTTAATCTACACAAAGACCTATAAGGCTACATATAAAGTAAGTAATGCTTACATATTTCATACCAACTTGGTCCATAGGGTCTACTTTAAGCAGCACTTTCTGTGGTCAGGACACGCAAGGTCAAAGGGAATTGTGTGGCCAGCACATCCGCCATCGCCCAGGAACAAATCATAGCCCTCACCGTGATTCGAACTTCGAACGCTTGCTACCACAACCGTTCAGGTCACCGTGCAACCTTCACTCATGATTCGAACCCAGAACCTTTTGCTACAACAAACAATCGCGGTCTCGTAAGGCCATCGTGCGCCATGATAAGGCTACACAAGTTCACAGTATTTACCACAGAGGGAATTCTTATAAACATGGCCCACGTTTATCCGTACTTTTTGTGTGTGTTCGTAATGAACTAAACTCTTTGAGAAGGAATAAGACAGCAACAAATGGCAGGGAATTAAAAATACGAGAACCGCTAATGCAAGGGGGAGGTAAGTCGACACCACCCAGAGAAGATAAATCGACGCAAACAAGTTATCTCCCTTTTAACTTCTAAAACGTCAAAACCCCCCGTTTCCCAAACACATGAATATAATCTATTCTATACACATACCGGTGGCTGTAAGGATGTATTTTCCCCCTTGTACCTTCCTTTCTTCTCTTCGGCTACATGGTTATATAATAGGCTCTACTTGAACATCTCCCCCACAAGTATACTTCACTACATCTTCACACAACACGTGGACTTGTTTCACAACAAAGCTTCTAACAACACTTTCATAAAAAAAAACTTGCCTTGTTCGTTCATTCTTTTGTTGTGGTTATAGTTCTTAATGTTTTTTGTTACAGCAATTGTTACAGACGTTGACTGCAGCTGCGGTGGGTTTAGTGTTTCGATCAAGTATTCTAATTACTTCACAAAGGTAAAGAAGGAAACTTACACAACAACAAAGAAAAAAAGACATTTTTTATATAAATTGTTATCTCACGTAAATCTGTTTTGTTTTTTCAAGGATGGAGGAAATTACTTAGATCTATGACCTTAAAAGCGAACTAATCTGACTAATCTGAGCTGTACCAAAACATGAAGAACAGGACACACTGCAGTGTTCGATCACCAGTGTTTTGTGGATCTCGGGCACACACTCAAAATATGGTGCCTGGGAGGGCCATCTCCTCCGTCCTCCTCTGGCTACACTATTGCAAACGTCACGAATGAGGGCCTTTCTATATAAGTATTTTACTCAGGGGCTACATGCTAACTTCGTCTTCTTGCCAAAGTAGCACCTCTAATTCTTTCAGGGTGCCGACGGCCTTAAAAAAGTGAATATTTTAAGTTTGCCAAATTTACCGTTGCCAAAATTACCGTTTTGATGGTTTTGCAGAATTTACCCTTGCCAAATTTAGAGTGATGCAATGTATACAAATCAACAAAAAATAACCATCCCTTGTTTTGCTCCTACACTGTTAAAGCATATCTACAATGTGATTTAGCTCTTACATAGATGTATACATGCATCAGGCGTCTGGTGCAGAAATTATACTAACTATAGGTTATAAAGTAATTATAACCGTCTTCCTCGTATGAATTGATTAAAAGTATTTTTAAATACAATATATCATGTATACTTGGGTCCGATTTAACAAACACAACATATCCTAGCACAGAATCAGAAGGGGGAAGAATTACAAAGCCAAAGTTCAAAAAGAAAACAACGAATCCGCCGTAGTGGTAGTGGTGGCGTTATAATATCCCCCCCCCCCCCCCCGCCCCTCCCGACATTAGTGGTGGTCTTAAGAAATCGATGAGTTTTTACTAGCGGTGGACGTTTCTCTTGCGAAGGTAAAAAAAATGTCCGTGCGAATATAAACGATCTTTTCAAACTGTCTTGTTGGTGAATGGTACTTGAAAAACACACAACAAGAACATTTTATTTTAGTCTCGATGCCAAAGGTAATGTTTATTTAATGAAAGGTGGCTCTGTCGTATTTTGAGATGCTATCGATTCAACTAAACGCGACAATTTAGACAACAAAACACATAAAGGCTCTAAGCTCTTTAAGTTGATGGTAAATTGTTATAGATCTAGATCTATAGCTTAGTGCCAAACCGGTTCTTGCCCTTATGTAACAATGGTAGGCCACAGATGTAATTCATCGATAAGACTAAGACCGAACGCGGGTGAGCCAACGGCCAAACGAATAAAATCAGCATCGGACCACAAGTAGAGTTTGTGAAGGGTGACAAATAGAATATATGTGGTGGACTGCAAATAGAATGTGTGTTTTGACACAAAAAGAATCTGTTCTGTGATGGGCCACGATAAGAATTTGTGGTTGTCCAAGGATAGAATTTGCAGTCGTCGACAAATAGGGCAAGTGGCGAGGCATTTAATGAATCAATCATTACAGCCCTACGGCCACGACTCAATCGAAGATTGTAACGTGCAAAACGAGTCTACTTCCCCGACACAGTAATTGATACACCTGAACAAATTCTTTATTACAGGGATACATCTCGAGATCACCACATATAGTATGTATATTATGTATCCGCTTGTCGTTATGTTTATTAACTGGCCATAACCGTAAGTCACAAGGAAGCTTATTTCCTGTAAGACACAGTGAGTTCTGAGTAAGTTTGACGTATGCACACCACCTACAGCTGACTGACATTTAAAAGAACAGCATATAAACAATCATCAACCAGCGATAACTAATCCAATATTCATTAATATACTCACTTGTCAAACAAATGCTAACAATCCCATTATATCTCTCCTTATCCACCAATATTTCGCAAGTATATACTGCAACACGTCATGCACTGACCAGAAGATATTGTTAAACAAATCACAACACATTACACACACACGGACAGGGAACACGCTGGTCTCGGGTTCTGGGCGCTGACGAACCGTGTTCAGAGAAACAGCGGTCAGCGTGAAACAACACGTACTACACACTGCGGGAAGGGGGGGCAGGGGAGGGGGGGCTGACACGCTGCTTAGGGCCGGACAGTTGGTGGGCGGTTGACTGGAGGGGTGGTATGATAACGTGTGTGTGTGTGCGGGCACAAGGAGATGGAGTAGGGAAGAAACGGGGGGGGGGGACTGGTTTCAACGGCCATTTAACCCCCGTCAACAACTGCTTCACCCAAGCGAATCGCTCTCTGGTGAGGCGCTAGAAAACAAGAGAAAGGAGGAAACAAGACCCACAACTCGATTCATCCGGTAATTAAATGTGCCGGTAAACAGGGAAACAACTCAGTCAATATTCCACTATGACTATGAGTTAAATTTTAAAAAAAAAAAAACTCCCCACAAAATATTTTTCCTCTTGTAAGAAAGATAATACTACACATACCCACACCCCCGCCCCATATTCTTGTTTTCAGTTTTCATTATCACACATTGATCATTTAGCATCTCGATTCCCTAATCCTTTCATTCGCTTATCTCCTCCTTGTTGGCGCCGTTTTGTTTGTATATGTGTATATTTAATATAACGTACATTTCCCTAATCTGTTTCAAATCTTGACCCCCCCCCCTTGCGGTTCCCCCCTCCCCTCCACTTCCACCATTGTCAGATCAAAGAGAAACGTTAAATGATGCGGACAAGAAGAATTGTTTCATTCCATACACACGAACAAAGTCAATTCACGGAGTGCCACAAAATTAAAAAGGGGTGGGTGGGAGATGAGCTATAAACTATAATGCTATAATAGTGGTATCGACGCTTGACTTTGAAAAATGGTTACAGATTGATGTTTTTTAAAACAATAATAATACATTACCTACATTGTGCGCTCTCAGAAATTCGACTTTATGATCGAAATAACGAACTTTTTTTCTTTTTTTTTGTTGTGGTGTATTTATTCTTTAGGTTATATATTATATATCATTAGGTTGTAAAATGTTTACCGAACGGTTCACTAACAGTAATACCTATATGATAGCACACAAAATTAAAAAAAAAAAGCAAAAAACAAAAACACGGGCGTTCATTAAGTATCATTATCAGAATACACAATGATAACAACAAGAGAGAAAGAGAGACATTTCCGGGGCGAACCCAACGACCAGGTCACAAATGTAGAGATGGCCAGAGACTTTATTCCAAACGATCGTGTGGGGTAAGATGGTAGTTGCTAGATAAAACCGGACAGTCCGGTATTTGTCCAGCTTGTCCGGTAAAAAACTGTATTAAAATATCGGGACATGTAGGCATAGTATGCCGAGGCTACAGAAACAGATGAACGCTGCTTCACCGGCCCTATGATCAATTTGGTCCGACGGAATACTTTTTACTCCCTTTCTATTAACTTGTATTTTCTGTCTGTCTGCTTGCTTGCTTCATAGCAAAAATTTGCATCGATTTTTCGACCACTTCCCGTCGTCCAATCGAGCCAAAACTTGGGCAGCAGACTTGTCCCGACTAACAATACATTCTATCAAATTTTCAGAATCGTAGCCTTTGGAAAAGTCACGAATACCTTCCACCAATTTGCGAATCGAGGAACATATTATACGAAAAAACATGGCTGCCTTTGACGGAAGTAACTAAAGTTTTCGGATATGTTCGTTTTTACGAAAACATATGAATGAAAACGACACAATGTGTTTGTGACACAATGTAGCCGAAACAAAGCGAGTTATCTTTTTATGGTGTTTGCGAGCCAAAGCTATAAAAAAAAAAGGATGCGCAAAAGCAAAGCCACGATCGTGGCTTCACGCATTTAAAAAAAAATGCGCAATCGTTATAATTAGATATGTATTTGCCGACATTACCGATTCGAAATTTTAGTTTATGTAGTGAAGTGGAAATGGTAAACTTAGTTTACAAAGAAAGGGAGTATAACAACAAACTGTGTTTTTATGGTTTTCTCGTTTTTAGTCATGTAGGGCTGGTTCCAAATGAAGACATTTTTTTTTCGAGCAATTAAAGCTATTGTGTTGTTGTTTTTTTGTGAGTTAGAGAAGATGGTCAGATAACGGAGGACATGGAAAAAAAATGTTGATGGCCTATGCTCTACTAGGAGTTGATAACGGCGAAGAAGAAGAAAGCTACTGTGGGAAAAGCAACGGTCTATGTAAAGCCTTGCCGGCCCTTGACCTCCTGTTCTCTTCAGATGCTCGCCGGGCTGCCTTATTTTGCAACATAATTTCTTCAATTCGATGCAGGTTGATGTGAATTATAATTTTAGAATTTTACAAGCTCCGATAACCCGTGGTCCGGTCTGTCGCTTTTACCACATCACAGTCTGGTGATCGGTTCATTCTTGATCAA
Source organism: Anisus vortex (assembly GCA_949126835.1). NCBI lineage: Eukaryota > Metazoa > Mollusca > Gastropoda > Planorbidae > Anisus > Anisus vortex. The sequence goes on along the minus strand of OX421507.1, from coordinate 12,942,433 downwards.
TGTCTAGCCCAGCGGGCACACCACGTCGTATCGACGGGAAAACAAACGTGGAAACCACGACAACATGTGGAAAACACGTTTTTTTCCTCGGCGATACGACGTGGCGTGCCCGCTGGGGCTCTTACATAGGCCATGGACACAAATTAAACTTACTTATGACAAAGTACCTTTGTAAAAAAAAAACTTTATCCTATTATAACAAAATATTGCTTCCAATTATACTTTTGAAATTTCTTATTTAATAGATAAACGTTTAAAAAAAGAAAACGATCGTATTGAGCACAAAAAAATGTCGTTTAAGAAAAAATCCTATGAAACTATTTCCTTTTTTTTTTAATGGAGTAACACCATCACGTCCGACAAATTGACGATGAAGATTCAAAGAAAAACAAAATTACAAGCCCATGACTGCAGGTAAGGGATACAGGTAAACTATTCAAGTCTCGTTCTGCACACCTGAGTTAATTTACGTAATCAGTCCCCCCCCCCCCTCTCCCCATAGCACATTAACCTTTGTGTGTGTCAAAACTGATTTATCAGATCAATGGAACCACTGTTTACCTGGTAGCGGGTAACACAAAAAAAAAAGAGCCGTCAGAGTAAACGGGAAGGGGGAGGGGAGGAGAGAAAGGGGGATCAGGTGTAAATTTAGCAACTAGAGATGCTACACAGTTATTACCCTTTACAAACATATCTCGTAACGCTTTACAGCCAGAAGCATTTTACTGCGTGTCGGGAGTAAACCGGCAATGTGTCAAGTATGTTAGCAAAAAGTAAAGTAGGCTACCCTTCGGACCAAATTGATCAATAGCGTTCACCAGTTTCAAACTAGGGGATTGTGTGGCCAACACAATGCCCAGACGCCTTTACTTTACCCCAACTAATGTATCCATCAGAGCTGGGTAGACTCAGGGGGGGGGGGGGGGGGGACGCCCTTCTGTCCTGGGAGCCAATTCTATCCATCACCAGAATTCGAACCCAGGACCTTCGCGAACGCCAGCGGCGCCCTCAAGTATGTCAAGTACTTTTATTTTAGTACCTTGCGCATGCAAACTTGTACAGTATGCAAACCGGACGTTACAGTAACTAAAACACGGTCATTAATACAACAAACTGCTCACATAATCACGTTAGTAAGGGATACTTACAGTTCGCTTAACCCAAAACAACACACACGCACCAACAAATAAAACTCAACTTATACGGCCTAGACTGCCCTAGACTATAACTCGATAAAACTATCTCTCGATAATTTGATTGAAATGTGTTCGAACAAAAAAAATATTGGCATAGGCTGCCATTAGTGTGTTTATTTAAAGAAATAAAATACATTTATATTTTTTTTTTTACATTTGCTCTGAAATAATTTTAAAGGGGCCCACCAGCAATTTAAAATTCTGCAAAATCTGGTGCGCCAATAGTTTAGTCGGTGTGCACCCCCCCCCCATGGGGCGTCCCCTGCCTTTGCACGTCCCCTTCATGCGATTACGCCAAAGTACCACAAATATGTAAGCTTCTTTGTGCATCTTGTGTTTTAACAAAAACAAAAGTGTTTAGTGTTTTAGAACCGCTAAGGCTAAACCTCCCGTGGCTAAACACGTGGAGAATACAAAATTTCAACGCGAGAACCTGCGAGTTTTAAAGGTATCATAGAGAAAACGAGCGAGTGTCAACACCCCCCCCCCCCCTCCAACACACACACTAAAGTCATCCCCACCTGGGGCCTAAGTTACTAAGGGCGCTAATCCAATAACAAAGTGTGACATGCATAGCCCAACTAGCCTCTTGTTAGTCTATATTTAAACGTAGGCCTACTTGGAACTAAACAAGAACAATACAATAGCATTAGCCCACCCCCGCCCCTCCCTCTCGATAGTCTCTATAAACATGGGTGGGGAAAAAATGCGGTTCCTAAAGTGCAGACTTGGTTCTTGTTTAAAATGTGCGTAGGATTATTTAAAATTAGTGTAGGACTATTTCAATTGATTTCATGCGCGGCCCCTACCAGGTGTAGTTAACATTTCACGCCAGCTAGTCATCAAGACTAATTAAAATCTAATGGGCTGAGTAATTAAAAACAACCGATATCATTATAACAAACGCCTATTATAACACAAACCTAGTATATATAACTAACAAAAGCCTAATAGTTATACAAATACTACGTAACTAATAAGCCCAATTTGAGATAACGTCCAATATAAGATACGCTTTAAATAGGCCTAACAAACATAAGTCTAATATAAGAAAAGCGTTTTTTAAATACAACACACAGCTATAGGGTTTTCAACTCAATCTCATGTATGATGAGTATTGTCACACAAATTATAGCGCTGAGTGATAGAACGAATATCACTTTAAGTGACAATCTGACTGAAGTAAGTGGAACACTAGACAACCCATTCAACAACTTTGGTGTTGCACAATATACACACACATCAAAACACATAATAATATACAGGCATCATATATCAAGAGTCTTCTGATAAACTCAATCTGGGACAATCAACATTTGTTGACCACAGTAGGCACACTTGTGTGTACAGTGTAGACAAAGAGACTAAACAACACGGACACACACATGTTACACGCTTACATACATATTTTGACAACTTGTAGTGGGTTTTTTTTTAATACATAAAACACGTCACTTAGCTACAATCACAAGTATGAAATCTGGGTCTGTCGACAAATATATAAATAATATAAACTCACATAGAGGCCTGGGCAGATAAACACACAATAGGTAACAGGTAGTAAAGGTAACATAGGTAGTCAGGCCCACGTTGGATTTCCTGTAAACACACTGGATCATTGACACATGAACACACATTGGATCACACACACACACCTACACACACAGAGAGAAACCCATTGGATACATGAATCACATACAAAACCAGACAGTCCAATGGAAACCACTTATAACTTATAAGATAACACACAATGAGAAAAACAATATAGGCGACATACAAATCATTGAATGATTTATACACACCCAGAAACACACTGGATCATATACACACCCAGAAACACAATCACATAGGCCTACACACCCAGAAACACACTGGATCACATATGCTTAGGCCATCTCCCCTGACACATACTGACATACAGAAATACACAACACAGAAGTACATGTAGGCCTACTTAAATCTAAATGGTGTTTTTTTTTAAGGACTGTAGGCCCACATATAGATTACAAACAATTCTTTAAAAAAACGTATCTAAATAGGCCTATCGCATATTAAGGCAAATATAAATATTATACTATCATGTATTGTTTTCGTCATATTACAAGTGTGAAAGACGATTTACAGTGTTAAAAGATTGGGCTCAGGGGTCAATGCCCCATGCATGGTGTCTTCAAAAGAGAGAGAGACATAAACTATAAACGGCAGAAGACGACCAAAACAACAGACACCAGATCAGATTTGAACATGTCTCTAAGTACGTGTCTCAATCTTCTGCACAATCAGTGTGTACACTTAATCCAATGAAACCTCTATATAGCCTACAACCGGCCGACACCACAATCAGTGTGTACACTTAATCCAATGAAACCTCTATATAGCCTACAACCGGCCGACACCACAATCAGTGTGTACACTTAATCCAATGAAACCTCTATATAGCCTACAACCGGCCGACACCACAATCAGTGTGTACACTTAATCCAATGAAACCTCTATATAGCCTACAACCGGCCGACACCACAATCAGTGTGTACACTTAATCCAATGAAACCTCTATATAGCCTACAACCGGCCGACACCACAATCAGTGTGTACACTTAATCCAATGAAACCTCTATATAGCCTACAACCGGCCGACACCACAATCAGTGTGTACACTTAATCCAATGAAACCTCTATATAGCCTACAACCGGCCGACACCACAATCAGTGTGTACACTTAATCCAATGAAACCTCTATATAGCCTACAACCGGCCGACACCACAATCAGTGTGTACACTTAATCCAATGAAACCTCTATATAGCCTACAACCGGCCGACACCACAATCAGTGTGTACACTTAATCCAATGAAACATCTATACAGCCTACAACCGGCCGACACCACAATCAGTGTGTACACTTAATCCAATGAAACCTCTATATAGCCTACAACCGGCCGACACCACAATCAGTGTGTACACTTAATCCAATGAAACCTCTATACAGCCTACAACCGGCCGACACCACAATCAGTGTGTACACTTAATCCAATGAAACCTCTATATAGCCTACAACCGGCCGACACCACAATCAGTGTGTACACTTAATCCAATGAAACCTCTATATAGCCTACAACCGGCCGACACCACAATCAGTGTGTACACTTAATCCAATGAAACCTCTATATAGCCTACAACCGGCCGACACCACAATCAGTGTGTACACTTAATCCAATGAAACCTCTATACAGCCTACAACCGGCCGACACCACAATCAGTGTGTACACTTAATCCAATGAAACCTCTATACAGCCTACAACCGGCCGACACCACAATCAGTGTGTACACTTAATCCAATGAAACCTCTATACAGCCTACAACCGGCCGACACCACAATCAGTGTGTACACTTAATCCAATGAAACCTCTATACAGCCTACAACCGGCCGACACCACAATCAGTGTGTACACTTAACCCAATGAAACCTCTATATAGCCTACAACCGGCCGACACCACAATCTATCAACATCACAGAGAGTCAATTACGGCTCATGTCAGCCTGACCCGAAGCAAACACCACAAAAAAAGAAAAAAAAAAGCTGGTCTTACTTGGTGTAAGCAAGTTGTGGTTTATAGACCACAGTGGGGCTAGGCATGTACGGGAGGGGAGGGGGTCGTAGAGTGGATAATTGTGAAAGCATTTAAAAGTAAACTGTTCGTTTGATATAAAAAGTATATAAATTAAAACGGTCCTTATTATGTGCAGGTACTATTTCACACCATACACAAAGAGCACAACACGAGGCCAAATCAGTCTCAACCCATGATAAAATAACGAACCTGGTGTCGAGGCTTCTATTTGTAATCTATATTGCCTACTACGTCTACGTTATAGCCTTCCCTCGTCACATCAAATGGACTAAACACGTTACTATTCGACTCCCTGTTTTTTAAGACGAGTATCGAATACTTCAAGTCAAGATAATTCCCATCGATTTTACAATAGTAGTGAACGTTTCAGCGATACCGACTTAAGTTAAAGACACCACTGGGGAAAACAAAAACACGCAGACACAACTTTTATCAACTTTATCGGGCTTTTCCCCCCACTGGAGTCAACTGGAGTCAGCTGTGACTTTACCAACGCGAGAAGTGAAGCGACAGATATCAAATACACACAATGACTAGACATACACACACAAAAAAACAAAGACACCACCACAATGACAATGACGTTTAACCAAATCTCATTTCACCATTCTTCCTTTCGAGTTTATCGTTTTATATCCCAAGTCAAACACTTAATTAAATTATGAACAAATTGGCAAAAAAAAAATGGCAAGAAATTAAAAACATGCAAGCGATCTATCATCTATTGAAAACAAAACAGAAGATAGCATTACACATTTTTTTAAAGGAACTACACTACAGGGTCGTTTGGTTAAAACATAAACACACACAGAAAAAAACAAAGATGATTAATAAATATGTGTAAACAGAACAACGAGAAATGAACGATGTATAATGATAGAAGTTCTAGATCTAGAGTTAGTATGAAACAATGACAAACCCCAATTAATGGCACATTAATTCTCCCATACCGTTTGGAAATAAAAATAAAAACAAGCCTCAGTAGAACTTCCATGCGAACACAAAACAATCCTTGCCCTCTTCACTGTCTCGTGCAGTCCCGAGTAGCGTGGCAGACGACATCTAATAGCAAGTGCCCGCCGAACTCATCCCCCCGCGCCCTCTTTCCCCGCCCCTTCCGCCATTATCAAATAGCCGAGAACACAAGCCTCTCTCTTCTCTTATCTCCCTCTTTTTTTTCTGTAACCCCTTCCTCTCCCTCCACCACACACAAAATCCTCACTCCCAATCCTCGTCTTTCTCCCCTCTTTGCCACCACCTCTCTTTCTCTCATGGCCTTCCTCCTCCTCAGCCGGCCTCCTGTCCCAACCCCCGCCTCTCGCCAAGCTCTGCAACGTGTTCCCTCCGACACAGGGGCAGACAACCGCGGGCACCGATTACAAAAGTTGTACTAAAGCAGATACAGCTGCTGGTCCCCATTAAAAACACGGGCGGGGGGGAAAACCGTTTAGTCGCAAAGCGTCTAATGGGCACTCCACTCGCCCTTTCTTTCTCTCTCCCTCCCATCCCTATTTCTACCCCCTTCTCTATCTCTCTCTTGTCTCGCTTTCATACCCAACCATTTTTTTTTGTAAGCATTACCTGACACTCTCACAAATTATCCTCATTTACAACCCTTAGAATCTTTCTCCTTTTTTAAAACATTCCGGATAAAAGACAATTCGGTTTATTGCAGGATGACATTAAAATACATTTTTTATCTCCTTCTATATAAACAAAGCCAATAACTAGATATGGAGAATCGGATAAAAAGCACACAACTTAAATGAAAAGTTTAAATCCAAGATTTTCAGAGCAGGTAAAATAAAAACCTAAACAACAATTACCATTAGATTCACTAGAGTAGAAAATCGATTGCAGACCAACACGCACCCCCCTCCCCTGCCGTTTATGGATACAGGTAGGCTACAAGTTAACTTAAAAAGAAGGACACCGCCTTTAAACTTAGCGAGCTGTTAAAATGACACAAACGAATGCGACACTATTAAAGTATCTTAAGCGCGATTAACATTTAAAATCCGCCTGACCCCCCCCCCCCCCCATTCCACCATTCTTTGTTTGTGTGTGTGTGGGGGGGGGGGGGAGTATTCAATAACATGCACAGGAAAATGTGCGCAGATCAATATAACAGGAAACCTGTACAATGACGAAAGGTTGCCCTATTGTTTGGAACATACACAACCGTTGCTGCCAAGTAGATCTATATTCTTTACTTCCCTTCCCGTCTTTTCCCGGAACAACCTTACATATTGTTTGGCCGATTAGTTTTCATCACCTGCGAGATTTAAAAAAAAATAATTTTTAAAATTTGTATTACCCTTTTTTATCAAATTTTTCTCTCAACATTAATCATTAAAATATAAAAATTGATATCATGTATTAATTGATGGATACATAAAAAAAAATGATTATTATAATTTATAGATTGCCCAAAGTCGAGTGTCAAAGAATTACAATGATACTATTATATTACGCAGTAAGGTAGCTATTGTAGTGTATCAAGTTTCAATACAAGGGAGACCAACCATCAGTCATTTGTTTGTTTTAGTATTTGACTTGATTCGTGTAGCCTACTGGTAACAACTTTGAACAAAAGCTGTGTTACGGTTATGTAACGGCTGTGTCATTTCTTATAGTTGACTTAGATCTAAATATTTAAAAGTTTTACAATTTAACCCCAAAATAAAAGTTCGGCGTGCCCCAAAATCCAAGTCCAGTAATCGCAAAAAAAAAGGTATCAATCACTCATAAATGTTTTCCAAACCATTTACTGCAGCCCTTCTCTATTGGGTAACTAACCGCAATGGTACAAATTCAATTAATTATTTCTGATAATAAGGATAATTGAATTTTCATTAAAAAGTTACTTTCTTTTTTTTTTTTTTAAGCATTGAAAAATGTATAATTAGACCTAATTAGTCTTCCGTAGATTGTTTTTACTTGAAACTAGTCATATCGTTTTTATTTTAAACCAAAACTGCAACTACTATAGGGGCAAGAAAAACAACAACATAGATTTAGCCACAAACATAAACCTCACATAAAATGAAATAGACAAAGACAGTTTATCCCAACATTGCGTGACAGACATAAACGACAAGCATATCAAGCAACAATATCTGTATAGACGGAGAGATTGTGTGACATAATGAGATAATATAACAACACGTTTAAAGTACACACAAACACACTTAGCCTTATACACACAAGCATACTAAACATTCTCATTCAATTGATACACAAACTGTAGCAGCAACACACTAACAACACATTCAAAATTAAACAACACATCGACACACTGACATTCAAACAACACATTGACATTAAATCAGCACACTGACATTGAAACAACTTACAGTCATACAAACAGCTACCTGACATTGAAACAATACGCTGACATTGAAACAACACACTGACATTGAAACAACACACTGACATTGAAACAACACACTGACATTAAAACAACACACTGACATTGAAACAACACACTGACATTGAAAAAACACATTGACATTGAAACAACACACTGACATTGAAACAACACACTGACATTGAAACAACATACTGACATTCAAACTACACACTGACATTCAAACTACACATCGACACTCAAAAAACACATCGACATTCAAACAACACTTTCACAATTTAACATCACATCGACATTTAAACAACACATCGACACTCAAAAAATACATCGGCATTCAAACAACACTTTCACAATTTAACGTCACATCGACATTTAAACAACACATCGACATTAAGACAACACATTAACATTCAAACAACACACCAACACCCAAACAACACACCTACATTCAACAGCATGTCGACATTCAAACAATAACCACCACAAACACACACATTCTATCAATTACTTCACACAAAGACAATAAAAAAATATATATATATTCCCCCCCCCCCAACACATACAAGTCATTTAATCCTACTGTAATGTTATCCCATAAAGACCTTGGCTTCTATTTCATGGCGGTTATCAAGATCTATCTTCAGGTGTGTCGTCAGTGTATGGGGGAAAGGAGGGAGAGAGAGACAGGGGGGGGGGGTATAGGTAGCCATACAAACGTTTCGTTTCACGCGAATGGGGACAGCCGTCCGCCATGTTACCCCCTCTCTCCTCCTTGACCAACCGACTTTCTTCCCAGGCTTCTTCCGCTAGTGACCCCCGCCCCCCTCCCCTCCATTCCCACAAGTCCACGCACGCATACACTAACCGGCACAAATATCGGGAGGCAGATTAGTTGTTGACTGTCTCCGGTGTGCCGCCGCCCCCCCCCCCTAACCCTCTTCGTTCTCTCTCCCGCCTTTGTTCACACCTCTGTCTGTCATCTTATAAGTTTATATTATCTTATAAGTTTACAGACGTTCCTTCTAGATAGAAGATTATTACGTCCACTAGGTCCAAAACTCGTGCAGGGCGACAGGGATCCGTCGGTGGCAGGGATAGAACCCGCGACCTGTCCGTTGCTTTTTGGTTGACAGTCCGGTGAACCAACCGCTGGACCAGCCGGCTTCACTGGACTTCATCAGTACCGTGGTACCGAGGTATGACAGTTGGAGCTGACACACTGTATGAATTCTAGAACCGTTGCTGTCCCCACCTTATCTCCCCGCACCACAAATACAATCTCATAGTATCCTAATCGCCGAGTAGCAAAGCAATAGCACCAAGGTCCATTTCTATGTGACGGCGAAACACATAGTTTTACAGACCACTCGTCCTAGACACACGAGCCAGTGTTTTAAACTAATTCAACAACAAAAACTTACAACAAAAACTTAAAACAAAGTACACATGATTGTTTTTTCAAGGAAGAGCGACGGCTTAAAGGTGAGTGGTGTGTGGGGGGTGGATGGGGTGATGGAACCAATTCTCATTTGGAAGGATAGTAACAGTTATTAGTAATAACCCACCCCGAAAATCTCTACAGAACGGTAAAAAGTTAATGCAAATCACATTCCACATTGTAAAGGTGATGGAGGGGAGGGGGGGAGTTAGTCATTCATGTACGCCTCCTTCCCTTCCACCCCTTCACCCAACACACAGACACACATCCCCACATAGCACGCATCGTCGCATTCATTGTATGCCCCCCTGGATCATTAAATCAAACCACCATAATTGATTAGCGGCTGACACGAACCCTCCCTAAACCCCACACACAGTAACATGAAATGCGTCCGTGCGAAGTGTTCCATGCAGTTAATCACACACAAAATCAACAGCCATCCCTGCCTAAAGTTCGGAGAACTGTACCACGTCACCACCGAGTCAATTTGAAACAATTTAATTTACCGAAAAAGCCCAAAACCGATTCAGTTCCCCCCCCCTTTCATCCTAATGATATAGTTAACTACACCCCCCTCCCCCCACCCCTAAATATGTTTTTCTCTCTATCCCAATCCTTTCCGGACTCGTTCCTTGTTTCAAGTTTCAATCAATCTTTCTCCCTTTCAAATGTGCCTAGATGCCTTAAGGCCAACAAGTGTATTTCATTTCGTACGCATTATGTAAATAAAATTATATGGATAAGCATTCCTTTGAGTAAACGTAAAACAACAAACAAAATATAACATTCCAACTGACGAACGTTGTTGTTTTTTTTGTTTTGTTTTTTTGTTATATTATTATCCCTTCGTTTTTCTTTTCCCATAACGACGTCATCTGGGAAATCTTTACTCTCGTGTCAAAAATGTCAACAAAGAATCACGCCTGGGCTCGGTGTATGTCTGCCCGGTGACCGTCTCGTTTGGTTATGATCAGGGATGCTACATTATGTATTTCCACACAGACATAAGTTTTTTTTTAACCACCACTTTTTATATGGTTATATTCAAATTTTGTGTTTTTTTTAAACATATATTTTCAATTTATTTTTCTCAATATAGATTTTATATATTATATTATTTTCAATACATTTATATTATCATAAATCAAATTAACTGCAATATAAACGTTAATTTACTTAAAAAACTAGTTGTATCAAACCAAGTGCTATAGGCTATATTTATTCAAGATTTATATTACCGACTAAAGTTTCAACAATTCTACAAACGAGTCCAACGAACTTTTGATTGGTCAGCTCTACAGACCACATTCAAGCTCTCAATAGGAGGTAATTTAATAAATAAACAAACAAGAAGACACAGAAATGTATGAATCCCGTGAAGATATAAACAAACTTCTAATACGATAATTTGGCGTATGTTTATTAAATTATGAAACAAAAGAAATGCAGTGAGAAACCCACAGGCGTGTATAGTAAAGTACCCTTCGGACCAAACTGATCATAGGGCCGGTGAAGCAGCGTTCACCAGTTTCTGTGGCCACGGCATACTAGGGGGGTGTGTGACCAGCACAATGCCCAGCCGCCTTTATTTTACCCCAACTTATGTCAGGTACCCATCAGGGCTGGGTAGACTCATCAAGTCCAGGGAAAAAAATCCTAGCCTCCACCAGGATTCGAACCTGGAACCTTCGGATCGCCAGTCGAATGCGCTGCCGCTATTAATCCTCTGCCAGAAGAAACTGAAAGGTTTCCCCTCTATTACAAATTGCATCACCCACCCCTTGGGAGTCAACCCACTATCTTTACGACCTCTCACCTCTCCCGCCAACCCCCTTTTTATATTGATGGCTTTAGTGGTGGGGAGCAGGAGAAAAAAAAAGGGGGGCGGGGTCATAATATATAGCGCCCAGAGTCTGCCTACATCCCCCTTGAAGTGATCAGTGTATCCTTTCATCACCCCTCATCACCTTTCATCACCCCAATTTATGTTCTGCCACAGGAATGCACCTCTACAAGAAGTACTTTCAAAATTCACGCCAGGTACTCATACTAGCACTAGTAAAGCACACCAGATATACATGGCTGACTAACATGCTTCGAAACTCAGATCTCATCACACACACACGCACGCACACACACACAGAGTGATTTAATAAACAACAACATTGCTTTATATGTTGTGTTTTGTCTCTTCTAATCTTCTTTTATTTCCTGTTAAATTAAAGCTAGACACGAACGCTTGAAAGACACTGTCGACTAAGCAGCCTACACATAGACACAAACACACAGGTTAGTCATACCTGCAACAGATACCGGTACTTAATTGTCGTGTATAATTTGTACCGTATAACTTACTAGTCTATGCCTAGTCAATAGTTTTCGACCTATAGTTTCAATCACTAGAACTATAACGCATTTCAATAAACAAAGTCAAATAAACCACCTTTCACTAAATATAACATAATACTATAATAAGATGGACCTCTTGATCAATTTTTACAGCGCATCCAATTACGATGTCTTAAATGACTTCTACGCTCTTATGTTTGGCTAAAGGTTTACGCTGTATGCAAATTTCGATTTCAATTTTAATTTATCATTGAGAAAACTACATCATAGCTATAAATAAAACGGAAGTGTACAGTGCAAAAGGGAATCGGGAATTCCGAAAAGAAGCCATTCGAGTCATCAAATAACAGAAATATTAAAGCAAGCGGTCCATCTTTACTATATATAATCTTTGATATAACTAAGACTAAGAGTCAATTATCTGAGCATCTTTTTCAAGCTCATGTTTAATACACAATTGTTTTTTACTTTCAGAGAAATGTATTGGACAATGTTGTATAAAGCTGCCGAGATAGAAGGAAGAAAAATCCAACAACATTGAAGGCATAATGCTGACACAGTTCACTGGAATGTGTGGAAAACGGTTTTATGGCTTTTGTCACCCAACCACTCCGGTGTTTGGAAAAAAAATAACCCTTTTTTTATGTCAGACTTTGTTCAGTGCATCTAAGGCAACAAGATTATTTCCATTTATGTAATGTTACCACCTATTTGTTTCCGCTAGCTAGAGGCATAGGCCTACACTTTGTAAAAATCGGTTTCAACAATATTTTAGCTAACTACGACGGGCTGTCTCGCAGAAACATGAAAAAATAAATTCCACTGTAATATTTTAGGATTCTTAATTTGCATGTTTTTTTGTTACTTCTAAATTTGTAGTCAAAACAGTAAAGCGGACCAAGTACTTCCGCCCCCTCCCCCCAAATTGATTGTACATTCTGATAAATGCAATGTCTTTTCTGTGGTGATATTTTCCAGACAAAGATGTCTGCAGATAGTCTTAACGACACTTCTACTGATATTATATTTTCTAAAACACAGGATTGTAGAATTGTTAGATCTACATTCCATCTGTGTCTGTGCGTGTGTGCGTTTGAGGATTTAGAGCAGGTTAAAAAAATGTTTATAGGATTGAAGTTACAATTTTACAAAGTTGAAATTTAAAGAATTTTTTGTAGGCCTGGCCTCCGGATGAAATGGAATTGTGTGGCCCATGTCAATCATTATGCACGATGAATAGAGACTTGAATACCGAACGAGCCATTTGGCTCTGTTCAGCAACGATCAGCTAGTCTATAAGGTAAACAGTGGAGGAAGCCTTCCTAGCCGAGTCGTGGAGCAAGAAAAGGTTTAAAATTGAAATGAATAATGTTAAAGACTGAGTCAGGGGGCTTATCATTAACCATTTCTAGGACGGCGTCGCACTTCATTGTAACCGATATATAAAAATGTCTTTGTCAGTCACTGCTGGACCACAAATTCTGGTCTTAGTCACCGCAGGACCACACATTCTGGTCTCAGTCATCACATGACCACAATTTCTGGTCTCAGTTACCACAAATTCTAGTCTTAGTCTTCACAGGACCACAAATTCTGGTCTCAGTCATCACATGACCACAAATTCTGGTCTCAGTTACCACAAATTCTAGTCTTAGTCTTCACAGGACCACAAATTCTGGTCTCAGTCATCACATGACCACAAATTATGGTCTCAGTTACCACAAATTCTAGTCTTAGTCTTCACATGACCACAATTTCTGGTCTCAGTTACCACAAATTCTAGTCTTAGCCTTCACAGGACCACAAATTCTGGTCTCAGTCATCACATGACCACAAATTCTGGTCTCAGTCATCACATGACCACAAATTCTGGTCTCAGTCATCACATGACCACAATTTCTGGTCTCAGTTACCACAAATTCTAGTCTTAGTCTTCACAGGACCACAAATTCTGGTCTCAGTCATCACATGACCACAATTTCTGGTCTCAGTTACCACAAATTCTAGTCTTAGTCTTCACAGGACCACAAATTCTGGTCTCAGTCATCACATGACCACAAATTCTAATCTCAGTCACCACAAATTCTGGTCTCAGTTACCACAAATTCTGGTCTCAGTTACCACAAAGTCTAGTCTTAGTCTTGACAGGACCACAAATTCTAGTCTTAGTCTTCACAGGACCACAAATTCTGGTCATAGTCTCCACAGGACCACAAATTCTGGTCATAGTCTCCACAGGACCACAAAGTCTAGTTCCAGTCACCACAGGACCACAAATTCTAGTCTTAGTCTTCACAGGACCACAAATTCTAGTCTTAGTCTCCACAGGACCACAAATTCTGGTCATAGTCTCCACAGGACCACAAATTCTAGTCCCAGTCACCACATGACCACACATTCTTGTCCCTCTCAGTCTCCGCTGGGCCCCCAAATCACCGAGGTCTCCTTTCTCCCATTTCCTCGCGTGAAAGTCTGGCAGACGAAAAACCCCAAACCTGGATCAATCTATCGACAAGGTGGAGAGGAAGAGGAGGAGGCCAGAGTGAGGCGGTGAGGGGGGGGGGAAAGGGAGGATACAACTTCAACGTATTGATCCCCGTCCCTGTGGGCCACTGGTAAGTCCTACTGATGATGATGCCTCCGGAATGAGGAGGGGTGGGGGTGTTGTGAAAAAAATGGTGGGGAGGGGGAGGTCTAATAAAAATAACACGGAGAGAGTGTAAATACCGTGAATATATTCTTAATAAGCCGAGGGTTATAAATGTCTGCAACAGTTACTTCGTTGAATGAGAGAGAGGGAGAGAGAGAGAGAGAAGGGAGAAAAGAAAGAGAAAGAGATGGCGACCAAGAACTAGTGGCGAACAGGGAAGGTGTTAATTTGATACCCAACAATCATTATTTGAGTTAATTTAAACTAGCGGACTCTTGTCAAGAATCAAAGAATCAAATCGGATATTTTCGCTTAACAAGTCTCTCAATCTCTTTCTATATTTCCTTCATTTCTCTTTTTCCTTCTCTTTCTCTCGTTCTCCTTATAAATATATTTCTCTTTCTCTGCGTGCGTCTCTATTTTCTCTCCCTCTTTCTCTATTTTTGTGGATCTATATCTATATCTATATCTTACATTCTTAACCGTTTATCTTTCACTCTTTTTGTCTACCTCTCTTTAACTGTACATCTTTCTCTATTTCACTCTCCCTCTTTCCAAAGCAACATTTTCATTGCTTAAAATGCATATGAGGGGATAGTGTGGCCAGTAAGTTGCTTTATTTTTTCATTGACTGAAATCGGATAACGATTTAAGATTGCGTATCAACATATACGACATGTCCGTAACAAAAGACACCCCCCCCCTTTTTTTTTTTTTTTTGTACTACTCTCGCATCTTGAAATTAGAGACTTCTGGAATGACACCATGCCCCCTCGCTCCCCCTGTTGGTCACAGTCCTACACCCTCGTGTTCCGATGCGCTCTGCTGACATTACGAACAAATCTATGAATTCCTTTTTTTTTGTTCTTCGTAAAGTAAAATAATATAAAATAGATAACAAAAAAAAATATTTGTCAATTTCAGTTTGACCAAGAAAATTGGGAGTATGATAACTTCACCAAGTTGCACAAAAAGTTGGACACATGACATGTGTTAGTTCAGTTTTATTCACTGCAACATGATGATTAATAGTTGAATGAGTGAGTGAAGTTTTTCCCTAAATAAACTAACAGTAGTGGTGTGCAAACTAAGTAAGAAAGAAAAACATGATTTTGTATGAGTGGTCAAGAGTTGACAAGGGAGAGAATATCAGGGTCAAACATCTGTACATCTTGGATCCTTCAGATAGAAGTAGGTACTCAAAACTGATTTTAATTTTTCAAGCTATTGAGATTTTTTTATGTTTAATAGAAAGACAAAATGATTCTAAGAACTTTGATACCAATTTTATGACTGTATGTAAATTTTTAAGAAAGTTATGAAATTTTGAAATTTTACAAGTGGGTTACCTTTAGCCACCTCACAAAGTCCTATTTTTAGAAGTCATTATCTCAAAAAGTATATTAGCTATGGCTAAGTTACTTTGTTTACAAACACAAAAGTTTGTAGAGAAGAGACCCAATTTTTTTCGTGAATGTGGGGCATTTGAAAAATATACAAATATTGATGTAAAAATCATTTTTCATACTTTTTACAGTTGTTTTCAAGGGAGACAAAAAACGCAAATCTGACCTATTTTTAAAAAATCACTAAAAATTACCCAATTTTAGTAGAATTTTAGTAATTTAATGTTATATATCAAATTGAAGGTAATTCAATGCTCTATAGAGAACTACTAAATTGGCACTGTTTCAAATTATCAAAATTTAATTATTTTTATTGAAACAAAGTGTTCTAGCTAAAATTTTCGTTTTTTAGCCATTTATAAATATTCGCGAAAATAAATTAAACGAATCTTTGTAAATGTACAAATATTACATCAATTTGAAGTTCATTTAAAGTACACAACTTTTATAGTAAAAAATGTTCTAAAATGTACTGTATAAGTAGTTATACGGACAAAGATTGTCAATCATGTACTTGAAAGTAAAACAAACAAAAGCAGTTTTTATATAGTGTAAGACTCGAGCATTAAACATTAAAAAAGGCAAGTTAGTACATTATTTAATAATATACATTTTAAGGTAACAGTTATACGTGTTTTATTTTATAGAGAAAGTTTTCAAATGTTAATTAAAGGTTTAAAATAACAACCTTTGACTATTGTTTAGGTTAAGACTATTTATCTTATTGATAGTAGTAACAATAATAATAATAATCAGTTATATCCCATAACTAAAAACAAAATATATTATTACAATATAAACTTAAAACTGTTCATTATATTACTTGTACATATGATTTGATTTGGTTTCTCTATTTTTTTACATTGGTATAATGTATAAAGACCAATATCTAATGGTCCTTAACACTAACCAAGAACGCCTATCACAAGCATTATATTCTAAGCTATAGTTTTTTGTATAGATAAATATTTAAAGAATCACATTTTTAGTTTCACTATTGATATTTCGATAACAGATCAATTTTTCAGTAGTTTATGGGGATATTTGCATTATTTGAGACTTAGCCCCGTTCGTTCATTATATCACTTCACCCACCCCCGCACTTTATACTAGTTGTGTTCGCTGTCCACCAATCTTTCCTACTTTTCACTATTTGCCACCCCCACTACGCTACTAGTAATAATACATTTTTAGCTCATAAATTTTATTTTAATTATACATTAACAATTATGAAACATATCTCTTATATCGACCTAATTTTAAATTTCATCTATTAGTAGTTCGCAAAAATATGTTTGTTTTAATATCAGATCAAACCGTCTTTTCGACCTCTTGCCGTGCACGTTTCGCCCTTACCCCCCCCCCCCCCCACACACACAAACACATATAAAGTGGTACGATTCTACCCTATGTACCCCCCCCCCACACACATACACATATAAAGTGGTACGATTCTACCCTATGTACCCCCCCCCACACACACAAACACATATAAAGTGGTACGATTCTACCCTATGTACCCCCCCCCCACACACATACACATATAAAGTGGTACGATTCTACCCTATGTACCCCCCCCACACACACAAACACATATAAAGTGGTACGATTCTACCCTATGTACCCCCCCCCCCACACACATACACATATAAAGTGGTACGATTCTACCCTATGTTCCCATCCCAAACCCTCCTATTTTGTTTTTATTTGGTCCAGATCAGAATACAGAGGGTAGGCCTATATGCATATAGGCCACGAAGTTGGCAATGCAGTAAAATCTATGATTTTATTGGCAGGCTGTTGATGAATGAATGAGTATAAACGCATGAAAATTTATAAATAAAATGTATTAGCCTATATAAAGTCACTTTATTGACCCCCTTCCCTGCCACATTTCAACAACTGTAAATTTTGTCAATAATCCAGTTTTCTGTATTTTGTTGACATAATTAATATACGACCCCTATGTAGGCTATTTGATTATGACTGATTGTAATTAGACTTTTTCCTAGACAATACAGAGAAATTCACAAACATAATAAATATATTTAATAACCGTCAATAACAAATCGGGGGTACACAATAAACTTTTAATTTCATGCTAGATCTGATAATCTTATTAGAATTATTATTATTAGGCCTACGCATGACAAACCATTATTCAATAAATGTTTAAAAAATGACTTAGCCCTACCGATGAATTATTAAACATATGCCATGGAAGAAATATTCTTCAAGTGCAGATATAATAATAGTATTGTATTATTCTAAAGAGTAAAATATGTCTTTTATTACCCACATTAGACTTGTCGGAGTAGGCCTCATAGCTATTGCATTTTGTAGGCCTTATGAGTGTAGACTAGACAATATTTTTGTACATTTATGTGCTGAAAATAGCTTAGTCGCTTCCACAAAAACTAAATAAAATACTGTCTGGTTCTATTTAAATGTTATTATACGTGTGTAAAACAACTTAATTTTATACTTAATTCGTTTAATTCATAATATTTTCCATAGCTTCGCTAGTCCACCAAAGGTCAAATTTACTATTGTTTACATTGACAACAGATTGAAGATACCTTTTGCATGTCAAATTGCATACTATAATATTATTTCCTGGAAATAAAAAGTCAATTCAATATCTTTAGCATATCTACTTTAAAATAAATGTAATTTTACTTTATTTTATGACAAGAAAAAAATTAGGCTTATCCTTAAACTTAATAGGGGTTTGGAGACTCGAGAACAAGTGATTTTAAGTGGTAAATCTAAAACAATTTTATTAAAATTAAATAAATATAATAATATATACATACATTTTTTAACATAAAATTAATTTTATATTATTAATCTATGATATTGAATAGTTTTACTTAACTACTAAAGTGATAAAATCCGATACGGCGCCTTTATTGGTAACGACCCTTCAAATAGCGGAGATCGCGGCAGACATGTTTTTACAGTAGTAAAATACTATTTCATAGGGTTTATCTTGCGCGTTAGGCAAAATGTGCCATAATATATAGATTAATAATTCTTTCATATTTTTACAGGAAAGTGGACCAGCTTTTTTATGATGTTTATAAAAAATCTTAAAATGATTTTTTCTTAAAAAATAAACTATTTTTCTTAGATAATTTAAATATTAAAAATGTTTAACATAAACAATCAATTTTAAATACATATGGTGATAAAGGCCATTTATTCCTGTACAATCGAGTGAAAAAATTATCTTTCTATCATGAATGGCACTTTTTGCCTAGACGATTTAGTACAAGAGGGGTCGAAAACTTAAAATCGCGCAAAAAACGGAAGCCAGTTTTGAGTACCTAATAGAAGGTTGATTTTATAATAAGTTCCGTTGAACTATATGTGTTAAAACTTAAGTTGATTCAAGTCCAAAGTGAGACTTTGAATAGTGTTGAATAAATAAAGTATATTTTAAAGAGCTAGATACAGTGCTCGAGTGAGAAGTAATGTATAAAGATATTATTGAAGAAATCTATTATTGAAGATTTTAAAAGACAATTGTAAACTGTGTGTAATTATATTATTGTGCTTCGTCCACTGATGTTCTGTATAAGTAATAAACTTTCGTCTGAATCAGATCTAATGTGTGTTCAAGTCTATCTTATTTAGTATTCAGTAATAATAAAAAGAACATTACGATAACATTGATAAAATGGTGGCAGCGGTGGGATTTATGGTAAACGGTCGAGAAGTGATTGGGGGGGGGGGGCAAACATGATGCAGCCCAATGTAGCGACCTACACAAAGAAATAAACAACAACAACAAACGTGTCTCTTTAGCCTATCGAAAAATGAGAAATGCAAATAAGAAAAGAGACATGTATTAGAACAAACAAAAGCGTCACTTCATTAAGACGAGTGACACGAACGTAAACAAAACACACACTTAAAACAACAGCCTGATGCTTCCTTCAATCAGAACTTTAAAGAGGTGGGAAGGGGGGGGGATTCATTTTATCGTTCACTTTTATGAGTTATAGTTACGGTAAGTTGTCTTCTAATTAGTACGTCGGTCCGCATAATATATTTAGAACTAGATCTGTATTACAGTATAGATAATTCATATTTTAAAGGTTCAGATTAGTGTAAACATTTCTTCTATATCTCCGGTCGTTGACCTATACCCATATAAAAACCTCTTAGAAGAACACACGTTGTAAATTGTACATCCCGTCATGTTAAAGACAAATAAGTTTATAGACAGTAAATTTGGACATCTAATTAGTCCGTAACGCGTACCAACCGATTATAGGGACTGACAGGTATGACAGGGAATGCAATACTTATCATAAATTAAAAGGTAAAGAATATCTCGATTAGGATCTAACTTACCTCTGTACTATCATTGAAGATATGACATCCACTTTACATGACGTTAATGCACATTCACACACACACATTCAAACAGACACATTCACACACACACATACACACATAAGCAATCATTAGGATGAGATACGTGTGTCACCGGAAGGAAGTTTGACACATCGCGCGCGCGACACGTAAACACTATAAAAGTCTACATCATGCGTCGGCAACCTAAGGCACGCGTGCCAAACTTGGCACGCAGAGCGATTTTCAATGGCACGCGAGAGACCTCCAAGAATTTTTTTTATTGATGAAAAAAAGAAACAATAACAGTTTTTGGTTCTGAATGAGGAGAACGGACTGTTGAAGCCGATGTCGGATGTATCTAAATGACATAGAGACACATTTCAGTGAGTAGAACTTGCATTTACGAGGGTTACTGGAATCGATTTGCATTGAAACTGGACATATATCTTGCCGTGAAATCAATTTCAAAGAATTTTACTGCATGTACATCCCTATATTAAGGAATATATCTCGATAGATAGTTAAGGCTTTTTCAGAAGTACATCGAAGTATTCAAAGCGGAGTTTTCTAACCAACGGCAAGACTTTAAAAAACTTTTCAAAAATGGGCATCCAAATGTGCCCATTTGCGGAAAAAAATCTGAAAGGAAGCTTCTTAGCTTAGGAAAGTCATCTGCTATTCTCAACTGATAGGCATTCGCTCTTCTACTTTCAGCGTTTGGTTCAACACACTTATAAAGAAATAAAAAAAAGTCAGTAATATTTTTTTTATATTACAAAAGAAAACTTGTTTGGCATCGCTATTGAATCAAATGAGGAAACTATTTTTTAATTAAAGGGAGATAATTAAAGCATTTTATTTGCGCTAATAATTTTAGTATGATTCTTTTTTAAATTTACGGGGTACAAATTATAACTTTGAAATGAACAAACTTTAAAAAAGTATTTGAAAATTGTATAAATATTTTATGACTAAAGAATTTCTATGTATATTTTCAAACATTACATTAACTACCCAGTTTGTTTGATTACTTAATACGTATCTATCCCAACTTAACGCTAGTAGATAATCTAAGATTTATAACCCTATGCACATTATGGACTTCTCACTGAGATACAAGATATTTTGTGATTTTGTGTGATTAAAACACGCCCGCGGGAGGGGGGAGAGTGGTCAGATATATAATTATGATTAGTGTTAGAACTTCATCTTGAATACCAATAAAATGTTAAGACAATAATTACCATAATTGTGTAAGTTAACTAATAAAATATTGTAATTGATATAAATGCAAATAAAAAGAATGATAAGCACAAGGACGTTAATTTTTTTTTTTTTTAATATAAAACGCTTTAGCTATTTTCTTTATAAATATTCTCCTTTGCTTTTGGCCTTGGTCTTAATAATAATAATAACGGTGCTTATATAGCGCATATCCCGTTGGTGACAGTTCTATGCGCAGACGACAGTTACATAATACAGACAGACAACGAAATATGTAGTAATACGCTAATTCTACATATTATATTATGCTAACAATCATTTGAGCACACATACAAAGCACATATAATAAATAAACGCTCATTCATAGCTAGCACACATATGTCAACACAGGTGGAACTATATAAACACACAAACAACTCAATCACATAATCTCATACATTACATAAAAAAAGATATGATATATATATATATATATAGATGATAGAAAGATAGACAGATAGATAGATATGCTATAACGACATACACATCATATTAGATTCTACTAGTCATTACTAGTCTATACGAGCAAAAACATAATACTATACACAAACATACAAACAAACAACCTCCACTGTTACAAATCTGTGCACTACACACAAATTACTATATCCCAGTGAACACACACACACATACACACATACATACACACACATACACAGAGACACAGACAGACAGTCATTAAGCCCAGAACTAACACTGAACTTATCTCTTTGTTGGGGTTCAAGTGTGTGGAGATAATTAAAACATCCGTAAAGATAGTGTGTGCGTGCTAATGAAGTACACGTTGGGGGAGAGGGAGAGAGGGAGGGAGGCAAGGAGAGGTAGTGAAGAGAGAGGAGAGAGAATGTAGTGGGGGGGGGGGTAAAAACCACAATGAATCCATTGAAAACTGAACGGGAAGGTTGGGAAACTAAAAATATTTCCTCTACCTGTCATAGGATAATCGCGGTAAATAACATAGTATTATAGTGTTAAAACAAATGAATCAGACATAGAGAAAGAGGGAGAGAGAGAGAGAGAATGAAAGTAAAACAGAGTGACAGAGAACGAAAGAGGGCAAAAAGAGAGTGAAAGAAATATTGAAAAAAGAGGAAGAAAGAGAGTGAAAGACAACAATGAGAAAGAAAGGAGAGAGAAAGGTAGAAAGGGGAGAGCGAGAGATTAGATAGAATGGTCGCGTTAAGTGTAACATGATACAGAACCAACCTGTAAATCTGGAAGATCAGTGGGGAATCAATATACAAGTTCATTACATAATAAGGTATTGTTTATATGAAAACGGATTTATGTATGAAACGAAAACAAACACACGCAAACAAAAAACGCACGAAGGGGAGATAATTTACACAGACATAAAAGAAGAAATAATTCATTGAAAATTGAAATGTGCAGCCAAGGGAGACAAACAAATATATTTCTAATATTTTTTTTATAAGGGATGAAGGTATTGATTGCCGTTGGTTTAATGGGAGTCAAGTCATCCACGCCAAATGAGCTCCACCCCCCCTCCGCCCCGCCATTCCCCCTGCCCCAATCACATCTCCATTTCCCCAGATCGCTGTGACTGTGAGTTGTGTACGAATCGAAATGATAACCAAGCAGAGTTAACAGTCATCGCCGGTGCCCCCTCCCCCGCCCCAGGAAGGAACCCACTTTACGCATCTGTGAGCAGGACGTTTGAACCCCCCCCCCCCACCCCACCCCCACTGTTCGCGTGTGCTACAGTACAGAAAGCTGAAACAATGCCATGGGGCAAACAAAAAGGAAAGTACTGGAGATGGCGTGCGAGACCAAATTTTGAAGGAGTAAAAATGGTGGATGGGATTGGCGCTGATTTAGACGTAACAACAACGTAGGCTAAGATTTAAATTCGGCATTTATTTATAACAAAACAAAAAACGCCACCAGGTTAATCAACAATCCTAAATATTCGATACGGGACATTTATGCAAAGTGAAAATCTACTGTAGTTCCAGACATTTGACCAACAGGAGTTGAGAGTTTGGACATAGACTTCACGCCTTGCAGCTGAGTGAAGATCTCCGAAGATGTCAACAGACGGGATGGGTGATTCGCGGCACTCTTTCTCGTCTAAAAACTGGCGGACCAGGAGCAGACGTAAATTCAATATAATATATGCCGAGACGTTGCACCAACGGACGTACAGCCAACGGCTATTTAGCATGTGAACATTAAGCAGACGGGACATTAGCCAACAGACATTTAGCTTACGGACATATAGCTTTTGGTCAGCCTATAGACAATAAGCCAATGGAGACTTAGCATATGGGAATTTAGCCTAATTTCATCGATGCACGTGTAAGCATCCGCAAGGACACTCTTTTTTTTTGCTTCTGCATAACAGATCAAAGAACAAACGCGCGTTCGGGTACACGGCAGGGCAATGGTAGAGAAACCCAAAGGTGCGCGCCAAAGTGGTTTTGATTAGAGGACGTCTTCCACCGAATCCACCTATTGGGACGAGTCCATATTTTCAGCCACGAGAACTGCCAACCATAACACAAGCAAAAAGGTAAAACACCAAAAAGTGATAAGAAGAAGGAGAATAGGATGTCTAGGGCAAAAAGGAGCTCTTAACCCTTACAGTCCCGGGCGCGTATATAGCGGAACTGAAGGCAGCATAGATAGAATTAGGTCGGTACGGAAAGGGTTAATCAGATGGGCCTCCGCCTGGACACACACAAAAAATAAAGAAGAAAGAGGTAAGCTCCCGCACTAAGGGAGTTGTCGCGGCAGAAGAGGGAGATAAATACCGTCGGGGGAAAAAGAGAGACTGGATCTTGGACGGCAGGATTGCCTAGGTTGTATTGTTTAGAGTTTAGAGGGTGCTGTTCTTGCTTCTGACTTATGTTCCACTGGAACATACCAGCCATGGCCGTCTACAAGGGAAGGGGGCGAGGGTAGAACAATTGCCCCCACCCACCCTTGCCCTCTGTGATCGGATAGTGTGGCCTGTAGGGTGCACATATCACTGTAGGCCCACGTTTCTAGTACTACGTTTGTGTTTCGCTGCGTGGTTATCTGCCCATGGGACACTACTACAAGTCCACAAATCAACGGCTTGTTCAATCTAAAAGCATGATGTTTACGAACTTACAACTTGGATGTCTTGTATGACCTGAAACGATATTGTATTTGTTAACAGAAATATTATCTACTACAATGCAAGCAGGAAACTACCGGTATTTCTCTCTAAGAGAAAAAATCTGTCCGAGTTTATTGGCCTATGAATCTACGCGTTGTGGATACGCGGCCCCTAACAAATGTGTTGGGCAAGTAAGAAGTAACCCTTTCAGACCAATGAGATCCGTAGGGCAAGTGAAGCAGCGCCCATACGTTTCTGTGGTCACTACATACTACTTCTAGTGGATGTGTGGCCAGCCAGTACACAGCCGCCTTATTTATCCGACCCAACTGCTGTCAGGCACACATCAGAGCTGGGTAAACAACAGAGACACATTCCAGAGCCGGGGAACAAATCTTCGCCCTTCTCCAAGATTCGAAGCCAGGACCTCCAGCACAGCTATGCCACAACCGTGCCCATCAAGGATAAAATCAGGGGCGAAGCGAGAAATTTTTTCCAGGGGGGGCTAAACTTTCGCGTGACAAATATTTACCAAATACCAGGGGGGGGGGGGCTAAACTTTCGCGTGACAAAGATTTACCAAATTTTTAGCGAATTTAGTGCATATTTTAACAAAATCAGTTGAAAAAAAAAAAATTTTTAATTCCAGGGGGGGCCTTAGCCCCTCTCAGCCCCCCCCCCCCCCCCCTGTGGCTTCGCCCCTGGATAAAATACGACCACATTTTATTTGAAGATCGAAACCCAGTAAAGGGTCTATGAGATAAATTTGTTTAATCTTTTCTGCCTTTTATTAGTTTTATATTTACCATTAGTGTAATATTAGTTTACATAACTATGCCAATTATAACAAAACCCTACAGCCGACTGCACAAGTCCAAGTCGTAATTATAACACATACCGGTAATGATAATTATGTAAAAGCATTCCAAGGGGGATAACACGTTTAATTCTTTTTGCTATACAGAGTTAACTCCCGTTCCTCCTACAAATCAATATTTAAAAAAAAAAAAAAACGAAAATAAAAACACTCGAGCGGAGGCAGCTTAATGGAAAGAATCAAACGGAGACAGCGTGCGCTTAGTTCCACCCGCTATGGTGGAAAGTGGAAAGTGTAGAGCAGCAATTTTCAAACAGTCTACTTTGTATGTGAAACGGTTATTTTCCTGTTTCTACTTTGTGAACCTTTAACATTTGTAGTTCGTATCACCTAGATCTATAATATATTATTTGCTTACAAGTAGCTTTTAAGAATGGTGACATACGTCAGATCGTTATAACTAAAGTATATTTCGGACATTGCTTTATTTGAACTCGTGTCTAGCTAGTACACACCATTAAGTTTTCGTCTGATAATGGCTTACATATACACACACACAGAGACACGCACAGACACACAGCCTCCCAATCCATTTATTTTCAGAACCAGAGATAACGCTACTAGTGGAAAGGAAACGCCGTACAGTGAAATAGAGGGTAGCTCGGCTCGTGTTCATGCACAAAGGTCAAAGGGCTTCCGCCCAAGTGTATCGCACAATTTCGATAACGGTCTAAGCCAAGAGCAAGTCAAGTTGTATGTTTTGTGTGAGGGTGCGCAAGTGTGTGTGTGTGAGCGCGTGTGGATGTGTGTGAGCGCGTGTGGATGTGTGGATAAATGTTCGGGGGCAAGGTGATGCGCCTATGATGTGATTGAGCGTGAGCTCTGAGTGTGTTTGCGTCGTCTTATGCGTACTCGCGCGAGTTTGTTATTAGAAGAGCAAAGGCAACTACCCGCACAGCAACAGGTAAAAGGAGATTGAAAACTGTGTCCCATTACATACAACTTTACTGTAAGGGCGAAGTGAAAAACATTTATATCTTATCTATATATATAAAAAGACAGTGTTAAGCCCCGCGAGGATCCCCATTGGTCAATTTGAAAACACGTGTGTCACTGACCTATCTAGGCCTAGCCCAATATACCGTCTAATAATTTTACACATCGGACATGTGTCTTCGATAGCTCAGTGGTAAACGTAGTGGACTGCTATACGGGCGACCAGGGTTCGATTCACCAGTTAGACTATACTTTTTTTTTTCGACAATTAATTTTTCAAACTTTTAAAAACAAAAGACATTGTAAATCTACGGGCAATTTAGATTTTTGTTAAATAAAAATACTTGCCTATTTTTTTACCCGATTACAATTTTTATTTTAAATTACTTTCCTTAAAGTCTTCAGTGAAAAAAAATAATTTAATATAAGATTTATAGCTTTCTTTTAAGTGTAGTTTATACATTTTTTATCTGCACCTTATACAGTCCTTTTTGTTTTCCACCCGGGCAACGCCGGGCAATGTAGCTTGTGTTTACTATAATAATGACACTGTCGGTGTAAGAAGGCTGATGCTTCGCGTAGGGAGAAAAGTGCCACACGGAGCCAAGTGCCGTGAAGAGCCACGTGCGACATGGAGCCAAGTGCCATAGAAACCCAAGTGCCACGTGGAGCAAAGTGCCGTAGAGTGCCAAGTGCTCTAGGGAGCCAAGTGCCACGTGGAGCCCAGTACCGTAGGGAGCCAAACGCCAAAGGGAGCCAAATACCCCCCTCCTCTCTGATAAACATATCAGCTGCAGCAGCCCCATTTGCATTCACATACACATTATATTAAACATGTAAATAAAAGATACCCTACCACAAACACACACGAGAAGGGGGGGGGGGGGGGTTGTAAATTAATTTTTGTTGCGTGTCAGATGTAAACAACACTTTTTTGTTTAAAGTAAACAATTCGCTGACAGGATCGGCCAACAGCTGGCGGCTAATGAATTCCATCCACCCAGACACGTTTTAAAACTGAGTGAGAAATATGGGAGGGCTTATAGTTTGAGACTATACAGAAACATTGAGAGAAATATGGGAGGGCTTATAGTTTGAGACTATACAGAAACATTCTCTGTATGGCATCAGACACCTTCGCCGGGACAGCCGGTACTATAAGAAGGCACTTTAAGAAACAGCATTCACAGGAAGACAATTTGAGGAGGAAATCAGCGCTGTAAAACACTTTACGAGGCAGCTTTCATAGGCAGACACCATACGAGACAGCTTTTATAGGCAGACACCATACGAGACAGCTTTTATAGGCAGACACCATACGAGACAGCTTTTATAGGCAGACACCATACGAAACAGCTTTTACAGACAGACACCATACGAGACAGCTTTTATAGGCACACACCATACGAGACAGCTTTTAAAGGCAGACACCATACGAGACAGCTTTCATAGGAAGTCACTTTACGAAGCAGCTTTCATAGGCAGACACCATACGAGGCAGCTTTCATAGGCAGACACCATACGAGACAGCTTTCATAGGCAGACACCATACGAGACAGTTTTTATAGGCAGACACCATACGAGACAGCTTTTATAGACATACAGAATACGAGACAGCTTTCATAGGCAGACACCATACGAGACAGCTTTTATAGGCAGACACCATACGAGACAGCTTTTACAGGCATACAGCATACGAGACAGCTTTTATAGACAGACACCATACGAGACAGCTTTCATAAGAAGTCACTTTACAAGGCAGCTTTCATAGGAGGACACCATACGAGACAGCTTTTATAGGAAGTAACTTTACGAGGCAGCTTTCATAGGCAGACACCATACGAGACAGCTTTTATAGGCAGACACCATACGAGACTGCTTTCATAGGAAGTCACTTTACGAGGCAGCTTTCATAGGCAGACACCATACGAGGCAGCTTTTATAGGCAGACACCATACGAGGCAGCTTTCATAGGAAGTCACTTTACGAGGCAGCTTTGATAGGCAGACACCATACGAGGCAGCTTTCATAGGCAGATCACTTCACGAGAACAATAAGTAAAGTAAGACACTTCACGGGGACAATAAGTAAAGTAAGACACTTAACGAGGACAATAAGTAAAGTAAGACACTTCACGAGGACAATAAGTAAAGTAAGACACTTCAAGAGCACAATAAGTAAAGTAAGACACTTCAAGAGCACAATAAGTAAAGTAAGACACTTCAAGAGCACAATAAGTAAAGTAAGACACTTCAAGAGCACAATAAGTAAAGTAAGACACTTCACGAGGACAATAAGTAAAGTAAGACACATCACGAGGACAATAAGTAAAGTAAGACACTTCAAGAGCACAATAAGTAAAGTAAGACACTTCACGAGGACAATAAGTAAAGTAAGACACTTCACGAGGACAATAAGTAAAGTAAGACACTTCACGAGGACAATAAGTAAAGTAAGACACTTCACGAGGACAATAAGTAAAGTAAGACACTTCACGAGGACAATAAGTAAAGTAAGACACTTCAAGAGCACAATAAGTAAAGTAAGACACTTCACGAGGACAATAAGTAAAGTAAGACTCTTCAAGAGCACAATAAGTAAAGTAAGACACTTCACGAGGACAATAAGTAAAGTAAGACACTTCACGAGGACAATAAGTAAAGTAAGACACTTCACGAGGACAATAAGTAAAGTAAGACACTTCACGAGGACAATAAGTAAAGTAAGACACTTCAAGAGCACAATAAGTAAAGTAAGACACTTCATAAGGACAATAAGTAAAGTAAGACACTTCAAGAGCACAATAAGTAAAGTAAGACACTTCAAGAGCACAATAAGTAAAGTAAGACACTTCACGAGGACAATAAGTAAAGTAAGACACTTCAAGAGCACAATAAGTAAAGTAAGACACTTCACGAGGACAATAAGTAAAGTACGACACTTCACGAGGACAATAAGTAAAGTAAGACACTTCAAGAGCACAATAAGTAAAGTAAGACACTTCAAGAGCACAATAAGTAAAGTAAGACACTTCACGAGGACAATAAGTAAAGTAAGACACTTCAAGAGCACAATAAGTAAAGTAAGACACTTCCAAGAGCACAATAAGTAAAGTAAGACACTTCAAGAGCACAATAAGTAAAGTAAGACACTTCACGAGGACAATAAGTAAAGTAAGACACTTCACGAGGTTAATAAGTAAAGTAAGACACTTCAAGAGCACAATAAGTAAAGTAAGACACTTCAAGAGCACAATAAGTGAAGTAAGACACTTCACGAGGACAATAAGTAAAGTAAGACACTTCAAGAGCACAATAAGTAAAGTAAGACACTTCAAGAGCACAATAAGTAAAGTAAGACACTTCACGAGGACAATAAGTAAAGTAAGACACTTCAAGAGCACAATGAGTAAAGTAAGACACTTCAAGAGCACAATAAGTAAAGTAAGACACTTCACGAGGACAATAAGTAAAGTAAGACACTTCACGAGGACGATAAGTAAAGTAAGACACTTCAAGAGCACAATAAGTAAAGTAAGACACTTCAAGAGCACAATAAGTAAAGTAAGACACTTCACGAGGACAATAAGTAAAGTAAGACACTTCACGAGGACAATAAGTAAAGTAAGACACTTCAAGAGCACAATAAGTAAAGTAAGACACTTCAAGAGCACAATAAGTAAAGTAAGACACTTCACGAGGACAATAAGTAAAGTAAGACACTTCACGAGGACAATAAGTAAAGTAAGACACTTCAAGAGCACAATAAGTAAAGTAAGACACTTCAAGAGCACAATAAGTAAAGTAAGACACTTCAAGAGCACAATAAGTAAAGTAAGACACTTCACGAGGACAATAAGTAAAGTAAGACACTTCACGAGGACAATAAGTAAAGTAAGACACTTCACGAGGACAATAAGTAAAGTAAGACACTTCAAGAGCACAATAAGTAAAGTAAGACACTTCACGAGGACAATAAGTAAAGTAAGACACTTCAAGAGCACAATAAGTAAAGTAAGACACTTCAAGAGCACAATAAGTAAAGTAAGACACTTCACGAGGACTATAAGTAAAGTAAGACACTTCAAGAGCACAATAAGTAAAGTAAGACACTTCACGAGGACAATAAGTAAAGTAAGACACTTCACGAGGACAATAAGTAAAGTAAGACACTTCAAGAGCAAAATAAGTAAAGTAAGACACTTCAAGAGCACAATAAGTAAAGTAAGACACTTCACGAGGACAATAAGTAAATTAAGACACTTCACGAGGACAATAACTAAAGTAAGACACTTCAAGAGCACAATAAGTAAAGTAAGACACTTCACGAGGACAATAAGTAAAGTAAGACACTTCAAGAGCACAATAAGTAAAGTAAGACACTTCAAGAGCACAAAAAGTAAAGTAAGACACTTCAAGAGCACAATAAGTAAAGTAAGACACTTCAAGAGCACAATAAGTAAAGTAAGACACTTCACGAGGACAATAAGTAAAGTAAGACACTTCAAGAGCACAATAAGTAAAGTAAGACACTTCAAGAGCACAATAAGTAAAGTAAGACACTTCACGAGGACAATAAGTAAAGTAAGACACTTCAAGAGCACAATAAGTAAAGTAAGACACTTCACGAGGACAATAAGTAAAGTAAGACACTTCAAGAGCACAATAAATAAAGTAAGACACTTCAAGAGCACAATAAGTAAAGTAAGACACTTCACGAGGACAATAAGTAAAGTAAGACACTTCAAGAGCACAATAAGTAAAGTAAGACACTTCACGAAGACAATAAGTAAAGTAAGACACTTCACGAGGACAATAAGTAAAGTAAGACACTTCAAGAGCACAATAAGTAAAGTAAGACACTTCAAGAGCACAATAAGTAAAGTAAGACACTTCACGAGGACAATAAGTAAAGTAAGACACTTCACGAGGACAATAAGTAAAGTAAGACACTTCAAGAGCACAATAAGTAAAGTAAGACACTTCAAGAGCACAATAAGTAAAGTAAGACACTTCACGAGGACAATAAGTAAAGTAAGACACTTCAAGAGCACAATAAGTAAAGTAAGACACTTCACGAGGACAATAAGTAAAGTAAGACACTCCAAGAGCACAATAAGTAAAGTAAGACACTTCAAGAGCACAATAAGTAAAGTAAGACACTTCAAGAGCACAATAAGTAAAGTAAGACACTTCACGAGGACAATAAGTAAAGTAAGACACTTCAAGAGCACAATAAGTAAAGTAAGACACTTCACGAGGACAATAAGTAAAGTAAGACACTTCAAGAGCACAATAAGTAAAGTAAGACACTTCAAGAGCACAATAAGTAAAGTAAGACACTTCACGAGGACAATAAGTAAAGTAAGACACTTCACGAGGACAATAAGTAAAGTAAGACACTTCACGAGACAGCTATCAAGAAAAGACACTCTACGGCAGGGGACGGCAACCTTTTGCTAACAGTGTGCAAACTGGGATTTCTAAATCATTCAGCGTGCCAACAGCCTAAAATTCAACCTGCTCTATTATACTTTTTCTTATACAATTTTTGTATGGGACATTAACTCCGTAGCAAGACCAATATTTTATTACTAAACTTTCACATTAGATCTATCATTTGTTTGTCAAGATGAAGATCTAACACCTTGCCAATGCTACATGTTAATTATATTTCCATCTCAGTTGAACTGAGAAGTCGTTTAATGTTTTGCACTATTCAATCAAAAAACTAAAATTATCATCGTCAAGCGGAATAGATACGTAGTTATCATACAAACTGGGTAGTTAATGTAATGTTTCAAAATATACATATACATTCTTTAGTCATAAAATATTTACATAATTTTCTAATACTTTTTACATTTTGATGATTTCAAAGTTATAAATTGGAAGCCATTTTTTCTTTTATAAAAGAACAAAAAATACAAATGAGAAAAATTAGCTCAAATAGAAGTGGTTAATTATCTCCCTTTTATTAGAAAAAAGTTTCCACATTTGATTCAATAATATTGATGCCAAACAAGTTATGTTTTGTATAACAAATATTACTGACAAATTATTATTTCTTGATATAATAATAAAATAAACCTCTTGGAGGTCTCTCGCATGCCAAGTTTGGCAAGCGTGCCTTAGGTTGCCGACCCCTGCTCTACGGCACACATATCATCTTTTTTTCTTGTGCACCTGGCGATACGAATTGGCATATACATGTATTAATACTATTGTGAACACAATAATTAGTTCAAGCAATTTAAAGTGTTATGGACTCTTTATATGATGACTATTATTACGACTCGTTAAATCGGATTCAATGTATATAGTTGTATCTTTATTAGAAGTCTCTAGATTCTGCTAATCTGTAGCCCAAGCTAGGGGTTCCTTGACTGACAGGTCTATGCAGCAATGTAGTTATATTCGTGATAATTATCTTCAACACCTTTCTCAACAATGATAGATCAAACAACTCCAGTTGTTGAATAAACAATTTTATTTAAATTGTAGACTCAATATAAACGATCAATAAACTTCATCAACTGATGGCAACATAAGTTTCAATACAATGGCATATAATATACAAATGAATATAGCGACTTCACTCTACAAACTTTCAAACTGAACTAACTTTAAGGAGGTCGGGACTTTACAAAGAAAACTATCATCGAAGATTCTACAGGGTCTTAATACGCATTTTAACCTCTTTCTCTATATAATACTGCGATTCAGAGTTATTCTCCAATTTCCACGGGGTTGGACGAATTATTTTATTTAAACTGCCCTCAGGGCATAAAGGTCAAACCTTGGTCGCCTTGGACTCTGATACGCACTTGTTAAGAGGTCAATGCCTTACTACGTCATTCATTTATGACCGATATTCGTAACAAAAGCCTCTCCCCTCAGTAACTCCCTCCGTCCCCCGTCCCCCCCCCTCGCTTAAGTAATCAAACAACCCAGTAGTAGAGTAATCACTATTCGCATTAGCTTTCCCCCCCCCCCTCGGGTCTCAACAATTTGTCGTCGGAGCTCGAGAGAAATGACAGCAGCTGTTGGATATCCACCCCCCTCCCCTACGCCGGTTGGCTCGTATGTTTGTGTGCCCGTCTTGAATCTACACCAGGGTTCTCAAACACGCGATGCTGTCCAGTAACTATGGCATATTGTGCGGCCCGCCGTGCATTCTGTGATTATCCCGAAAATTTTCTTTAAAAAAAATTTTTAACATTCAATTATGAATGATGATGAATCTTAGTCTTGTAAGTTTACAGACGTTTCATATAGATGGAAGATTATTACATCCTGGGCCCAAAACTCATGGATGGCGGCAGGGCTGCAACCGGGGGCCATCATTATGTTGACAGTCCGGTATGCTAACCACATAACTAATCGACATCCATTGAGCTACTTAAAGTCCTCACCGGGCACCTCAGAGCTATTCGAGTTTGAGAACACCCGGGTCTAGACAACGTTTGGGTGATACATTGTTTGAATCAATATTTAACATATTAGTTCTATGCAATATGTCTATATCGAGAAACCCAAGTAAGGAATTGCAAGGACTTTAAACCTATCCGTAAACAATTTTTGATTTTATTTTTACAAAACCAGGGATAGCAACTGCTGGATTTTTCCACACAGTTCTATAGTGTTTTTTTTTGTGTTTTTCTTCGCCTCTAAGTTTATTAGGTTCATAGAAGGTAGTGATGGCTGATGCCTAACTGCATATTTTAGTATTTATTTCTACGTTGCCTTCCTTGGGTGTGTGTGTGTGTACACTTTCTCAAGCAGCACCGCGGTACTTGTGTAACATGTAAACAAAATAACACAGTGGGAAAACAATGTAAATAAATAACTAAAGGTGACAACAAATTCCTTTTCTTAGCCCTTTTTTATTTCTTTAAAACGCCTGGTGGACGACTGATTGAAACAACGTGGCTGAAAGACACACAAGTACCAGTTCTCTATTTAAAACGCCTGGTGGACGACTGATTGAAACAACGTGGCTGAAAGACACACAAGTACCAGTTCTCTATTTAAAACGCCTGGTGGACGACTGATTGAAACAACGTGGCTGAAAGACACACAAGTACCAGTTCTCTATTTAAAACGCCTGGTGGACGACTGATTGAAACAACGTGCCTGAAAGACACACAAGTACCAGTTCTCCATTTAAAACGCCTGGTGGACGACTGATTGAAACAACGTGGCTGAAAGACACACAAGTACCAGTTCTCTATTTAAAACGCCTGGTGGACGACTGATTGAAACAACGTGGCTGAAAGACACACAAGTACCAGTTCTCCATTTAAAACGCCTGGTGGACGACTGATTGAAACAACGTGGCTGAAAGACACACAAGTACCAGTTCTCTATTTAAAACGCCTGGTGGACGACTGATTGAAACAACGTGGCTGAAAGACACACAAGTACCAGTTCTCTATTTAAAACGCCTGGTGGACGACTGATTGAAACAACGTGGCTGAAAGACACACAAGTACCAGTTCTCCATTTAAAACGCCTGGTGGACGACTGATTGAAACAACGTGGCTGAAAGACACACAAGTACCAGTTCTCCATTTAAAACGCCTGGTGGACGACTGATTGAAACAACGTGGCTGAAAGACACACAAGTACCAGTTCTCTATTTAAAACGCCTGGTGGACGACTGATTGAAACAACGTGGCTGAAAGACACACAAGTACCAGTTCTCCATTTAAAACGCCTGGTGGACGACTGATTGAAACAACGTGGCTGAAAGACACACAAGTACCATTTCTCCATTTAAAACGCCTGGTGGACGACTGATTGAAATAACGTGGCTGAAAGACACACAAGTACCAGTTCTCCATTTAAAACGCCTGGTGGACGACTGATTGAAACAACGTGGCTGAAAGACACACAAGTACCAGTTCTCCATTTAAAACGCCTGGTGGACGACTGATTGAAACAACGTGGCTGAAAGACACACAAGTACCAGTTCTCTATTTAAAACGCCTGGTGGACGACTGATTGAAACAACGTGGCTGAAAGACACACAAGTACCAGTTCTCCATTTAAAACGCCTGGTGGACGACTGATTGAAACAACGTGGCTGAAAGACACACAAGTACCAGTTCTCCATTTAAAACGCCTGGTGGACGACTGATTGAAACAACGTGGCTGAAAGACACACAAGTACCAGTTCTCTATTTAAAACGCCTGGTGGACGACTGATTGAAACAACGTGGCTGAAAGACACACAAGTACCAGTTCTCCATTTAAAACGCCTGGTGGACGACTGATTGAAACAACGTGGCTGAAAGACACACAAGTACCATTTCTCCATTTAAAACGCCTGGTGGACGACTGATTGAAATAACGTGGCTGAAAGACACACAAGTACCAGTTCTCCATTTAAAACGCCTGGTGGACGACTGATTGAAACAACGTGGCTGAAAGACACACAAGTACCAGTTCTCCATTTAAAACGCCTGGTGGACGACTGATTGAAACAACGTGGCTGAAAGACACACAAGTACCAGTTCTCCATTTAAAACTCCTGGTGGACGACTGATTGAAACAACGTTGCTGAAAGACACACAAGTACCAGTTCTCTATTTAAAACGCCTGGTGGACGACTGATTGAAACAACGTGGCTGAAAGACACACAAGTACCAGTTCTCCATTTAAGTAAAACTCTGGGATGATATCAAATCATCAAAACCAAACCGCCCGGTTAGTCTTTTTTTTTTTGCTTTTGAAATTATATCAATATATTATAGTTACAATGCTTTTCGAATCATATTTATAATCTCTGCATATTAACAAACAATAACAACAACAAACATGAAACAAAGATAGCGTCAAACTAAAACTGTCAATGTCTAGAAATCAAGCGGGGAGACGGAAAAGGTTAATCTGAATGAATTGCCCCCCCCCCCCTTGTTTTCGTCCACTCCCCCCCCCCCCTTTTTTTTCTTCATTCTCCCCCTTCGTTCACCATTACATCCGCATCAATCTTTAGCAGCAGGAACTTGACCCGCGGGGTGTGATGAGGGAGCGATATAAAGGGACGCCCTGGACAGAAGAGAACAGCATACAGATTTCATTTTTGTTAAGGATGAATGATTGGACATACTCCCCCTCCCCCACCCTCAAACAAGACCCATAAAACAAGAACCCCTCTGCCAAAAAGCTTATCAGATTACCCTTAAAGTCCCTTTTTTTATTTAATTTATTGTTTATCTGTCGTTGTTTGTTTATTTTGTTTTGTTCAATGTACCAGAACGATCTATTTTCCGGTCAAGTATTTGCGCTGCAAATGATTTACAACAGAACTCATCGATGAGCAGTGTTCGATAACTCGGTCTTGATATTTCAAATACTTCAATAGGAGACTCGAGTCTGTCATTCAGAGAAAACGTATGCATGGTAAGTAGGGGTGGGTGGTGGAAGGGGGACAAAGGCTAGTAGTAAACGAACAGACAAAATATTTTACATTGTTATCAATGTGAAGAGGTAAACAAAAGATAATTTTGGAGTTGGGGCGGGCTACATCAACGTGAAGAGGTAAACAAAAGATCATTTTGGAGTTGGGGCGGGCTACATCTAATTTCCTTAACCCTGTGAAGCCCATGCTCTTTGTTTCAAGTATATTATGGGGCGACGCCCAACACACGTTCGTAAACAGATGTTTTGTGTATTCTGTATTGTGTATTCTGTATTGTGTATTCTGAATTGTTTATTCTGAATTGTGTATTCTGAATTGTGTATTCTGAATTGTGTATTCTGAATTGTGTATTCTGAATTGTGTATTCTGAATTGTGTATTCTGAATTGTGTATTCTGAATTGTGTATTCTGAATTGTGTATTCTGAATTGTGTATTCTGAATTGTGTATTCTGAATTGTGTATTCTGAATTGTGTATTCTGAATTGTGTATTCGTAACCGTGTATTCTAAACAGTGTATGTATTCTGAACTGTGTATTCTGAATTGTGTATTCTGAATTGTTTATTCTGAATTGTGTATTTTGAATTGTGTATTCTGTTTTGTGTAGTCTGAATCGTGTATTCTGTTTTGTGTAGTCTGAATTGTGTATTCCGTTTGGTGTAGTCTGAATTGTGTATTCTGTTTTGTGTAGTCTGAATTGTGTATTCTGTTATGTGTGTTACGTTAGTTACGTTTTGTGCAATTGTGTGTTGGTACCACGGTACCAAACAGTCCAAACACTGAGGTAGTTCTAAGCTGTCACAGAGTGGGGGTCGAAACAGCACGTGACATGTACTCGTATCACGTTACGTGTCTTTGTGTGGATCACATCCTGGCTTGAAGTGTCCACAATACAAAAACACATGTGGAGCGACACCTGGCGCCTTCCCATTCAATTTCGAGTTTAGAGTTCATTTGACACACAAACAAAACAATAAACAAACAATGCAGGCTGTATAATATAATATAGAGAGAGCTGGAGACTCGTGTAGATTTTCAATCCATTATAATTTTAATGTGTGCAAAGTAGTGACT
The DNA here is from genome assembly GCA_949126835.1 of Anisus vortex. Classification (NCBI taxonomy): domain Eukaryota; kingdom Metazoa; phylum Mollusca; class Gastropoda; family Planorbidae; genus Anisus; species Anisus vortex. The sequence goes on along the minus strand of OX421507.1, from coordinate 12,904,343 downwards.
TGGCTGAAAAGGAAAGAAAGGGGGGGGGGGGTGTGGATAGAAAAAAATCTAGAAAGAAAGGTGAACGATAGACAACGCAATCACTGAACTATATATATACGTGGATCTATTTATATTCAAATACCAATGTGTACACCTTCACTTACCTATGAAAGAAAATTTAAACCAAACTAGTTCAATTCTAAATGATATTTTGAATAGAGAGAAATACTGGTGTAAATTAATAAATGTTGTGTGTGTATGTCTTGTAATTATCAAAATGCAATTGATTGTTCAGGATTTCAGAACACGAAGTCTTTTCCATAGGGAAATAAATACATAAAATATAATATGTGAGTCAATGTTATAGGCCTAATCTGTTGCACAAACACTTTAAAAAATTCAATACTTGTATATAAACAAAACCGGCTTTCGACCTAAAAGCTAACCAATTGTTCTGGCTTGACAACTCACTGGGGGCCTTTGATTTTTTGTCTTTTTTTTTTTTTGTGGTCTATGTTTCCCAGCAATTTAAAACACTACCGATACTCGTCTGAAATGTTAAGTTGTTGTTTTTTTTACTTGTAGTCAACGCAAAAAAAAATGTTCCATATTTATGTATAAACAAAAAGCTATCAATCTAGAATTATTACTTGTTTATAATTGTTTTAAAAGAACAGATTCTAGTTTTCGATAATGCCCCTTGTTGGTAGGCTACATTTCAAATTGGCTTCTAATCAAAACTATTTCAATAAATTATTGTGTTTTTTAAGGCTTTAAGAATTTAGAATAAAGAACGGACGAATACTGTTTGAATTTATACTTTGGTTTGTCTAGGGGGTGTTTACTTTCTTTGTTTAGGATTTTGGGAGAATGGTGGGGCTAAGCGCTGTCAGCGGCTTGTTATTTATCAATTAAGACTGGCGGAAGAAACCGGGAGTGGATTGGTGGGGAGAGGGGCGCGAGGGGGGGGGCAATATCCCCCTGATGACAAGACAATAGTGAGTCACAAGACGGGCACAACCTTAAATCACTTTGGCCGGATTCTACCGCTCCTTTCCCCCACCTCCCCCGGTTGACTGTGACCCTCATCCTCCCGTGCCCTCTCTTCTCCGCGCACACAACCTCCTCTATAATACAACCATCACTCTCGCCCACCCTGTCCCTCTCTCTCTCTCTCTCTCTCTTTATCTTCTCTCCTAATACCCTAGTACGAATGACAGACAAAATGACCGTCGCAAGAAATGTCGCCGCTGGCCATACGATACGATCACACGACACTTTGCCGTGACAATAAATCGAACACACACACAGGGGAAGGAAATGTCTTATAAACGTCCAACAAACAAACTTCAGTTTCAGATTTTTGAATGCGCTTTGTCTTGGGTATAATATAACCAAACCAAACAACAACAGTTGTCGTTTTCAGAAAATCAATACTCTTAGTTAGTTTATTCGTGCAGGCAGTGGTAGTGTACAGAAAATAAAACCCATTAAAACCCATCAAAAGCCAGTCCAATATCAGGCCTCTTGAACTCTTGTTAAACAACGATCTACATCCGAACCATCAATTTCATTCAGACAGATTTCGCCCAAAAAATGTAAGACCCCCCCCCCCCCCACACACACACACCCGTTGACACAAATATACATCGAAAAACAAAACTGATGGCAGAAGTGAGGCAAGGGCTGGGGGGGGGGGGCTTGGCGGTCCGTAAAAAAATATTTCCGTGCGAACATGGAGAAGTTTTTATATGAATAATATAATTGCATTAATGGAAAAGGGGGGCGACCGCCCTCCCCCTTTCTTTTGCATCACCAAGACTACGACATTTAAGCGACTTAGACTTGTGTGACGACAAATTTGTATGACAATGACTTATCCGACTACGTCAATACGATTACATTATATCCACAGAGCCCTTTCTTGTTTGACGATGACTTATCCGACTACGTCAATACGATTACATTATATCCACAGAGCCCTTTCTTGTTTGACGATGACTTATCCGACTACGTCAATACGATTACATTATATCCACAGAGCCCTTTCTTGTTTGACGATGACTTATCCGACTACGTCAATACGATTACATTATATCCACAGAGCCCTTTCTTGTTTGACGATGACTTATCCGACTACGTCAATACGATTACATTATATCCACAGAGCCCTTTCTTGTTTGACGATGACTTATCCGACTACGTCAATACGAGTACATTTTATCCACAGAGCCCTTTCTTGTTTTCTCACAATTCTACATTCTACCCGACGCCATCAATTAGTCTAGTTATGTTTATAAAGTCTGGTCGCCTGCAGGTCTAAACTCTAAACTAAAAACTACCGGTACTTGTATGTAAAGACATTATTGTCTGGCATTATTTTTCTCACCTACCACCCCCAACCCTAAATTATCATTTAGTAGATCTTTATTCCTCAACAGCACAAATCAAACATAAATAAAACAAACAAAAAACAACAACACGTGAAAGCAACTGTTTTGAACCAGTTACACAGGTGGAAAAGTTAATATATTTTGTGTATGTTCGCCAAACATTTTATGATACGGAATCAAGGTCTGACAATTATGCACTATTTTTTACTGCTCATATTCGAACATTAGAACGGAGGAGTAGCCTACGTAGGCTAAATCTTGCTTTCATCAGTAACCATCTTTTTTTATCCATTTGGCATACTATGGGGAACGCGTGGCCAGCAGGACGCGTGGCCAGCAGGTTTCCTGTGCCACGGCATACTAGGGGATTGTATAGGCCTAGCTAGTAGGCTACACAATGCCCATCCGTCTATCGTTAAAAAAAGCCAGGTACCCAATCAGAGCTGAAGGAACTCAGGGACACCATCCAGCGCCCGGGGGGGGGGGGGGGACTCCTATCTTTTACCAGGATTCTAACCTAGGATGACGTCAGAGCGCGCGCCGCCGCTACACCACCCTGCACGCTGCTTCACTGGTCCTGTAGAACAACTTGGTCTGACGGGATATACCTTCCTACTCACAATTGTACTTACCAAATGAGATCGGGGACCTATTATCACCCCACACCGCCTTGTAGTCCTTGCGTGTGTTTGTGTGTGTGTGTGTGAACACTTTAGTTATTTTGTTATGCCGTGTAGTCGTTCAGTAATAGTGTAGGCCTACCCCCGGATATAATGCTCCTTGTCCTTGTAACTACAAAAGATTGTCTACCGGCTTCATATTCTCTTCTCCATTGTTAAACAACATTCCCTAAACAATGGGCGATGCCCTAAACCAATATGTTGTTTTATGGGGGAATCGGAGAAATCCTGCCTCCCCTATCTCTCTCTCTCTCTCTAATCTAACTCTCCTCTCCAAAGCACGCCCCTCCCTTCCTCCCAACCCCACCCTAATCAGCAACACGCCACGGGGGCGATAAAGTCGATTCCCCTCTATCCCCGTTTGGTGTGTACGTCTCTACGACGACGGTGGTGTGTTCTTCTGTGCGTGCGCGCGGTCGCTGGCGTGAGCATGGGAGGGGAGGCGGGTTGCATGAGGTAGAAGGGAGGGAGGGAGGAGAGAGAGGAGAGTATGTCGTGCGCGCGAGTTGTATGGGGGATCAGTCACTAGGACAGACACTGAGAGGCGTAATCTTTCATCCAAGGAGGATTCTTGTTGTCTTCAAGAAGTTTTTATTGGGATGTTGGAACTTAAAACACCCCCAACTTGAGGGCAGTAAGGCAGAATCTTGACAACTTCAGACGAAAACCTTATCTGACACGCGTATATCAACTGAAACAGTAGACCTCTTGTCTCAATACTTTAAAAGAAATCTACCCTGATGTCCCTGACTGATCAAATACAATTAAAATATATCTTTTCTTTTCAGGCAGTGTTCGAAGACCCAATTTACCAGTTTACGTAACACATTCTTCGAGAGGATTGTGTGGCCAGAACAATGCATAGCCTCCCCCCCCCACCCCCACCCACATACACAACTATTGTCAAGTTACTTGCACCGTAGCTGTGTGGAATCAGAGTCACCATACAGACAAAAGGGGGAGAGGGGGAATGGGAAGTAAACCGGCTGGAACCCGTGATGATTGAAGTGACAGTCCAAGGTGAGTTTCTACTCGACCACAATTCTCCCGGTTGGTTTCAAATCACAACATCGATCATAATGTAATTTAAACAAAGCCATGAACCACTTACCTGCAGGGTATTGGACTTGACAAAAACTCTGTAAGGAAAAACAAGAAGAAGAAAAAACAACAATCAGTACAAATTCGTTTAAGACATGAATGGGTTAGTTAAGTAAGGTTGGAGGATTAATTATGCATCATAGGTTTGTTTTGTATTGCGGGTTATTTGTGGATACGATTGGTTATGGATTATGAGTTCGTTTTTTAATTACGGGTTAATTAAGGATTATCTGGGATAGCAATGGTATTTGGGCTGCTGTTGTTTTTTTTTTTTGTGTTAATTCTTAGTTATTGACTAAGTTTGTTTTTTATTTAGATTACGCATTAGTTATCAATTACCAATAACATATTTTATACAGCGCTATTTAACAGTTGGTCTTAGAATGCGTGTTACACGCTACCCCTATATAATTATAATAATAATTAATAATAATATTTGTATAGCTCTATCAACAAACATAATGTAAGCTCAGAGCGCATTTAACATACAACTATGAACACGGACATTACTCTAGGCTAGGAGACAAAGCTAACTGATGATATAAAAAAAATCAAATAAATGTAACATGAACTGACCCAACCTATAAGTAAGACAGTAGCGGTCTAAAACATGTTCAATGTTAACTAAGGTAAATGTAACATGAACTGACCCAACCTATAAGTAAGACAGTAGCGGTCTAAAACATGTTCAATGTTAACTAAGGTAAATGTAGCATGAACTGACCCAACCTATAAGTAAGACAGTAGCGGTCTAAAACATGTTCAATGTTAACTAAGGTAAATGTAGCATTAGCTGACCCAACCTATAAGTAGGACAGTAGGGGTCTAAAACATGTTAAATGTTAACTAAGGTAAATGTAGCATTAACTGACCAAACCTATAAGTAAGACAGTAGCAGTCTAAAACATGTTCAATGTTAACTAAGGTAAATGTAGCATTAACTGACCAAACCTATAAGTAAGACAGTAGCAGTTTAAAACATGTTCAATGTTAACTAAGGTAAATGTAGCATTAACTGACCAAACCTATAAGTAAGACAGTAGCGGTCTAAAACATGTTCAATGTTAACTAAGGTAAATGTAGCATTAGCTGACCCAACCTATAAGTAAGACAGTAGCGGTCTAAAACATGTTCAATGTTAACTAAGGTAAATGTAGCATTAACTGACCCAACCTATAAGTAAGACAGTAGCGGTCTAAAACATGTTCAATGTTAACTAAGGTAAATGTAGCATTAACTGACCCAACCTATAAGTAAGACAGTAGCGGTCTAAAACATGTTCAATGTTAACTAAGGTAAATGTAGCATTAACTGACCCAACCTATAAGTAAGACAGTAGCGGTCTAAAACATGTTCAATGTTAACTAAGGTAAATGTAGCATTAACTGACCCAACCTATAAGTAAGACAGTAGCGGTCTAAAACATGTTCAATGTTAACTAAGGTAAATGTAGCATTAACTGACCCAACCTATAAGTAAGACAGTAGCGGTCTAAAACATGTTCAATGTTAACTAAGGTAAATGTAGCATTAACTGACCCAACCTATAAGTAAGACAGTAGCGGTCTAAAACATGTTCAATGTTAACTAAGGTAAATGTAGCATTAACTGACCCAACCTATAAGTAAGACAGTAGCGGTCTAAAACATGTTCAATGTTAACTAAGGTAAATGTAGCATTAACTGACCCAACCTATAAGTAAGACAGTAGCGGTCTAAAACATGTTCAATGTTAACTAAGGTAAATGTAGCATTAACTGACCCAACCTATAAGTAAGACAGTAGCGGTCTAAAACATGTTCAATGTTAACTAAGGTAAATGTAGCATGAACTGACCCAACCTATAAGTAAGACAGTAGCGGTCTAAAACATGTTCAATGTTAACTAAGGTAAATGTAGCATTAACTGACCCAACCTATAAGTAAGACAGTAGCGGTCTAAAACATGTTCAATGTTAACTAAGGTAAATGTAGCATTAACTGACCCAACCTATAAGTAAGACAGTAGCGGTCTAAAACATGTTCAATGTTAACTAAGGTAAATGTAGCATTAACTGACCCAACCTATAAGTAAGACAGTAGCGATCTAAAACATGTTAAATGTTAACTAAGGTAAATCTTGAAATGATGAGTTTTTAAGTTCTTTTTCAAAGTATTCAAATAAATCGATTAAGTATGTTTTGAATTTTGTTTTGAAAATGTCGAATATTGTCCGCTTGTTTAATTGTGTTTCGGAAGTTCATTCTACCACAGAGATGTTGGGAGTTATGGATCGTGAGTTTAGTTTATCGATTAAGGGTTACTCGCAAGATTAGTGGTGGGGGCGTGAGGTTATCGGTTAGTTACGGGTCATTGTTTGTGAGTTAATATCGAACAGAGATATATTAAAGTCAATTTAAACGTGATGTTTTATTTCAGATTGAAAACGGCAGTGAATGAAAATGTATTTCTCTTCTTGTATCGGCAATGAACAAAATAAAAGCATTAAAATTTCTTTGTTTCTATTTCTGTTTTGTGTTATCTTTTGACAGAAAATTAAAATTAAACGAAGGTCCATAAATGTTTTAATCAAATAACAAAAAACACGTACATTTCGAACTAGGGCGCACTAAATATATTTTTTAAACTTTCGTTAGATGTATTTAGTCACAAATAAAACTAGTCTAATCTAGTTTTAAATTTTTTCTAACGGAGAAATTACAAACTCGGGAACGGATTGACAAAACGTATTAAAAGAAAGAATCAAAAAAGGTCAAAATTGTAAAAAAGATTAAGATTTAAAAATAAAAAGATATTTTTTTTTCAATATCTAAACAAAACGGGAAAAGTTAAATAGATTTTCCCAAGTAAACAAGAAGAAAGAATATTTCCCAAAATATTGCTGTGACTAACTGCAATAGTCTTATTTTATTTTCGTCGCCGACGAAGTAATTACCAAAAAAAACTAAGTTTTCCCAAACACGCGAGGACGCTGAAAAAAAATCAGCTTGGTTTCCCCTAAACATTCCCTAACCAAATGTGAACCACGAATACATATTCAAATATGTCACCCCTCACCTTTATTTTTTCTCCTTAGCCTCCCAACCTAAATCTGCTGTTTTTTTTTCATATTTGTTTCAAATATTCTAAATACACACAAACACACATACACAAAGTCGTAAAATGATTTTTTTTCGTTCAGGAACTCCAGGGCGTATAGATTTAATCTGCTACACAAACATACGTCGTCGTGTGAGACTTAACACACTGACTGCTGACTTCGTCGTGTACCACTGAAACCTATTCTTCTAATCCTAACAGACTGACCGTACATCTATGCACTGACTGCTGACTCCGTGTCGTTGTCGTCTCCGTGATTAGAATAACCGAAGAAACTCAAAGTAGACACATACCCGATACTACTCGTCTGACAATGGAACAACAAAGAAGCCCTCGACTAAGCTTACTTGCCATACGAAGAATGTATAGAAGAAAAACCCAGAAGGCATGAATGGCCAGTTCCCCCCCCCCCCTCCCGTTACGGTCTTGTCAACTTAACCAGGCCAGTGTCTTCTGGTCAATGGGCTTGTAGCCAGGCCACCATTGTTACATTGTTTCATTCTTCCTTTTTTTTCAAGGGCAGGGCCAGGCTAACTGATGCCCGCGGGCACGTACTATTATTTCCGTGTCCATCATCATTTAGAGTAGCTGTTAGAGTGGCGTGCCCTTTTGTATTTTGCCCCATGTAGTTCACTCCCCCTTTCCTTTTTATATAATGTTGGCCCCAATGGTGGCTCGAATAGCGGTCACGAAATATGCAGAATAACCACATACGTTATTCTAAAATAGACTCAGTATAAACAAGAAGATAAAACGCTAAATATCTTCTTATTCTATTGTCCTGTAGATCTTAATGGAACTTGAAAGCTGAAACCCTAACAACAGTGTCTACCTAAATAGCTCTGCTAATCTATTGCGACGGGCGTTTTTACAACTGAACTGAACTACCACGATTTTGTAGCATTGGTTAACGAGACACTTGACAGCTTAACTCTGGCCATTTCACATCAAAGTTCCTTTGAAAGAAAATGAAAAGGTCAATACAAATTCAATGTTAAGTCAACAAGGAACTGAGGGTTGATATTCTCATGGTGAAAAACACAACGATAAAAAAAATAATAACACGTCTTTTGCCTATGTGACGCATCTGATGTCTATTTACAGAAGTCCGCAGTGCCGTCGAGAAAGTCTGATCCTTGAAAGAAATGAGACACCCGGCAAATTCACTTTGAATTCGGAGACGTCATGTTTCGGGTTAGCAGTGCTGTACAATCTATCGTGCAGTGGTGGAAGACTCATTGTCCCACCCCCACCAGCTAGTCTAATGGAATATGGAATAGGGCCTACACAGGTTGGACCGTCACGTAAATGCTCCAGAAGAGATCAAAGCAGAATTATTGGAGCCTTTGTTCATTTCTGCGCTTTCACACTAAAGGCACTTGCACAGAACAGCCATGCCATGATCAAGCTATAAAATGTAGCAACGCACATGGGTGGGTGAGCACACGTGATCAAAGCGCTCATACTGTACCACTGCTTGACTCCAGGTCAACGCAGATGTAACGACAAGCAGGGCTCTTCGTGATACTGACTTTTGGTAGAAGGACACACACAGAAAACTACCGTTGGAAACTACTCGAGCGGAAAACTTGCTCACTGCGGTGGCGACATAGGAGCCATGTTGATGTAGGGATCTACGGGGTACATTGACATATTGTTACGAGTAGATTTATTTCCATATTTTATTGGTTCTGTTATTATTAACTAAAGTTAAAATGAAATAATCTTAAACCCGAAATGTTTCCGTGTTAGGAATAAAACATGCATATGTCTAGACACTACGTGATAGCTATAAAATACGTCATATGCACGAGGGTGGAATACCGTTGTTTAGTTCTAGTTTGGGCGCTAATGTGTGAGGACTGTTTTTGACCACTTTCTTAAAGATAGGATTACGGCTGAACTCATTATAGAAGAATCTCAACTGATTAAGTTTCATTATATAATACTGGTACATGTATTCTGTGGTATTGTTATATTTTATCATCTCAACTTGTTGGAATAAAATTGTGTTCAATTTCAAACAGGATTGTGGATTTCCTATATATTAAGGTACAGTTTATCTAAATCACTTTATACACAAAAGATTCATATCGCGACGAGTCAAATAAACATCAAATCTAATTCAATAACATCAATATAAATTCTTATACAACCTTGTGAGATCCAAGATGGATATGAATCAAAAGAATATATAATAATACATTACTAAAAATATCATCTAACGTCAGTAGCTGATTTCGCACGTGACAAAAGATTGGGGGCTCAAGTCCTGGATCTAAAGTTTGTATGTATAGGAATTGAGAATATACAACTGTTTTAGTGAAAACGATTTACAACAAATATTTATTCAAATTCTGTCTACGTGGGAGGCACTGTCTGTGTTCGGACATACTGTTTTCAGCTTTGTACACAATCATCTTAAAATTTATCTTCTACAAATTAACAGTGGTGTAAAATATTTCAAAGGACTTTATGAAAGGTAAAGTTGAAATTTTTTATCTTCTATTTACGTCATTAATATAAAACATGGCGGAAGCTAATCTTACGTTGGAGCAATTGAATATTTTTGCTATCACGTCAGAACAGTTAACTAGCATGTCACTAACCCAGTTAAAAGAGATGGCAAACTCTCTGGGAATAGACATTACTGAAGTTACACCAGTAAGGAGTAAATTGATTCAAGATATTAAGGACTGTTTGAAAAGACATGGTAGAATGCTTGAAGAAAATACTATGAATAATGAAGAATCAGTGGTTCTCAATGTATCAGAAACCATGAAAACAGACATAAATAACCATGAATTTAAAATGAATGTAAATGAACTAAGTGCGGACATGAAATTCCAGTTAGAAATGAAGAAGTTAGAATTACAGGTACAATTACAATTAGAGGGTAAAAGAATAGAAGTACAATTGAAAGAGAAAGAATTGGAAAAAGAAAGAATCGCTAGTAATGAAAGGATTGAATTGGCAAAGTCTCGTTCGTCAACTCATACGATTCAGGAAACAAATAATGTGGAACTATATAAGTTTAAAAAGCATGTCCCAAGCATGGAGAACATGGACATTGATGAGTTCTTTATGGTCTTTGAAAGAAACTCGATCGATTATAAATTTCCGGAAGATAAGAAAGCAGTACTTTTACGTTCAGCTCTAACAAAAGGCAAGGCTCTAGATGTTGTATTGAATTTGACTCCAGAGGAATGCAATGATTATGAACTAATAAAGAGCAGAGTACTATTGAGTTATGTTCTAACTCCAGAAAAGTATCGAAAGTTATATCGTGAGTACAAGAAGGAACCAGAAGTTTCACATGTTGACTTCCTGAGATTAGAGAAAAAGTATTTTGATCGATGGTTACGTTCTAAGAATGTGAATAAAGATTATGAGAAACTATATAATCTCATACTGATGGAGGATTTTACTGAGAAGATTCGCACTGATATAAAAGTTCATTTGGCTGATCGTGGTATTGAAATAGCAGAACAAGCAGCAGTTAAAGCCGATGAATACGTCATTATTCACCCGCATAGCCATTATTTTCAAAATGACAGAACAAGTTTGAGGACTCAAAACAGTAATACAGAGAGAAAGTTAAGATCGACAGAGGATAAAAGTAAACAAAAAGCCGATAAACAAGAGAATTCAAGTTTTGTACAAAAGAGAATTACCTGTACATTCTGTAAGAAAGATGGACATATAAAAGAGAATTGTTGGAGTCTACATAAAGAGAAAAGACCCATTAAAAACAAGAACAACGTGGTTTTATCACACATCGCCGTACAAACTGAAACTCACATAAATAAAACTGCCCACAAAAGAATTAAAGCTGATAGAAAGACATTTGATGTTAGTCATGAGGAGATGGCGAAACACGCATGTCCAAGTTGCTCAAAGTCGGAAAAAGTCTTTGAAATGAAGACCGAGGCTATTGAACATTCTAGTTTCAACTCCAAAGGGAGTGTGACAGATGAACAATCAGTAAATAAAACGTTTACTTATGGAGGCAGTAGTGTAGCAAGAAACTCAGTAGGCAGAGAACTACCCGAGTGCATGCTATCGGATGTTAGCGAGGGCTATGTGTCACCTATAGATAATCAAGCTAGAGAACGGAAGATTAAAATTCTACGTGACTCCGGTGCTGATATATCTCTACTGTTGAAGAATACTGTACCAACGTCGAAATTGACTCATACAGGCCAGTATGCCTTAATCAGTACTATGGCTGGAACACTCACAGCACCGTTACATCGTATACAGTTGAAGAGTAATTACTTCACTGGATCTGTTATTGTTGGGATAGTGAAGAAATTTCCCTACAGAGGCATTTCATTACTTTTAGGAAGTGACATTGCCAAGAATCAGGTACATCCTGTACTTAAAGAAACCAAAGACTCTGTTCAGTGTAGGAATACTGAAAATTCAGTATGCGTTATCACCAGAGCTATGGAGAAACAGCAGATGGCTAATGAATCGACAAAGAAACCGGAACCAACACCAGAGATTGACTTGCAAGCAACCTTCATGGCGGATGTTCTAGGTGGTCACTCAAGTCATACTGATCAAAATAATTTGTCGCCTAGACAACTACTCATTCTTGCTCAAGGCAAAGATCCAGAGATTGGGAAGCTAAAAGAGGAAGCAAAGAATGAAGGAGAGTTAGAAACAATGGCCGCAGGTTATTACCTGAGGGACGAGTTGTTAATGAGGAAATGGAGAGGGAAAGAAAACGACGATGAAACATGCAGCGAAGTACATCAAATCGTGGTACCCAATGTTTACCGCAAGGACATACTACATATGGCCCATGATTCACCGTATGCTGGTCACCTAGGGATTCAGAAAACCTTCGATAGGATTCTTCCATATTTCTTCTGGCCTGGCCTACGTCGTGACGTCACATCGTTTTGCAGATCATGTCATGTCTGCCAGATGGTCGGCAAGCCGAATCAGACCATTCCGGTAGCTCCTCTACGACCCATACCAGCATTCTCAGAACCCTTCAGTCACATCATTATAGACTGCGTCGGTCCGTTGCCTAAAACTAAGGCTGGCCACCAGTATCTGTTCACTATAATGTGTTCGGCAACGAGATTTCCAGAGGCTATTCCTCTACGTAGCATCAATGCCGACAAAATCTCTGATGCACTTATCGGATTCTTCACCCGATATGGTCTTCCGAAAACCGTGCAGTCAGATCAAGGTTCAAATTTCACATCGAAATTATTTCGCCAAGTCTTAGAACGGCTGGGTATTCGTCATGCAGTATCGAGTGCATATCATCCACAGAGTCAAGGCGCACTGGAACGATACCACCAAACATTGAAGAATATGCTCCGTACTTTCTGTTTCGAGCATAACGACGACTGGGATCGTGGTATTCCCTTCGCACTCTTCGCAACCAGAGAGGCTGTACAAGAATCTCTTGGTTTCAGTCCCTTTGAACTGGTATTCGGACACACAGTTCGTGGACCACTAAAGCTGTTACAAGAGACATGGTTGTCATCCACTGAAGACACTGGTCTACTGACATACGTGGAAAATTTTAAAAATAGACTGTATAATGCATTAAAAGTTGTCAGATCTAATCTTTTGCAGGCACAAGACAAGATGAAGGTCTATTATGACGTCAACGCAAGAACCCGTATCTTCCAACCTGGTGATAAAGTTCTCATGCTGACGCCACTGTCTGGTCAACCCCTGAGTGCCAAGTTTACAGGACCCTACGAGGTTATGGCTAAGCTTAGTGAGGTTAACTATCTTGTAAAGACCCCTGATAGACGGAAATCGCAACGAGTGTGCCATATCAATATGTTGAAACCATACATTACCAGAGAAGAACAAAATGTTGTTGCCTCGGTAAACACTGTTATTAAAGTCGGGAATAATTCACCCGAAATTGAGCGTGAAGTGGCAGAAAGCAAACTGCAAAATACAAAGGCTCTGAAAAACCTAAATGAAAAATTGGCACATTTACCTGATTGCGAACAATCCGCTATCAAAGGTCTAATTAATGAAAATATCCATTTATTTGGAGATGTACCTAGTAGAACTAGTGTAGTTAAGCATGATGTTATTTTAAATGAAAATACTAAAGCTATTAAACAACATCCATACAGGTCAAATCCTATCCAGTTAGAATGCATCCGTAAAGAGGTTCACTACATGCTTGACAATGACATTATTACACCTAGTAGTAGTGACTGGTCTTCCCCTTGCGTATTGGTACCTAAGGCCGATGGATCCATGAGGTTTTGTGTGGACTACCGTAAGGTAAACAAAGTGACAAAAACTGATTTTTATCCAATACCAAGAATCGACGATCTAATAGATCAAGTGAGTAATGCTAAGTTTGTGACGAAAATTGACCTATTGACGGCGTATTTTCAGATTCCACTGACGGAGAGGGCTCAGGAGATATCATCGTTTGTAACCCCTGACGGACTGTACAAATTTAAGGTCATGCCCTTTGGTATGGTTAATGCACCCTCTACTTTTCAACGGTTAATAAATACCATTACTCAGGACATTCCTAAATGTCATGCATACCTCGATGATATTGTTGTCTTTAGTGACGATTTTAAATCTCATTTAGATCAACTACATTTGTTATTTACGAAATTGACTCATTCTAATCTCACCATTAACTTGACTAAGAGTCAGTTCTGCCATGCAACCATCGAGTATCTAGGTCACATGGTGGGAAATGGTTTGGTAAAACCATTAAATGCAAAGGTTAAGGCTATTCGTGAGTTCCCTGTTCCTGAAACCTGTAAACAACTCCGTAGTTTTCTCGGGATGGCGGGGTACTACCGTCGGTTCTGTCAAAATTTCTCAACCATTGCATGTCCATTAACAAATCTATTAAAGAAGAATTGCACTTTCAAATGGTCTAATGAATGCCACCAGGCCTTTGATAAATTAAAAGATGTTCTTTCTGAGGCACCTGTATTAGTAACACCCAATTACAGTAAACCCTTTAAAATTACCGTTGACGCGTGTGATACAGGGATGGGAGCGGTCATTTCCCAAAAGGGTGATGATTCACTGGAACACCCGATTAGTTTTTACTCTAAAAAATTTGATAAGCATCAAAGAAACTATAGTGTGATAGAAAAGGAACTTTTAGGATTAATCCTGGCATTGAAACATTTTGATTTTTATATCAATGGTTCTCCATATCCAATTGATATTTTAACTGATCATAACCCTTTAGTTTTCCTTTCCAGGGTTAAACAGAACCAAAGAATTATTCGCTGGAGCTTATTCCTCCAAGCATATAATTTAAATGTGTTATATTTACCAGGTAAACAAAATGTGGTCGCTGAGACGTTGTCGCGCATGTAACTGGTAAACCAGAAGATGAAAGTCAGTTTCTCATTAAATGTTTTCTTTTATGTCATTCATTGTATTGATTAACATTTATATTATTGTAAATATGACAATAAATAAACTATGTTTTGAAATATTGCAATATGAGACATTACAGAACAAAACTTCAAATTCTACTAGAAACAATCATACGTTGTAAGGTAAAAGGTAACTATTGCATACAGCAATTGCACACACACCGGTATTTAACTTGAATACATCCACACTTGTGTTTGTTCAATTGATTATTGATGTGTTTTGAAAATTGTTTGTTTCTATGTCGTCATGTTATAATTTGGATGTCTTATTTTATGCTATGTAAAAGCTAAATCAGCTGAGATTATAACATTTTTTTTTTTAAAATATTCTTGATGTCATAATTGAGACATCATAATAATCATATAATAACTGAAAATCATTAGTTAATGATACAGTGATCGGTTATAAATAAATTAAATTTTCTAAAGAATTATCTATCAATTATTAATCGGTTCCACTTATTTGGGTAATTCATATCAATTCTGTGGGAATTGGTTATTGGTGGTAATAGTTTTATGGTCAACGTTGTACACACAATAATCATAATTGTAAATATTAATTGATAAATAAATGTTTAATTAATAATCATTGATAGAATAATGTGATAAGGGATTCCATAATAGCGACTTTGTTATTAGGGGAATATGTAAATAATATATGGTTCATTTTAATCTTAAAAAGATTGTCCAATAGTCAATTAAATCTTACGAATAGTTTGGGAATTCGGTTCATTTTATGGGTACTCTACAAAGAATTCCATACTTAACGCTGTCTGTAATTCCTTTGTGTCTTAAGGGGGGGCGAGTGTTACGAGTAGATTTATTTCCATATTTTATTGGTTCTGTTATTATTAACTAAAGTTAAAATGAAATAATCTTAAACCCGAAATGTTTCCGTGTTAGGAATAAAACATGCATATGTCTAGACACTACGTGATAGCTATAAAATACGTCATATGCACGAGGGTGGAATACCGTTGTTTAGTTCTAGTTTGGGCGCTAATGTGTGAGGACTGTTTTTGACCACTTTCTTAAAGATAGGATTACGGCTGAACTCATTATAGAAGAATCTCAACTGATTAAGTTTCATTATATAATACTGGTACATGTATTCTGTGGTATTGTTATATTTTATCATCTCAACTTGTTGGAATAAAATTGTGTTCAATTTCAAACAGGATTGTGGATTTCCTATATATTAAGGTACAGTTTATCTAAATCACTTTATACACAAAAGATTCATATCGCGACGAGTCAAATAAACATCAAATCTAATTCAATAACATCAATATAAATTCTTATACAACCTTGTGAGATCCAAGATGGATATGAATCAAAAGAATATATAATAATACATTACTAAAAATATCATCTAACGTCAGTAGCTGATTTCGCACGTGACAATATACAAATGAATTGACATACCGGGGGGGCTCACGTCCATGGAATCGGCTTTTATGAGATCTTTTCCCCAATGTTGTCATTGTGGAATCTGATACGTTTCTGTCCATATTGATCTGTCCTTCCACCCCCCCCCCTCTCTCACAATGTTTACCTGTTTCTCTTCCTAAGCAATCTGATCAATACACATATTTATTGCATGCGTTTATAACATAATGTTATTTACCCATTTGTTTGTTGTTGTGTCTAGTTGAATGTTTATTTCCACTCAACCACAAATAGTTGCCAAAAAGGGACTAAGTTCTTCTACATAAAGAGCTGACACTTACATTGGCAGACACTGGCGGTGTTGCTTGTATTGGGCATTGGGGCAATATAGGGATTACTTGTATTGGCCATAGCGGATATACTTTATTGGCAATAGAAAATTAGCTATACTGGCAAAAGCGGATCTTTTGTGTGTGTGTGTGTTGGCAAAAGCATATTAGTTTTATTGGCAATAGCGGATTGGTTGAGTTTGGAAAAAGCGTATTGATTTTTATTGGCAATAGCGGATTGGTTGAGTTTGGAAAAAGCGTATTGATTTTTATTGGCAAAAGCGGATTGGTTGAGTTTGGAAAAAGCGTATTGATTTTTATTGGCAATAGCGGATTGGTTGAGTTTGGAAAAAGCGTATTGATTTTTATTGGCAAAAGCGGATTGGTTGAGTTTGGAAAAAGCGTATTGATTTTTATTGGCAAAAGCGGATTGGTTGAGTTTGGAAAAAGCGTATTGATTTTTATTGGCAAAAGCGGATTGGTTGAGTTTGGAAAAAGCGTATTGATTTTTATTGGCAAAAGCGGATTGGTTGAGTTTGGAAAAAGCGTATTGATTTTTATTGGCAAAAGCGGATTGGTTGAGTTTGGAAAAAGCGTATTGATTTTTATTGGCAAAAGCGGATTGGTTGAGTTTGGAAAAAGCGTATTGATTTTTATTGGCAAAAGCGGATTGGTTGAGTTTGGAAAAAGCGTATTGATTTTTATTGGCAAAAGCGGATTGGTTGAGTTTGGAAAAAGCGTATTGATTTTTATTGGCAAAAGCGGATTGGTTGAGTTTGGAAAAAGCGTATTGATTTTTATTGGCAAAAGCGGATGTAATGCATTGACAGTAGTGGGCTGCTGCAAGAGGAATACACAGAAAACAATCCATCAGCGCCATAATACAGATATACATAGGTCAAATGATAATAAAGTCCATCCTGTCCATTTCTATGGAGTCCGTCTATGTCCGCTAAGGTGCGCACAACGACTGGAGCAATTTTAATTTTAGCATGGCATCAAAGACGTCATTTATTTTACACAGTTCAATAAAAGTACAATGTTCCCACATACACAAGCAGAACAAGAAAATATGTACGTAAGTTCATACCAGTGTAGAGCCTACAGGTATCAAGGCCGTAGCACGCTATATCCCATATTTTCGGCACCAACAGCAACTATTCTAATCAACAACTAAATTGCGTCACATTTTGTGAGTGTGTGTGTGTGTGCCATTCTCACATTTATCGCCAGAGACATGAGAGCCTCATTCAGACGATAATAAAAACGCCCGACTATCTGCCACTGAACAAACCAACCGGACAAGCCTCTTTAGAGCCCAGGTCATTCATTCTGAGCGGTCATCCATTCAGACATGTGGTCAATACACCCTTCTCTTAACGGACTTGTAAACAAAGGGCCAACGTCATCGGGTTACGGAATCTCCCGAACGCAATAGCACACAGACACAATAATCCACCCTCCAAAATCAATGCAGGCGATCCACGTATTTCCCTCAACATGTTGGGTAATGGCCGCTCTCGCCAGACAGACAAAGTTGTAACATATCAAATTAGCTTGTCTAGTCTCTCTCTTCGCCAGTGGAATCACTTCATTTCTGTCCAAATTAGAGAATAGAAAACGGCAAGCTTTTTGATTACCGTATTCTTTGCTTTATTATTTCACTCTCGGGGGTGTTTAGCCTACACACCCTGCCTCCCAAATTACCTGGGCCTCACTATCCCAGGAACGTTCACGAATGGTGGCGAACAGTCGACAGTAAATGTCCAGGAAATTGTTTTCATTCTGACTTCGGGTGAAAACATTGTTACGTATTACGACTATATAATATTATGCCACTGAAAAAGGTGGTATTCACCAAGCGTGTGTGTTTGTAATGTGTGTGTAACACGTTGGTGTCTGTGACCTATGTTTGTGTCATGCCCGTGTTTGTGTGCGTGTGTCAAGTCTGTGTGTGTGTGTATCGTCTTTTGTGTGTGTTGTGTCTGTGTGTATCGTCTCTTGTGTATGTGTGTTTTGTCTGTGTGTATCGTCTCTTGTGTGTGTGTTGTGTCTGTGTGTAACGTCTGAGTGTGTCACATGCCTAAGTGTGTGATGAATTTTGTGTATTAGTCTATATGTCTATGTATGTGTATCGCGTATGTGTGTGTGTGCTAGTTCTCTGTGTGTATGTGTTACATCTATGATCACGTGTTACGTCTGTGTGTATAACGTATGTGTCATTTCTATGTCCACGTTATATCTGAGCAGACTTTGTGTGTGTTGTGTGTGAGTAAGTAGGATTATGTTTGTAGGCTATTATATGTGTATGTGCTGTGGTATCTGTGTGAGGGAAGAAGCGTACATACTACGTATATAACACAGTTAATTATACACGTATAAAACACATTATGCCAACTAGGCCTACACTTCATTTAAGTCTAAATTAATTCAATAAGCGGCTAAAACTTTAGTCAATGGGATGCCTGTTGTTGTTTTGTGCCACGTGGCCAGAGCAAAGGACCAATGAAACGCAGCATGCATACGGGTGCACCAGGCGGCGCTGTACAGTGATGTTTTTTTTTCCTTTCTTTCTGTGTACGGCAACTGGGACATCATCGGAATACACGGGGTCAAAGGGGAAGTTAACAAATTGAGCGTCTGTCAATGATCGATTTCTTTTGTTGGAGTTCACTCCCTTACTTCATACCCCGGCGACTCGTCGCTGTATTATATATACAACTGGGCGAGTGGAGGGAAAATCGAGGAACAGAAGGGGTGGCGTCCACACAAGCTACAGCATCGAAAAACAACAAAAATCTGATAAGGAAAGAGGGGGAGGCGGAATAAATATAGTGATCCGGTTATGGAGCTGGTGATTTTCTTGTCTTGACAAATTACAGTGGTTTATTAACAGGAAGCTCGCGCGTGCAGATACAGGAGGGGCGCGTAACGGAGTGTGATAAAGCGATGTCGATATCACAAAATGCATACATGTTTAGACTCAGTCAGCATACTGAGATGTGCGCGCGCGGCGAGTGGCCAACGGCTCAACATATTGGTAGGCGTTCAAAATACAGCGCTCGGCTGGCGTACCAAAGGGTCCCGAGTTTGAATCCAGGTGGAGGCTCGGATTTGTCTCCGATTTTTTGTAGGGCGTCATTACGTCTACCCAGCTCTGATGGGTACCTGCCAATAGTTAGAGATAAGTAAAGACGTCATGGCATTGTGCTGGCCACACAATCTCTTTTGTATGCCGTGGCCGAGAAACTTTTGAAAGCGGCTCACATACCCTATATAGCATATATATCGAATTAACCTCAAGAGAATACTATTTGAAAGTAGCCCCCGTCCCACAAATCTTAACGGCGAGCATTGTGTGTGTTTGTGTGTGTGATGGGCGGGGTCACGTGAAGTTTTTTTACACCTAGATTTATGTTTATGGCAGGCTACCACCTACGTGCTATATGCTTTTAAACACCCCAATTGTATGATGTTTGTTCCACACCTAATGGTCCCTTAGTTATTAATTCATAAGAATTCAAACTCGCTTAAATCTATGGATGTATTTTTTTAAAAGTCCAAGAGAAATTTCGACAGCAGGAGGACATTTTTTTTTGGTTTTATAACTATTTATGCCAGTCATACAACCTAAACATACGATCTAGACTAGGTCTTTTTTTCCAACTGACTGGGCTAGTGGCATAACATCAATGGCACAAAGTGCCAACGGTTGCGCCCGGGCCGACTGATAGTGCCCCTAATAGGGGAGAGGTGGGTTTAGGGGGATTCAACACATGATTATGGAACCAATTATGTAGTTTTACACTCAACAACCTATCTATAACACTATAACACTATAACGAGCCCCAAAAAATAATAGAGTAAACAAATAAGGATTATAATGTAGGCCTAACAGCTTTGGTTGATCCTAGCAGTTTAGTCATGCGTAATATTAAAAGTAAGTACGTAAGTCACCCGCTTGAAGACCAAAACCCATAGAAAAGTGAAAGCTAGTGGCCACGTCATGCATTGAATTAGTAGCCTAGATTCAACCTCTCTTACACCATTCTCTCTTTCTCTCTCTCTCACTCTCTCTTTATATAGTTATGTACCTATGAATATATTTATGTAGTCCTATAGACCTATAGAATTACTGGCAAACATAAACAGGATTAAAGCGACGACGATCAAAAACATCAAGAGCTAACCCAATGATCACATGACCGTCTCCTACACGGCCCCACCCACCCAGCCTACCTCCTCCTTACATTTAATCCAAGGATCAAGATATTAGCACGCATGAAGTTCACCCACACACAGAGAGACGACTCGCTCGAGCTTCGTCCGAAGTTCAATCTTCAAATGAATCTACCGCCCACGAGTCTTGTCACTAAATTCAACTGCATGCACCCAATGCAACTTAGACAAGCATGACCGACCGACACACACACGGTGAATTTGGTGTTTTTAATAAGACCACACACAAGACCACAAAATGTTTTGTTGATCAAGTTTAAATCACTTTGTATCGGTATGCATTATGCATAACAAAAGAAGTACACATAACGGACTGTTTTGACTATTTTGTTTAGCGAAACTGGGCTGTTTTCGTATATTGTTATTTGTTTTTAATTTCGTTTTTATTCACTTATTTTTTTCGGTCAGGATACACAATGGGATTGTGCGACTAGCGATGAAGTGGGCGAAACAGTTTACAGACCCAGTTGTGGCCCTAACGGCAAAGACTTGGTCGTGGGCTTTAACAGCAAAGACTCGGTTGTGAGCTTTAACAGCAAAGACCCAATTGTGGGCTGAACCAAGACCACCGTAAGTACAGGCCTGTACTCTAACTGAAAATTTGATAGGATATATTGTTAGGCGCCACAAGTCTGCTGTCCAAATTTCAGCTCGATCGGACCACGGGAAGTGGTCGAAAAATCGAAGCCAATTTTTGCACCATTGCAGACAGACAGAAAATGCAACTTAAAATAAAGGGAGTAAAAACACTAGTTGTGGGTTGAATATCAAAGACTTTCACCAATTGATGCATTCAACCAACCAGATCAATACAGTACAATGATTTTAAATGCCAGCGTTTATGATAGTTTATCAATATTCGAGCCTGGCAAGTATGGGGTTGGGTGGGGTGAATTTAGGGAGGTTATACTATACTGTAACTATACGAACGTGAATTTAGGTAGGTTATACTATAATGTAACTATACGAAAGTGAATTTAGGGAGGTTATACTATACTGTAACTATACGAACGTGAATTTAGGGAGGTTATACTATACTGTAACTATACGAACAGAAACGTAAATATGAGAAAAATATATCATAGAACAGAACTACCAAACTAAAAACGTTTGAATCTATATCGTTTATTTTTTTATGGGACACATTATTTATTCTTTAATCACGAACAGGTGGTGGAGCTGACAGGATTGTGTAGACAGATACAATGCCAGGTAAACACCATCAACTTAACTCAATGCAGATTTAATCACCAACTCATTCTACTATACAAAAAAATACTTCTCCATGAAGCGAATAAACGTCCGGGAGCCAAGTCTCTTAGAATGAAGCGAGGCCACACACACAAAGGAGCCCCATAGGAGGCTCCCGGTCACGTGTATTCATGAGATCATTTCCGGCCTCCATCAGAGCGCTGTTAAAGCAAGAGCTGAATAATTATTGTTATGGCCGTTGTGTATCGTCTGCTGACTCGTACCAAATTTAACTTTAGACACGCCGCGTCGTAGACAGAGAGAGAGAGAGAGTGAGAGAGAGAGAGAGAGAGAGAGAGAGAAAAGACAAGTGACTTCTCGTATTCATCTGAAATGAAGCATATCAGTCGAACGAGAAAAGGAGCGAGGGGAGTAAGATACGGTCGTTTAGTGCTATTTATTTTCAAAGGCTACCACTTCGAATCGTTAAAGGTTTTATACTTTAAAGCTTATTACAGGGCTCTTATTCTAAAATGATTTCAAAATTTCCCTAAAACTTTTCCAAAAACTTCGTCTAAATAAATATGCAAACCAATATATATCTACACGTCCACTAAACCGGTAAGTGTAAATTGTGACAACGTTAACCGGTAGCACTAACTGAACTTTGAATGTGTGGGTTTGTTTTCATAACCTTTTAGGAACAGTTCTTGGATAATTTCCAGCTATTTAAAAATTAACCATATGAGTTAGGTATTATTTGGTGTTGTTATTGGAATAAATAATACTTTTTTTCTTGTTATTTTGTCCGAAATCGACAAACAGTCTCAAACTTTGGTCAGTTTTCCAGAACTTTCCCAAACATAAACAAAACAATTCAGTTTTCTCCAACATTAGAAGCCCAAGCCATGTAATACGATGGCAACATAAGCCCCACTAGAACATACCAAGTTGTTCATTTCATTGAATTAACAACAGCTAATAATACATTCTATCTATATTCATAAGATATTTTGAACACAACTTTGCACGGTTGTTCAGGGGAACTAAACCACACCAAATCAATAAATAATTCTGGCTGAGGCAGAAACGATTATCTCCCCACTCATGTATTTCTGTAGCCAATATATATTTTTTCTTCTTCTTACAGGAAACTGTAACTTGTGAGCCAATAAATCTCTCTAGCAGTTGGCGGTAATGGATTTCTGTGAAGACTTTCTCGTGCAGACTTTAACATTGCCAGCTTATTTTAACGTTATTATATCACTTGTTGTTTTTGTTAAATTTATGATTTCATTTTTTTTGTTTGGCATTGCCTATGCTTTTACTTTTATTGTTTTTCTATATCTATGTATACCGGGTACATTAAAACATGTTAAGGCAAAGTAAAAACATATATGTCGCAACTTTAACGGCGAGGAAAGGACAACCTGCCTTGGGACGAAAGGTATTTAATGTCGTCTTAATAGAATTGTTACATTTTGAAATACAACGTCACCAAAATAAATCTATTCATGTATTTAAATTTAACGTTGCTTGTTTTTGTTTGTTTGTTTCTCTGACTTGTTTATTGTCTTTGTTGTTGTGATGTTTATCTTGAATCTCGTATTTATCATAAATACTGACAATAAACGGTGACCCCCAAAAAATGTATCACCATAAATCCAAGTGTGACACTAGTGTGTGGATTCAAAACCTTTTTTTTCTATTAGTATTCGAGAAAACATTCTATTTTAGATGTCCACAAGTGCACGGCCAGACACAGACCTCGGGCCGTGAGATACACAACAATGCAATGTGCATTCTTATAATGGTACACATAAAAACCTAGCCACATTCATCAACAAGGGAAGGGATTTTTTTTTTTATTATTCAAACAACAAATAAGGGTCAACCCCGATATGCCCAGCTGACGCCGTGGTTTTCAGAAGCGGTGCTCATTGTAGGTTATACCCATTGGCCACAAGGAAGAAAACGTCCCGTCAGGCTCAAAGTGTTTTCCATTGTCCACGCACTCTTCCCCAAACAAGCGACTCTATTCAAGACCAGGTTTCTTTACTTCCAAAGGTGACCGTACGCTATTCGCCATTGTTTCATTCCCAACGCTATATATTTCATGCTTTTCGTAAACGGATAGGATGTCAGGATACACCGGTCTCTTCAGCAAGCCAGGTCCTTGCTGTCCAGCACACTACTAGGTTTTTGCTGTTCAGTCCACTACTGGGTCTTTGCAGTTCAGTCCACTTATGCATCTTGCTGTTTAGTCCACTTCTCTACTTGTGAGAAGGTAATGCAACGTTGAGAAACAAGATGCGGCCCAAAAATGAAAACACTGGAAATAAGTCTAGAATCTAGTCTTCTTTTTTTTCCACGAGAAAAAAAAAAGTAAAATAATAAGTTCAACAAGATCAAAACTTGTCAATTTCATATTGGCTGTTCCAACAACCTTACAGTAAACCATTTTATTTTTGCGCCCCCCAAGCGAAAGATGAGATGAGGATCTCCTGTCCGAGGCAGGACTTATCCCGTTTGAATTAAATCTTGGTGGCCGTATAAATCCTATTTCAATATTAAGCTGCCATTAGGAGAGCTTTGATTTAATTATGTCAGTTAAGCGACTTGAACTGCTATTGCAGCTATTATATTATTATTATTATTATTATTATTATTATTATCTCAGCAAAGCCCTTGAAATTATATATAAGTCCCCGAAGAGCAACGTTGGCTCTTATTTTGAGGAGGCTGTGTGCGGCAAAAGATTTATTGGCTGGGCAACTTTGAAAGGAAATTAAAGTTACATTGTGTCACACATGACGGTATTGAGGTCTATCGGTTCTAAACAAAACTTTGTTGTAATATTCGAGTCCAGTGGAAAGTTGGTTCGCCGGGTCGTAAGGTCAAAGAACTGGCAGGCGGGATTAAGGAAATATAGGAAAGGACACGTTCCACAATCTCCTCTTCATCTTCCACCTCCTCCAACAGAGACTAAGGGTTGCTTAGCTACCAAAGGGCAACCACCTCGTATGAAACTGAAGGTTATGTTTCGTCCACGAAACATACAAACGACATATCAAGTCTACTGTTATACTGAATGAATACTGTTAATGAATGCTTACACTTCGCGTCGCGGAAAACGTAATTTACACAAACCTCTGTGCTTGGAACAAAAAAATGTGATTTAGTGACTGATTTAGTACAGGAGAAACCAGGAGCTGGTGCTTGTCATAGGGGAAAAACACCATAGAATATCAATCAAAGTGAGACAGACATGTTTTGATAGAGTCGACGGGAATACGAGGGCTTTAAACACTCAAGGGATTACAAAAGAAAGACTCTATACACTATCTATACTCTATAGCAGGGGTCGGCAACCTTTTGCTAATGGTGTGCCAAACTAGGATTTCTAAATCATTCAGCGTGCCAACAGCCGAAATGCCAACCTGCTCTATTATATTTGTTTTATTATTTTTTACAAGACTAATTTAACTCTGTGACAAGACCTAGGCCAAAAGCAAAGGAAATATATAGAGAAAGTCGTCAAAAGCTTTTTTCATGCTTAAAAGGATTATATCATCCTCTTTTTTTTTTCATTTATACCTACTACAATATTATATTTCTAAACATTCACAGTTATGGTAATTACTTTGTAAACATTATCAATTGGCTGTTAAGATGAGAATCAAGCAACTGATTGTATTGATTTTATTTTGTCCTCAGTTATTTTTTTTTATTTTTTTATTTTATTTCCAGTATGAGGCGCGGCGGAGTTTGATCTCCTTGCCCCTCCTTTGGGCCTACTAGGCATCGTATAGTTATGAGAGCCGTAGCTCGGGGGGTGGGGTAACTCAGACCTCCTACACAGTTGTGAAAAATCTAATCGCACAAGGCGGAGAAGATCTACACATTGTGTGAGGAAGCCAGAGTGATCGAACTTAGCCAAAAGGCCGAGAAGCGATATTTTCTTTAATTTGTTCCAATGAATATTGAATATGGAAGTAACATCGTTAAGATGAATTGATACGAAGTAATCATACAAAATGGGTAGTTAATGTAATGTTTCAGAAATGCGCATATAATTTTTAGTCACTTAATATTTATGTAATTTTCAAATAATTTTTTAACAGTTTGGTCATTAAAATGTTATAGGGCTAAGTTGTAGGCCCTTTAGTCTGTTTGTTTTTTTTAAAGAAAAATAAGAAACATAATATTAGAAATATTAGCGCAAATAAAACTGGCTAATTATTATTATCTCCCTTTATTTAAATGAAAGTTTCTACATTTGATTCAATAGAGATGCCAAACAAGTTATGTTTTGTAATATAACAAATATTGCTGACTATTACTGACTAATTATTATTTCTTTATATAATTCAACCATTATGGTATTCATTACAAGATTTAATAAGACAGATACAATTAATTTATGTTTAACAGTTGTAAATAAACATTTCCTGCATTAATTATTTGTCCAGTTCATCTTTTTAATATTAGCAAATAATGCTAATAACAGCATGATATTAAAAAGTGTCTTATAACTTATATTTATTAAATTAGTAAAAACTAATTTGGTTTTAGAATTACTTTTATTTATGTTTAATTATAGAAGATAAACATAGAAACTATTTTAAATGTAATTAGTCTGTATCAATTAATGAACGCCTTGTCTAGAATGCTCTCCACTAATTTATAATGGTAGAAACATATTTAGTAATTTCTGAGTAGCGCAGTGTAAGTGACCTCTTTGAATGCTTAACACAGTTAATACTGTTCACAAGTGTAAGTTGAACCAAAAGCTGTAAGTAGAGAGAATGAATGCCTGGCAGTAGAGAATAGCAGATGACTTTCCTAAGCATCTTCCTTCCAGATTTTCCCGCAAATTGGCATTTCGATGCCCATTGATTTTTGGATGCTTAAAATTCAACTGCCAGCGTTTTAAAATCGTCAATATCCCTCCACTAAAATCCATCCACATCTAAGAAGGTTGTAGTAAGATCCAGCCAGTTAGGCTTGATGTGGTATGAAAAGAATAGTAAAGTCTTGCCTTTGTTTAGAAAACTCCGCTTTGAGTGCTTCGAACTGTATACTAAAAAGACCAACTATATATCTTATTATATGCCTTAATAAAGGGAAGTGCATATAGTTAAATGTTTGAAAATTTGATTTCACTCAAGATATAAGGAAATCCATTTCAGTGATCTAACAGTTCAAGTGCTGTTTGACCCGTTCTGGTCAATGCGTTTAACTCACTGAAATGTGTCGCTTTGTCATTCAGAAACATCGGGTTCAAGGGTCAGTTTTCCTTATTCAAAACCGGAAAAAAAAAAAAAAAAAAACACACTTGGAGGTCTCTCGCGTGCCATTGAAAATAGCTCTGCGTGCCGCGTATGGCATGCGTGCCTTAGTTTGCCGACCCCTGCTCTATAGCATAGAGCACACCAATTGCATTTATAATTACATAAACATTCAAATCCCTTTACTTTACAATGTAAAACCACGCGTTAACGGCTTCATTTCTAAAAGCGGTGAAAGGAAAAGTTACAGACTTTTTACTCTGTTGTATTTTCACCGCTGGGATATAAACACGAAACAAAACATGAATTATTATGTCATGAACCTTTTCAATGTGCCAGAGTTGTGCATAATTCATCACAGAACACAACACCCGGGCAGTTCCATTCACTCATACACAGACAATAAATATATAATGCACTGACATCACATATTTTTCCAATAGTAAGAAAGTTATGTAAGTATGTATAGCTTTCAGAACAATTTGACTAACAGGGTAAGTGAAGTCAGTGTTCACGTGTTTCTGTGGCCCACGGCATACAAAGGTGAATCTTATGGCCAGTACAATGCCCAGCGGCATTACTCACCCCCCCTCCCCAGATAATACCAGGTACCCGGTACCCATTAGAGAAGGGTAGACTCAAGGACGCTCCCCAGCCTCCAGAATGGGGAACAAATCCTAGACTTCATCAGGATTTGAACTCGTGACCCTTTGGTAAAACACCTTGCCCTCCTTTTTGTTTCAATGGCCAAAATCTAGTTGTTGTTTTTTTCATGCCGTTGTTTTGAAATGCCCCCCATCACCTCCAGAAATGACTAAATTCCCCCCCCCCCCCCCCGCAAATCAACAGCACACTTTATTGGCGAAATATTGGTCAAACATAGCGCCGAGATTCAACTAGTATTATAGTGTGATCGTTGACAAAAATATCGGCAATGTTTAAAAAATAATCCTTTCTGTATTATTACCGCTCACTCGTCCGATTTCCATTTTTTTTCTCTTTTCTATTAGACCCAGTTTCTGGGTTGAATGTCTGGCCATACCTCTCTGTTGCCACATTGTTTCATTATAACGATTTATAATATATATGTACCGGTTTCTGGGTTGAATGTCTGGCCATACCTCTCTGTTGCCATATTGTGTCATTATAACGATTTATAATATATATGTACCGGTTTCTGGGTTGAATGTCTGGCCATACCTCTCTGTTGCCATATTGTGTCATTATAACGATTTATAATATATATGTACCGGTTTCTGGGTTGAATGTCTGGCCATACCTCTCTGTTGCCACATTGTGTCATTATAACGATTTATAATATATATGTACCGGTTTCTGGGTTGATTGTCTGGCCATACCTCTCTGTTACCATATTGTGTCATTATAACGATTTATAATATATATGTACCGGTTTCTGGGTTGATTGTCTGGCCATACCTCTCTGTTGCCATATTGTGTCATTATAACGATTTATAATATATATGTACCGGTTTCTGGGTTGAATGTCTGGCCATACCTCTCTTTTGCCATATTGTGTCATTATAACGATTTATAATATATATGTACCGGTTTCTGGGTTGATTGTCTGGCCATACCTCTCTGTTGCCATATTGTGTCATTATAACGATTTATAATATATATGTACCGGTTTCTGGGTTGAATGTCTGGCCATTCCTCTCTGTTGCCATATTGTTTCATTTGATTTATAATATACAAGCCGGTATGTGCCCGGTCCTCCGAACCGGCTAAAAGTTATGTTTACATACACTCTAACTACTCAGGCAGTTATAATGAGATTGCCCGCATGACCTACGACACGAATTTAAACGTGAGGTAATTTTTTATTTGCCCGCTACAACATAAATTACCCGTTAAAATCATTACCCATTATAACAATAAAAAAATTGCCCGCTATAAATTACGACGCAAATTAAAACGTGAATATATTTTGTTCTATTCATTGATAAAGAACATTCGACAGTACTTTTATTTTTTTTAATGATTGTTTGATATATTTTTTTACGACAAACATTAAGTCGCAGACCTATGTTGTGTTGTTTTTGTTTATTTGCTATTTATTTATTTATTGTTGCTTTGGAAGCAAACTTAGAATTAAATTTTCTAATCAACATGTAAAACAATCACAAATGACACCCATATGAAATAATGTTTATAAAACGTATACGACACGAATTAAAACTTTAAAAAGTTAGTTCCGGCAAATTAAACATTGCCCGGTAATATAAACATTGCCCGGTAATTTAAACATTGCCCGGTAATTTAAACATTGCCCGGTAATTTAAACATTGCCCGGTATTATAAACATTGCCCGGTAATTTAAACATTGCCCGGTAATTTAAACAATGGCCGTTACCAAGGCGGTAAGCCTAAAGGTGCCCAGTTCTCGGAACTGGATAAAATAACCCATGGAGTTATAAGCAATAGTCTTAAGCGGGGATAAAGTATTTTCCGATAACTTAAACCATTTAAATATTGCATTCTACAATTTACGACGCAAATTAAAACAAAATTGTGTTCCCTTCTTAAACGCATAAATACACAAAATTTGATGACGCCATATAATTATAAGCTTAAATATAGAGTGTAACCAGGACCACTGCGTTTAAATAAGCTTAGTAAGGCGTCGGTATTACTTCCCGAAACAGAAAAAAAATGCTAAATCTTTTTGCTTTGTCCTATGTTTGTAAAGTTTTAAATTATTAATTAGCTTTAAGTCATGTATTCACAGTGTGCAGCATTAAAGTAATGATAGATTAAGAAAATCAACTACAGTATTGGTAGTGTAAAGAATTTATGTTGTTTACGGCACGTAGACAATTTAAATATGAAGAAAATTTGTTCTTATCATTGAGATGAAAATCCATGCACATAGTTTGATGACGTCAATTTAAACATGAATGAAAAATGTCCCTTCATTGCTATAAAATCTATGCGCAAACTTTGATGACGTCATAAAAATAATCTCAGCGCATCCTTTTTTTTCTAACTTTGTGACGAAAAACTATAAAAAGTTGTACTGGCAAAGACAATGTGAATCAAAAGTTGTGTTTTATTCGCGTTTTTTTACCAAACTAACCACTGCGGTCATTTTAATTTTTTTAAAACCTTGACAGTGTTCACCGCCGTAACGCAAAGAATATTTGTAGCAAATTTCACGTTTTTATGTCCAGTATTTAAAAAGATTATGCGGTATGTACATACCCAGCCAGCCAGCCAGCCAGCCAGCCAGCCAGCCACATACATATTCCTTTTGAGATTTATATATATACAAGCCGATATGTGCCCGATTCTTCGAACGGGCTTTTTTTAGAATATGCTTGACACATTATAGTTTTTGAGTTTTGTTTTTGCAACATACATAAAGTAGTATGTTTTTTTTTGTGGTCAGTATTTTTTAAATTTATTTTTGTTTTGCACACTTTATTATACACCAATTCAATATACAACTAAAAAGGAAAAACAAATAATAACAATTTTTTTTCTTGCTCAAAGTATGACCACTATGATCGAATTTTGTGAGTTTATTGGGTAATTAAACTCTTTCTGTAAAACAGAACTCACATGTCTTTTAAAAAGTACTGTTAATTCGAAAATGATTGTTTGATATATTTTTTTGCTACAACATTAGTCGTAGATCAATAATTTTTTTTTTTTTTGTTGTTTTTGTTGGTGTTATTTGCTATTTATTTATTGTTGCTTTGGAAGCAAACTTAGAATTAAATTTTAAATTCAACAGGAATAACAATAACAACTGAAACCGATATGAATCATAGTTTATACAACGTATACGACATGAATTAAAACTTTAAAAAGTTGGTCCGGCAAATTTAAACATTGCCCGGCAATATAAAAATTTCCCGCTACATAGTTTATAAGACGTATACGATACAAATTAAAACTTTAAAACGTTGAGCTCGGCAATTTAAACATTGCCTGGCAATTGAAAAATTTCCCGCTACAAAGTTTATAAGACGTATACACAGAATAGGTATAGAACAGAATGCACAATCCTTATATACGCAGTCACTAAAAGTTACCATTTTCCGCAATGCAGCGGTCGCTAGAGACGCTACTATAGTAAAATGAGAAAGGATATCTACGTCTGCCATAAATATATACAATATATATAGGGCCTACATTATCTTTCATTATAGGCTTACTTTTATATAAATTTGACTTAATTACCCATTTTGTTTTGAACATTATATGATTAGGCCAATATGATGTAAAAATATTTATTACCCGGTACTGATTTGAAAAAAAAATGGCTTAGACGTAGCTCGGTACCGGTAACTAAATTGCTGCGGCTACCGGTACATAAATATATATACTTTTTAAACCAAAATAAACTTTTAAAATTATGAAGGGAAATAGGCATATAATTCATAATGAGTTAATATGAGGTTGTTTATGCTGTTGTTTATCCTTTATGGAGTCAGGAAAGCCATGCAGTTTGACATGCTCTTTTTTACGATAATCAGTCGTTTTCGCATCATTGTTGTAGTTTATTACACAACCGTTTATGCACATTTTGCCTGAAATATTAGCTTTGGGTGTTCGAACTTGTAGATTTGAAGAAAAGGACGTTGTAGGCTAAATAAGCATAAATATAGAGTGTAACCAGGACCGCTGCGTTTATATAAGCTTAGTATGGCGTCGGTATTACTGCCCAAAACAGAAATAAAATGCGATTGCGCATTCTGTTTTATACCTATTCTGTGGACATATACAACACGAATAAAAACGTGAAAGAATTTTTTATTTGCCAGATACAACGTAAGATACCCATTAAAACCATTAATCATTACCCATTATAACAATTTAAAATATCCCGCTATAAATTACGACGCAAATTAAAACGTGAATATATTTTGTTCTATTCATTCATAAAGTACATTAGCAAAGGTTGAAGCGAAGTTAATTAAAATGAATACGCAAAATTCGATGACGCCATAAAAAAAAAAAGACAACCAGCTATCCCTGCGCAAACTTTGATGACGTCATCCTGAAAAAAATCTCAACGCCATCTTTTTGTCTTATTTTTTTAGCGCGATTGATCGAAAAACTATAAAAAGTTGGAACGGCAAATTCAACATGAACCCAAAATATGTCGTTTTATTCGCGTTTTTTGACCAAACTGACCACTGCGGTCATTTTTATTTTTTTAAAACCTTGACAGTGTTCACCGCCGTAACGCAAAGAATATTTGTAGAAAATTTCACGTTTTTATGTCCAGTATTTAAAAAGATTATGCGGTATGTATATACCCAGCCAGCCAGCCAGCCAGCCACATACATATTCCTTTTGAGATTTATATATATAGTAGACAAGCCGTTATGTGCCCGGTCCTCCGAACCGGCTAAAAGCTATGTTTACATACACTCTAACTACTCAAGCAGTTATAATGAGACTGCCCACATGACCTACGACATGAATTTAAACGTGAGGTAATGTCTAATTTGCCCGCTACAACATAAAATTACCCGTTAAAATCATTACCCATTACCCATTATAACAATTAAAAAATTGCCCGTTATAAATTACGACGCAAATTAAAACGTAAATATATTTTGTTCTATTCATTGATAAAGAACATTCGACAGTATTTTTATTAAAAAAGAAAATGATTGTTTGATATGTTTTTTTACGACACGACAAACATTAAGTCGCAGACCTATGTTGTTTTGTTTTTGTTATTTGCTATTTATTTATTATTGTTGCTTTGGAAGCAAACTTAGAATTAAATTTTCTATTCAACATGTAAAACAATAACAAATGAAACCCATATGAAATAATGTTTATAAAACGTATACGACACGAATTAAAACTTTAAAAAGTTAGTTCCGGCAATTTGAACATTGCCCGGCAAATTAAACATTGCCCGGTAATATAAACATTGCCCGGTAATTTAGACATTGTCCGGTAATTTAAACATTGCCCGGTAATTTAAACATTGCCCGGTATTATAAACATTACCCGGTAATTTAAACCTTGCCCGGTAATTTAAACAATGGTTGTTACCAAGGCGATAAGCCTAAAGTTATAATGAGATTTCCCGCTTCACAGTTAATATATACGGCAATTAATAAAACCCCACCCGTTAAAAAGTTTATCGATGTATACGTCACAAATTTAAATGTGAATGACATTTTGTACGCCCGCTACAACCGAAACGAACTGCAACGTGAAATATTGCCCGCTAGAAACGAATTGAAACGTAAAATATTGCCCTCTAGAAAAGAATTGAAACGTGAAATATTTCCCGCTAGAAAGATTTTAATGCGTATACGCCCGCTTCAAACGAATTGAAAAAGCTAAAAGTTATGTTTACATACACTCTTACTACTCAAGCAGTTATAATGAGAATGCACGCAACAACTACAAAAGTTTATATTTCGTATACGACACGAATTAAAACGTGAATATATTTTGTTCTATTCATTCATAAAATACATCAGCAAACATTGAAGCAAAGTTAATTTTAAATGAATACGCAAAATTTGATGACGTCATAACGAAAAGCCGGCTAGCTATCTCTGCGCAAACTTTGATGACGTCATCCTGAAAAAATCTCAACGCCATCCTTTTTTTAATTTTTTTTAGCGCGATCGATCGAAAAACTATAAAAAGTTGGAACGGCAATTTTAACATGAACCCAAAATATGTCGTTTTATTCGCGTTTTTTGACCAAACTGACCACTGCGGTCATTTTATTTTTTTTAAAACCTTGACAGTGTTCACCGCCGTAACGCAAAGAATTTTTGTAGCAAATTTCACGTTTTTATGTCCAGTATTTAAAAAGATTATGCGGTATGTACATACCCAGCCAGCCAGCCAGCCAGCCACATACATACATACATATTCCTTTTGAGATTTATATATATACAAGCCGTTATGTGCCCGATTCTTCGAACGGGCTTTTTTTTAGAATATGCTTGACACATTATAGTTTTTTAGTTTTGTTTTTGCAACATACATAAAGTAGTATGTTTTTTTTTTTGTGGTCAGTATTTTTTAAATTTATTTTTGTTTTGCACACTTTATTATACACCAATTACAAATACAACTAAAAAGGAAAAACAAATAATAATAATTTTTTATTTATTTCTTGCTCAAAGTATGACCACTATGATCGAATTTTGTGAGTTTATTGGGTAATTAAACTCTTTCTGTAAAACAGAACTCACATGTCTTTTAAAAAGTACTGTTAATTCGAAAATGATTGTTTGATATATTTTTTTGCTACAACATTCGTCGTAGATCAATATTTTTTTTATTTTTTTTTTGTTTTTGTTGGTGTTATTTGCTATTTATTTATTGTTGCTTTGGAGGCAAACTTAGAATTAAATTTTAAATTCAACAGGAAAAACAATAACAACTGAAACCGATATGAATAATAGTTTATACAACGTATAAGACATGAATTAAAACTTTTAAAAGTTGGTCCGGCAAATTTAAACATTGCCCGGCAATATAAAAATTTCCCGCTACATAGTTTATAAGACGTATACGATATAAAATAAAACTTTAAAACGTTTAGCTCGGCAATTTAAACATTGCCTAGCAATTGAACAATTTCCCGCTACAAAGTTTATAAGACGTATACACAGAATAGGTATAGAACAGAATGCACAATCCCTATATACGCACTCACTAAAAGTTACCATTTTCCGCAATGCAGCGGTCGCTAGAGACGCTACTATAGTAAAATGAGACATGATATCTACGTCTGCCATAAATATATACAATATATATAGGGCCTACATTATCTTTCGTTATAGGCTTAGTTTTATATAAATTTTACTTAATTACCCATTTTGTTTTGAACATTATATGATTAGGCCAATATGATGTAAAAATATTTATTACCCGGTACTGATTTGAAAAAAAAAATGGCTTAGACGTAGCTCGGTACCGGTAACTAAATTGCTGCGGCTACCGGTACATAAATATATATACTTTTTAAACCAAAATAAACTTTTAAAATTATGAAGGGAAATAGGCATATAATTCATAATGAGTTAATATGAGGTTGTTTATGCTGTTGTTTATCCTTTATGGAGTCAGGAAAGCCATGCAGTTTGACATGCTCTTTTTTACGATAATCAGTCGTTTTCGCATCATTGTTGTAGTTTATTACACAACCGTTTATGCACATTTTGCCTGAAATATTAGCTTTGGGTGTTCGAACTTGTAGATTTGAAGAAAAGGACGTTGTAGGCTAAATAAGCATAAATATAGAGTGTAACCAGGACCGCTGCGTTTAAATAAGCTTAGTATGGCGTCGGTATTACTGCCCAAAACAGAAATAAAATGCGATTGCGCATTCTGTTTTATACCTATTCTGTGGACATATACAACACGAATAAAAACGTGAAGGAATTTTGTATTTGCCAGATACAACGTAAGATACCCATTAAAACCATTAATCATTACCCATTATAACAATTTAAAAATATCCCGCTATAAATTACGACGCAAATTAAAACGTGAATATATTTTGTTCTATTCATTCATAAAGTACATTAGCAAAGGTTGAAGCAAAGTTAATTTTAAATGAATACGCAAAATTTGATGACGTCATAACGAAAAGCCGGCTAGCTATCTCTGCGCAAACTTTGATGACGTCATCCTGAAAAAAATCTCAACGCCATCCTTTTTTTTATTTTTTTAGCGCGATCGATCGAAAAACTATAAAAAGTTGGAACGGCAAATTCAACATGAACGCAAAATATGTCGTTTTTTTCGCGTTTTTTGACCAAACTGACCACTGCGGTCATTTTATTTTTTTTAAAACCTTGACAGTGTTCACCGCCGTAACGCAAAGAATTTTTGTAGAAAATTTCACGATTTTATGTCCAGTATTTAAAAAGATTATGCGGTATGTACATACCCAGCCAGCCAGCCAGCCACATACATATTCCTTTTGAGATTTATATATATACAAGCCATTATGTGCCCGATTCTTCGAACGGGCTTTTTTTTAGAATATGCTTGACACATTATAGTTTTTTAGTTTTGTTTTTGCAACATACATAAAGTAGTATGTTTTTTTTTTTTGGTCACTATTTTTTTAATTTATTTTTGTTTTGCACACTTTATTATACACCAATTCAATATACAACTAAAAAGGAAAAACAAATAATTTTTTTTTATTTCTTGCTCAAAGTATGACCACTATGATCGAATTTTGTGAGATAATTGGGTAATTAAACTCTTTCTGTAAAACAGAACTCACATGTCTTTTAAAAAGTACTGTTAATTCGAAAAGTATTGTTTGATATATTTTTTTGCTACAACATTAGTCGTAGATCAATATTTATTTATTTTTGCTTTTTTTTTTTTTTTTGTTGGTGTTATTTACTATTTATTTATTGTTGCTTTGGAAGCAAACTTAGAATTAAATTTTAAATTCAACAGGAAAAACAATAACAACTGAAACCGATATGAATCATAGTTTATACAACGTATACGACATGAATTAAAACTTTTAAAAGTTGGTCCGGCAAATTTAAACATTGCCCGGCAATATAAAAATTTCCCGCTACATAGTTTATAAGACGTATACGATACAAATTAAAACTTTAAAACGTTGAGCTCGGCAATTTAAACATTGCCTGGCAATTGAAAAATTTTCCGCTACAAAGTTTATAAGACGTATACACAGAATAGGTATAGAACAGAATGCACAATCCCTATATACGCAGTCACTAAAAGTTACCATTTTCCGCAATGCGGTCGCTAGAGACGCTACTATAGTAAAATGTGAAAGGATATCTACGTCTGCCATAAATATATACAATATATATAGGGCCTACATTATCTTTCATTATAGGCTTACTTTTATATAAATTTGACTTAATTACCCATTTTGTTTAGAACATTATATGATTAGGCCAATATGATGTATAAATATTTTTATTGCCCGGTACTGATTTGAAAAAAAAAATGGCTTAGACGTAGCTCGGTACCGGTAACTAAATTGCTGCGGCTACCGGTACATAAATATATATACTTTTTAAACCAAAATAAACTTTTAAAATTATGAAGGGAAATAGGCATATAATTCATAATGAGTTAATATGAGGTTGTTTATGCTGTTGTTTATCCTTTATGGAGTCAGGAAAGCCATGCAATTTGACATGCTCTTTTTTACGATAATCAGTCGTTTTCGCATCATTGTTGTAGTTTATTACACAACCGTTTATGCACATTTTGCCTGAAATATTAGCTTTGGGTGTTCGAACTTGTAGATTTGAAGAAAAGGACGTTGTAGGCTAAATAAGCATAAATATAGAGTGTAACCAGGACCGCTGCGTTTAAATAAGCTTAGTATGGCGTCGGTATTACTGCCCAAAACAGAAATAAAATGCGATTGCGCATTCTGTTTTATACCTATTCTGTGGACATATACAACACGAATAAAAACGTGAAGGAATTTTGTATTTGCCAGATACAACGTAAGATACCCATTAAAACCATTAATCATTACCCATTATAACAATTTAAAAATATCCCGCTATAAATTACGACGCAAATTAAAACGTGAATATATTTTGTTCTATTCATTCATAAAGTACATTAGCAAAGGTTGAAGCAAAGTTAATTTTAAATGAATACGCAAAATTTGATGACGTCATAACGAAAAGCCGGCTATCTATCTCTGCGCAAACTTTGATGACGTCATCCTGAAAAAAATCTCAACGCCATCCTTTTTTTTATTTTTTTAGCGCGATGGATCGAAAAACTATAAAAAGTTGGAACGGCAATTTTAACATGAACCCAAAATATGTCGTTTTATTCGCGTTTTTTGACCAAACTGACCACTGCGGTCATTTTAATTTTTTTAAAACCTTGACAGTGTTCACCGCCGTAACGCAAAGAATATTTGTAGCAAATTTCACGTTTTTATGTCCAGTATTTAAAAAGATTATGCGGTATGTACATACCCAGCCAGCCAGCCAGCCAGCCAGCCAGCCAGCCACATACATACATACATATTCCTTTTGAGATTTATATATATATATGATATGATATGATATGATATGATATGTACCGGTTTCTGGGTTGAATGTCTGGCCATTCCTCTCTGTTGCCATATTGTTTCATTTGATTTATAATATATATGTACCGGTTTCTGGGTTGAATGTCTGGCCATACCTCTCTGTTGCCATATTGTTTCATTTGATTT
This sequence comes from Anisus vortex, assembly GCA_949126835.1. Lineage (NCBI taxonomy): Eukaryota > Metazoa > Mollusca > Gastropoda > Planorbidae > Anisus > Anisus vortex. The sequence continues at coordinate 12,866,028 of OX421507.1, read as the reverse complement.
ATAATATATATGTACCGGTTTCTGGGTTGAATGTCTGGCCATACCTCTCTGTTGCCATATTGTTTCATTTGATTTATAATATATATGTACCGGTTTCTGGGTTGAATGTCTGGCCATTCCTCTCTGTTGCCATATTGTTTCATTTGATTTATAATATATATGTACCGGTTTCTGGGTTGAATGTCTGGCCATTCCTCTCTGTTGCCATATTGTTTCATTTGATTTATAATATATATGTACCGGTTTCTGGGTTGAATGTCTGGCCATACCTCTCTGTTGCCATATTGTTTCATTTAATTTATAATATATATGTACCGGTTTCTGGGTTGACTGTCTGGCCATTCCTCTCTGTTGCCATATTGTTTCATTATAACGATTTATAATATATATATGTACCGAAGGTCCTGGGTTCGAATCCTGAAGAAGACTAGGATTTTTTCCCTGGTCTGATGGGTGTCCATGAGTCTACTCTGACCTCAGCTCTGGTGGGTACCTGACTTTGTTGGGGCAAAGTAAAGAAGGCTCTATATAGTGCTGGCCACACAATCTTCTAGTTTGCCGTGGCCACAGAAACTGGTTAACGCTGCTTCACCGGCCCCATGGATCAATCGGGTCCGACGGCATACTTTTTTTAAATAATATATAATTTGTGTATTAATTACATTAACAATAATTCCACAAGCTTTTCTAATATTAATTTTTAAATTAATACATTCCTAATGGTTTAAGTGAAACTTGCCCCCCCCCCCTTTTCCCTTTGTTTTCCTTTTATTCACCCTTTATAACTCCTAACTAAGCCTTTGTTATCTTTTTGAATTGGGCTTACAGCTACACACGTCTTCCAGCTCACCCCCTTTGGTGTTAGACCATGATCTATTCTTTATTATTATTATTATTATTGCCATCGGTAATTTAGATTTTCTGGCAATGACCCGGAAACACTGACCTTATCCCTGACCTATAAACGAAATCCATTTACTGACACTGGCAGAAGGGATGGAAACCCACACATACACACCATTCACACGCATCTTAAAATGGACGCCGTCCGATTACATTTTGATTTGAAAAGGTCGAGGAATGGCCGCTTCGATTTTTTTGTTTGTTAAGATTTAGGAAACAATCATCTTGATTGCTTGCCTGCAGTTGTTAATGATGTCAACACCACGGTGCACGTGATGAAAGAACTTCAAAAAAAATATTTTAGCTGTAAAACAACAACATAGACAGCTTTATTTCTACCGTAGTTTATTCCTGAATTCAAGGCTAACTATACACCCCCGCCCACGCCCTCTCAGTTCCCACAAACACCTTTCTTATATTTTCATCTATCCGACTTATCTCTGTGAGTAACGTGTGCGCTACTGAAAGTGGTTTTAAAAAGACCCATCTGTCCACCACGTCTTATTTAACGCCAGTAGAACACTGCGGTCACATGACCAGTTTACAGGCATGCAAGACACAGAAAGGCACACTGTGGTCTGTAGGCAGCGCGATCGGAAAGTTACAGGGTTCGATCCCAGGTTGACGCATGTTGTTGATGCCCCCCCACCCCCCTTTCCAAACCCACCCGGGGTCTGAGGTTGGTTACCTGACTATTGGTGGGCCACGGAAACATGTGAACGCTGCTTCAGTGGTCCTTCATTTGCCCCAACACGGAGGGATACTCGATTAATACATTGACTAAAGAAAAGGATAACACTACACAATATTATAGATAGATAGATAGATAGATAGATAGATAGATAGATAGATAGATAGATAGATAGACAGATAGATAACTAAAAAGATAAACAAAACAGTTCTTTAGAACAGGGGTCGGCAACCTTTTCATAATAGTGGGCCAAAGTAGGATTTCTAGTTCATTCAGAGTGTCAACAAGCTAAAAGTCATCTTGAGAGACTTTTTTAAAGAGACTTAAAATTCCTTTTTGTGGGTCTTCCGCGTGCCATATGGCACGCCGGGCGTAGGCTGCCGACCCCTGCTTTAGAATTTTGTACAGGCATACACTTTACATCTGCTACGCCAAAATAGTGGTAGATCTATTTATGAAACGTCCCACTTTCAAAAGGGTGCTAGACCAACAGAAAATAATTTAACTGATATTATAAAGTCACAATTTACACTTTTTGGGGGGTTGTTTGCAAGGCGCTTCATATTTTCTATCAACTGCATTAAAGACCTTGACCTAAGTAGGCCTACTTTTTTTAAAGGTTGAGGTAAACATCAGTATAATATAGATAGATACAGGCATAATCTTTAATTAAGACTTTTTGTAACTGGGTTACTCGTATGGATCTCATTAACTTAAAACAAAATCTTTTGCAAGGTGCAGGCATACATTTCTTCTTAATCTCTTTTATTAAGTAAAACAAAAAATAATAATAAAAATAAACAAGTGGGAAAATAGGGCTGGGGGGGGGGTGAGTTAGCGCATTCGTACACACGTTCATTTACACCACACGTAAACATGCAAACACACCTGTATACATCCGACTTAAAAAGGTGCAAGGCATTACGTTAAAAAAAGTGCAGCACACACACAGTGCCGTTAACCACCTAAAAACCGCGCCAGCACAAACACGTAGGGTGCCTCTTTATCGGCACAACGCAAATATAAACACGAACGGCGACTCACGGAAAAAAAAATATTGACTATCCACCAGTCCACTTTAGACACGTTAAAAAGTTGCCTAGCTTTTTAAAAGACAGCCCCACGAGAAAAAATGTGTTTTGGATAGAATACACATACTCATAACAAAGTTATAATAACAATTCGTCATTTTGAAACACAGAGCGTAATCATTGAAAATTGAAATCAGGAAATCTGAAGAGAAAATTGTGACCTCCCTTTAAACGAATCAAGAGGCTCGGTGGACTAGCGACAGAGCGCTGGTCTGCCATACGAGAGGATACCGAGTTCACGTCCGGTAAAGCCAAAGGATGGTTGGTTGCCTGGGATGTAAAATATGTGCCTTCACAAAGAAATGAAAGTTGCAAGGTCCATATCTATCATATCATATCCACCCACAATTCGCTTCACCCATCAGCCGCTTAATTTGAGTAACATAAAACTCCCATGATAAATAATAAAAAGTGGGTAAGTAAATTTTATGAGAACACTTAGAAACCTTATGCGGGATTTTGTACCACAGGAGGCCCTAAACGTGACAGAATGAAATAGTAAGTTTAATATTAGAGCACGTAGGCATGGAGTTACAAACGGGATTAGGTGGGATAGTGATAATAATATAAACACGTGGGCTTGTAGCTATAACGGTGACAAGGTAGACTGATGTCTAGCATAGCACATAGGCATGGACTGATGTCTAGCATAGCACATAGGCATGGAGTTCTAAACGTGACTGGATAGGACGATAAGTCTAAATATAGCACCTAAGCGCGGCATGGAGCCATAGACGTGACAGAAATGGGATCGGATAAATAGTATATGATATGGATCGGCAATCAACGGCACGCGTGCCACATTTGGCACGCGGAGCAATTTTTAATGGGACGCTTAAGACCCACACAAAAAAGCCAATCCAAGTCTTCTCTAACAAGAAATTGATTTCTAGAGCAGCATGACTTTCAGGCTCTTGGCACGCTGACTGAATTAGAAATCCCACTTTGGCACACTATTATCAAAAGTTGGACACTAAGAAGCTGGGGGAGGGGGGGCAGTGAGACAATTGTGTAAAGCCGGGGTGGTGGGGGGGGGGGGGGGCAAATAGTACATCGTGGTGGTAACATTTCTGTATTTTCTGTACCCATTGGCCTCATCGCTGGCGAAGTGTTGAAACCACCAGTAGGGATGCTCTTGCAGTAAGAGCACACCGGTGGGGTAACGCATAGGTGAACGGCCCCTGATGCATGTCCAAGGTCTCACTGTACCACAGAGAGGCTTCGAGCATCGGTGGGGAGGAAGCAGTGCGCGCAGCAATCCTGCCCAAAAAAACCCGCCCTGGTGCCCGGATGCCAATTACCTATAGTATGGGATTTGTGCTACTGGGCGATACTGCAGGTATACGAGGCGAGCAACCACGATAATGAACCCGGTGGTAATTCCACAGGTGGGGAAACAATGTAGTGTGCACGTGCAGTGCCCTCACATAGGGGAGGGCAGAGGGGGCATATGCACGGGGGCGGCACTTCCAGGGGGGGCCGGGAAATGTAGTCTAGATATAGCAAATATAGCACTAAACAAGCAGTTACAGTTTGCAAGGGGGTGGCGCTGAAACTTTTGCCCTGGGGCGCCACATAAGTTTGTAAAGGCACTGTGCACGTGGTTGCAGTGACTATATTACGTGGGGGTGGCTGGCACCCGGACGGGACCCTGGTGCCGCCCCCCCTCCACTCCCTGGTCCAATCTTGAACATGGTCACGCCCTGGGTGTAAGAGGCGGGAAAGGCTCGTCCGGTATTTTTAGGCACATTTAGTATGGGGTGCACAGCGCAGCACAGTGCATGATAAAGAAAATGAGGGGGGGGGAGAGAAGATACATGCTAAATCATAACTAGTGAACAAGTTTACTTTAAACTATGAAAACACGAAAAATAGATCTATTTTTTTTTAAATCTATTTATCAATAATTAAAACGTAAAAAATTATATTAAAGAAATATTCCAAGCTTGAAATTCTCATTTTCTAGTAAAAAAAAATTGTATGAGGCAAAATGTATGATAGTTCTCAAGAATTGGCCGACGATTAAAAAAAAAAAGCACAGCGCGGCAAGTCACGACTAACGGTAGACATCTAGTCAGAAGTCAAAACAATGACGCGGCATGTTCAAAACATGTTAGTGTATAGAGGAAGCCATGGTTGTAACTTGTAACAACATAAAAGAGCATGAAATATGTCCATAAATTAATATTGAAATAAATACATAGACAATTTAGCAGAAACTGTTAACTCAAAATAATTGTGACAATCTGTCTAAAAAATTTGATTCTATTTTATTTTTTCAAACAAAAAAAATAATACTTTCTAAGTCCTCAGGAAAAGGGTTGTGGGGGTGGGCGTGTGCACCCCCCCCCCCCCACACACACACACTGCTCGACCCACACTCCCGTGACTATTTATAATCTAATGTATAGTGCTATATATATTTAAAGACCTGGAATGCCAGATCGGATGTCAGCCAGTCATGCCAGAGCCACCTAAGTGTAAAGCTTTAAACCTTAAACTAAACCACGCAAAAAACAAACAAAAAAGAAACACAAAAAAAAATGTCGATCTAACAGACAAAAGAAAACAATAGACATGGCTTTTGTTGTTTCCTTAAAGCTGTTTCATTTTTGACTGCATAATGTTCCCTTTTTTTTAGAAAATAACATTTTGGGGGAGTGAGGGCGGGTTATGATAGAATAAAAAGGGTGGGGGGGGGGACAAGACAAAAGATAACGCGTTTTTAAACAAACAACAAAAAGCAAATAAACAAACAACAACAAGTAAATAAACAAACCGGAAGAATATAAAAAAGTGCTTTAAAAATACATAATGCAAAAAGGTTGTAAAATATTTTATACGTCCAAAAAATGTTTTCCGGGTTACGAAAGAGAGAGAGAGAGGGAGAGAGGGAGAGAGAGAGCGAGAGGGAGAGAGAGGGCGAGAGGGAGAGAGAGAGAGGGAGAGAGAAAGAGAGAGGGAGAGAGAGGGAGAGAGAAAGAGAGAGGGGGATAGAAAGAGAGAAGGAGAGAGAGGGAGAGAGAAAGAGAGAGAAAGAGAGAGAAAGAGGGAGAGAGGGAGAGAGAGAGAGGGAGAGAGACAGAAAGACCTGACGGCAAATTAATGGCGTCATCTACAAAGGGACAGATTATAATACAGTACAGTGTCCGGAGGTAAGCAAAGGGCTGACGGGACACAATAGCTTCTAACAATATATTATATACAGTATAAGAGACAAGGGGGAACATTACACTTACCCAAACAACGCTGATTTATGGACCGCCACAAAGTGAAGAGAGAGAGAGTGTGTGTGGGAGGGTGGAGGGGGGATTTAACTGCCAGAAGATATTTGACAGCGGATTCCAATAACCCCACACAACATGTATATATAATATGTGTGTGTGTGGGGGGGGGGGGGGGGTAATAAAGAAACTAAGTGAATGCGATAAAGAGAAACTATCACCTTTTCTTATCTGTGAACCGTTTTAATTGAATGTCGCGACAATAAAGGCCCGGAGAGATGTAGGGAAGGAAGTGAAACATGTTGAACATGCGTTAAGAACACCTTAACATTACTTAGCAGAAGCGGCCTTTGGGAAAGGAGGGGGGGGGGGAGACAACTGTGGCAATAATAATTGCCTTAGGCCCCGCTGTTGAAGAAGAGGCCCCCCCAATTAGGAGATTCGATTCATTTGTGTATATGTCTATTTCCCATTGTTACGGCTATTGGCTCCCCATGTGACCCTTGACCTAGCCCCGAATACTGCCTTATAGGATAATGCATCACACTTGAACATGTTATATTCCTATTTCAAGTGAATAGAGAGGGAAACAAAGAGAAAAAAAAAACAAGGGAGAAAAGTCAAACTGTTACATGTGACAGATTTGTGTCCCCCTGATGGTGTACAAAACCGGCCATTGTGTGAGTGAGGGAGGACACACAAAGGCAGAAAGGAGGGGTGGGGGGAGTAAAATGTAACTTACATTGTCATTGTTTCTCATCCATATATCCATAATGTAGGCTATATCCATCATTGTTTCTCATCCATATATCAATAATGTAGGCTATATCCATCATTTTTTCTCATCCATATATCAATAATGTAGGCTATATCCATCATTGTTTCTCATTCATATATCAATAATGTAGGCTATATCCATCATTGTTCTATGTGCTATTCCCCCCCACCCAAAAAAAAAAACAACTCTCATTTTATGCAAATAAGATTGAAAGTTAACTTTAGTTTATACTTTTAATGAAACTTATTTCTAAATAGATTAGGATAAATAAATAGAGATATATAGATTAGGGCTCTAATTGCCCAAACCAAACCCTTTAACCCTACACAAATTTGCCTTTGCCCAGGGTGTCCCTGGAATATTTATAGTTATCAACCCAAACAAATTATGTATCAAAGAAAAAACAGCAACAAAAAAACAACCCTGACAAAAGCAATCACTCTAGTCTCCACAATGAACCCTCTAAATACTTTTTATGTCAATACCCAGTGCCCAGGTCACTACTTGAGCTACACAGACAGGTAAGTTTATTGAATTAACAAAATATTTGTTTGTGTTACCTCCTTGGATAGTTCAGTGATCAGATCGAGGCCAACAATTCTGTACAGAGTGGATGGAAACATCTACCAACATTGTGAACTGTATATGTAAGAGAGACAGGCCCATTCTCCCCCCCCCCTTTGGAAACCACTGCCCAATTCACAATAGCTTTTGTTGATTAAACCCCTCCCATTGACCAATTTGATTAAAGAGAAGAAGTAATGATAAGAGCTTGTCTTATGTTGAATAAGTATTCAATGTAACAATAGGAAACCTTAAAATAGATACAAAGCTCTGCCCTAAATCCAACATTCCAAGCACAATGACTAAAGCATAAATATAAAATTGTAAACAAAAATGTCATATACCTTTGTCTTATCTTTCATTTTTAATTCTCTAGAGAGTAAATAAAGGAAATAGGTTAAGTAATTAAGATTAAAAGCATCAAATTGAAAAAAAAAACAATTAACTGAAATCCCTTTAGTTTTTCAGTTTTAGGGATAGTCACTGTTAGTGAATCATCCAGTCCCAGGAAAATACCTAGTCTTCACCGGGATTCAAACCCAGGACCTTTGATATGACAGCCGATTTGGCTGCCACAAGGCCACCGTGTTCCATATTATAATCATTATGGTGTCTAATTTTATGTTCTAGGGATCTAATATGATTAAGACACAGTGTACAATGTATATACATTACAATGATTGATGATAAACAACTCTTCTAATATAGTATTTCAACTAGTCAAGATATCTAGCTTGCTACTAAGACAAAAACAAAAGCTCAACAAATATATAAACAACTGTAACTAGTTAGCAATAGGCATGCATCAGAAAATAAATGTAATTGTTTGTATGTAAATAAAAGTATCCCTTCAGACCATGGAACAAGTAGCAATGTTCACACTTTATTTTTATGTTTTTATATAATTTTCTCTCATGTTATTATCACATTTTGAAATCCTATACAAGGTTTTAAAAGTTGGTCTGCCAGTTGTTAATTGGTTTTGGTGCACTCAGACAGCAATAAAGTAAGAGCCTAGAGGCATTGGTACACCTGCAAAAATCCTGAGTGTTCAAATTATGACAAATATTCTGGACTTTTGTTTCTCATCCATATTACAGGTTAATAAAGGGAAAATAGAGAGATGCAAAAGTATATGCTACAACTAACCATTACCCTCCAACATTTCAAGGTTTGCGTGCCAACATGTTATGCGCCAATGAGCCAGCTTTCCTCCAGCTTAAACCAGCTGTCTGGATGTGTTTACATAGACTTTGACCATTCAAGCTCGACTCTAAAATTACAATTTTGATAGTTTTTACTCCAGTTCTTTAAGCAATCAGTTTCATGTAAAAGTAAAGTAAACTACCTTTCTGACCAAATAGATTAAGGCAGATGAAGCAGCGTTCACCAGTTTCTTTGTCCACTGCATACAAGGGGATTGTGTGGCCAGCACAATGCTCAGTCACCTTTTCTTTACCCCAAACTTATGTCAGGTACCCATCACAGCTGGATAGACTCAGGGAAACCTTCCAGTCCAGAGAACAAATTCTAGCCTTCACCAGGATTTGAAGCCAGAACTTTCAGTACCAAACACGCCTCCGCTCGCCAACTGAGCCCCATAATGGGCTTCATGTACTCAGCGCTCTAGACCCAGCTCCAGGGTGTGTGCTTCAGACCTGACCCATTCTGCCAATCTTTTATATAAATCTTTAATCAAACCATACAGAGAACTGGCACACCTTACAACCACTGCACAATTCATTATAAATATTATTGGAATAATCGGAATCTAGAGCTTCCGGCAATCATTTAAGATAAATTAAAAGAAGAAGAAGCTAGCCATTGAGTGCCAAGGTCACTTAAACATTGTCAACTCTCGCATAATTATTTTGACCCACTGTTTAAACTCTGATTAAGGGCTAGTTAGACTAACCTAAATTTATATCATCTTTAAGTGAGTCTATATATTTCTATAAGTTTATGGCTTAAAAATTATTAGATTACATAAGGCTAAAGTCTGCTACAAGCTATGTGGATTCCTTACAAGTACGGTACTATAACTGTTAATAACAGTGTTATCTAAATTAATGTTTAAAAAATCCAATCTAAATGTTACGAGGCAATAATTTATAAAATAATAATAAATTAGGCCTACTGTACAAACAAAGCTTCCATGCCATAGGCCCCCATAGGTACTATACTTATTATGCTATTTATATAGTAGGCCTAAAACTGCATGCTGTGGGAAGATAGACGAGTAGGTATATTTATATAGGCTGCAAGGCTTTTGTTATTCTATCTACCATCGACCTATTAAATTATGTTCAAGCTAGCAAAAAGAAGATGATTTATGCCCTATATAGGGTTGCCATATCTAGCTGGGACCTAGTCAGAACACTCTGAGATGGGGGTGTAGAAATGAAGTAAAAAATGTATTTAATATCATTACTTTTTTTTTAGAACACAATTACATGACAGGTCTATAATGGTGACAGTCCCGATATATTGTAACGGATGGCAACCCTAGCCCTATAGCAAAAGCTTTTTTTTTTCAATTTATATATATATATTTAATAAAGTTTTTAATAGTAATTTAGGCATCCAACTTATTTGTATAGATACTTATATAAATAAATGCTGTCGCAATGTCATATCCATTAAAATCATTAGCCTATAATAAAATAAAATTAGGGCCTATAGTCTATACTAAGAAGTCGGCTGGTCCAGCGGTTAGTTCACCGGACTGTCAACCGAAAACCAACGGACAGGTCGCGGGTTCTATCCCTGCCACCGCAAATCCCTGTCGCCCTGCAGGAGTTTTGGGCCTAGTGGACTTAATAATCTTCTATCTAGAAGGAATGTCTGTAAACTTATAAGAATAAAATTTAGCCTAATAATTTTATTATTTTAATAGGATTGACAGAATTTTAGGATTATAATTTATAGGCTAATTATAGCAATAATAGCCAAAATATAGATTAAAAATTAACAGGCGTATGGTACTAATTTTCTATTCCATGTCCATGTCTATGTCCTTAGTCAGCCCCAGTCCTTAGCCTAGCCTATATCATATAGTTATAGGAACTTATAGGCCTAGTTATAAGTTATATAGGCCTATGTATGGCATGGTATGGCCTATCGGCCTATCCCCAAGCCCTGGTCAAGTAGCTTAAATTAACTTAAATGTTTTTAAATGTAGCAGGCCCTAGTGACCCTAGTGACTTCAACTTGTAGTCATGTAGACCTAACTAGTAGCATAGACTATTATTAGATATGAATATGATTATAGTATCTGCTAGTAGTAAGTAGGCCTGGTAGAAGGAGTAGCCTAGGCAATTTTAATTTAAAACTTACAAAAAGTTTGAAAAAGAAAAAAAAAAGTCTTCTGAATTGAATATAAGCATTTCATTTGTCTGTTATTTATTACTATTACAGCTGTCTTCTTTCTAAATGACACCAATTGAAAACACGATAGCAACAAAAAAAAAAAGTTCTCTCGCTGTTTCCCCCTCCGCCCTCTCTTTCTCTATCGCTCTCTTCGTTTGTATTTTTTTGTTTTTTTTTTGTCGGTGGTTTTTAACTCTACCACTCCGTTTATCGCCCCTCTTTCGCTACCGCTATACATTTCATTTACATTGAATTGATGATTGAAACCCTGAGGTGCAAAAAAGATAAATAAAGCAACAAACATAAATAATAAAATAACCAACTTTAACATGCCGCTAAAAAAATTACAACTTACCGTTACTAAAAAGCCTTTAAAGAAATCCTATCAAATGTAAACAATGCAGGAAATATAAATAACACGACACCTTCCCGTAGAACAAAGGCAAGCAATCCTCTCGCTCTTCGTTTCGTTTCATTCGTTTATCCGAACGCACATTTGTAAACGCTGATATGACTGTCCAATGTAAAAGTTGGAACGGATTGTCACAAGGGATGTAATCGTTAAAATGAGTGTTTGTTTCAAACAAAACAAGAAAAAAACGTTAGAACAGGCCAACTGATTTTGTAAAGAAACCCTTATGCCACTGTTTATTTTTATGAAATAAAAACATTGTAGATAACTTAAAAATGTTTTGTGATTTTTCTTTGTTGAGGTTTGATGATAAATAAAAACAAACTTAGACTTTAATTAAAAATATGTAGTCTATAGTCTAGATAAGTATAGATCTAGTATTGATCTAAGCCTAGTTATAATTGAGTTGGAAGCGTCTGATGTAGAGTGGGTGGGGCTGGGTGGTTTACTTGTGACTGTTGTATAGCCAGTGCATTAGTATCACAATGGCAGCTATTAGTACCTTTTAAACTTAAGGCAACTTAAAAATATAGGCCTATAATGCATGATAGCTTAAGGATTTAAATTTAAGGATGCAATAATCTTCTTTATAGAAGGAGCATCTGTAATGTATAAGATAAGATACGAGAGCGTGTTGGCCATTCTTTTGGAACGATTTATGTTTAGGAAAATGTGTGCAAGTATGTGTTTTTTTAAACAATAATATGATAGGCATATAAATTAAATGTAAGTAATTAAAATATAGATCTAGATTTAACTATTATATTAGGCTTACGTCTTATGGTGTAGACTATTTTGTGTGTGTGTGTGTACAATGCAAAAGTAGAATTGAATGCAATATATTAAAAAAATATGTAGCCTTGGTATAACAGCCAAATATTTATTCACTGCTAGTCAAAACGTTTTAAGTAGTTTTACAAACTAACTTATGCTTCATACAAACAGACACTGACATAGGCCTATAGGCCTATATCAATACACTAGTGTGTTGATGTTTTATTTTTCTTCGTATGTTTGTTTTTTAAACGAAACACACAACAATATTTTTTTTTCTTTTGGCAGGGCCGGCAACTCTTCACATCTTATTTACGAGACGCAGATGTTTTCGTGTCGTGACACAAGGCTCATTGTGTGTAAACTATCGCCGCGCGCGAATTTGTGTGTGTGCATATGCACGTGGATGCACGCGCACATAGTCAGCTGAAAAGAAAATCCACTAAAAAATAAAACAGTAAAAAAAAAAATCATTTGTTTTTGAAGTTCATTATAAGTGTTGAGCTCGACGTATTTTAAACACTTCATGAATCAGAGAACCAGGGGCAACCAGCCTTTCTAGTCTGAATGAATTAGTAGGTAGGCCATACTCCCAAACAATGATAAAATATCAAGTAAAAGATAGTAGCCTAAGTTATGTCTATGAACAGGAAAACCCAAACTGTGACTTGTGGGAAGCCGAGTTTTTATTGATCTCTTCTGTGTGACATTCTGTATTATTAGTATGCATGGGAGATTACAGCACATTTAAATCCGGAATACCTGGCATAGCATGCATGAAATGATCGTTGACAATAACTTTAATCCTAATAATAGCTTCCACTTCTGACAACAACATAAAAAACACACAACGAAATTATAAGGTAGTGATTCCAAGTGGATTATAGTATTAATAATAATAAAAGTCCCACTTGGTGTCAAAATGTCTATTGGAACACAAGAACATTGTGGGTTACTATAACAATGCTCATTATTTGAAAAACAGAAGCATATTTGGCACAATGGTATGATATCAATGTATTATATAATTATTTCAAATGATGGGTTCACACTTCTACTAACCAGTCTGCAGAAATGTTGACTCTCCTACAGTCAAACAAAATTATGTTGTTTCTAGCCGTGTTGTTGTAGAGAGCGTTTGTAATGTGGGGCAATAATGATGTATGTTCATAGCTGACATACAAATATCTCTTTGTGTCAATTATGGTTTTTCTTCGAGGTAAAACTTAATTCTATAAATTCAGGGCCAACTTCAACTTGTTTCTATTGATGTGATGTTGTTTTAGGATGAAAAAAATACAACACAAAAATTAGTATAATTACCCGGTGCATGAATGTTATATGTATATTCTCAAGTCTTTAATGAGGGAATACAATTATACTAGCTCAAGGCTGTATTTCATGTGCACTGCAATAAAAATATTTAGGCCTAAAATGCAAAATGTGTCCTGTCACCATGTCTTTTGCACGAATAACCTACATACTAAGCTTACATAAAAAGCAGTTCATCGTGTGTGTTTGTGGGTCCTCTGTATAATACACCTAATCTATTTACCAATTTACACTGGGTTGTAAAGTTGTAGATTACATGACAAAAAAGATAACAATAGGCCTTCTTGATTTCTGCTTACAATTACTGTGAAGTAAAAATGTCACTATTTTATCTAACCAAAAACCTCAATTCAAATAAATTTTAAACTAAAAATAAAATTGATTTGTTTGTGCAATTGTATAAAACAAAAACGTCAAATGACAGTTCAGGTTTGATTTCAATTGACCTACATTTAACGTATCAGCTGACAAACACAATATAAAACTACAAAAAGTCTGAGTAAGCTACTACATGGGCCTTTTATTTAAGAACAACACCTCCAAAAACTACCCAGAAGTATGCACAAGAAGTGCTAAGCGTAATGACCCTCGTAGCGTAATTCGATTCCTCGTTCAATTGTATGTTATCAGGTCACCCAAGTAATCCGGTAATGCAAATGTTGAATAAGACAACGTGAAAAGGTTTCATAACTTTTTTTTTCTTATCTGGAATCAAGGGGACTTAACTCAGTTTTCTTTGCCTTCTTTTTTTTAAAAACTCCCCTACTGCAGAGGTTTATTGTGTCTCGCTACAATTGATTTTTTTCCCCTCACTGTGCAGGCAAAATTCTGTTTTTTTTATCCCTTTTTTTTAAACGTGTACACAGTAGGATTGCCTACGAAATGTAAATACGCTTTTAATGCTACTGTTGTTGCAGTACAACTGGTAAATTCTTTACACTGAGTCTACTTTGCGAAAGCTACCTATTAGAGATATCTTGACACAGAGCTGGGCATGAAATCTGGCGTGTCTCTGCTAATTAAAGATCAGTAGAACAGTGTTTTGCCAAACCTTTAGTACCCATAGAGAGTCTAGTCATGGGCGTGAGCAGAATTGTTTGTTCTCCAGGGGGAGGTATTGTTACTCAGTAAACGAGAAGTACATATTCAAATTATTGTACTCAAGTTGTTTAGAAAACGGATTCATAAACAAGCAACGAAGTATTTGTACTGACTTTTTTATTTCCACATAGGCCTATCACCGAAGAACCCATCATGTTTCTTTGTTGGACGGTACCTTCCCCCCCCCCCCCCCCCCTTCCGTTTTTATGGGGGATAACACTCGTTCTATCTGAACTGGAAACTGTTAAGATTGGAAATATATAACAACGTTTAATTTGATTTATTATTATTTTATTATTTTTTTTTTCTATTGTATTTTAAGGGCTTACACTTTGTGTTGTGTTGCACTTTCTTGTTTTAGTTTTTTCACTCATTAAAAATCACGTGCTATGGTCACTCGTGTTAGTGGCTGACCAGGACAGTATTTGGGTGATCACTATGAAAACAGTTGGACAACGTAACACTAATCATTGGTTACAAACAGAAGATGCCGCGAACGCTTAAATGAACCAGACTGCTAGACCAATAAAGGATTCAATGAATCAGACAACTAGACCAATAAAGGATTCAATGAATCAGACAACTAAACCAATAAAGGATTCAATGAATCAGACAACTAAACCACCAAAGGATTCAATGATTCAGACAACTAAACCACCAAAGGATTCTATGATTCAGACAACTTGACCACCTAAGGATTCAATGAATCAGACAACTAAACCACCAAAGGATTCAATGAATCAGACAACTTGACCACCAAAGGATTTTAACAGCCAAATCAAAGATACACAATATTTTTCAGATTTTTTTATATCTGAATACAGTGTCTTCAATCACATACGTTTTCAAACAAATGGACTGTGAGGGACTCGACCAGTTCAAACAGGGAGCTTTATGCTTAGTTGGTTGTAGTGACCACCTGGTTTGAAAATTACCGGTATTATTGTTTTGACATATAAAGGAAATGAGAAATTGTGTGTATTATAAATTCCTCACACCCTTTCTTAATTTAATAAAAGTTCTCTAGGAGTAAAAAGAATAAACTTTTATACCAGGGGATAGGGTAGAAATATAATAATAAATATAGTAAAGTATCCCGTCGGACCCAAATTGATCCATAGGGCCGATGAAGCAGCTTTCACCAGTTTCTGTGGCCACGGCAGACTAGGTGATTTTGTGGCCAGCACTATGCACAGCCGCCTTTACTTTACCCCAACTAAGGTCAGGTACCCATCAGAGCTGAGTAGACTCAGGGACACCCTCAAATCCTGGGAAAAAAATCCTAGCCTGCATCAGGGTTCGAATCCAGGACCCTTGTATCGCCAGTCGAACGCGCTGCCGCTCGGCTACCGTGCCCCATATTAATAAATATAGTAAGTATATTATAATAGAAATAAAAAGGAATAATACCAAAGAAATATAATAGTAATTGAAGCTTATTAAAATTGAGAATGACGGCCATGTGTGATCTTTTGGTGTGTTGTTTTTTTAACACTGTTTTGATTCAGGACTTTAAAAAAACGTAATTGATAAAAAAGACATAAGTCTTAATTTTTTGTAATTTGTATTTTATTTTTTCACAGCAAATTTTATTTAAATTTAGATTTAATGTCAAAAGAAGAAATTGACACAGCATTTTTAATACAAGTTATGAATTGTGTTTATTGAATAGTCTACTTTGTAAACATACATGATTTGAAAACAATTTGCATACTGTTTTGTTTAGAAAAACAAAATCCTCTTCTACAATAAGAAACAAACAATATAACAAATATATACAAATGAGATTACTTGTAAAAAAAAATAAACTATTAAAAGAAAGTTTTTTTTTTCTTCATATGATTCAGGGAAAAGTAAATATTAGTCAATCATTTATAATTGAACACTGATATATAAACAGAATGGATGTAGCCTCCTTAATACCCTAAATTTGTTTGTGAAAATTGAAGTGAGCGGACACAATCTAGTTGCCATTTCAATACAAAATTCTTCCCATAGTCAACATTAAACCTATTGAGTGGGCTTAATCTTTTATGTGCCTTTTTGTTTTTCATTAGCTTTCCAATAATTTTAAACCTATATTATATAGATGATTTTGGATTGAAAAAAAGGCACAAATTTAAATGTTAAAATTTAGTTAGGCCTACTTGGAAATTAAAACACTTTTTTGACATTCCTGTTTTTGTATTGAATACATTGGTATTTTTAGTTCAACATTTAAAGTTAAAAGATAGAATTTTGTTTCATTAAAAGTCTTTCACAGTGGCATGTTTGCTGTTCTTATTTATCTCCACCTTCCCTCTCCCTTGCCTCCTTGTTCAAGACCTTCAGATTGTACAAGTAACAAGGCATCAGGAATAGAAGAGAACTAAGTAAGTGAAGTATTCGTGGGGACTGGTGAAGCAGTGTTAACCAGTTTCAACGGCACACTAGTGGATTATGTGGTCAGCACAATGCCCAGCCGCCTTTACTTTACTCCAATGTCAAGTACCCATCAGAGTTGGGTAGACTCAGGGACACAATCCCAGAAACAAATCTTAGCCTTCCCCAGGATTATAACCCAGGACCTTCGGTACGCCAGTTGAAAAGCGCTGCCACTCTTAGAGAACTAAATACTGGACACTAAAACTAAACACGTCAATTGACTCATTCACAGCAAAGACTTTATAACTGATGAATAAACAAGAAAAAAAACATGAAAATATATTGCACAAAATACATTTTGAACATAATAATAAGATAAATAGAAAACTCAAATATAATGACAAGAAGTAATTGGCCCCAAGACAATAAAATGGCATTCCACCTCTTTAACCTCAGAACACTCTTGTCTTTATTTTCCAGTCTCAAATCTATTACATAACAAATAACATTTGTCTTTGACATTTTTTGAACAAGATTATACTATGAAAGTAAACATCACTAGTTGATAATAATCAAGATGGACGTTTGTATAGTGCTTCCCTCCATGCTATCCCATTTAGCAGGCTTAGTGCACTCTATTTACAAAATGGTAGATATTTTCCAAAATTTAATGGTAATTCAGACATCATTATCCAAGGGTCACTTAACTCTGTGCGGATGTTGCTCTTGGATAAGACAACTATTGTAAAAAAAACAAACAACATGAACAGGTTAATTTTCTTTCAAAAACCAAACAAAATCAAATTTTTGTGACCTCATTATGGAACAAAAAATAACTCAGAAGTAAAAACAAGACAATATTGAGTTCAAGGAATAGGAACAAAAATATGAAGCTTTTATTGAGATCAGTCAAGCTTACACAGTCAAACACAGGCAAGTGAATTATTGAAAGACAATTGACTAATAGATGTATAAAAAGATTTCTCAGATGCATCAACAGCATACAGTAATGCCTCAAATATTGTGGGGATTACATTCAGTTCATTCAGAGACCCCAGCTAAATTCAAATTTCTGTAAAGTAGTTTATCTATATATATAAAAAGACAGTGTTAAGCCCCGCGAGGATCCCCATTGGTCAATTTGAAAACACGTGTGTCACTGACCTATCTAGGCCTAGCCCAATATACCGTCTAATAATTTTTCACATTGGACATGTGTCTTCGATAGCTCAAAGGTAAACGTAGTGGACTGCTATACGGGCGACCAGGGTTCGATTCTCCAGTTAGACTGTACTTTTTTTTTTCGACAATTAATTTTTCAAACTTTTAAAAACAAAAGACATTGTAAATCTATAGGCAATATAGATTTTGTTAAATAAAAATATTTGACTATTTTTTTTACCCTATTACAATATTTATTTACTTTTTTAAAAGTATTCAGTAAGTGTAGTAGTGTAGTTTATAAATTTGTTATCTGCACCCCAGACAGTCCTTTTGTTTTTCACCCGGGCAACGCCGGGCAATGTAGCTTGTATAATATATACAAATCTGCAGAATGTATCCTAGAAAAAGCTCACAAGTATCAAGTCCGCTAATAGGGAACTGCAAAGTGACGAGGGATTACTATGTACATAAATAAAAAAGTTAATGTTCTCATAAGTTACAAATGTTCCTTCAAGCAAGTAGATTTTTTTATTTTGAAATCATACCAGTGGCTCAAGTCTTGTGTTACACTTTAGCAAAAGCTTTAAATGAAGTTAATTTGTGAACAGGACTTTCAGGAAACCCATTCCATGGCATAAGGTCAGGGAGTATTAGTACATTTATGAGATAAGGAAGTGGTTTCAATATCTATGTCAAAAAGTAAAGTGATAATGCCTGACTAAATTGATCCATAAGGCTGGTGAAACAACATTTCCTTGACATCAGGATACTAGGGATTATGTGGCCAGCATAATAAGAAGCTGCCAAATTGATCTCCATGACTTTCTGAGTATTTTATTAAAATTATTGTCTTGCATTTCTAAATTCTTCAAACAGTAATAGAATTTCCTCTGATCTGTCACTAACCCATCCTGTCACCCCTTTTTTTAATGCCTATGAAGCACATGTAGAGATACTGCACAACAAAAAATGAAGACATTATAATGCCAATGTGAGAACTGATTCATTAGAATCATAGGAGATCTGTAAGTAGCTGGCAAAAACTAAAACAAAATAATAACATGGCTTATTTATCTGACTAGACAGTTGTTGTTTGTCTGTAACATCAAAATGTTTCCATTATAAATTTTTTTGTATAAAACATTTTATATTGCCACAGACAAGCATTTTGTATTGAATGACTGCATTAAAAAAACAAAAAATTTGTTCCAACTTTTGTAATGTTCATTAGGGACCAACATAAGGAACTAATGTTTCCAGCAGGGCAGCATTGGAAATGTTTAGTAGTGAAGTAAACAGGCTGATAAATGAATCCAGCATTGGGTCAAAAAGATGCATAGCACTATGATAGGACAATGCAGGGGAAGTAACTGTACTTCTAGTTCACCACAGACTCATCATACAGATAGTCCATTGGTATCACCCCAACCCCGACACCGCCTTCATGTGCAGTCATACTGGTGACAAACTTCCACTCGTTCGTGTTGGGGTCATACATCTCTACAGTGTCCAGGTTCCCCTGACCGTCATAGCCACCAACGGCATACACACGTCCGTATGTGGCAGCAACAGAGACACGACTTCTCTTTACCTGTTAAACATGTTAAGAGTAAAAGGAATTGTTTTTAATTTAAAATACCACATTTTAAAATAAAACCCTTATGTTATGAATGAAATCATTTTTATTGAGGTCAATAATGAGTGCATTTGGTTTTATACTTAATTTCTAACATTTGTCCCTAATAAGTTGTAAGAAATGCCAACTAATTGAAAGATTGCTAATCAAATGTGAAATACTAAATACTAAGAACAATTATTGAATCACTTATCTAAGTTCCACTAGCCTTAAAATTGAGAGACATTTGTTGTTGATAAATAAAAACAATATTGAATGATTCCAGAGCTAAAAGAATATTTGATAAAATAAATAAAAAGAATTCAGTTTACTTTTTATTTGGATTCTCTTCATTTTTTACCTGCAGCAGTGAAATATTTTCCCATACTTGAGAGTCAGGGTCAAATCTCTCCACAGACTTTAGAAAAACATAACCATCGTAGCCTCCAACTGCATAGACTTTGTCATTCAGAGTGGCCACGGCTAGCCGACAACGTTTTGACTTCATTGAAGGCAAGACTTTCCATTCCCCTGTTGCTGGATTATATGTCTCCACCTTTACACACACAATTAAACAAATGTTTGAAAAAAAAATTCAAATAAGAAAAAAAAAATATAGATATATTCTTTACATATAATGAATGTGGTGAAATAAAGACAAGCTCATGTACGCATTCACAACTCAAAAATCTTTATTACTTTCTCCTAAAGACTTTGTATAGGATCAATAAAAAGGCAACCACATACTGAATCGAATATGGAAAGTCCATCATGTCCTCCACAGATCACAACACAACCACGTAACACTGTTACACCCGCAGCACTGCGGTGTCTCTGCATTGGCAGCATAGGGGACCAACTTTGTACAAAAAAAAAAACAATGTTATAGATATGTAAAGTACTCGTTAGACCGAATTGATCCATAGGTCCGATGAAGCAGCGTTCACCAGTTTATGTGGCCACGGCATACTAGGTGATTGTGTGGCCAGCACTATGCACAGCCACCTTTACCTTACCTCAAATAATGTCAGGTACCCATCAGAGCTGGGTAGACTCAGGGACACCCTCCAGACCCGGGAAAAAATCCTAGCCTGCACCAGGATTCGAACCCAGGACCTTCGGCTCGCCAGTCGAATGCGCTGCCGCTCGGCTACCGTGCCCCCGTTATAGATATGAACACTCTCAAATAGTATACACTTGATGTCAACGTACTACATGCTCAATTCAAGTATTGATTCCTTCAAAAAGAACTTAAAAACTCTTTATTTCAATATTTATCTTAATTAACATGTTTTGAGCCCTACTGTCTTACTTATATGTTAGGTCGGTTATTTTGTTTTGGTTGTTTGATTTGTTCCATGTTTGTAAAGTTTTGAATCATTATTTAGTTTTTTATCTCTTAGCCTATAGATTGTATCCGTGTTCTGAGTTGTATGTTAAATGCGCCCTGAGCTTGCATTATGCTTGTTGGCAGCGCTATACAAATGTCATTATTATTATTATTATTATTATTGAAAATGGCAATGCTTACACATCAGACTCAGGATCGTAGGTCTCACAAGATCTCAGGGAAGTCACACCATCATATCCACCACACACAATAATTTTACCATTTAAACTTACTGCTCCTAGTGCACTGTTGTGGAAAAAAAAAAAAAAATTAAAAAGAGCATACTAAGTCATAGTTAAAAGACAACAGTGATAATTGACAAAAAATTATTTGTAAGTCACTGAATTAAAACAAAAATTGCAACTTTTAAAACTCAGTTCAGCAGTAAAAGTATTAGTATAACTAAGCTTAGTAAATCTTTAGTTCACAATAGGTATTTTTATTTTAAAAAAAGAAAACCCTTAGCATATAAATCAAAGTTTCAGTAAGAAAATATCCCCATCAGACCAATTAGATTTATAAGGCCAGCACAATGCTCTTTACATTTCCACAACTAATATCAGGTATCCACCAACCTAGCTAGACCTAAGGACACCTTCCAGGCCTTGGAAAAAAAAAATCTTAGCCTTTACCAGGATTTGACATTCAGTAACGCCAGCCAAGCATGCTGCCACTAGACCACTATAGACATACACGTCTACAATCTCAATATTACAATGATTACAGTTTCAGTTCACTTTACTACTAAAATTGATCAAATGTTTTTTCTCATAGTTAATATCTGATTATCCCATCAAAGAAAGAAAATTTAAAACAACTCTATTAAAATAAAATTACTCTTGTCAGAGAAAAATTATTTCTACACACGCAAGTATGCAACAACAAGCCACTGATTGAATTTGACAATTAACCTTCTCTTGCAGTGCATGGAAGCAACACGACTCCATCGTTTTATCACAGGGTCATACACCTCAACAGTGTCTAGTCTCTCATTCCCGTTGTAGCCTCCTATGGCGTAAAGGCGACCTGTAAAAATTGTTTCACAATCTGCATGGTTATAGAGTTGTGACATTCTGAGATGCTCTGGCTCTTTCTAAATTATTAAACCAAGGGATTCTGAAGTTTGATTGTTCTAAATTATCTTCATATGTGTTAAGTCTGTTTATTTTACTGGATCTATGAACTGAAATACTAAAAGTAAATCAAAATGACCTTTAAGTACTGTCACTCCAACTCTACTCCGCATGGTATTCATGGGTTCTCCTGGAGACCATTGTCCTGTGATGGGGTCAAACCTTTCAACTGTACTCAGAGAATCACCGGCAGAGGTCAGCCCGCCCTGTGATAAAGAAATTTTCAGGAAAACAAAAAAAAACAATAATAAAATTTAAAAAGCAATATACTCCAATATTAAAGTTTTTCTTTAAGAAGTCAAAGTCAGCACAAGGCATCGACAAAAAATGTTTGTTGAATATGTTACAAATGTGGGCTAAATTAAATACAGATTTCACAAGATTGAGAATGGTCACTGTCTGCTAGTGTTCAAGGAGAGGGGGGAATAATTACCTTAAAAATATTATTTTTTAATTCAAATGATGGCACAAGCCGTCATAAACCTCAATTTTATTGCTTGCAGTAAAGGCTGAACTCCATCTGACTGACCCCTTGTTAAAATTGTGCATCCCATGATGCCTCCTTTGAGAGGACCAATAGAACCCCTCTGTGATTTGTTACTTCATGGATGTCCAACTCATTTTAGGTTGTTTCTTTTGATGTTCTTGTGGTGATCAAATCATTTTTTTTTCATTCAATTTGTTCTGTACATAATTATATTAGTTTTCCAATGAGATTAAAGTGCCATTTGCTCTTTGAACTAGTTGTTGTCTTTTAATGTTGAGACTTTAGAACGTGGACTGAGTGCAGTGAAGTAGAAATTCGTATCTAAATAAAGTTAGAATTCTAGCAAAGAGAATAGCAACTATAAAGCCAGCTTTCAAAGACATAGAAGATGTATAGAACCCCAACAAGTCATAACAAATATTTGACAATTATACTGATCCAGTCTTTGAAGTTTAACAACTTAAACAGAATCTTACAGCTATCAAATTTAACCGTAAGCATGATAACTACACATTGGCAACGGTCCTGTACCTCTACAGACTAATATCTTAAAGTTTCAACTTACGTACCACAGCATATATAAATCCAGGATTATCTGAGCAACACCTGGGCCTAGTTTTGAAGGTCTGCATAAGCAATCGTCTCTCTGGCATCAAATGATAATCTCTGGCTTCATCCAACAGATCCCTAAAAAAAAATTGTGTTTAACTTTTTTTAGGCTGCCAAAGAGTCCTAATGATTTTTATAAAATATAATAATTCATGTTATCTGCAAACTGGTTAAAGGAATGCTCTTTTTGAATAGGAGGAATTAAAAAAAAACCAGGCTATACATTATAATGTCAAAGTCTCTTTGCAAAGTACAAATATATTGTTGTTTTGTGAAGACTCATAGAGAATTTACGATTGTGCCTACTTATTGGTATTGTTTCATACTCGTGTGCTTACATTGTTGTTTCCTGCAGGCCAACCAGCAACTATAATAAGTCTTTGATTCAAAAATGGCTGGAAATGGAATTTGAACTTTAAAAACCCTTGCTGTATCATTTTCTAAGAATTAAAAGCCCCACTTTATTGGGAACAGAAATGAGAAACAGAAAATTTGATTTCTATGCATAGTAAAAAGGGGAAAAATTATTTCTGACAAAAGCAAGGACAAAAATTAGTATATCTCTATTAGCATTACCAGACTAGACTAGAACTTCAGCTGACTAACTAAAACTCCCATTGACTAAGAGCAGAGATGAGTTAACATGTACTTATTGTAGGGTTTCTTGTGTACTCATTCTATTTACAGGACTTTGAAGAGTCCCATTTATATCATAATTATCAGCCTTCGTTGATTCAGCATGTTGCAGATCTATTTGGTCATTACCTTCCTGTGAAGGGTAGGGGGGAAATTGTTAATTGGAGTGCTCCATTAGCATTTATTAAAGTATTTGCATTACCAGGAAACATATGAAATTGTTTTTAAGCAGAAGACTTATTAATCATTTAAAATTACCATCCTACTGAATCACTGTTACAAACCATACACAGGTACTATGGTGTCAGGAACAAAACTACAAATAAAATTCATTTTTAAGAACCTGCATTGCAATGAGTTTTTAATGACGTCTTCAGTAGCAACATGGTCACTTAAATACTGAGGGGTCAGCAATGGCAATCTCACTTTGACCATCAGCTCTGGCAAGTCCTTCACTCGGTTTTCAGGATCATGTTTGATCCACCTCATTGCAGACTCAAATACCTGCCCAAATAACAATAGTGAACATCACAGTCACAGACTGTTTTACATTGACTAGATCTGTACATTCACGAACCCCCTCTAATTCATATTGACAATTGAGCAATCAATATAAAAGTTCACATAAGATATCTGCTAATCAAATATATTTGATTTTCATTTAACACTTAAAAACGGAAGTTTTTCATTTTTATTTTAACTGTATACGTGATGCTTAAAATTTTTAAAGGATAAATTTGTGTGTGCGCGACTCAAATATCATTTACACAAATTAAACATAATCACATGAGAAACACTTATCAAAATTACTAAAAAAATATTTATCAATATGAAAGATGCATTTTACAGTATGCAGCAATCTCCCCTGATCGTTGCTGGTTTTTTTAATCTATTTATTGGTTTACAACTAAAGAAATTCCCATCAAATCGACATGTTAAAAACAGTGAGTTCTTTTATTGTACCTGTTCTTCTGATGCTACATAAAGCTCATCATGAGATAGTATTTCCAGTATATCTGACTTGGGTAAAGTTAGAAAATCTACCGACATGGCCACCTGAGAATACAGTTGAAGTATAAACAGTGTAATTAAATATCTGGAAGAGCAGTCTGTTTATAATACATTATATCTGTAACACACACTTGTTTTAAATACAGTGCTTGATATTCACCTGTTTGAAATTATTTTGAATATATTTGTTGGCTGCTTCCACTAGGCTAGGACACTGATACTGATCAGCAAACTGTCTGACAGACAGACAAGAGGCAGAGTCAAGCCTAAAGTAAAAAAAAAAAAAAGATTCATGAAAGCGTTGATTAAAACGGACAATATTTTGGGGAGTACATGTGAAATGCAATCACCAACATTTAATTACAACTGTTTTCTTTAAACTAATGTATACAAAGGAAAAAACAACAATTATAGTAATTGAAATATTACAATAGCATTCTACATGTCTTAGCAAGCACCAGTTTCCGTGTCCACAGCACAAAGGCAATTA
Organism: Anisus vortex; assembly: GCA_949126835.1. Classification (NCBI taxonomy): domain Eukaryota; kingdom Metazoa; phylum Mollusca; class Gastropoda; family Planorbidae; genus Anisus; species Anisus vortex. The sequence continues at coordinate 12,840,890 of OX421507.1, read as the reverse complement.
ATTGGTCAGGACAATGCCCAGCCACCTTTACTTAAACTCAATAGTTGTCAAGTGCTCATCCAAAGAGGAGTTGAATCTCAGGCATCCACCAGCTCTGGGAATTAACCCTGGTGATTAACCCAAAGTTGAACTGAGAGACCAATCCAAAAAAACTTTCTCTCTAGCCCACTTCGTCCCATGTCTTGGACTAAGGGTTCCTGACACAGGGAACACACACACCCTGGCACTGGGGGTTGCACAAACAATACACAGGCAGTGGTGGTTAGCAAAGAAATGGCAGATTTTATAAGAGTTCAATGTTTATATTAAAAGTTAATGCAGGTAATAGTTTTATAACATGTTATTTGTGAAAAGGAAAACTACAGTAAACGTCTAAGAATGTTAATGTCTTTATTACATTCATTTAAATTAGGTACTTTGCTCATGTGTTTTAAAATAAAAATGTTAGGGATGTAGAATGTATGTTTAAGGGGTACAGGAGAAACACAAAAGTTGGGAACCATTGCCTTGGAATGAAATGGCATGTTATCTTCTTAATAGTAATGGACTGGGTCATGAGGAGAGCTACTGCAGACAAACCTCGAGGCCTAGTATGGGGACTAACTTCCTATCTAGAAGACTGCGATTTTGCAGATGACATAGCTCTGCTCTCTCATTCTCAACCAGATATCCAGGAGAAGACAACAAGAGTAGAACAAATAGCCAAAAAAGTTGGCTCAAAGATCAACTCAGGAAAAACAAAAATCATGAAAGTTAAGACAAAGAGCTCTAAGAAGACAAATGCCAATGGTGTAGAAATAGCAGAGATTGAAAACTTTAAATACCTTGGCAGTTACATCTCAGCTAATGAAAGCATAGACATGGAAATCTGCACCAGACTATCTATGGCAGCTCAGGCCTTCAATAAACTGGGAAAAATATGGAAGTCATCCTCTCTGCAACTAAGAACAAAACTGAAACTTTACAAGTCAAATGTATGCGCAGTCCTTCTCTTTGCTGCAGAGACCTGGAAGACCAATACCAAAATCAAAAGCCGCCTTAGAGGGTTTGAAGGAAGATGTCTCCGACGCATACTAAAGATTATCTGGGAAGACCACATCTCCAACAGAGAAATTCGAAAGAGAACTGGAATAAACTTCATCATCGAGGAAATCAAGAAAAAAAGATGAGATGGCTGGATCACATCCTCCGCATGGACAAAAAGAGACTCCCAATCATTGCATTGAAATGACACCACAGGAAAAAGGCAAAGGGGAAGACCAATGGGAACGTGGAGGAAGACAATGGACGAGGAAGCAAAGGCCACCAACAAAACATGGCATGAAATCAGATGGCTCGCCCAGGATAGGGAGGCCTGGCGGAACTATGTTGCTGCCTTATGCTCCACGGGGAGCGATAAAGAATAAGAGAGCCTTCGAATGCCCAAAATTATACACAATTTTTGGTTACAACATTAGAGAAAAAAAAAAGAGTGCTTCAACAATGTATTTAAGATTGTGTTTTTTGTACTGTGTACTTACTTGCTTTTGAGGTAGCTGGTGCATGCCTCTTTCACAGCTTGTATATGTAGAAAACCAGCAACAATCAGCAAGGACTGAACATTGTTGGAATCAATAACTATTCTTCCTGTATAGGCAAAGTTTACAAGGGCTTCTAGAGCACTGGAAAATAAATGAATGTATTAAATTGAAGTATTTACAAGCAATATATATAGTTCTATTATTGACTAGATAGGCTACCACACAGAAAGTAAAACTTGAAATTCAAAGTTATTTGACAATAAGTAAGGAATTTTGAATTCAAGTATACATAAACTGGTGCAATGTTGTAGCCTAAGAAAATCTTTTTTTTTTTTAAAAAAAAGAATATTTTGAAAACAATTTCATACTTACAGCAAAACAGACTCACTCACTGTAAAATTTTTCACAGACATTAATATTTACCTTGGTTCAACGCTCTGCATTATAATTTCTGACTGTTTATTTTCTATCATGTCATGGGTAAACATTGCATGGAAGTATGGGATGGTGGCTGCCAGGATAATACGATGAGCAGACAGCTTCTGTTCACCAACCTTAAAAATAAGTTGTAAAGTCAAAATATTAGCACATTGCAATTAGAACTTTGTTTAATGACTTTATATTCCACTGTATAATAAAGACCAGACCTATTTGATCCAAAGCAGATCTGACATCTTAGAAACTTCCAAATTAGTTGTGAGCTACCTAAAATTTAGTAGCTTTACCCCAAAATCACCTGTAGTAGTCATACTTTTAAATGTTTTTTACTCACCAAGCAACAGAGACAATTATATTTTCCAGCATGAAAAAAAAAAGACTATCAAAGACAAAAAGGAATTAAAACTTAGTTATTTTAGATTTTAGAGTAAGTTTAGTGCAGGAGCGTCACTAAAATTGCACTTAAAATGCAAGGCCACAGGGTGAACTGAATTTAAGGCAAAGTCACAGGTTGAACTGAATTTAAGGCAAGGTTACAGTAACTTATGATAAGGTCACAGCTTGAACTGAATGACCCTTCCTTAGGCCTAGGCTATTTGTGGGGGACTGTATTTTCAAATGCCAAGCAGGCGATCCATCTACTAATTATGCTAGGCCTATTCTATGAAGACAAGAGCGCAAATTGAATAGTCTTCTGAGACTATGGAGCCAATGATTAAGAAAAACTGTAATATATATTTCTTTTTTTTTTCATTTTTTTTATATTCTTGCATCAGTTCTAAAAAAACTTTGAATGAAAATTTTGAATTTGATCATCAAAATCAAAATAATCATAATTAATTTGATGCTATTTCACTATTTCTGTCTCAAACATTCATTTAGTACTGGAAACTATTCTTTTCACTTCTTAAAAACAATAACAAGACTTAATACTTAAAACTAATTGGCAATGGTCAACAATGATAACAATAACAATGAGTTACAATGTCTTGTTGAACTTGCTCACTCAGTTGCTGATGCTGTTGCTAACAAACTACAAAGTCAAAGTGACTTGTATCATATGAATGTGAATTAATGTTTACTTTAAAACCAGCGTTGTACTTGCAAAGAAAAAAGTAAAATTAAATTACTTACTTTGAGTGTAACATCGCAAAGCTGGCCTTGGCGCCTGATATCAGAAATTACAGGAAAAGCATTCATTGGAAGTTCTCTTTGACAAAATACAACAGTATCGTCTGCCATGTTTGTTGATCTTTAATGTCTATCTATACGGAGAATTAACAAATCAGAAGCAAACCTTGCTGAACAATAAAAAAAAAAAATTAAGGGTTCCCATAACTTATTCTTGAAACGCACGCTTAGCTTTCCCCATATTAAGCCCATTGCTGACTCTAAGCTGTCCTTAAATTCTAGCAATAGGCCTGCTTTTCTTTTCTTTTTTTTTTTTAAAGTAGTCTGAGTAGCCCAGTACTACCGATGCTGGCAGTAGGCCTACCAATTAGAGGACCCCCCCCCCTTTTTTTTTTGTTCCTCAACTGTATAATAATTTATAACTATTATGATGATATGATCTTGGCTCACAATTAATGTACCAAGAAAATATTCCTAAAAAGTATTGATATTGTCTTTTGGTCTGTGGTTTGAGGCCAAGTATTTTTAGCATGACCATGGGTGTGGAGGTAAAAAAAAACTCCCTGCTTGTCACATACGGACTACTACAAAAAATGCAATAGGGTCTAGAGTTTTCCAATAAAAAATAATACATATATAATCATGTACCAAGTTCAAGATTAAGGTGTCATAGTTTTAGTGGTCACCACAATTAGTTTAGTATCCTAAAATAGCAGGAACACAAACTTAATAATATCATGCATGCCAGGTAGGCCCTAAAGAAGCAATAATCTTTTTATAGGAGTGACTGTAATATATGAAGATAATATAAGATAAATATTGCTTTAACACCCAGCTATTGGTTCTTTCTATTATTATCAGTTCATTAATATCAACATTTAGTATGAAATTATATCATCATGGTAATAAGATAAACATTTTTTTTTAAATCTTGTAGGACTACAAAACTTAAGAATTGGTATTATTAGTGTAAGCCTTTATGTGTACCCACATTGCCAAGAAAACTTTTTGTCCAAGGATTTTAATTTTTTTTTGTTGCCATTTTATGCTGTTATAAATTTTTTAAACTTTGGCTTTCTGAGGGCATTTTTTTTATATGCACTGTCATTGTTTTGATTGAGTAAGAACTGTTGTTTTTTTTAATTTATTTCTTGAGGATAATAATTACTATATGCATGTTGACTCCCACCAATTTTGCCAGAAAAGAGAATTGAAAACTTTAGAAAAATTAAATCAGTATCATTTTTTTGTTTCAACTATTGATAATTAGATACAATATTTGTTTGTTAATAGTTTAGAGTGAAATTGAGTGCACCATTTCCGCATCAGCTTGCCATGGCCCCTCCACCATGCTCTACTCCTCTTTCCCATCTCTTTGCACTATGTTGATCATCTTGTCCACTCCTATCCTCTACCTTGCATTATGGCTAAGCCACTATCCTTCATATCATGAAAACAAAAATACCATTATATTAAGGATAATATTAAATTTGCATAACTAGGTTTTTGTTCATTTGAAAAGAAATAAAGTAACAAAGTTCCATTGAAAGCAGCATAATGAAAGTTTTATTGCTTTTCATTACAGTGAATACAGTCATCCATTATTAAAGAAAAAGAAAATCTAAATTTATGAAAATGGGTGTCCAGTCTTTAAGTATAATCAGTATCCAAGGTAGAAATGTTATTAACTACAACATGTAATAAATAAATATTTACAGCATAAAGAATGTCCTGGTAAAAGCAAATTCATGATTCAACAAAAAAGACACTAGCATCAAAAAAGTGTACGAGCTACAAAACAAAACTGTAATTTCAATATAATAAGGAACCAGAGAAATTACTGAATTTGTTTTTGTGTTAATCGTTAATCATTAACACAAATGCAATAGTAAAAAAAAAATAACAGCTGTTCATCTATAGACTTTATTCAAGGAAAAACATCAACTACAACAACCACACATGTGCCTGGGCTAAACTAAAGCAAAAAACAAAATTGAGATGGATGGGTGCAGCATAATTCTCACCCCCCCCCCTCTCTCCCAAAATATAAAATTATTTTTTTTAGTAGACCCATAATTCATTAGTAATTATGTTACATATTCTGAAGAAATCACTGGGTCTGATAAGAATGTTTAGTTGTTATTTTGTTTTTATAACAGTTTTCTCTGGACAATCAAAGCACTTGTCTGTTTGGTCCCAAAAATAAATTGACACTGGTTCATTTTGAACTGCATTAAATAAATATGGCTCAAAGGTATGTCAGCAAAGCTGATTTTTCACTTGAAGCAAAAATTGTATTTTGACTGATTTTTAATGGCTATTATCTTAGCATATACAGTAGTGGTATCTGTGGAATTTCCAGACTCAAATTGTTTAAAGAAATTGCTCTAAACTGTGCTTTTATGCAAGCTCTAAAAATGTAAGCATTTTTTAAAATTATTTAATTATTCTTAGAAATGATTGTGATTACCTTGCATAATTTGGACCTATTTGCTTTAATTTAAGACTTTTTTTCTCAACACTATATAGATAATTAAAATTGTATCCGGAAAACACCTAAAATTGAATACCTTTTTTTTGCTTCAGCATGGGCTTGCATTACAATTGTCTACCGGTAATCCAAATGCAACACAGTAACTATGTACAATAATTGAAATAGATGGACAATAATTGAAATAGATGGACAATAATTGAAATAGATGACTCCAAAATGTAGACAGAATATATGAAAACCAGATTGGACATACAACCAATTGACTATTAAACTCGTCAGCTTTAGACCTTTAATGTCTGTTCAAACAGTATCTTTAGACATTGTCATGTCAGGTAACACACAGACTGGACATGGGGCAGCTGACAGCCAATTTTTATAGCACACAATTATTAATAACATATCCCCAGTAACATATATTACATGAAGTGGACAAAAAAATCAAGGCACTAGGTTGTCGTCTTAAATCAAAAAGGTTACAATCACACAGCAACAGCAACACATCACTTGTGTCTTAGAGTGAGCTTTGAGGGCACAACAACAGATTTAGGAAGGTTGGGCGTTCTGCTTGCAGTGGGCGTTAGGCTCGTACCAGGTGACTTGGGTGTTTCACAGTTGGGTCGCCTGGCGCTGGAAGGTGTCCCCTAGTAGAATGAGAGCACATGATTCTCAATATAAAAGTAAAAGAAACAATTTTATACAGTAATATGAAATTAAAATTGAAACGGTTGTGGTGCAAGAAAGTGAAACTATTTGTCCTTGTTAAAAGTGTTTGATGTAGTTACTAACCTTGTCGTCCCACCTAACTCTTTTAATCCGAGGCCTTTCATTACAACGAAGGGCACTCATAATTTTCCCCTCTTTAATTTGTCCATGTACAGACGATCCTTCACTTTCGTACACAGTGCGGTCCTGAAAATGTGTACGGAAATGATGCGTCTATGCCTTTAAATGTAATTATTTGAAATGAGCCTAACGTTAGCTTCAGGGTTTAAAAAATACAGATTTAACTCTTCTCTCATAGGTAGATTTGCAGCTACCGGTATTAATATTGAAATGAACCTTTTCATTAGAAAAATTAAATTATGAAACAAAAATTCTATTTTTGAAAAGGTTTTTAAAAATGTCTTCTTAATTGAACCATAAAAAAAAATATGTTTCCAGACTTTAATAAAAGATTAAATGTGTAAGATTGTGCGTTTGTTCTTAGTTTGTGATCATTTACTTATTTTACTTGTATCTTTTGTAATGGACCGCCTGTACATGAGATGACACTTTTTATTAGTAATTTTTATGTGGTACAGCTCTAAAATCTAACCCAGGGCCTGGATTTTCTCTAAAAAACTAGAAAGGCTTTTACCTTTAACCTTGGAGGGGGTAGGATAGTTAGTTAAGTAATGTGCTGGCCAAACAATAAACAAATGTGTGCTATAATTCTTCTGCCAAAAAGTATTATTTCACCTATCATGAGAATTTACTTTACAAGTCAACAAAGAAAGATTTACAGTGTCAAAAAAAAAAATTTCATGCATTTCTAAATTGTACATTTATTGAAGAATTTAGATTACCTAACTAACTTATGATTTAAAGTGTTGAAAATAATTTTGAGAGAAAAACAATGTGCAGCCCACACATGAAGATCTATCACTCACCTTAACTTATGATCATGGCTGAGATTTTAAAGAGAGAGAAAGAGAGCAAACTAAATAGAACTAGGAGAAGTGAAATTCCATGTAAAGCTCAACTGACCTTTCCATCATCCGTTTTCTTGGTGGCCGCGCCAAGTTCAGCAGACATCCCTCTCTGGCCGAAGTTCAAGGTGAATATAGTTTCGCTGATGTTTTTCTCAACCGGAGATATTTGAAGTATCATCAGGGTTTTGCTGTCTCCATCTGGAATGATCAGACATTTTAATCCAAACATTAATTATTTGGCACATACATATCTATACATTTAATAGAATTTTTAAACTATGAAGATAAAAATGGAATTTTTTAAAGATCTATTTAGCACTATTTTTAAAGTTTCTATTCTAGTAAGACTTTAAAAAAAATTATTTTGGTTTGATGCTGTATGATTATTTTTTTTTGTGTGTCTTTATTAAAGATTACATTTTTTAAAATATGGTTTCTTACATAGATTATGATTAATATGCTCATTCTTCTAAAACTGTAAAACTACAATATTTGTAAGTTAGTTATATACAAAAAAAAATTCAACCAAAAATGCAAGTATTCTCTACAAAAAATAAAATTGTCTCCCTTTGAACAAAAAAAATCCCTTTCAGAACATGTAAGTCCATAAAGCATTAAGTGAGTCAGTTTCATGCAAGGGCCTTGTGTGGCAATGACATTGCCCAGCAAGGCTTTTCTCCAACTTGGTACTCCTTGGAGCTGGGAAGACTCGGGGAAAACTCCCAGTCATGGAAAAAGCCTGTTGTTTGACAAGGATCGGAACCCGTTTTCTTCTAAATAACAAGGCAAATAACAAGACCACATTGTCCCGTATTTGTCTATAAGATAGATATTGTCTATTAGATAGTCCATGTTAATTGAGAGACTTTTTTATGTTACAGTAAAATATGATGCCTTACCCAAAGATTCTTGCAACAAATAGGTTAACTTTGAATTCCGGTATGGCACATGATTGTGTTTGTTTTTCAAGGCATTAATGACATCCCCGAGACAAGACAATGACCTGGAAGTGCATTAAGAGTACAAAAGAAAATGAAAGCATTTACATATCAGTTTGTCCCTAAAATCGTCATTAAATTGTATAAGGTCAAGTTATTTTATACAATGTTCGTCAGCAATAACAAGCATGGTATGTTAAACTATTTATGGAACAATTCCTGGAAATCTATTGCTATCTTACTTATTAATATGCTTGGCCTCCTGAAGTCGGGTTCCTTCCACCTGTGTTTTGCTTGTTCTCTCCGAACCAGCTAAGTCCACCAGGTTTAGCCGGCCTGGTATAAAAAAATAAAAATATGCTTGTACAATTTCTAGGTATATATTAGGCATTTTTACTTTCCATTAAAATTCCTTTTTTTATCAAATATTAAATTTAATTAACCCTAAAATTTTTTCATAAAAAGACTTTATATGCATTTTTTGTTATGCATTAGCTTTCTCGAGATGTTATCTTTTTTGTCACCCAGAAATAAGGAAACAACAAAATCCAATGTTAATGGATCTATTAATCAATTATTTAATTTGGTGCGTTAAATGTGGATTTACCAATGCACATCATAAAGTGTAGTAACAAAAATGGAATAGAACTGATTTTTAGGGGTTGGTATGGGTGGAGCTGAATATTTAATAGATTGTGTTATCATTAGGCTTAACGTTTGTTTGGGTTTGCAAAGTTTGGGCTCGATAGGGAGACGGGAAGTGGATCATTTAGTAATGCAAAGGTCTGGTTGTCCGAAAACTACATACAAAGTTTGTGGGAAGTTAATATAAAGTATTTAAACATACGAAGCCTTGATTTCTGATTTCTGATCTCACCATATGTTTTGTTTCCTGTTATTGGGTTCACACCTACGACAGACAACAAGAGAAGACAATGGGACCTGGAAGACCTGTCATTCATTCCTGTTTTTGCAGTGGACCTGTTTTTTCTGCCACTTTCAAATATCTGTTTGAGAAAAATAATTTTTTAAAGTAATTTACACATTCATTTCATTTGTTTCTTTATCAATTAAATAAAAAATGTAAAGAAATTAATGTCATGGAATGCACAGAATTTAGAACACTTAAAATATAAATGGTTTTAAGAGACAAAGTTTTCTAAAAATAAATATTTTGGTTATGTGTAAAGTTAGTATCAAACATTATTATAAGAGAATCTAGGTATTACCTCATTCACTTCATCCAGTGACTGGACAGACATATTTAAAAGTCCAGGTACATATAGTCCACCATCTGGCTTCATTTTTATCTCAAGTTTATTTTTGTCATCTAATTCTGCATCTAACAAGTCTCTGAGGGTTAAAGACATGTTTGAAAAATTAGTCATTAATATTCAATAGCAGAGAAGAAAAAATGCAAACACTCCTCTCTAGACGTCTATGGAATGAAAAAAAAATGGTAATTTAACATTCCTTTTTTTAAAATTGCCAACAAAATAGTTCATATTTTTACATTAAAATGTGAACAAAAGAGCATAAGGCAACGTTTACTACTTTTGCTGCTGGAACACTCTACATTCTAATGTTTACCATGTCTGTACAGTGGTATCGTGACTTATGAGTTTAATTTGTTCCATGACTGAGCTCATTACTCAATATGCTCGTATATCAAAATTACTGCGCAAAAAGCTCAAAACGGGCGGGTGGTGCTGCGACAGCTTACCTGAATCTCACTCGTAACTCAAATTTCAGTTTGCAATTCAAATTAAGAAAATTTGATTGAGCTACAGCTTCTATCTTAGAAAGTTATTAAGTTAGTGCACCCCTGAGTCAGGTCACTATTGAATACTGCTTAGTGTGAAATAAACAGACTGAAGTAAACTACAGTGGAAGTGAAATGTGGAAGAAGAATAAAGAGTTTAGAATTTATTTAAAAAGTTCATCTGCAAACAAAATTGATAACAAAGGACAATGTAGGAGCAATCGTACATTTCTCAACAATCAAGAAAACAAAAGAAGTTTTATTTTTTTAGTAGATCATGGGTTAAATCAAACTTTTAGCAATTATGACATTTCCATGACGGGTCACATTCATGCCATTGAATCAAAACACCAACTTCTGGCCAATGGAGTAGAAGAATTAAAAAAAAAGAATGCTAAAGATCAAAGTGAGAAAATTAAGCTGAAATTCATCTAGTTCAGGCTTGTCTTTAAATAAACATCCAGCTTATTGTGACCAAAGAGTGCATGTAGTTACTGTGCAAAATTATCATTTACAACATAATGGAAATTGGAAATCACTTGTACATTTCTGGTAAAGTATCACTTACGACTTACAGCATATTGGAATTAGCTCACTTTTAGTTAAGATAAACAATTTGATATCACTAATATAAAACAGCTGATAAAATGTGTGTCTAGATTACATGTACTAACCTTATTGTCTCATTATAAATTTCCAGCATACTGGCCTCTATCTCGTATTGCCAAACAGTGTTCTGTGTCTCTTCAAACAGGTATTTCAGGGCTCTTTGGTTGACCCCTGGGTCAGTTGGAATGCCCTGAGTAAAATACAATATCACAGAGTTACAATGTAAGAAAAGTTGCATTGCTATTTCAAAGGTTCTCACATCATTGGTGCCAATGGTATCTGGTGCCAATACAAGATAGAATTTATTTAATGCAGTCTCTGGGTGAGACAATAAAAACAAATTAAAATAGCTATATTTTTTCTTTGTAAATCATAATGGCTGTGTTAATTTCATTTTCTCAACTTGCAATTGTAATGAAATGCGTATTCTGACATTAGTTTTATGTGATAAGCTACATGAATGTGGGAGTTTTTTTTAACATGATATAATACAACTAAAACTTTTATTTCTTAGTTCTTAGGTCTGTAGACTAGCAGTCTTAGAGAAAAGTAGGCTATAGATGAGTATTCAAATATTGTTAAGTTTGGTACAGAACTTAAAAACCCTTTCTAGAAAACACTATTGTTGGAAAAATCATTAATTTATTTTGAAACGTATGGTCTTAATATTTTTAATAACTTTTCCTTAATTAAGATATATGCTGCTATATTATCAGACCTGCCTACCCGTACGCTTTGGGCGTATTTTCGTACGCTTTAGGATACAAAATACGGCTGTTACACCGAGCGTCTTAAAAATACGACTTCTTGAATAAAAAAATATGATTTCGTAATTTTTCATTTTATTTCTTTTCTTTTCGGTAATTAGACGATCACTAAATCGCAGTTACATAAAACCGATGTTTTGACTGGTTGAAAATGGATATCCTCTGTTTCAATACCTAACTTGTTACACGGTGCGGCGACCTTGACCTGATATCCTTTTTTTCCTCTCTCGCAAATATCCAAATTCGGCGATCAAAAGTATGGTTGACAGCAAACTTACACTTATACAGCGTGCACGAAATCATGAAACAGATGAAGAAGAAGCTTCCGATTCTGCTCCGAGTAAAAAAGCGAAGGGGTAGGCTATTCTGCTTGGGTGCAAGAGTATAGAGTGCCGGCCATCGGCCAATTTAAGTTTTGGGAAACTATAAATGATCAACTTTTTTCTTTCATGAAAACTTAAAAGGCGAAAAAAAACGCATGTGTGATTCTATATTTATTTTTAGGTCAGGGTTTCCCCAGTTTTTTGCTTTCGTGGCCCGGTAATTTGTATAGGCCTACTCGTGCCTCCAGAGTTTTACAAACTTTTTTTTAGCGCAATTCCGTAATGTAGCTTTTTTTTGGACCCTGTAGTTTCATAGGCTATAGTCTAGATCTATATAAATCTCCAAGAAGTCAACGTTTTTATGGTCTGACACGGCAATTGGTAATAAGCCTACTTCACGCGAATTTGTTTTTAGGTCAATCTGTACGTCACGCACGCTTTACTCGCGGCTTTCTTTTAAATTCTTGACGTTTTATTTTACTAACGGAGAGATTAAAACTTGTTGTTTTCATTACAATAAAACTTTTGTTTATCAGCCTACTAAATCGAAAGCAACTATTTATTAATAGACTTGATCTCGGCTCAACGTTTCAATTATTGCTATCAATGTTTCGATGATGTAAAATCATCACTATAAACTTGTTTTTGTACAACACGGTGACGGAGCTCGCTGTAGGCCCTACATTGTTAGTAGTACCTAACTTGTTACACGGCGCGGCGACCTTGACCTGATATCCTTTTTTTCCTCTCGCAAATGTCCAAAGTATGACAGCGTGCACGAAATCATGAAACAGATGACAAAGAAGCTTCCGAGTCTGCTCCGAGTAAAAAAGCGAAGGTGTATTCTGCTCGGAAGCAAAAGTTTATAAATAAATATTCTATGAAATATAAGTACTTGCATGTGTCATTGAAAAGTGACACATCGGCACACTGCACTATTTGTCATATCGACTTCTTGGCGGGACACGGAGGGCTCTATGACTGTAAGAGACATGACGAATCGGAGTCGCACCAGAAACTGGCTGTTGAGAAAGAAAAGTCTAGACCTACACAAAATATTAGGTCTTTTCTTGTGAAGCCTGAGCCCGTCGCTGGGGAGGAGCAACTTCAGCGTGACGTGACTCGTGCAGAAGCAATGATTTGCAACATCATTGTGGACAATAACTTGTCGCTGTCGTGCTCTGATGTGCTGACAAAGGCTGTGGCGTCGATGTTGACTTGTTGATGCATGCATAAGTGGCAGACGTCAAATTGCAGGAGTCTTGCAGTTTCAGCAATCTGGAATTCATCATCAACAGATTTCCTGTACCTCACTAGACAAAGTTGCTGAGCAGGTCTGCCTATATCAATCTACTGATGTGTCAGGGTACATCAAGGTCAGAATTGATAGCACGTGGTTTTCTATTGCTGAAATGAAGCATGAAGACACTGACAGCTTGATGTTTGGAGACTTGGCGAATGTGATGCTGGGGCTTCTCACCATACCACACAGCAGTGCCCAATGCGAACGTGTTTTCAGCTGTGTCAGGAAGAACCGGACACCACAGCGTTTCTCAATGTCTGACCAGACCATGGAGAGCCTTCTGGTGCTCAAGTCCCGGCCAGTGGGCATTTTGGGGTCTGTAAAGGCTCTTAATGATAAAGACTTAAAAGTGCTGAAAGGGGCATACTACCAGAGTCTAAAGAAGAATGACCAAACTAGCTGAAGTAACCAAATGGAGGAGGACAGAAAAATTATTGAACACACAGCTGTCTATTTTGTTAACATTTTCAACATACATTTATTAAATTGTGCTGAAAATACAAAACAGATTTTCTTTGCTTGTTTTAAACATTAAATGAAACAACTGTTTAAATTTTAATGACTATTATTTTGAATAATTGGTGCGATAGATGACAATTATTATTGCATAGTACACTTGACCTCGGAAAAGTACACTTTAGCCTTCTCAAGAATACTCCAAGCGTTTTTCCAGGGTAGACAGGTCTGTATTATAAAAAGATAAATTCTTACTTCCATTGTATAAGTTTTACCGGATCCTGTCTGGCCATAAGCAAAGATACATACATGGAAGCCATCTATGGCTGATTTAACAAGAGACCGAACCTCTTCGAAGACCTGCAGATAAAAAGGTAAACACACTCAGTATCAGACAATTTGTTGACAAGTCTTAATGAGGCATGACCTTTTCAAAAGTTCATGGGTTTATCGTGTTAATAAGCTTCCGGTCTATTTCCGGCAACACAAGATGTTATCGACTTGTTTCTAGAATAGCTTTTGCTGGTGCTTGACAATTTATTTCAACCTCGACATCCAGTTCTGGTAACGCCATGGCAGCATAACACAATACTGAATTATTGAATACCACATTGCAGCGCTCATCCAAAACCTGTTCTAAAGAACTTTACGTTGGCTATGAATAGCTTTCTAAATATAACTTCACGACCATATGAATGAGGAATAGTATATGTTTACCTGCGACTGACTAGCTTCCATCGGGAAAACTTTGTCGAAGTGGAATTGCTGACACCGGCCTTTGGCGGAGTTGACGTTGATGATCCCGTCATCGTAGCTGTCAAAGGAGACCAAGGATTCCGTGGAGCCATCTTCTTTTGTGGGCGGCCTTACTCTGCAGTATACTCTTATATTACCTGAACGAGGAGTTCAATGTTCAATTTGTTTTACAGGAATAAAACACAAAATAATTACATACCAATAGGGCAAAAGCTGAACTCAGCGAACACAAGGGTAACAGAAAGTATTATACAGGGCTTTTACTCTAAATCAAATTAAAATTCAAAAATTTTTCACAAACATTTCCTAAAATTGAAACTAAATTTATAAACCAATTCTTAACGGCATACGTTAAATTGTATCACTACCATTGTATACAGGTAGTGCAAGTGAAAAAAAAAAAGTTTAAAGATTTATAAAAGGTAATCATTATATTCACGACTTCTAAATCGAACTACATGATTATTCACTTTATAAAACAAGTAATTTTCCAGCTGTTTTGTCCATTTTTAGTGAAATTCATACACTTTCCCAAACCTTAGTCAGTTTTCGCTGTCACTCGCGTGTGGGCTTGTACAGCCACAGCAGAAGCTGCAAGGCCAGACACACTCCCCGAAGGGCACACTAAATTCCGTCGTCTCGCGAGACTAATGGAAGCCAACAACAATGACTCAACTTTCCCCAACTTTTACCAAAAAGCAGGTGCCATGTATAGCATGGAAAATTCAAAAACAAAAAAACGAACAGCAAACATTTCCCAACAAAACAAAAGTAAAGGCAAACTAAAATTAATTGATATAAATTGCATTCAAAACATTTAAAATAATTCTTTTTTTTTAACAGTTTGCTCTTACTTGTGCATGCTTAATTTAAACAAAAAAAAATATCAAGAAGAGAAGTTTATTTAACTCCTGGTGCATTTAAATATCAAGAAGAGGAGTTTAACTCCTGGTGCATTTAAATATCCTCACCTGCAATATGTAACATTTCTATTTAAAAAAACTACAACAAATGTTTGAAACAATAAAAAAAAATATGTTGACGGCTGATGTAAGAATATACAAATATAAGTACTAGTTATTTCAAAATTAAATTTTTTTGTTTTTTCACACTTTGCTTGTACTGAACAAATTTATTTATTGACAAAAAAAAAGTTGTGCATTGTTATTATGCACAATGAATAAAGCTCAATAATGTGTTTTTTGTACTAAAAAATGTATTCCTTCTGTTTGTGAAATGTTGATTTTTTTTTTTTTTCTCACATTTTGCTTAGGATAGTCTCTACTTCTTCTTCTTCTACTAGCCAGGCTGCAGAGCTGTTGGCTCTATTACAGTCAATGCCAAGACAAACAAGTTTACATGGCTTTTTTTTTCCAGCTGATCTGTGTTGTTATAGTAGAGTATGTTGGTAATGGTAGGGTGAGGGGGCAATAATGTACGTCTGAGATTGATTAGTGTGAGGCATCCAGTAGGAAGTGGTCTACGGTTTAATGTGGGTGTGGGCAATGTCTGCAATTTGGTGGGCGTGTGTTGGATTTATTCTGTTAAGATGTGAGTTGAGGGCTATATGTCCTGTTCTGAACTGGAATATTAGGCAGTGAGCAATTTTATTCTCATATCTAATAGAGTTTTTCATACAGATTCTTTTATCCCATCATGCATCCGCTAGCTGTAGGATACGACCAGAGCTAAATAGTCTGGTATTAAGTCTTGCAACCAACCTGACCAACTATGAGTACACAAAATGATATTTACCCATTTTACCCATACAATAAGTCCCTAAGCTGTAGTCAAAATTACAAGCAAATTAAATCAGAGTTTATGTTGCATTTGAAATAAATTACCTCTCAATTCCACTAGTTGATTGTGATACATCTTTCGTAGTTGAAGCTCATTAGTATACCTTTTGACTAGTTCTTTATTTCTGGAATCCACATCTCTGATGGCATTTTGTATCTGTAAGAATTGGTGCATTTAGCTTAACATAACAGTTAGAGAATACTATTTCAACATGTGTGTCTCAGTTGGAGCAGTTTATTGGACTATCAAAACTTAAACTTATATGTCTGATTTTTTTTTTTTAAATTTTGAAGAGTTTACATGTTGTAAATGTATAAAAATTCCTTTGCAAGCCCAATCTAATGGCAGCAAAGTTTTCTATTTCTTTAATCTCAATTATTCATTAGTGAGATCACAAAATCAATTCCAGGGACTTGATTCATTAGTGAGATCACAAAATCAAATTCCAGGGACTGATACATTAGTGAAATCACAAAATCAGAAATATTTACTGGTTGGCTAAATAACAGTGATCATTGTAAAGTACCCTTCAGACCAAATTCATCATAGGGTCGGTGAGGCAGCGGTCACCAGGTTCTGTGGCCACGGCATAGAAGGGGATTGTGTGGCCAGCACAATGCCCAGCCACCTTTAATGTCAAGTACCGATCAGAGCTGCGTAGTCTCAGAGACACCCTACACTCCCTGGAACAAATCATAGCCTTCAACAGGATTGGAACCCAGAACCTTTGGTATGCCAGCCGAAAGGCTGCCGCTTGGCCACTGTGCCACAACAGAGATCATAAACTTGAGGAATTCTTGAGATATTGAGTTTCTAAAGTTCTATGGCCACAACTGAGTTCACTGCTCTGAACTTACGCAGCAATTTTAATAAGAATACATTACCAAAATTTTTTTTTGTTTCAGTACAAATTTTATTAACTTTTTAGTAGTTCTAAAAGAATGCCCATGCTTTAAAATATTCTGCAATACTTAAGCATTGCTGTATACACGCTAATACTTTGCCCAATCGGCATCAAACAAATTCCTAAGCAGTTCTACGTGTACTGAAACAAAACCAGGTCAATATCACACATGGCTTATCAGACTCACCTGACCAGCGGTATCCTCCAGCCCTTCCTTCACGGAGACACTGAAATTGGCCATCGACTTTTGAAGGCAGTGATACGAGCTGGTCAAACTGTTGAGTTTGTCTTGTATAGTGCTCACACAGTCCATGTCGATTGGTCTCTCAATTTTGTTTTCTACTACAATGAGCTAAAAAAAGATAAGTGTAAATAAGTTCTCTTATATTTAAGTCTCTTATATTTGCACAAGTTCTGTTCTTGTTTTCCTACAATGAGCTAAAAAAATGTAAAGATAAAGCTTGTATTAAGTTCACTTAAATTTGTGTCTCTTATATTTGCATTACTTCTGCTGTGGCAGTGTTCTTTTTAAATGGAGAAATGATTGCTAAAAAGTTTAAATAATTAATTTGTGTGATCTTGTTGAATTGAATACCACATGAACTGTTTAAAGCAAAAATAAGAAACATGATACGGCTGATGTCAATACAAAAGAAAACATAAAATTTTCACTTACAGATGGTGTGTTGGCCAAGTGTTCTGTAAATTTTATATGCTCATCCAGAAACTCGTTTTCTAAACGATCCTTTTCTTTCCGAAAATGTTTTTCATCTTCAACTCTTTTTTCTGATAAAAAAAAAGAATAGGCATAAAATAATATTTTAAATATAAAAATATATATTTTTATGAGTTAAATTATCGTCAGTTCTTTCAATTAATTTGACATCATAAAAACCAATGCTAAAAAAGCAAAAAAAAAAAGACTATAAGCCAATAAATAAACAAGCTAATAAAAGAAATGATTTTGTTTTTGCTTACTTTCACTTTCTGCAAGTTTTAAACTTAAACTTTCTTTCTCCGTCTGTAATTGCTATACAATTTTAAAAAATTGTAAATAAAAACAAAAGTATTAGTGTACAAATAAACAAAGTATAGAAGAATGAAACACGGCTATTCTTTAAGTTCTTAAATATGGACAAACATTGACCTAATACTTGATCTTTATGCATGGGCACGATGGTCGAGCAGGGGCACGATTGTCGAGCAGGGGCACGATGGTCGAGCAGGGGCACGGTGGTCGAGCAGGGGCACGGTGGTCGAGCAGGGGCACGGTGGTCGAGCAGGGGCACGGTGGTCGAGCAGGGGCACGGTGGTCGAGCAGGGGCACGGTGGTCGAGCAGGGGCACGGTGGTCGAGCAGGGGCACGGTGGTCGAGCAGGGGCACGGTGGTCGAGCAGGGGCACGGTGGTCGAGCAGGGGCACGGTGGTCGAGCAGGGGCACGGTGGTCGAGCAGGGGCACGGTGGTCGAGCAGGGGCACGGTGGTCGAGCAGGGGCACGGTGGTCGAGCAGGGGCACGGTGGTCGAGCAGGGGCACGGTGGTCGAGCAGGGGCACGGTGGTCGAGCAGGGGCACGGTGGTCGAGCAGGGGCACGGTGGTCGAGCAGGGGCACGGTGGTCGAGCAGGGGCACGGTGGTCGAGCAGGGGCACGGTGGTCGAGCAGGGGCACGGTGGTCGAGCAGGGGCACGGTGGTCGAGCGGCAGCACGATTGGCTGGCTTACCAACGATCTTTGGTTTGAATATTGGTGAAGACTAAGGATTACTTCCTGGGTCTGGAGGGTGTCAATATACCTACACAGCTCTGATGGACATTAATTGGTAAAAGTAAAGGCCGCTGGGCATTGTGCTGGATGCACATTTCCCTATTATGCAGTGGCTTGTTAACCCCATCCATTGGTCTGAACTTTACTTCACCAAAATATATAACAAATCATTTTCTATAATTGAAATAAAAAATATTTTCCATTTTTTAATACACTACAAAAACTCATTGATTATATTTGCCTCTCAACAAGTTTCTAATGGTGGCTCAGCTCATTTGTTTGACACAATCAACAAGAAGAAACTTACTTTTAATTTAGTCTCTGTCTCTGTGAATATAGATCTTAGCCGCCTGATGTCACTGTCTTTACCTAGAACACCTGGAACAACCTGAGCAAACAAGATTACACCAACTGTTAATTTGCTCTCCAACAAATTAAAGATCTCTCTAGAGCAAATGTCCATTGGTCTGTCGTTAGCTTCATCATGCATGAAATTTAAAAGTATTTAAATAAAAACAAATGAGCCTTTCACCCAACGCCCATGGCGTAATGAGAAAATGGTGGCCCTGTCTGAGGCATGCCCCCGTTGGTTCACGAGACATGCTCGGTATCCTGCATTTAAAGGCACTACACTTTTACCCCCCCTTCTGTGGATCATTAATGAAGCTACATTTTCGAGGTATACCTGCACTTTCAGCAGGTAATACAAATTATACCAGACTATAAGTAAGGCTGGTCATTCAGACACTGGGTTTGGCGAGACAGTATTGTCGCGCCTATTCTTTCCTCCCCACCAAGTTTCGGTAGGCTCTGGCCCGTGCAATTATTCTCGGGTTCACAATATGTTAGCCCATCGGTGTACTATTAATGGGAGCATATCAGAGGTTTACACACTTCGCCAGCTTTGAGGCCCATGAATACTGAAGTGTCATCATACACCAGATTCAAAAAATCTTTTCTAGGCTTTACATCATATAGTTAAAAAGTTCATAAAATGCCATTTGTAAATAAAATATGTTTTTGTAAAAGAATAAATTTGTGGTTGACTGTAACCCATTCAATAAAAAAATTATCTTTTTGCATTTGTTTGTCTTGACCAAAAAAAAACTAACCTTGCCATCAAACACCATGAGTCCCAGTGAAGTTCTGTTGATGGACTGAGATTCTAATACTCTGCAGTCTTTCATGTAAATATTCAATTTGGCTTCAGTGTCAATCAGCTGTGAAGTGTTTCATTTTTATTCTTAGAAACAACAACCGATGCACATTTTATTTATTTATTGAGGCATTTTTATATAGCGCTTACCTTACAGCTCTAAGCGCTTTACAATTTTTTTTACTAAATTTATAAACTATTTAAGCTACTAAAATAAATAGACAATAGCTACATCATTAAATGGCTATAAAGATAATAGCTACAGCAATAAAAATTGATTTTAAAAATAATAGGTGCAACATTAAAAAGTGACAAAAACAATAGTTACACATTAGCACATACTGGTAATGATACAAAGGAAGCATAAAAACAAACCGAGACCAGGAACGAGACATCACAGGTCATAGGCGGACCTAAACAGATGGGTTTTAAGGGACTTTTTGAAAGTGGAGGAGGTTTCACAATGACGGATGTGGATGGGGAGCTGGTTCCAGAAGGTGGGCACATACAATACTAATATTTCACTTTGTAAAATAATGTACACAATTCATATACAGCATTCAAGAATTTCATTTAGGTGTTTATGTAAGGTGTGAAATAATTTGAAACAAACCTTGGCCTTCAAAGCTTCATTCTCTTCCTCAAATTTTCTAATAGTCTCCAATAATTTCAAACTTGGGGTCAGTGACTTAGAATCTGTGGAAAATATAAAAGTCTAAGAAAATTATTGCAAAGTTAAATATTTGACTTCTGAGACCAAGATGGCACTGACAACAGCGACACATTAAAAAATGGTGGATGATTTCTATTTATTTAACTTTCAGGTCAAACCCACAACTGTGGCCAACATTGCACGTAGCATTCTAAATGTGTTAGCATGCAAAGTCACACTATTACAGATGACCATTATCATTATATAGATGAAAAAAATAGATAAGGCCCTATTTTTTTTGAGTAATCGACACAATAATTTAATGTTAAAATATAAACATTAAAACTAAACTGTATCATTTTTGTTTAAAACAAATGTACAAAGGCTCTAGGGACCCTATTGAGGAGCAATGATGGAGGTCTCAAAGAAATAATCAAATCCTTTTCTGATAACGAACCTAATCCAGACTTTGAAATACAGTGCAAGCTCAAGTGTATAGGTGCAGATACGAATTTTGAATTAACAATTTGCATTGGCTGATTATTATGTTTTTAAATTGCAATTTTCCAACAAAACAAAATTTTGCTGAGAAAGAGATTAGAATTGATGAGAGAAGAGTTCTCCACTGTTTCACTAAGTCATTTGTCATTTTAAAACATGCGTTCACTGAAATCGGACTTGACAAGCTAATGAATAAGGCAGAGAGCCATGAAATATTAACAAACACTTCCTGTATAATGTGAAGAAAATGAAATAACAGAATATTTATCAAAGATTCCAGACTAAGCTAATAATAAAATAAAATCACCATTAAAAACGTAATCATCCCTTTAAATCTCAATAAAACCCTTTCTATAAGATGTCAGTAAAAAGGTGTATCATTTTGAGGTGTACAATTATTTGATAGCTCAATAAATAACAAGTTGCAGTTCTTTTTAAAAACTGAATATGTTATCTCCCCTTGATCGATATGCAGGAGTGATTTGTCATCAACACAGTAGCAAGACACCCATACAGAAAAAATTACAATATAACTTGTTTGAAAGCTTGTGATAAAATATTCTTAAAAAATGAGACCTGACCTTTTTCAGATCCTTCTAGCTCAGCTATTCTCTGCTCCAGACAAGAGATCAGCTCATCTTTCTGTTTCAACTGCCTCCGAACACGTCGATCAGTTTTCAAAGATAAGTGTTTTTCTTCTAATCTGTGTTGGAACTCTTTATTTTTTCTGTTTATATTCTGAAAGCAAGTAGTGGGTGCAATCAAAACAATAAAGAACATTTTTACAAAGTCTTCCAAAACGCTTAATGCTGTTTAAAAGAAAACAATCTAAAAAGTAAACTTTAAAAAAAAATGTAATAGAAAAAACTGTACCTCACAAATATCTTTGTACTTCTTGAAGTCATCTGCTAAAAGAAAAATGAAAAGCTTATGTCAACTGAACCAATTTTTATACAAATTTCCTAAACATTATTTTAGGGAGATGAATTTTGAAAAGTCTGATTAATAATGAACGATAAATTGATCAGTTTACCAAACTTCCAGACATTTAACTGTACAACATAGTCGGAGTTCTATTTTTTTTAATCAATAACTATACGAGCTAAAATTTAAAAAATCTCCAATGCTGTTGCTAATTATGTTTGATCACCTCATCACTGGTGATGTAATATGTATTACACAATGAATGCTCTATTTAAAAACACTGAAAACATGATCCTTGTATTTTAGCCAGATATGTAGATATGTCTAAAATGTATAACATATATATAATAAGCAAATATCATTTAACAGTGCTTGAAAATTTTACATAATTAGGATTTCTTTCCAGTATGGTTGAGATGATTTAAATGACTTGTTTTAAATTATTGATTTAGATTGTGCAATTAAAATCATGATTAAATACAAAAAATAGCATCAATTATCAATTATTTTATGTTTGAAATTAACTGCATTTATGTTTTAATTATATACTTTCTAATGTACATATTTTACATTACAAGCTTCCCTAGATTAAAAAAAAAGATTAATAAACTTTCTATTCCTTAATTAGTGTCAATGTCAGTCAATTGGTCGACATAGATCTAATTTAAAAGTGCACTTCTGCTTATTAAAATGTATATGCTTAAGAACACAAAATTCATACATTTTAAACCAAAATGTCATTTTTTCTAAAAAGGAAAAAAATTTAAAATAATGACTGGTAGAAAAACCCTACACTTACCAGGTTCTTTTCTCTGTACTTTTTTTGGTGTTTCTGTTTGCGACTCATCCAAATCCTTAACAAGTAGAAAATACTAATGAAACAAATTATTCAAATAATTTAAAGATACACAAAAGTAGCAAAAATGTGTTCACAGTTGAAGAATATCTATAGTTTTTGTTTAATTCTTTAATTTAACTAGGACTAGATCTAATATAATACTAATAAATAACATCAAAATAATACAATGTTTCTGTCACCTTTTCGAATATTCGTTTTTTTGACCTGATCATCTTGGCATTACCCGTTTCTGAAAAACAAACAACATGTTTAAATTCCTTTATTTTATAAAAATTATTTGTTATCTGTGCTCTTCCAATTAGCACAAAAGTTATGTCCAATCATGCATATGAAAACATACATTGTCAGACTCCATGTCAGCAAAAATACAGTGTACATAAAGGACATAAACACGGTTATCTCAGTTGCTCCATCCCATTGGCATGGGTCACGGTGGCCGAGTGTTTGGCTGGCGTACCGAAGGTGGGCAAGTATGTATGATAAATTTGGAGGGGGGATGGGGGGGGGGAGCAAATCCAATTATACCACCCACAGTCACTGAGTACACAACTCAAAACTCTCTTGAACCATAAAGTTTGAAAAAGCTCATAAAAAAATACCCAGAATAACAATGCCAGGAAAACAAAATCAAGCTTGGCCTTCATACCAAAAATGCAGATAAATTCCCCCCCCCCCTCCGTTCTCTGTGACAGCAAAGGCCAGGAAAGCCAAAATGGCGTTTATATTATAGTATAGGACTATTACTGCTACAGTTTTGGTGGCAATGCTCATTCTGCCTTTCATCCTGTGAACGGTGGGAACACTCAATTGGTTGACTGCAGTGGCTTATTGTTCACTCACACAGCCATTTCACTCCAACTCCACAAACAAGGCAAAAATGCAGGTTATAATAGCCTAAAAACTGTTAAAATGCAGAAAAGTCTTTAGTCTTAGTCACACACTCATTTTTGTTCACGCTATTGTCCTCTATCTCATTCTTGTTCTCATTCTGCTGCACACCTTTCTCTAAGCAAATTAAATAACTATCCCTGAACGTTTAGGAGAGCATGGCATCACACACACTTTCAGCTCTAAACAGTAATTGCTAACCACCAGGTAAAATGGCACTACAACTGTGCGTAGACCCATCTTCAAACACTAAACACATATTAAAAATATGTATCGTACTTATAAAATTTACATACATTTTGACTAGCACATGTACCAAATGTACAGTTTCAATAATAAAAACCTAGAAAAAATACTCAATTAATTAGAAAATTGAAATAAATCATACTGGACACTATCAGAAGGCATCGACCAATTAGGGAATGTAATATTTTACAACATAATAATATTCCTTATAGAAATATTTAGCAACTACATATCTTTGAATAAGGCTATTGAATGGTGCCTATTTGTTTCACCCAAAAATTTAGCATTTATATATTTTTAAAAATTAAATTCGGTATGAACAAAACAATAATACGTAAGGACCCACTTTACCAAAACCTCGATATCCACAATGAAGAAAATAATTGGCCTTTTTATTTATCAAAGATTTTATAGAAAATCCAAAAGAAAAGTAAAAATATTCTACATATTTAGGAGCTCCGTATTTTGCTTATTTTATTATAAATATTATATATACTTTTTATATTTAAACTTACAGAGCCAATAAAAGCAAAAAAAATACCTCAGGGGCAGGGGCGAAGCCACAGGGGGGGCTGAGGGGGGCTAAGCCCCCCCTGGAATTTAAAAAACAAATATTTTTTCAACAGATTTTGTTAAAAATAAGTACTAAATTTGCTAAAAATTTGGTTAATGTTTGTCACTCGAAAGTTCAGCCCCCCCTGGAAAAAATTTCTGGCTTCGCCCCTGCTCAGGGGTATGTAAAGAAAAACACTTGATCTTAACTATTATCTTGATTTGCACTTATCCAAAATGATTATATAGGCCTAGAAAAATCTTTACTTCAAAAGACAAAACCAATCAAATCCTTGGCTACTTAATGTAAATAATTATATATCAAATTTCTGATTAGTATATCACATTGCTAAGTAGGCCCAAGGATTATAAATTAGGAATTAGGCAATGGTTACAACTTTTGACTTACCATCAGTGGCATCAGCAACTTCATTTTCCAAATTACTTTCTGAGTCCATGTTTACTGACCATTTGAAGTGCGATTTCTGGTTTGTAAACAAAATATATAGTCATTCATTATTCATTATTCTATTTATATATTATTTTACAATATAACTAATAAAATAATGAATAGGCTAATTAATTTTAATGAAATCAAATGCCTCATTTCTAATATCAGTTGTATCGCTTAAGAAATTAAAAAATATTAAAATATTTGGCTATACTTTGGTTTAACTGCCTCACGGAGTTTTTCTAAGTGCCATATATCAATTTAAAGATCTTTTTGTCCTGAATACAACAATCTAGTTTTTATTGAGCGGTTCCATTTGTGTGATTTTTATTTAATGTTGAAAATTTGGTAATTTTTCATGTTTTATTAAAAATTGTTACCTCCCTTGAGCTTTTTGTGTTAAATTTTGTTACTTCCCTTTGATTTGTTTATTTTTATTTATTTTTTCTTTTATCCCTATACTATAATATCAAACGCACACACTCCATGTACCACGCGCTTCTCGGACCAGATTTTTCCCCACTGTCGGTTAGTTTCTAAGCTTTCTAAGTATTTGTTAATGATTACTATCTGTTAGTTTCTAAGCTTTCTAAGTATTTGTTAATCATTATTATCGGTTAGTTTCTAAGCTTTCTAAGTATTTGTTAATGATTACTATCGGTTAGTTTCTAAGTTTTCTAAGTATTTGTTAATGAGTAGTATCGGCCAACCTGGCCATATCTTGGGACAGGAAGTGGTAATCTAGAAAAGCACATGGCACGCATGCGCAACAAGAGACAGGTGGTCTCGACAACTCGGAAGAGAGAACAATAGGATTTTGTGTCTTTTTGTGTTATTTCATATGATATACGGTAAGAATAATTTTATTTTTGTATTCATTTCGTGCTATTTCGCTTCTTTTCCCTTTTTGGTATCGGTTCTAAGAAATTCCCACTGAAAATTTGAGTAGCGGAGCTATTGATAATTGTGTCTTAGGAAGCCGTCAGACATCGTGTTTTTCAAGGCTGTGTGACGTCACAAGCCTTTGGTAAACACAATGGAAATGAATTTTTTTTTCGATAAAAAATTATTTTTTTTCCTTTTTCAATAGTTTGCCGCTCTTCCTAAGACACTTATCAATAGATCCACGTGAAAAAATTTTCAGTTGGAATTTTTTAGGACCCTACTTTTCGTGAGGCAGCTGAACCAAAGTATTACCAAATATTTTTATATAAACAAAGTCAAAGTGTCTAGACTACATGTCCAGCGACCTTAGGAGTCTGGCTGAATATTTGTGACAATTTGTCTAATACTAGTAATAGTAACTTTATCTAATACTAGTCTAATAGTAATACTAATAGAATTTGTGAGCTGCTTATTTTTTTTATTAATTATGCTTATTTAAATAAATCTTAGGCCTATTCAAACTTTTATTGCTAACACAAACTGACAACGCCGGATGCCGGATCCGGGATAGGGGCTTAGCGCTGCTTAGGCTTGTCATTCACCTTTCGGTAGTAGTAGTAGGCTCAGCCTAAGCTAAGGCCTAAGGCTAAGCTAAGGCCTAAGACCACTGATCATTTTAAGTTAAAGGCTGTAGACTGTAGCTAGGCACTGTAACTGCAAGTCAAGAT
This sequence comes from Anisus vortex, assembly GCA_949126835.1. NCBI lineage: Eukaryota > Metazoa > Mollusca > Gastropoda > Planorbidae > Anisus > Anisus vortex. Next base: position 12,814,392 of record OX421507.1, on the reverse strand, counting down.
TGTAGCCAGTGTAGCACTGTACTGTAACTACTAAGTAGTGTTACTTACTGTACTGGTAGGAGAATAGGGCCTCTATAGGAGTATAAGTATAGGACTGTACTGTAGTGACTGTAGTTGTAGTGACTGTAGTGACACTGTAGTCTAAGTCTAAGTCTAAGTCTAAGTAGTCTAAGTCTCTAAGTCTGTAACTGTAGTCAGTGTAGTAGTGGTAGTAGTGAGTTACATAAAGTTATGTGTCAGCCCTCAGGTAGGCCTACCGTCTTTTCCTTTTCTTTGTAATTCCAAGTGTTGAAGAACAATTAGGCAGGCTTAGGCTTTTTGGTTATTATCTCAAATATAATCAACGAGAGCTTATCAAAACTAGTCTTTTGTTAAAAGTGACATTTTTTGACGGGAAATTTTCAAACTCTACTTCCACCGGAAACTAATTGTAGGCGTAACTCACAGACATATATAACAATGTACTTTTTAGACCAACCACAAATCAGTTCGACGCACTGAGCTATATATATATATAGAGTGCTCAAGCACTTATCTATATTTAAAAGTCCTCATTTTCTCCTCTTTTTTTATTCACCATAATAATAAAGCTCAGTGGTTAGACGTAGGCAGGCCCGGATTTATAGCACATGGCTCATCCTTGTCTCTTATAAGTTTACAGACGTTCCTTCTAGATAGAAGATTATTACGTCCACTAGGGCCAAAACTCCTGCAGGGCGACAGGGATCCGCCGGTGGCAGGGATAGAACCCGCGACCTGTCAGTTGGTTTTTGGTTGACAGTCCGGTGAACTAACCGCTGGACCAGCCGGCTTCACCAGCCGGCTTCTGCCTAGACCTACAAGGCCCGGGCCTAGGGGCCCAGTCAGCCTAGGGGCCCCGGCGGCGGAGTCTTTATATAAGCTCAAAAGCCTGGCTTGCCTTATCAAAAAGTTTATCGAAAATAAAATTATAATAAATACTTGTACTACATTTTTCCAAAACTGGGGCTCATAATATAACTTACAGCCCTGCTCTTTTTAGCCGAACATTAAGCAATGGTGAAACACGACCTCGACCTTGGCTCGTATTTTCGAAGAGCAAGGGTGCAGTGTTTTGCGCCCTTGTAAGATGTTTGGAAAATTAGGGGCGCTAGCTAATGAAGGGTACAACGACTGGAAAAACGCAGTTCAAAGAATGAATGAACATGAGGATTCGGGTGAGCACTTGTGACACTATTAGCTAGGAAGAAGGAAGAATGCTGTCTGTAGAGTTGACAAAAGTCGTGTTCTTCAAACGGAAGAAGAAATAAAATACTGACATGGGATTTTGAGTCGCATTGTGGCTGTTGTGAGGTCACTTTCTGCACGCGGATTGCCGTTTAGAGGTTCCCATGAGAGATTTGGATAACAGTGGGAACTATGTTATGACCCTAGAATTTTTGGCTGAGTTCGATCCTTTTCTGGACTTAGGCTACACATAAAACGCCACGTAACAAAGGAAGTGGCACAACATCATATCTTTCGTCTAAAATATGCAATGAAATTATCAATATCATGGCAGAAAAGGTAATAAATACAATCGTGACAGAGATAAAACATGCCAAATATTTTCTATCTCTGTGGACTCTACTCAAGACATTTCTCATGCAGATCAACTTTCTTTCATAGTGAGATATGTCTCTGAAGACGGATGTCCTGTCGAACAATTTTTGAAATTCATTCCAAATTGTGTCTAAAGTCGTCATAGAGACATTGAAAAATCACAACTTGGATATCGCCGACTGCCGGGGACAGTCATACGACAATGCTAGCAATATGCCGGGGGGGGGGCAGACTTACGACAATGCTAGCAATATATGCCGGGGGCAGTCTTACGACAATGCTAGCAATATGCCGGGGGCAGACTTACGACAATGCTAGAAATATGTCACTTGTATATTCTGGTCTTCAAGCGAGAATAAAACAAATGAACCCTCTGGTAGATTTCGTTCCCTGTTCGGCCCACTCACTAAATCTTGTGAGGCCGAGTTTTGTAAAGCTGCTGTATCTTTCTTCGGTATTTCGCAGTCATTGTATAGTTTTTTTTTTCGGCATCAACACACAGATGGGAAATTTTGCAGTCGAAACTGAAGTCAAATTTAGCAGTCGTGAAGACTCTTTCTCAGACAAGATGGTCTGCTCGAGCTGACGCCTGCCGAAGTCTATGTTGCTTCTGAGATAAGATCATGGCAGCTCTTGAGATAATTGCCAATGATGCCAATGAAAAACCATCTACGCGCTCTGAGGTCATCTGAATTCATTAGACTCGATGAAAACTTGCTTTTTTCACTTCTCTTGAATGACATCTTGGAAAGGTTCAAAAAAGTAAGCTAATCTCTCCAATCTGTTAACATCGTGCTGGGTACGATCGTTGAACTGTACCAGTCATTGGTAACATATCTAGAACACTTAAGGAAACCCAGTACCGTTGATCATTATGAGTCGAAAGCTATTGAAAAATCCGGTGAAAATAGCTATGAGTATGACATGCAGAGGAAACGTAAGCGTAAAGTCCAGTTCGACGAAGAAAAAGGAAACGAGACCGAACTCTCTGGCAGGGACAGATTCAGAGTTACCATTTTTAACGCACCGTCATTTTAGACAGACTAATTACAAAACTACGGAGACGCGGAACTGCTTATGAGGAGTTAAGTAAAAAGTTTGACTTTCTTTAGGAAAATACATCGTTTGGAATCTAAAGACATTCATGAAGGAGCCAGAAACCTTATAACTTTTTATCCGGGGGATTTGGATAGGACTTTGGAAAACGAATTGTGCACGGTGCCGCACGGTAGCCTAGCGGCAGCGCGTTCGATTGGCGAGCCGAAGGTCCCGGGTTCGAATCCTGGTGCAGGCTAGGATTTTTTCCCGGGTCTGGAGGTTGTCCCTGAGTCTACCCAGCTCTGATGGTTACCTGACCTTAGTTGGGGTAAAGTAAAGGCGGCTGTGCATAGTGCTGGCCACACAATCACCTAGTATGCCGTGGCCACAGAAACTGGTGAACGCTGCTTCATCGGACCTATGGATCAATTCGGTCCAACGGGTACTTTACTTTACTTTGGAAAACGAGTGTCTGCACCTGCAAGCTCATTTGTCGTCGAATGATGAAGTTATGGAGTTTATCGTCACAAATACTTATCGGGAAAAGGCTTTTTGGACATTTATCCAAACGTAGGAATTGTGCTCCGAATGCTGTTGTGTACACCAGCGTCAAACTGCTCAGCAGAACGGTCGTTTTCAGCACTAAAGAGAGTAAAGAATTACTTAAGATCTAACATAGGAGAGAACAGGCTCAATTCACTCTCTGTAATGTACATAGAGTCAGAAATAATGCAATTGACTATGATGATGTCCTTCGTTGTTTTGCACAGAAGACAGTTCGTCGTATGATATGATTCTATACATTTTATAGTATAACGTAACTCTGGTAACATAAAGTGTATTATTCTGATGTTTATTAAAACTCATTAAAGTCGATTTAAAATTATATGTTCTGTACAAGTGCATTTTATTTTCTAAATTTACAAAATAGCTTCGAGACAGTGGTGAGGGAGGGGGGGGGCGAACTTCAAGTGCCTATTGGCCCTGTGGTCTCTAAAGCCGGGCCTGGACGTAGGCTAATTTAGAATATAGCATATCCTATGCATCTTCTGTATGATACCCATCAACTAAATAAAACATATGCAATTATCTTAGGTGTAGAAAGGGCTTCTGCAACATAAAATAATGATAAGATAATAAATTAATATTTTTTATATAGTGCATCGTATTGGGGTTGGGGGAAGCAAGTGCGGGCCTCTTCAAGAATATAGAGTGGGATCTTTCCAAGAATCTCTTATGGGAGAAAATGAATATAAGTAGGCCTACTATTTCTTCCCGAGTGGCACCCGGGCATGGAATGGGTGGCCTGAAAAAAACTGGGAAAAAAACAGTAACATAACATAATTTAAGCACTAATAAAAATGTAAGACTAGACTCAGACCACGGATCAGCGTATTACGCAGTGGCGTATTTAGGCATGTTCCACATGTTCCATTGGAACAGGGGCCCCCACACAAAAGGGGCCCCCACACATCACAAAAATAATTCTTTTAGTAACATCCTCATTCTTTTGTTGAAAATGTAAAATAAAATTAATTTATTTCCCTGCAATTTTAAGCGCACCAGTCCAACAAAGCTAAGCGCAACATACAATCTATGGTTTTACAGAATGTAACATTAATTAGGAGAGGCCGTCAGCGGAGATGCTGGTTCGACAATTAGGCTATACCTAAGGATTGGACAGGGCTGCAGCTGAATCAACTATTGACAACCGCGCAAGATAGTCAACAGTGGAGAAAGTTGACTGCCGAAGTGTCCATTCGCTCCCCCCCCCCCCCAACGACCTCAAAGGTCATGTGATTGATGATGATGATGTACATTAATTAACGGCACTTTTCTGAAGTATGTGGAAAACAGGGCGAGGCAACAAGGGCCCCCACATAAATCTGGGAACAGGGCCCCCACAACCTTAAATACGGCCCCGGTATTACGTAATTATCTTCTATTTATAGAAAGAGCGTCTGTACTATATATAGGCCAAGGCCTATATATGCTAATAGATACATTTTAATGTGGGACAATGAAGAATAAAAAGAGGGGTATTTTCAAGAAAGAGAAACTGAAAAAAGAATAAGCTTATATAACTTTTTTTTTTTTCTTTAAGATTTGTAACAGAAACCGGCAATGTATGCTATCTAGCAGCTGAAGATTATAGGTCTTTGGTGAAAGAGGGGAGAAGGTGCAGCTATACAAAAAAAAAAGAAATAAACTTTAGTTATAGAAAAAGGTATTCCAAACTCTTTTGAAATTATACTCTTCTATTAAATTAAATTGGTTACTTATATAGCGCTTCTATCCATGCTATTTCAGCATGCTCAGTGCGCTCTGTAAACACACTGCTGCCTGCTGGCGCAAATATGTCTACAGGCCCAAAACTCCTGCAGGGCGACAGGGATCCGTCGGCGGCCGGGCTAGAACCCGCGACCTGTCAGATGGTTTTTGGTTGACAGTCCGGTGATCTAACCGCTAGGCCAGCCGGCTTCTATCATGTGCGTGTCATAAACAAGATGTTCCTTGTTGAAGGCTCCAAAGAGTCCAACGAACTGAAGCCAAACGATTTTTATTTTTGTGGTGCTTTAATTTTGATTTAAACAATCAAAGCAATAATAAACAATTTGACAAAAATAGTATAACAACAAATATGTTAAAAATGTAAAAAAATAAACGGGCCATGATTCCAGGAGGTTCTGATTGTTACCCAATGTTATTTTAGGGAAAGTAAAGGCGGTCTGGTTTTAAAGAACCGAACAACTTAAGCTATAGTTTTGTAAAGCGCCGGGCTACATCCTAATTTTATTGAAGTTTAGGTAGGCATATATATATACATGCTTAGCTACTGCATTTGTTGGTATATATAGCCCGTCTGACCCTTTAAAAAAACATATGGCATATATAGGCTATATTAGCCTATATTAGGCCTTTTTTTTAAAGAAAATGAGGGGGTTTCAGAGGCCAGGGGCTTAGCGCTTCAAAATCATGTGGGCCTCTTTAACAAAGATGTATAGGCTACTTTTTATAAGCTTATATAGGCTATATATGCCTATTCCGTTTGTAGGAACATTTTTCCAAACTTTTTTTTAGTAAACATAGGCCTAGGCAATATTTTATATTCACGCAATCATTTTTTTGTACAAATTGCAATGTTTCATTGTAGGACTATTTGTATTATTAGTATTATAACTATTGTAATTATAAGATTATATTTTTTTCTGTTTTGTTTGAACTGTTTTAATTAACACTTCCATTCCATGTCTCCAGGTGTTTGTGGGAAGGTATGACGCGACCAGAAGAATTGACGTATTGACCCGCAGTGTCCACCACAGAATAGTGGTGTCCACATTGTTCTGTCTTGGTTTTGTTTGCTTCATTGCGCACATGGCTGTATTATTAAAAAGTGTCACTTCTATTTGGTGGCATGTCATAGAACACCTGGACAATAGAAGTTTGAGTAGGTGTGTAACTGACTGAACGACGGCTGATCTACTCTTGGTTCGGTAACTGTGTAGGTCCACACATAAAAAACACTGTGTCAAAATGGATCATACCAATATTGGTGATATTGTTCCGGGAAGAGAATTCTACCTTCACACCTTTCTTTCTATGTAATAGGCCTACAAAGGCAGCGATAAATGGAATTAGGCAATAGAAAGTTTAGATACGAGTTCAAGTTTTGGTAAAAGTAAAAAGTGTTCTTGTATTGTTTGGTTGGTAAGCTTATACCCAGACCTCGATATTGCTTTGTGGGTACAATTTGGCCTACTATTACCATACCAAACACAGGTGGCGTATATGAACCCGTCTTATGTTCTTCTAAAGGGAACACATTCATTGTTTCCTGGCTTACAGTTGTATTACAGCTAAACAAAAGACAATTACATATAACTGTGGCAATTGTTCATTGGAAAGTCATAACTTTGACTAATAATGGTCACATCCAAGTACGGTAGGCTACTTTTCTCCAGAAGTTTGTAGGAAAAAGGGCTGGGGGCATAAATACTAAATACTATAAATATTTTTAAAAAGGAGGGGTGGGTGCAAAAGGGACATTTTCAAAACTGTTTAATACTTCATTTTGCTTGACTTTTTATTTGTCAAGAAAACCAGTCTATACACAAAGGAGAGCAATCAAAACAATATATAATTATACAGGCTACGCTAGATCTGATCACTATCTATACAGGCTACGCTATATCTGATCACTATCTAAACAATATATAGTTATACAGGCTACGCTAGATCTGATCACTATCTATACAGGCTACGCTAGATCTGATCACTATCTATACAGGCTACGCTATATCACTATCTAAACAATATATAGTTATACAGGCTAGATCACTATCTAATGTATGAAAGAATCTTTTTGTTTGTTTCTCTAATTCTCTACTTCCTAGATGCCATGGCTACCATCATCCTCCTCCATTCATCTCACCTTTCTTGAACAATTAGTGATTTTGAATACAATCACATAGAGATATTTTATACAGTAACACTTGTTCATTTTTTTTACATGAAGATCAACGATTTAATTGGCTGAAAGATATCAGATATATTAATATATTTATATAAGCTTTTCCAAGCCATATGAATGAATCGTGATACATATATAATTAGAAGAACATACAAAAAAACTAACATACATAGTAAACAAATAATGGGATATTTATTGCATAATAAATAAAGACAGGCATTATATAATTCATTTTCTCTTATCTAATTTACAGTGTACACATTATACACATAACTACCACACATATACACTAATAATTCAGTTTAATTATTAAAATAATATTGTTATTAAATTTAAAAACTATAATGAAGTAAACATACATAGAACCTGAGTGAAAACTTCTTTATGAAGTAAGTACTGTAAACATTTGACACCAGTGCTCCCAAGACAGTCTACTTAGACATAATATTTGGCTGCTGGAGTTACCAGACTGTAGAATCACAACTTCTTTTTTATTTTTTTTAGCATTTTGTAACTGCTATTTGTTATACATCAGCAATTGTACAGAACAATAACAAAATTAATCTAATTAATCCTGCTGCTTCAATGAATAACTATAATTAAATGTGTACATTCTAATCTGCAACAGAATCAATCAATGTATAAATCTGTAAAAAAAAAAACATTGTTCTAATTATTTTTATTTGACAAAAAATTCAGTTAATCACATTGTTCTGGTATGTCTTTCTTCTTGTTGAAATTGCCACCATTTTTAAGGCTGTTGTCCTTTTTAGTTTTCAGGCTGTCCTGGGTGGAGTCTATGGTGCTGATGTTGTGGGCGGCCGATGCGTTCACCTCAGTAGGAGACAGGAAGCACACGCACATCTGTTCCTTGCCTATAAGCAGGATTGCCTCCCCTTCCGGCTGCCATGTTAAATTGTGAATCAAGAAAGTACCTGTGTAATACACAAAGTTTGTTGTTATTTTATAATATTGTTATTGTTGTGTAACTGAACCTAAAGAAAAATTCAACATTTAAAACATTGACATGTATAAAAATAAATAAATGCTGGCCATTTAATTACTCTGTTCTATTTATAATTTTTAAATATCTATCAAGTATTATGCTGGCCACACATCCCCTTGTATCAGGGGCGAAGCCAGAAATTTTTTCCAGGGGGGGGGGCTGAACTTTCGCGTGACAAATATTTACCAAATACCAGGATGGGCTAAACTTTCGCGTGACAAAGATTTACCAAATTTGTAGCGAATTTAGTACATATTTTTAAAAAATCAGTTGAAAAAAATATTTTTTTTTATTTCCAGGGGGGGGCTTAGCCCCCCTCAGCCCCCCCTGTGGCTTCGCCCCTGCCTTGTATGCCAGTTGCCCCAGAAACTGGTAACGCTGCCCTATGATCAATTTGGTCCGAAGGGTACTTTACTTTACTTATCAAGTATTAACTGATTCAAGTTTTTAAATGCTAAGACAATCAGCCATCAATGTTATAAGTAAGAAATATTTGTGCACTCATTAAAGGTGTTGAACACTAATTTAGGAAAGGAAAACGGGAATTCTTTTCACTATGAAATAAGACTAACAATATAGATGTCCCACCTCTGCCCCACTGTGTGTATAAGACTGTATATAATTACCCACTGTACCCAGACAAAATATTTTGTGCAGGTGACAATGTTTGTCATTTTTTACTTTCCAGGAATAAAATGTAAGATTTAAAGTGGATGTTCCAGAACAGATGGTTGAAGATCTTGTTGAAAATGATAAGATTATCAAGAACATGAATATTTGTCAATGTAAAGTGAATAATTTCATTAGTTACAGACTGCAATGCTCAATAACAGTGGAAGTTTTATTCTGGACTTCCATAGTTCTATATCACATAAGGGTCTCACTGGGATGCTAGGGATAAACATACTGGAATGTACTACAGTATGAAGCATTTAAAATGAAAGAAAAAAAATAATAATTTCTCAACAGCAATACCAGATTGTTCATAGAATGACAGAAATAAAAACTTTGCTTAATATGTTGTGATAGTCCCTAAGCCAAAACAATAAATAATAAAACATTGCTCTGACCTTCCACAGGAACTTGAACAGACAAACAGCCGCTTAGTGACCACATGTACAGTTTGTTGGTGGAGCAGCATAGAGCCAGCCTGGAGGAGCGTGGATCCCACTTTACAGCTGAAATTACAATGGCATATCATTATGATTTAACATGATTTACCAGGTGACAGAATAGCAGTTTGTGGATCTGACAGGGCTAAATAATCTATTTTCATTTTTTATCTATAAAATTGTTAAGTAACTGTACTGAAATAGCTTATATATGATGGCACTTTTTCTAAAACCCTCTGAAAAACAGTATAAAATAAAACTGCTAAAAAAAAACAAATTTTATTACTTGTGCATAGTTTATGAATTTTCAGTTGAAAATGCAACACTAAATTACAGAATTAAAATCTAATTTTTTTTTTTTTCAAAGTTGTATAATACTTAAACATGTTAAAAAGCAGCTAAAATAAGTCTTTTTGAATTTGAGTGGATTACTTCCCTTGCCCAAGATGTCCCCATTGTGTAGCAGTCAGACTTACATTTTATAGGATGAGCTTGAATCAAAACTGCACACAGTCCAAGTTTTCTGACATCCCAGATCCACAGGACACATGGCATGTTATCTAATTTAATGTAAATTGGGTTATATTAGTTATTTTTAGAAATCAATAACAGATTGACTCAATACAAAAAAAGAGAAAACATAAATTAACAACCACAAAGGGAGGGAATCCAATTTAGGCTTTGTTGTGCTATAAACATTTACATTCATTAACATTGGTGCACATAGAACTAACTCTTATAAACTAATTTTAATATTTTAGTAGATATACATTTTTTCTTAGAAAAATACTAAGCACTCCCACTTTAGTCTCAGGGTTAGCTTTGTTTTAGCTCTATTTAAAGTATCCCAGTCTAGACCCATTTGATCACTAGGGCAGCTTTCAGTAAGGCAGCTTTCACAAGTCCATGAATTACTAAGGTATTGTGTGGCCAGCACAATGCCCAGCCCCTTTACTTTAACCCAACTTATGTTAGGTACCCATTTATTCTCAATACCCGGGGAAAACAATTCAAACTCATGACCTCCTTTGCTGCGGCTAGGGCAGAGTGTCCCATTTATCATTTAGCTCTATTTTAATTATAAAATTGATTTACCATTTTTAGTAAACATGAATTTGTTGTCGTAACTAAATGCTAAGCAGCCCACTCCAATCTTGGGGTTGGCTTTATTTAATGCTGGCTTTGTGACGGGAACATCCACTGAGCCCTGTTGAACCTCATCTGGAAAAGTGTTTAAAACAACAACACAATAACTGAAATGGGTTAAAAAGTCAGTCATTTTCAATCAAATTATTCTAAAGATACTTGTGTTAGTCACTACAGCTGAACATTCTACTTAGTGATTTATTCAGAAAAGAAGATATTACACTAGCATTACATTACATGCGTTCATTGTATTATGGATACACTTCAAAAATAACTTTGGGGCCATTTGCCATTTAATGATGCAAATTTGGCCAATTTTAACACCCATCCCTTGTCACAAGTCACAAAAAGTCAGACCTCCCCCTTTCAATTATGATGTCACAAAGCCCTGCACCCCCTCCCATCCCTCCTCCAAAGAAAAAGAAGAACACCCTATTTCCTATTTCAAAATGAGCACGTTATGTTCAATTTTATAGTCATTCTTATATCTTATAAGTTTACAGACGTTCCTTCTAGATAGAAGATTATTACATCCACTAGGCCCAAAACTCCTGCAGGGCGACAGGGATCCGTCGGTGGCAGGGATAGAACCCGCGACCTGTCAGTTGGTTTTTTGGTTGACAGTCCGGTGAACTAACCAGTTCACCGCTGGATCAGAGATAGAACCCGCGACCTGTCAGTTTTTTTTTTTGGTTGACGGTCTGGTGATCTAACCGCTGGACCAGCCGTCCTTGTCGTTTGAGTATTAGGCATACATACAATAAACAGTTCAATACTGCAATTAAAGTAATTTCATCTACAGATGCAAATATTTATATTGTGAGGAATATTTGTGCATTGGTCACATTGGATCTCGCCCCCCCCCCCCCCCCCCCCATTCAAGCTCAGACAAACCGCCTGCTACGACACTTTTAAAATGAACTTAAAGACTCACTATTTTAAGATTCACCTTTAGAAATCAGTTCAATCGTTAATTTTCGTCTAGTTTTGTATAACCCTAGCCATTATATGTTATTACTTGTATGTATGTTTTGTTCTGTTTTTTTTTTATGCGCTTAGAGCCTACACTATGTTTGTTGATAGCGCTTTATAAATACTATTATTATTATTATTGTTTAAATACTCTCCCCCTTGTCACTTATTGCCACAAATGCCTGACCCCCCTTCCCCTAGTGCGTGACATCTTTTATGGACATCCCCTTTAATCACCTGATTAACTTGTACATGTATTAAACAAAACACTTAATATAATAAATGCAAAAAAAAAATTACAACAAATGTGATTATTTATTGTTTCCAATGAATGACCTCGGAATGACCTACATGCCCGAAGAGAAGGTAAACCGATGACTTACATTTGCTGGTGGGTGTGAATAGGGTGCTTGTGGGGACATCGCTCAGGCTCCCCGGGGCTGACGGGGTTTTGCTCTCAACTTCCCTGTACACAACCTGTGGAAAGGCAAGCGACACTTTAGAGTTCGCCGTTCGACCTCTTGACCTCAACTGCGAATGACACCGCGGGTGAACCTGAAATTAATTACACCTAGGGGGTGGGGTGGAAGACGAGGACAAGATGAGAGCAAAGTAGAAGCCACCAGGGCTCCTAAACAGAGACTCTGTGCAAAGTGCCTTGAGGCAACAACAAAAGTTACAACAAGGTCTGTACTAACTCTGTCCCCCTTGCGTTTGAAAGAACCCACCCATGATATGTGTGATAACAGTTTTTTTTTCAACACCATTCTCTCTCTCCATCTTTCCCCTACTCTTTCTCTCTCTACAGTAGAAACTATGAAGACGAACAACGAAAACGAACGATAAAAAAAAACACAAGAGATCATTAGCACTGAAATCACCGAATAAAATATGATTGACACACACAACACAGCACACACCACTTATAGTTTCGATGGCCCCGCGTGGAGTTGGGTGGAAAGGGGGGGAGGTAATCCAATCTAGCCAAAAGATAAGGAGCACACTGAGACACAATATACAATTTGGTTTACTTCCCTTTGCTCCCAGAAAAAGAATAGAAGAAGATAAAACAAACAAACGATACAGTGATACAGGAATAATGAATAAGACAGTAGAATAAATCGATAAGTAATCGAGACCGTCGTCTTTATATTACAACGAAACGACATTCCGTAAATAATTAACTAATGCAATAAAAAGATTACGTAATAACTAATGGATTCAATGACCTTTGTATTAGCCTACAAATTAGCAATTAGCCTAAGTAATAATTAATGCATGCAATAAAAATGTATGTATGATAATTAATAAGCCTATGTAATAAATAGCCAATTTAAAAAATAACTTATATAATAATTAATAACTATTATAATAAATAACTAATAGGCCTATAATGTGAATAAATAACTAATTTAATGAATAACTAATTTAATTCAATGAGCAAATAAATAATGTAGGCCTAGGCCTAATATTTAACTAATAAAATGAATTCATGTAAAAAGCAACTAATATAATGTAATAAATAGGCCTAACTAATGGGATGATATAGCTAATAGAATGTAGGCCTAATGAACAACTAACATAATGTAATTATCTCAACTAATGTAACAACGCACCACGTTCTTCGAGTCTATGATTTCTGGGTGAGACAAGGTGGCCACTGTTTTCCATGTTATGTGGTTCAAAACACGGACCTGACAAAGGAAAAGAACAAAACTTAATGTAAACAACGAGGAGAATAAATTATCGATGGTGCCTATCTAGCCTATGGTATGATGTGCCTATATAAAAGTCAATACATAATGATGGCCTATCTAAACATCAACACGTAATGCTGTATCAAACGCCTAGCTAGACAACGTTATGTGGAGGACCGTTAAACCGAAAATTCACGATAGATAAAAAAGGCACAAGAAAAGGGGTAGGACAGGTTGAAATCATTGAGACATTGCTCACATATCATTGAAAAAAAGTCAATATTTAAACTCTATGTTACAGTGCTTTAACATACAATCGCTTTTTTTTTTTTTTGGTGCATTTTATGTCAGCAGCCAAGTTTCTTATTATCGTAAGCCCACGTTTTTCAAAGAACTGAATTTTATGATGGTATAGGCCCTATATTTAAAAAACAACAACAAAATAACACGGCAAAGACGAAGTAGGCTAGGAGTAGATCTAGACTAGAGAAGACTCAAAAAAAGAAACTGTTGAAATTGATTTCGTGTGTTTATGCTTAAGACTTCTGATACTAAAAATAAAACATACCCACACACAATCCTATCAACGTGGCAATAATAAAATGGGAGGCGGGGGGGGGGGTGGTTAGAGAGGACGCCCATTCGCGCACACTCTTGAAACACAGCCCTGGTATTCATGGCGACAAAACAGATCGCCCCAGATACGATATTTCGGCAGCACCCTCCACCCCTTTCCCTTCTTCCAATCGAATGCCTAAACCCCCCCCCCCCCACCCCCCCCACACACACGCTCTCCCACTTTTCCCGCTCCGTGTTACCTGGCTACGTGTCACAGACGTTGACAACTCTTGTGTTTATTTCCCGACTACCTCCGAGTTTACACCCACCTTCTCACAGCACCCTCCCACCAGTATGTTGTATTTTTCTTAAAATCTCCAACACAACACCTGCTGTGTATGATTCCAGCCCTATAACGGTACTCTACAAGGAAAAAAAAACAACAACGTAGGAAGGGTTAGCCTACCAGGCGGCTGAGCTGGGGAATTTTGATGCGGTTTCGATGACAGCCGGGACTACTTTTTTTAAAAAAAAAAAAGGCTCGCCCTTACCCCCGTCCGCTGATATCCGAGCACACACTTAACGGTAGTACAATGTGCCGCTTTCTGACACACAAATGCAGCCAACCTTGGCCGCAGGTTTGTTGCCATGACAACATAAACATATTTACTCTTATTCAATGAGAGTTTAAAGTTTAAACAAATGGCCTAGAATTAATGGCAGGTTAAAAAAAAAAACAAACAAGATTTATAAAAGAGAAAACTTCCATATCCGGAATGTTTCATATTTCTTCTTTGTTCGACGTCTTTTATGCCGTAGATCGCAGAAGACGTAAAATGCACTGTCCTTTTTTTGTTTACATAACTTTCCCCAAGTCGCCTGTCTTGATTTGGCCAGAAGTTCTGTCTCATTATGCCAAGTTTCTGCACAACCAGTCATTATAACATCTACAGACATTCGAAGCTGTCTGCACAACCAGTCATTACAACATCTACAGACATTCGAAGTTGTCTGCACAACCAGTCATTACAACATCTACAGACATTCGAAGTTGTCTGCACAACCAGTCATTACAACATCTACAGACATTCGAAGTTGTCTGCACAACCAGTCATTACACAACCTCTACAGACATTCAGAGTTGTCTGTCCTGCACAACCAGTCATTACACAACCTCTACAGACATTCAGAGTTGTCTGTCCTGCACAACCAGTCATTACTACAGACACACAGAGCACATCGCTCAAGTACACATAGAAATTGACACCTCTGTACTCTGTAGTTAGCCCCGACAGCCAGGAAATCTGAACAAACCATAACACGCGCAAAAATATACAAAACACTTTTGAATACCAGTATCAAACCAAACAATAACTTCTTTGTCTCTGCATAGCCTATATAATTCTCCCAGGACAAACAAGTATTATATTAAGTCTTAAAACCAAAATAACACTTCACAATTATTGTAATACCGATGAATCGTGTTCAGTTTGAAGATGCTGTCAAAACTTTCAATCCAATGCTAAAAGCAATCCGGTGGTTTCTATGTACGAGTAATGAAGGACCAGGAACCACGTGGAAAGATTTATCTTCCGTAAAGTGAATAGCCGATAGCCCTATATTGCAAAGTTAATGTCGTGGACATTTAGCCAATGACTATCATAATGGACATTTAGCCAATGACTATCATAATGGACATTTAGCCAATGACTATCATAATGGACATTTAGCCAATGACTATCATAATGGACATTTAGCCAATGACTATCATAATGGACATTTAGCCAATGACTATCATAATGGACATTTAGCCAATGACTATCATAATGGACATTTAGCCAATGACTATCATAATGGACATTTAGCCAATGACTATCATAATGGACATTTAGCCAATGACTATCATAATGGACATTTAGCCAATGACTATCATAATTTCTAGATTCATAACATTTGTACAAAACTGTTTGAAAAAAAAAATTCTTTTAAAGTAAAAAAGATTTTTTTAAAAATATTTAAATGTGTAGTTTTTTGTTAACTTGGATTCGCTTCGCTGCCAGATACACAAAAGTCAGTGGTGCAAATCAGCCCCCGTGTAGATCTAGTACCCCCCCCCTCCCTCTTTCCCTCTGCCCACACGTAGCCCTTCCCGTTAGCAGGTCTTTGATACAGGGTCATGCCAACACGATCCCCCGGCGGTACGCAGAGATGCATGAGATATGGGCCCCGTGCTTTTTCTTTCATCCCCTACTCCTACACTTGCCAGGTTATTAAAAGACCCAAAAACGAAATATCGAACTAAGATTTCAGGGCTAACCTTTCCCACTAACAGTGCATTCAAAAATCTATTTCATGGCGTCAGGGGCGTCACACAACCGTAGAATATCGCTTTAGGGTGCTTTACTAAAACAAATAATACCATATACAAATCTGAGGGTGTACAACCCTCACCCATTCATTTCAAGAAGTTACACCCACACACCTTGACGTCATTCTTCAAATTATGTTTCTTTCTATAACACAAATTAGGACATGTATTTTGTTTTTTACGCTCGCACTAGGGCGTCACCGTAAAGGAGAATACAGGCGCGCGCGAATAGAGGCTTAGGCAACCTTTAATACCAAGCCTTTCTCACAGGGGGAGCACAGTGGCCCACCGGCAGAGCGTTCGGCTGGCGTACCGAAGGTCCCGGGTTCGAATCCTGGCGCAGGATTCTGAAGGGTTGCTTGAGTCTATCCAGCTCTGATGGGCGCCTGACCTTAGTTGGGGTAAAGTAAAGGCTACTGCGCATATTGCTGGCCACACATTCACCTAGTATGCCGTGGCCACAGAAACTGCTGGGACAAGATTTCGTAATTTATTGAACGGACCGTCAGTTCATTTTTCTTAGTCCCTGTCTCGTTTTACAGACTTGCCTATTTTTACGAATCATTCATGTTACGAAATTTTGTCACGTCTTCTACCCGATTATGAAATTACTAATTTCAGGTTAATATTTGAAATATTTAAAATATATCATAAATTAAAATTATGAATTATTTCCACTCAGCTCACGTAATGACCATCCGCCTTAATACTTTCCCTAACAACCAATGCTAGGCACCCTTCAGAGATGGGAGCGGACTCCAGACCCTGGTAAAATTCCTGAAATGTTGTTTCTTCTGCCCGAGTGGCAATCCGAAGGCGCGCCGCCTGCGGACCACAAGGCCGCCATGTGCTAAAAATCCCCTCCTCTCCCACCACCCCTCTTAAAAAATATCCAAAAGGCATACGCGCCGAAGACACCGTTAACTGTTTTAAATTAAATAGAGTTGAATAGGACAGTTTACGCACGTAAACAGTCTGTGAAATTATACAAGTCGCTCAAAGCATTAATCGATACAAAAGGCGCGATAGAAAAAAAAAAAAAAAAAAAAAAAACTTCCTGGCTGTGCCCGCAAGCAAAAGTGATCTTGCCGCAAATATTTGTAAAAGAAAAATCGTTTGGCACCGTTTGACCTAAATCTGTCCCCGTTACAGCGGTGTAATAAAGTCATTGAATCGATGAGATCATTCATTCAGACAAGTATTCAATCGACTTATACAATATAGAATGTGTGGTGGTGTTTTGAAATTCTTTTCCTATCGCCTCGCCTTCTCCTACATTTTTGTTTTCTCAGAAAAAAGCCAGGCCAAGTTGACACACGTTTAGCGCCAGTCAAACCATAGAAATGAAAACGTTGACAATTTATCTCGTCAATTTATGCACACAAAAAAAAAACTACACTAAATAGTTGGGGCTTTTTGTGGTTGGGGGAGGGGGTAGAAGCGGTGCACATATTTACTCTTAGTAAAACTTTAAACATTCATAAACCAATGGTGGTATAATCTATGGACTAAGGCATTTCTTCACATCGAAAAAAACAACAACTTAACGACAACGAAAAACAACTTAACAACAACGTCGAAATATTTCTGAACAATCTGCATATTTTCTTGTTTGATTTACACAATTTACACCATCAGCGTTTCCCAAACTGTTTTATCTATGAAACCATTAAAATAAATCGTATATATTATATAACATATATATGTTATATATAACAACAACGTAACTAAACAAATAACAACCAAACAATTTAATTCATTTATTTCGTTATAATTTTAGTGAGAAACGTGGCAATAACAATTAGAACGGCCGGTCCTGCGGTTAGTACAACGGACCGTCAACGAAGCGGTACAAGTTCTAACCCTGCCGCCCGGAAGGAGTTTTTGGGCCTAGGACGTAAACAAGCTTCTATCTAGAATCTAGACGGAACGTCTGTAAACTTTAAGAGTGTTTGCTTCAAAATAAGGAAGACATCTAATAATAGAAAATATAATATAATATATATCATATCATATCATATCATATCATATATATATATAAATCTCAAAAGGAATATGTATGTATGTATGTGGCTGGCTGGCTGGCTGGCTGGCTGGGTATGTACATACCGCATAATCTTTTTAAATACTGGACATAAAAACGTGAAATTTGCTACAAAAATTCTTTGCGTTACGGCGGTGAACACTGTCAAGGTTTTAAAAAAAATAAAATGACCGCAGTGGTCAGTTTGGTAAAAAAACGCGAATAAAACGACATATTTTGGGTTCATGTTAAAATTGCCGTTCCAACTTTTTATAGTTTTTCGATCGATCGCGCTAAAACAATTAAAAAAAGGATGGCGTTGAGATTTTTTCAGGATGACGTCATCAAAGTTTGCGCAGAGATAGCTAGCCGGCTTTTCGTTATGACGTCATCAAATTTTGCGTATTCATTTAAAATTAACTTTGCTTCAATGTTTGCTAATGTATTTTATGAATGAATAGAACAAAATATATTCACGTTTTAATTCGTGTCGTATACGAAATATAAACTTTTGTAGTTGTTGCGTGCATTCTCATTATAACTGCTTGAGTAGTAAGAGTGTATGTAAACATAACTTTTAGCTTTTTCAATTCGTTTGAAGCGGGCGTATACGCATTAAAATCTTTCTAGCGGGAAATATTTCACGTTTCAATTCTTTTCTAGAGGGCAATATTTCACGTTTCAATTCGTTTCTAGCGGGCAATATTTCACGTTGCAGTTCGTTTCGGTTGTAGCGGGCGTACAAAATGTCATTCACATTTAAATTTGTGACGTATACATCGATAAACTTTTTAACGGGTGGGGTTTTATTAATTGCCGTATATATTAACTGTGAAGCGGGAAATCTCATTATAACTTTAGGCTTATCGCCTTGGTAACAACCATTGTTTAAATTACCGGGCAAGGTTTAAATTACCGGGTAATGTTTATAATACCGGGCAATGTTTAAATTACCGGGCAATGTTTAAATTACCGGACAATGTCTAAATTACCGGGCAATGTTTATATTACCGGGCAATGTTTAATTTGCCGGGCAATGTTCAAATTGCCGGAACTAACTTTTTAAAGTTTTAATTCGTGTCGTATACGTTTTATAAACATTATTTCATATGGGTTTCATTTGTTATTGTTTTACATGTTGAATAGAAAATTTAATTTTAAGTTTGCTTCCAAAGCAACAATAATAAATAAATAGCAAATAACAAAAACAAAACAACATAGGTCTGCGACTTAATGTTTGTCGTGTCGTAAAAAAACATATCAAACAATCATTTTCTTTTTTAATAAAAATACTGTCGAATGTTCTTTATCAATGAATAGAACAAAATATATTTACGTTTTAATTTGCGTCGTAATTTATAACGGGCAATTTTTTAATTGTTATAATGGGTAATGGGTAATGATTTTAACGGGTAATTTTATGTTGTAGCGGGCAAATTAGACATTACCTCACGTTTAAATTCATGTCGTAGGTCATGCGGGCAGTCTCATTATAACTGCTTGAGTAGTTAGAGTGTATGTAAACATAGCTTTTAGCCGGTTCGGAGGACCGGGCACATAACGGCTTGTCATATCATATCATATTCATATATATATATAAATCTCAAAAGGAATATGTATGTATGTATGTGGCTGGCTGGCTGGCTGGCTGGCTGGGTATGTACATACCGCATAATCTTTTTAAATACTGGACATAAAAACGTGAAATTTGCTACAAAAATTCTTTGCGTTACGGCGGTGAACACTGTCAAGGTTTTAAAAAAAATAAAATGACCGCAGTGGTCAGTTTGGTCAAAAAACGCGAATAAAACGACATATTTTGGGTTCATGTTAAAATTGCCGTTCCAACTTTTTATAGTTTTTCTATCGATCGCGCTAAAAAAATTAAAAAAAGGATGGCGTTGAGATTTTTTCAGGATGACGTCATCAAAGTTTGCGCAGAGATAGCTAGCCGGCTTTTCGTTATGACGTCATCAAATTTTGCGTATTCATTTAAAATTAACTTTGCTTCAATGTTTGCTGATGTATTTTATGAATGAATAGAACAAAATATATTCACGTTTTAATTCGTGTCGTATACGAAATATAAACTTTTGTAGTTGTTGCGTGCATTCTCATTATAACTGCTTGAGTAGTAAGAGTGTATGTAAACATAACTTTTAGCTTTTTCAATTCGTTTGAAGCGGGCGTATACGCATTAAAATCTTTCTAGCGGGAAATATTTCACGTTTTAATTCTTTTCTAGAGGGCAATATTTCACGTTTCAATTCGTTTCTAGCGGGCAATATTTCACGTTGCAGTTCGTTTCGGTTGTAGCGGGCGTACAAAATGTCATTCACATTTAAATTTGTGACGTATACATCGATAAACTTTTTAACGGGTGGGGTTTTATTAATTGCCGTATATATTAACTGTGAAGCGGGAAATCTCATTATAACTTTAGGCTTATCGCCTTGGTAACAACCATTGTTTAAATTACCGGGCAAGGTTTAAATTACCGGGTAATGTTTATAATACCGGGCAATGTTTAAATTACCGGGCAATGTTTAAATTACCGGACAATGTCTAAATTACCGGGCAATGTTTATATTACCGGGCAATGTTTAATTTGCCGGGCAATGTTCAAATTGCCGGAACTAACTTTTTAAAGTTTTAATTCGTGTCGTATACGTTTTATAAACATTATTTCATATGGGTTTCATTTGTTATTGTTTTACATGTTGAATAGAAAATTTAATTCTAAGTTTGCTTCCAAACCAACAATAATAAATAAATAGCAAATAACAAAAACAAAACAACATAGGTCTGCGACTTAATGTTTGTCGTGTCGTAAAAAAACATATCAAACAATCATTTTCTATTTAATAAAAATACTGTCGAATGTTCTTTATCAATGAATAGAACAAAATATATTTACGTTTTAATTTGCGTCGTAATTTATAACGGGCAATTTTTTAATTGTTATAATGGGTAATGGGTAATGATTTTAACGGGTAATTTTATGTTGTAGCGGGCAAATTAGACATTACCTCACGTTTAAATTCATGTCGTAGGTCATGCGGGCAGTCTCATTATAACTGCTTGAGTAGTTAGAGTGTATGTAAACATAGCTTTTAGCCGGTTCGGAGGACCGGGCACATAACGGCTTGTATATATATAAATCTCAAAAGGAATATGTATGTGGCTGGCTGGCTGGCTGGGTATGTACATACCGCATAATCTTTTTAAATACTGGACATAAAAACGTGAAATTTGCTACAAATATTCTTTGCGTTACGGCGGTGAACACTGTCAAGGTTTAAAAAAAATTAAATGACCGCAGTGGTCAGTTTGGTCAAAAAACGCGAAAAAAAACACAACTTTTGATTCACATTGTCTTTGCCAGTACAACTTTTTATAGTTTTTCGTCACAAAGTTAGAAAAAAAAAGGATGCGCTGAGATTATTTTTATGACGTCATCAATCTTTGCGCATGGATTTTATAGCAATGAAGGGACATTTTTCATTCATGTTTAAATTGACGTCATCAAACTATGTGCATGGATTTTATTATCTCAACTCAATGACGGGAACAAATTTTCTTCATGTTTAAATTGTCTACGTGCCGTAAACAACATAAATTCTTTACACTACCAATACTGTAGTTGATTTTCTTAATCTATCACTACTTTAATACTTTACACTGTCAATACATGACTTAAAGCTAATTAATAATTTAAAACTTTACAAACATAGGACAAAGCAAATAGATTTAGCATTTTTTTTCTGTTTCGGGAAGTAATACCGACGCCTTACTAAGCTTATTTAAACGCAGTGGTCCTGGTTACACTCTATATTTAAGCTTATAATTTTATGGCGTCATCAAATTTTGCGTATTTATGCGTTTAAGAAGGGAACAAAATTTTGTTTTAATTTGCGTCGTTATTTGTGGAATGCAATATTTAAATGGTATAAACTACCGGAAAATACTTTATCCCCGCTTAAGACTATTGTTTATAACTCCATGGGTTATTTTATCCAGTTCCGAGAACTGGGCACCTTTAGGCTTATCGCCTAGGTAACGGCCATTGTTTAAATTACCGGGCAATGTTTAAATTACCGGGCAATGTTTATAATACCGGGCAATGTTTATAATACCGGGCAATGTTTAAATTACCGGGCAATGTTTAAATTACCGGGCAATGTTTATAATACCGGGCAATGTTTATAATACCGGGCAATGTTTAAATTACCGGGCAATGTTTAAATTACCGGGCAATGTTTAAATTACCGGGCAATGTTTATAATACCGGGCAATGTTTATAATACCGGGCAATGTTTAAATTACCGGGCAATGTTTAAATTACCGGGCAATGTTCAAATTGCCGGGACTAAATTTTTAAAGTTTTAATTCGTGTCGTATACGTTTTATAAACATTATTTCATAAGGGTTTCATTTGTTATTGTTTTACATGTTGAATAGAAAATTTAATTCTAAGTTTGCTTCCAAAGCAACAATAAATAAATAAATAGCAAATAAACAAAAACAACACAACATAGGTCTGCGACTTAATGTTTGTCGTAAAAAAAATATATCAAACAATCATTAAAAAAAAATAAAAGTACTGTCCAATGTTCTTAATCAATGAATAGAACAAAATATATTCATGTTTTAATTTGCGTCGTAATTTATAGCGGGCAATTTTGTAATTGTTATATTGGGTGATGAGTAATGATTTTAACGGGTAATTCATGTTGTAGCGGGCAAATAAAAAATTACCTCACGTTTAAATTCGTGTCGTAGGTCATGCGGGCAATCTCATTATAACTGCCTGAGTAGTTAGAGTGTATGTAAACATAACTTTTAGCCGGTTCGGAGGACCGGGCACATAACGGCTTGTATATATATAAATCTCAAAAGGAATATGTATGTATGTGGCTGGCTGGCTGGCTGGCTGGCTGGCTGGGTATGTACATACCGCATAATCTTTTTAAATACTGGACATAAAAACGTGAAATTTGCTACAAATATTCTTTGCGTTACGGCGGTGAACACTGTCAAGGTTTTAAAAAAATTAAAATGACCGCAGTGGTCAGTTTGGTCAAAAAACGCGAATAAAACGACATATTTTGGGTTCATGTCGAATTTGCCGTTCCAACTTTTTATAGTTTTTCGATCAATCGCGCTAAAAAAATAAGACAAAAGGACGCGTAGAGATTATTTTTATATGACGTCATCAATCTTTGCGCATGGATTTTATAGCAATGAAGGGACATTTTTCATTCATGTTTAAATTGACGTCATCAAACTATGTGCATGGATTTTATTATCTCAACTCAATGATGAGAACAAATTTTCTTCATGTTTAAATTGTCTACGTGCCGTAAACAACATAAATTCTTTACACTACCAATACTGTAGTTGATTTTCTTAATCTATCACTACTTTAATACTTTACACTGTGAATACATGACTTAAAGCTAATTAATAATTTAAAACTTTACAAACATAGGACAAAGCAAATAGATTTAGCATTTTTTTTTCTGTTTCGGGAAGTAATACCGACGCCTTACTAAGCTTATTTAAACGCAGTGGTCCTGGTTACACTCTATATTTAAGCTTATAATTTTATGGCGTCATCAAATTTTGCGTATTTATGCGTTTAAGAAGGGAACAAAATTTTGTTTTAATTTGCGTCGTTATTTGTGGAATGCAATATTTAAATGGTATAAGTTACCGGAAAATACTTTATCCCCGCTGAAGACTATTGTTTATAACTCCATGGGTTATTTTATCCAGTTCCGAGAACTGGGCACCTTTAGGCTTATCGCCTAGGTAACGGCCATTGTTTAAATTACCGGGCAATGTTTAAATTACCGGGCAATGTTTATAATACCGGGCAATGTTTATAATACCGGGCAATGTTTAAATTACCGGGCAATGTTTAAATTACCGGGCAATGTTTATAATACCGGGCAATGTTTATAATACCGGGCAATGTTTAAATTACCGGGCAATGTTTAAATTACCGGGCAATGTTTAAATTACCGGGCAATGTTTATAATACCGGGCAATGTTTATAATACCGGGCAATGTTTAAATTACCGGGCAATGTTTAAATTACCGGGCAATGTTCAAATTGCCGGAACTAAATTTTTAAAGTTTTAATTCGTGTCGTATACGTTTTATAAACATTATTTCATAAGGGTTTCATTTGTTATTGTTTTACATGTTGAATAGAAAATTTAATTCTAAGTTTGCTTCCAAAGCAACAATAAATAAATAAATAGCAAATAAACAAAAACAACACAACATAGGTCTGCGACTTAATGTTTGTCGTAAAAAAAATATATCAAACAATCATTTAAAAAAAATAAAAGTACTGTCGAATGTTCTTAATCAATGAATAGAACAAAATATATTCATGTTTTAATTTGCGTCGTAATTTATAGCGGGCAATTTTGTAATTGTTATAATGGGTGATGAGTAATGATTTTAACGGGTAATTCATGTTGTAGCGGGCAAATAAAAAATTACCTCACGTTTAAATTCGTGTCGTAGGTCATGCGGGCAATCTCATTATAACTGCCTGAGTAGTTAGAGTGTATGTAAACATAACTTTTAGCCGGTTCGGAGGACCGGGCACATAACGGCTTGTATATATATAAATCTCAAAAGGAATATGTGGCTGGCTGGCTGGCTGGCTGGCTGGCTGGCTGGCTGGGTATGTACATACCGCATAATCTTTTTAAATACTGGACATAAAAACGTGAAATTTGCTACAAATATTCTTTGCGTTACGGCGGTGAACACTGTCAAGGTTTAAAAAAAATTAAAATGACCGCAGTGGTCAGTTTGGTCAAAAAACGCGAAAAAAAACACAACTTTTGATTCACATTGTCTTTGCCAGTACAACTTTTTATAGTTTTTCGTCACAAAGTTAGAAAAAAAAGGATGCGCTGAGATTATTTTTATGACGTCATCAATCTTTGCGCATGGATTTTATAGCAATGAAGGGACATTTTTCATTCATGTTTAAATTGACGTCATCAAACTATGTGCATGGATTTTATTATCTCAACTCAATGACGGGAACAAATTTTCTTCATGTTTAAATTGTCTACGTGCCGTAAACAACATAAATTCTTTACACTACCAATACTGTAGTTGATTTTCTTAATCTATCACTACTTTAATACATTACACTGTGAATACATGACTTAAAGCTAATTAATAATTTAAAACTTTACAAACATAGGACAAAGCAAATAGATTTAGCATTTTTTTTTCTGTTTCGGGAAGTAATACCGACGCCTTACTAAGCTTATTTAAACGCAGTGGTCCTGGTTACACTCTATATTTAAGCTTATAATTATATGGCGTCATCAAATTTTGCGTATTTATGCGTTTAAGAAGGGAACAAAATTTTGTTTTAATTTGCGTCGTTATTTGTGGAATGCAATATTTAAATGGTATAAGTTACCGGAAAATACTTTATCCCCGCTGAAGACTATTGTTTATAACTCCATGGGTTATTTTATCCAGTTCCGAGAACTGGGCACCTTTAGGCTTATCGCCTAGGTAACTGCCATTGTTTAAATTACCGGGCAATGTTTAAATTACCGGGCAATGTTTATAATACCGGGCAATGTTTATAATACCGGGCAATGTTTAAATTACCGGGCAATGTTTAAATTACCGGGCAATGTTTATAATACCGGGCAATGTTTATAATACCGGGCAATGTTGAAATTACCGGGCAATGTTTAAATTACCGGGCAATGTTTAAATTACCGGGCAATGTTTATAATACCGGGCAATGTTTATAATACCGGGCAATGTTTAAATTACCGGGCAATGTTCAAATTGCCGGAACTAAATTTTTAAAGTTTTAATTCGTGTCGTATACGTTTTATAAACATTATTTCATAAGGGTTTCATTTGTTATTGTTTTACATGTTGAATAGAAAATTTAATTCTAAGTTTGCTTCCAAAGCAACAATAAATAAATAAATAGCAAATAAACAAAAACAACACAACATAGGTCTGCGACTTAATGTTTGTCGTAAAAACAATATATCAAACAATCATTAAAAAAAAAAAGTACTGTCGAATGTTCTTAATCAATGAATAGAACAAAATATATTCATGTTTTAATTTGCTTCGTAATTTATAGCGGGCAATTTTGTAATTGTTATAATGGGTGATGAGTAATGATTTTAACGGGTAATTCATGTTGTAGCGGGCAAATAACAAATTACCTCACGTTTAAATTCGTGTCGTAGGTCATGCTGGCAATCTCATTATAACTGCCTGAGTAGTTAGAGTGTATGTAAACATAACTTTTAGCCGGTTCGGAGGACCGGGCACATAACGGCTTGTATATAAATAAATATATATAATATATAGTATTATAGTAATAGAAAAAGAACAACACTTAAGTCCCTATTTAAAAAACAAAATCCACCAGTAAACAAAGCGGGAAGTAAGAAATCTAGGTCAGTGCTAGAAGCCGAATCGTTGTCGCCAAAATATTGTCACAAGTCACAAGTCAATATTGCCAATCTAAATAGGAGTTCAATTATATACATTCATATTTTTCTTTCTCTCTCTCCTAAACGCGCGCCGTGTCTCTCGAAACACGCTAGCGGTTCTTCTCACTAGAACAAATTAGCAGATCAATACGGGCTTAAAGCTCCACGCTTCCATCAAATGCTGTTTACTTAATACTTAATGCACCCATGCTGTATAATGTATAGAGTATAGATCTGTATTTTCTTTCCGCCTTAACACCGCGAGGCGTAAGATACTAGGTTACAATGGATTCTTCTAGCCTACGTTCATGATTAAGATTAGCTGACACACACGTGTTTGCGATTACGGATTATAGTATATTTTGTTCACGGATTATTCATCCATGATATACATTGACGTTTCTGAGAAATAGGTGGACGACGCGTTTCCACGTTTTTTCCAGGAAATCAAAACACAGCCACGGAGTAAGCTATGATATACAAATGTAATTGTTTACATCAATAAAATATTCATATTTATTTGTTTATTTTGCAGTGAATTAGCCAAATGGAGGCAAGGGTGAGGAAGGGAGGCACGTGACCCTCGTCAACCTATCCACCCAGCATACATATTTTACAAAAAATTAATTACCGTAGTGGTTTTTTGTTGTTGTTGCAGGATGAGGGGAATGATAAATTAAAAAATAAGGTTAAAACTTAAGATATGCATAATGATTTATTTATATAGCTAGATAACAAATGTGTTTAAAAAAAATATTTTATTGCTTAATTGTCCACATGTTTAGAATTCCCTTGCAACTTGCAACAATTCTCTCAATATAGCACTATATCTGCCACCCCAACATCGCACTATATGTCCATACCTTGCCTCCCCTCACCTTGCTTTATTTACTTAGACAAAGGCCCGACTACACCATTGTTTTTTTTTGTGTTAAATTTACATTGGTTGTGTATTAAACTGTTCAACCAATTGTAACCAAAAAAAAAAAAGTCAGTGCGACTATATATTGATGCAGACATTCCGAACTCATTGTATGCCTAGCCCGAGAAAGGTTGGAGGGGGGGGGGGGGCGAGAGGATTTAACCAAATGTATACCAATCTGGTTGTTAGATTGATTCAAACAACTAGTCCACAGTTCGTGGGTTCGATTACTTTTTCCAAGAAAATATTTGTATGTATGGTGCATTGAGGGGTGGGGAGGGGGGGGGGAAAGGGGGTCAGTATTATTTGCGAATCTTGGGATGATTGGCATTAGCTGTTTAAGTCAACACCCGTTTCCTTATGGTCGCATTTACATCTGATCCACGTTTCCACATTTACATTTGGTCCATCTTTGGCACATTTACATCTTATCCCCGTTGGCCACATTTACATCTTATCCCCGTTGGCCACATTTACATCTTATCTCCGTTTGATGGCACATTTACATCTGATCCAAGTTTGGCATATTTACATATGATTCCCCATTGGGCACATTTACATATGATCTCCGTTTAATGGCACATTTACATCTGATCCCCGTTTGGCACATTTACATCATACCCTAAAGGCCACACCGTAAGAGATAATATATTATGTGATAACTTTTTGGGCAAGAGCTGAAATCATAGATAATATACTTTAAATGACATGTTTTATTTTTCTCTTCTTTAAACTTTAAACCTCAACTTTATCTGTATCGTGTTTTCCGCCAACTAACTCGTAGCACAATATATCTGAAGGCAAGACGAGGCAACCACGAGATCTCTGTATGGCAGCTTATCTATAAGGGTTCCCCCCCCCCCCATATTATGACAATCACGTTATCTTTATCTGTAATATAATATACAAATTCGTATGTATGTCTGTGTGTGTATGTTGTTGTTTTTTTTTCTGCATGTAACTAGGTTAGTAATGAGGATTGCCAGTTAATGATTGATTTTAACTTTATAACAGCTCAAAAAAAGATTTTTTGTTTAAAACAGGTAATCTAACAAATAAAGCGGCAACAATAAATAAACATATAAAGATAAAAACTGGCATTCAGGCACGGACATACAGATAACAATTTGGAAATATAGTTTGATGAAGTTTAGTATTTCGGTAGGGCGACATTTGTGCAAAGAAATTGATGGTCTTAGAGGAAGCTTCTGAGCATATAAGATCAGATTAACAGATAGACTGCGCGGGGGGGGGGGGGGGGGGGGGGGGTGTGTCCATATAGATAGATTCATAGAAAGATAGAGACGGACAGAGAGAGTGACAAAATGACAGATATATTTTCTGAATCAACAAAAGAATCATTCTATAGGGGTCGTAATGCTAAGAAATGACACAATTCACAATTAATTCTCACTAAATTACCGTTATTTAAATTTAAACAAAGGGATGTTACTCTATCAAGAAAATACGAGGGGCTTCACATTCTATCCTCTTGAACTTTTCTCCCCGATAAAACAAAACGCTTTGGCAAAGTTCGTCTAACTCCTTCACAGAAGCACCCCCCTCCCCCCCCCCCCCGGACCGTTTCACCGAGTCCACAGTAATCCCAATCAAAAGAGTACTAGAGTGAAATAAAAGTTAAGCTTATCATTGGGAAATTCCCACTAAAGTGCCCCCTTATTGGGCCTGCAATCACGGCTCTTCAGAGAGCCTTGCCGTTCCCTACTCTAAAACACTGGTCTCATAGAAATATTTTCTTCTTCTTCAAACCACAAGCTCTCACCTCAATGGATCTAGAATGCGCATGAATATGCCCCATTCAGTCTCCGTGTGCCCCGTTCAATCCACTCAATCACAAATATGTCAATGTTGGACTAAAATGTATTTGTACTTTGAAAGCGTGTCTGATCGGAGTCACGAACGTTTCTCAGAAATTCAAAAGTAGGGCCTAAAGAACACAATTTGAGACTCGTTGAGTTTATTAACCCTTACAGTCCCGGGCGCGTATACGTAACTGAAGGCAGCATAGATAGAAGTAGGTCGGTACGGGAAGGGTTAAAATAAATCAACAGCAACATATTTTACGATATACACAATAGAACTCAGAACTGCAATACGGATCACTATTGCGGACAAGTCTTCTAGGTCGTAAACGGAGTCGTGGTGAAGGCAATAACTTAAGTAAATTATTATTCATTGAGGGGTTGTGCCTCAAAAACATCTCTTCAGGGCGAACTGTATGGGAAACTGACGCACCTTACAGTCACTGCGCAGTTCATCACTGAATAGCTCATTGTTTAAGTAAACCTAATCCCGTCGAACCATAACATTGATCCATAGGGCTGGTGAAGCAGCGTTCACCGGTTTCTGTCGCCACGGCATACTATGGCATTTTGTCATCAGCACAATGCCCTGCCACCTTTACTTTGCATCAAACTGATGTGATGTACGCATCAAGACTGATGTGAGGTACCCATCAGAGCTGGGTAGACTCAGGGACACCCAGCGGAACTGGGAACAAATCTTAGCCTTCACCAGGATTTGATCCCGGGACGTTTGGAACGCCGGCCGAACGTGTTGCCACTCGGCCACCTTGCCTCATACTACAAATGACTCGTTGTGAAGTGCAAGTGGTTCTGGGCCTTCTTTGCCCAGCCTTGGTTAGTTCTGAATGGGCTGACTCAAGGAGTCATTTATTGACTCGTTGTGAAGTGCAAGTGGTTCTGGGCCTTCTTTGCCCAGCCTTGGTTAGTTCTGAATGGGCTGACTCAAGGAGTCATTTATTCCACAGAAAAGTCATGGAGATGACTTAAGGAAAGTGGAAGTCGAGAACAAACGTTAGTTTGGTTTATGAAGCATTCATTAGTTACCGGTACTTATAAAAAGTGCTTGAAAACTTTTTGATGAATAATCAATACTTTGGTGGATGTACTTGTATAAAAGTCCAAGCTAAGTACTTCCCACCTCTAGCCCCCGTCCCAATTGATTGTTTAGATCAGGACTGGCCAATATAGTAGTAGTGTACGCTCCAAGATAAAAATATATATTTTTTTTAATTCGATAAATCCTTAACACTTTGCTCTGTAACGATGAGCTACGAGAGAGCGGGGTACGGGCGGGGGCGGTAGACCCCATCCACAAATATTTCATTGTTATCACGTTTTTTTTGTGTGTGGGGTTTTGTTATCACATTCCCCAAACCGTCTTGTCTTTCACTTGATATGAACTTTACATATAATATTCACTAGAACAGATTGAACAAAAAAAAACAAACAAGTGTAGAGTTATAGTTTCTCTTTCGGTCCATGGACGTAACAATTGTGTGTTACGTTTAAAGTGTGTCCCAGTGTACGTGTAAATGCAATTTATTGCCTCCTGGTGCAATATGTTTTTTATTATAAGGCACACAAATCAGAATTTCTACAAATGTTTATACAGGAAAATGCTGAATGGTATTACGAGTCAATGTGATAATCAAGACTCGCCGCGTGCTGCTGTGGTGATTTCGTGTTGTTGTATTTTTTAAATTACATTCGGACAGTTTTTGATAGTTCTGCTTCCAGTATTTACGGATCGTGTGTCTGTGCAGTAAAAAAAAACAGAACGTGATATGACGGTTGAACCTAGAGGTAAGGATAAAAACACAAATCAATTCTACAGTTGAGAATGTTATTTCATACTGCTGATATACATGTATAAAGAAAATAATAGAAATGGATTAGGCAAGGAAACAATTTTTATTGATTCAAAAAGTGTCCGCCATTGTTATATGACTTCACTTATCTATACATTTTTTTTTCCTAAACACTGACCTGTAAAATATATTTCAAATGACTTTGACTTCCTTTTTATCGTATTGTTCTAATTATAGGTGGCGTATACCGTTATTACCATTTCTCGCTTATATGGCTAAGTGAAGGAGAATGAAAATTATGCAGTTTCCGCTCGCGACAATATGTAAAAACATAATTATCAATAAGGCTCTATCCATTCTTTTTTTTGTTCTAGATCAGAGATTCATACTCACCCCCTCAACCCCCTACCTTCCGTCCCCACATCACCCGCTCTATTCAGATTTTTTAAAAATAGAGACATGTAACAAATTTCTTAGAACTTTCTCATCACATTCTACCGTAAGTCACATAAGTCACGTGGTATTCGTTTCAAATCAAACAATTATATAACTGTTTATATAATTATCGATAGAGATTTCCTAAAAAAAAACAATAACATTCATTTCAATAATCCATAAGGCAATGTGCGTGCACTAATAGTTTTTCAGAGATCAAATGTTTAGTATAGTCATGCATTTAATAACTCTTTTTTTTTTTGCACACTTTCGGAAAGATCAGGGCTCTTCAGTCCTGATTTCTATTTCATCTAAACTTGTGCTATGTTCGTTTGAAAAAAAAGGAAAATTGTTCTTTTAAAGTTTATATACGTGTCTTGGCCGAAAAATCCTGCAAGGCGATTGGAATTGGACGGAGGCATGGCAAGAGCCGGACGGTCGGTTGTACTAACCGCATGGCCATCCTTTGTTGTTTATTAAAACCAAACAGAGTTGCGCTTACCTTCTCGTCATAGCTGCCTATGGCTAGGAACTGGCAGGATGGTGACCAGGTCAGGGACTTGATGCCCAGGGCGAGGTCGTAGGCGCTGAACTTGGCCAGGCAGCGACCGTCCAGAGAGTACAGCAGAACTTTATACTGTTGATAAAAAGAACGTGGAGAAAAAAAACTATAACCGAATTTAAAAAAAAAAACTCACTGGAGACTCATGGAATGGATTAGGCACGGGAGCACAATTTTTTTACTCCTAGCGCTCGCTATTTCCATACGCCTTCACTGATCTATACAATTACATTTCCTAAACACTAACCTATCAGAATAAAACTACAAACAACCAAAATTAGCAAAAAGAGAAACTCAGTATGTTTAAGCTTAAAAATAATACTGAATTTTTGTATAGCTGCAGTCGTTCAATCTTTCCATTCACTTTTATTTTTATCGTAATACTAAATGTTAAATGAATTATAAATAGTCCATTTGAGCCCAGGGGCATATTATGTGAACCCGCGATACTTTCTGGGATCAAAAGGAGAAGAACCCCATTGATGATTCATTTTTGATTGTTCAATCTTATCGCCGTCGTTTGAACTTGAACATTGGCGCCATTTTAAACCGTTTACGTGCATACACAGAAACGTGCACATAGTCGTAGTCTTCCTAGTTCAAATCTTCCTAATTCAAATCTTCCTAGTTCAAGCGTGAACATCTATTGTGCTTGAGTACAAATGGTTCTTTAATATTGTTTTAAATATACCGAAAGACGGAATTTATGTAATCAAGTCAAATTTCCATTTGTTTGGATCAATAAAGTAATCTTATTTTACCTTCAAACTACATTTATCATTTAATAAAAGAAACATCCCCTGGTTACTTTACAAAGTCCTCGTGTGACCCTCAGAGCCATTTGAGTTGAAGACTCCTGAATCTGGAGATTAGTAGAGCGACAGTGTGGCTGTAGTATTTACCAATAAGTCTGACTTGGTGTTTCTTCATTCGAGATATCGATGAAGCTTATTTATTATTTAGTGGGCAAGACATATTCTCCTGCACACTTTCAGGGTGCCGGTGGCGTAGATGAATAAGGTAATAGATAACGAAGCAAATGAATGGCATGGGAAGCGGCAGTCATTCGGGGACTTGGTCAAATTGTGTATTCGACCAGGGACAATCGGGTATTTTTTATTTATTTAGCTCGCATTAGAATAATAATATTTAGATTGTGTATTTCCTCGCAATCGACTTAAATTAGTCTTATTTTGTAAACCTCGCCATACCAGAGTAGTCTTATTTTATATACTTCTCAATAGAAGAAGTCACAAAATGGTATAAGGCCCTACCTCACCCTTTTTTTTCTCTCCGCCTATACAACTATGGGGGGGGGGGGTGTATTTTTTTTTAATAATCATTATTTATTATATTACTGTGTGAGTTTCCGCAGTAGGACTAGGAAAGGAAGAGGCCGGTTGGGGGGGGGGGAGGGCAGCTGATATGGAATTTTCGTTTACTTCATGACAGTACTGACGATAATACCCAGGGCTTGCTCCCCCCTTCCCACTTCCCACATGTAAACGTCCCCGCCTTTATGCTAAAATAAAATCTCTCTAGACGCCCCTGCTCAGATCCACAAATGCTTGAATTATGTTTTAAAGGTTGGATAGTTGTTCGATTGTAGGCCTAATGATGTTTTTCGCTTCTTTTGTAAAAAAAAAAGTTAGCCTAGGCCTATATGTTACATGAAGACAATCTTTCAATACAGAAGATAAGTGCGTCCTACGCGTATTCATGGTTTGATTCTAGTCTTAGTGAAATTTATTTAGATTTGGTATTTTCCGTGGCAGTTATGTTAATATCGCGACAAAACAAACAAACAAACAAAAAAAAAAGCTTTAATTACGCGGTGTGTCGTGAAATTCTACAGGTCGCGGGTAATCGTCGTCCCTTCTAATAACCGACGCCAGTGTTGAGAAACCACCCGGATGAAACCAGATTTGGCGTCATGCAACCTGAACCGCAACTAAATATATATATATAAAAATTCTGGGTAACGCGACACCAACTGGTGGCCCCAGTTAGGGCAACATGTACCGTTACTTTATAATAAATAGCGTTGTTTTTTTTTGTTTTTGTTTTTTAATACGAAGCTTTGACATAGGCGTATTTGAAAAATAAATGCAACTTAACTTTTTGTGTGTGTGTGAAAGTTAAGAAGATAATAAACTAACCCATAAAAACCAAGTTTTTATTATACACATGTACTCCCTTTCTGTGTAAACTAAGTTTACCATAATTCAATTAAATAATTGACAAAAACATTGCCCGCAAATTTTATAATAAGACACGAATGTAAACATTAATTCCTTTTTTCCCTTCATTCACAAAGCTAGAGCGCAAAGTTTGATGACGTCATAAAAATAATCTCAGGGCATCCTTTTTTGTCTAGCTTTGTGACGAAAAACCGTAAAATGTTGGACCGGCATTTTGAACGTGAAACAAAAACAAACCGTTAAATTTTAAAAACAATAAAAATTATAGTATAATTGATTTTTTTCAACTGAAAATGTGATAAAATGTATTGTTAGTCGCCACAAGTCTGCTGCCCAAGTTTCAGCTCAATTGGACGACGGGAAGTGGTCGAAAAATCGATGCAAAGTTTTACAAGCAGACAGACAGTGGCAACTAAGAGAAAGGGAGTAAAAATATAGCTCTAATGAAATTGTATGTTAGCATATCAAATAGGTTGATAACCTTAACGCACATTGGCCTCTAGCTTTAAATATACCAGCCTCCCCTCTCGTTTTGTTACATTTTTTTCTGAGGATCTCAAAAAGTTCACTAGCACCAAACCCAATACGATACTTTCGGACGCCTCTGAATTTCTTTTTTTTTCTCCCACACTGATAAAGAATAGATCAAGACTTATTTATATAGGTGGGGATGAGGGGGGTGGGGGGTATTTTAGAATTTAGAGAAAAGGGGAGAAAAATATCTTGCCGGCATTGAAAACATAACATATGGAACAGAAAAAGGGGGGAGGGTACTAATAAGAGTTAAAGGATGTTATTAACTCCGGCAGAGTGAAGGGGCAGTTTTTTTTTTCATTCCGAGGATATAAATAAAGTAGTCCATTAATTTTTTTTTATTGTTGACGTCACGTGTGTCAAGAGTGTATTTTCGTCACGTGACAGTGACTCGGAACAACAAAAAACGACACAAACACACACACACACATAGAGTCTATACAGAAAAACAAAAACAAATAAAAATACGGCATTTCTTTTTTTACAATGATTGGTAGATGATAATTTTATGACTGTTGATGAGACTCGTGCAAATACATACCGTATATAATCGCGTATAAGTCGCACCGGTGTATAAGTCGCACCCCTAGTTTAAGATTTTTTTCCTTAAACGTTGTCATTGACCCGCGCATAAGTCGCACCCCGACTTCCCGGGTTACACTGCCTTTTAATATCTAAAAAATGCATACCTTTGAAACATAAAAGTTACTAAATATTCACCCTAATTTGGAAACTTTCCTTAAAAAAATGTTTTAATCGTGCATAAGGCAAACATAATCAAATAAAGGCATATTCTAATAATTCTACACAACTCCAATCAACTATAGGGGCTATGTAGGAAACATTATGACAGAGTAGTGATGTTTTTGAACGTTTCAAAAACAGTGTCGGGTGTATAAGTCGAACCCCTACTTTTTGTCTAAATTTTCTTTTAAAAAAGTGCGACTTATACGCGAGTATATACGGGGGTGTGGTAGATGTGGAAAAAACAACTGTTTAAAATGCACAGGGGAAATGGGTTGTAATCAATATGTAATCAGACGTCACAGATTAAACGATTCCGTCAATTTGTAAATGAGCTGTATGCCTACATTGTATTACGAGTAAATGTTCACACATAGATCTAACATTATAATCATTGTAGTCCCCTTAGCCATGAATAAAAGACATGAAGCCGGCTGGTCCAGCGGTTAGTTCACCGGACTGTCAACCAAAAACGAACTGACAGGTTGCGGGTTCTATCTCTGCCATCGACGGATCCCTGTCGCCCTGCAGGAGTTTTGGGCCTAGTGGACGTAATAATCTTCTATCTAGAAGGAACGTCTGTAAACTTATAAGATAAGACAAGACACTCAATTTAGAAGTGAAAGAAAGGTTTGAAGTTTGAATAGTAAATCTGCTACAATTACAGCAGTAAGTAAAAGTAACGTATCCCTTTCTCAGATCATGTTGGTCCATTAGCTCAGCAGACACACCCCATCGTATCGACGGGCGAAAAACGTGGATACCACAAAAAAACATGGATACCACGAAAAAACGTGGATACCACGAAAAAAAACGTGGATACCACGAAAAAAAACGTGGATACCACGAAAAAAAACGTGGATACCACGAAAAAAAAACGTGGATACCACGAAAAAAAAACACGTGGAAACCACGTTTTTTCCTCGTCGATTAGATGTGGTGTGCCCGCTGGGAGGTCAGTGAAGAAGCGGTCGCTAGATTTCCGTGGCCAAGTCAAACAGAAGGAATGTGTGGCCAGGACAATACCAGTGAGCCGATTTTAGTTGTCGCCCTCCCCACAAGTAAACCCCTGGCGCCAATATGGATTCAAACCCAAGACCTTACAAATGTGTGCGCTGCCGCCGCTGCCGCCACCAGAAGATAGTGCAGCAATTCAAATAGCATTAAATTTTATAGCTTAGTAATACAACACTCTAAAAATACTTAAAGAGAGAGAGAGAGAGAGGGGGGGGGGGCGTGGAATGGGTTGCGGCCGGGTCGCCTTAAGTAAAGTAGTCAGGAAAACCCGACATCTTCACCGCGTTCAAAACACTTATCGAAATGCAAGGCTAAAAGAAAATCACGGCTAGGCGTATGGCGCAATTATAATTTTTATAGAATAGATTCTGTTCCATGGGCGACATTGTTGGTTTGTAAGTGGTGACTAGTCTATTGGCCTTAACAGTGAGCTGGGACTTGGGCAAGAGCGAGGGTCGTATGCCTTAAAGGTCGACTCCGTGGGCGGCAGACAAGAATAAAACATGAGCAGAATTTTCCCACTGGAAAGTATTTCAGAAGAATTAAGGAAAGGGCGATATATAGCATGGGCGTTTAAGAGGGCGCTCCAATCAAAGGAGAGTCATCATATTTAGAGCCTTCGTTAAAGAGTGAGCCTCCCATGCCCCCCCCCCCCCCGCGGCAACCTAAAGAAAAAAGACCCTGTGAGAAGGTGGCTTCCTCAACGTCAAAACCGGTTACATTTTTCAAAGGAAATGTGACGAGATGGAAAGGCGAAACTTTCATAGGTGGCACCTTCAGGTCTCCCCAAGATTACAATATAGATTCTAGAGCTTGTAACAAAAGGAAAGATATTATTTCGAACTGAGAAATATGATAAAGGACAAATCTGACCAGTCTTTCGGTAAAAAAAAAGGGGGGGGGGACTTGTGGAACATATTCACCCTAAACCTGACAGGCATAATACCACTGATGGAATGTGACAATTCAATATATATAGTTACCACAAAATAGTCACGGTTCCTTGGACTGACAGACACAAGAGACGAACCAATACCCAGGTTGTATTAACACCAGATCGCCAATTCAGTTAGAGCCCCCCCCCCGCCCACTAACCACACATCCCAACCGTCCGGATCCCAAAAGACCTACGAACCCCATACAGTTTGAGAGACGCTTCACTTAGACTTTAGAGAGAACACATTTTTGTCAAGATAAATATCTCTTTTAAAGAACAGGCGTAGTCGCAGTGGCTACAAAACACTTCTTCTATAGATATTTTTTGTAAAACTTCAAGATACGCTCAGATGATTCTTAATGCAAATGAGAAACTTTATATAACAGACACCCTATAAAAGGGTTCCAAACGAGTGACTCCAGGATGCACCGTTAAAACTACCGTTATAACTAAGTTACTTTGTCATGTGTTAAAATGTCACACTGCCCCCCCCCCCCACACACACACACACAACTCCATCGTCAGACGATACAAGTAAATAGATTCTTCTTCTTTTTCTTTTGAATATGTACGAAACCGAAAGATTAGTGTAGAATCCAATATGTTCTGTTACCCCCCCCCCCTCCTCCCTATACCCCTCCACCATACCAGGCGCAATGATAGGCCAACAGAAATTTAACCCCGAAAGCCCCCTTCCCCGAGTTATTTACTGTTACATTTCTAGAGATAGAATTGTGTCTTCTTCTTTTAGTATATTTACACGAGTGTTTTGTCGATCTAATTTGAACAACTTTCAGGGTTGCAGTGAATAGCTCTTCTTTCTTTTAAAACAAAATTGTTTCACTGTTGTTTTTAATTTGAAAAACTTACAAGCAGCAAAGGCAAAAGGTGGGTGTATTGATTTTATTATCTTTCGCATTTTTAGTTGTAGGCCCCTATACATTTTTATAAGGTCAGAAGTTTATCACAGAGGCCCTGGAGGTGGATGGGAAATTTTTATCTGGAGGGCACATGAATTGCCTCTTCCCGGTTGCCTTTAGACCTGATGGTTTTTATGGGAGAGAAGAAAAACAAAAGCATAAAGCCCTGCATGAAACTAACATTAACGTCTGCTGCATGAAACTAACATTAACGTCTGCTGCATGAAACTAACATTAACGTCTGCTGCATGAAACTAACATTAACGTCTGCTGCATGAAACTAACATTAACGTCTGCTGCATGAAACTAACATTAACGTCTGCTGCATGAAACTAACATTAACGTCTGCTGCATGAAACTAACATTAACGTCTGCCGGTAGAAAAAGAAGGGAAGGCAAAAGGGACGGAAGGCATTTATGTCCCCCCTCCCTTTCCCAAACCACATCAAATTTATTTTACTATTTAACAACACTTTGTGTTATGAGTTGCCCCCCCCCCCCCCCAAATCTTTTTTTTTCTCAAATGCAGACGATTTTGATTCGTAGGACCCTTATGATAACTACTAGCAGGGGCAAAGCCACAGGGGGGGGGGGCTGAGGAGGGGGGCTAACCCCCACCCTTCTGGAATTATTTTTTTTTTTTCAACAGATTTTTTTTTCAAATAAGTACTAAATTCGATAAAAATTTGGTAAATATTTGTCACGCGAAAGTTCAGCCCCCCCTGGAAAAAATTTCTGGCTTCGCCCCTGACTACTAGCCTTATGGACTGCATTATATTTCAGTCACTTATTAGCAGAAGTCATGTCAAATGAAAATATATTTAGGCTACATTTTTAAAAGTTCAAGGAGTGTGTGACTTTTTTTTCTGAATTATACTGGCCTAGTGATTAACCCTCCCACACCTCTATTAGGTAAGGGGGGTGGGGTGGAGCTTTTTATTTTTTCTCTGGTGTGCACCCTCCTTCTTGTCAACAACTTTTCTGTGTGCTAAAAAAGATTTAGAGAAACTTTGCTTTAGTGGGAAAACTGTTGTTTTTTTTAATTATTATTTCTTTTTTTAAGGCAATGGTTTGACCCTGTTAACTTACAATATTATGTTCAGGCAGCAGACATTGATAGCAGACTATCTAACTTGTCCCCCCAAAATTATGATCACTAAAGATCCCATACAATGCATACATAGCAGCTCAATGAGATTGGAATTATGGGTAAAAGCAATGGAGATATATCTTTAAAAACAAAAAAAAGCAAAATGGTTTAAAAAATGGTGCATCTTTTTTTATAGAAGAGTTCACATGAGTAAACTCTAGATTAAAAGAGATTTCAATGAATTAGATAATGTTAGAAATTGTTTCTATATGTTTCTATTTAAGGCAAAATATTCAAGGCATGTTCACAACGTTCGGCATATAGAGGACATATAAAACAGTAGAGAACTTATTCACATTTAAAGATGTCCTCCACTCCGTCGCTTTTACCCAACGGGTTCGCAGCTTTCGGCCAACCCACCGATGCAGCTCTACCTGGTCAGATGGCGAGAAGCTACGCTCACCGCTGCAACGATAACCAATCAACCTCGCCCGCCGCAGCTTTACCCGCCCCCATCACCGCCTTTCCGTTCCAGAACCCAATGCTCGGTTCCAGCCGATCATGCTTTGAGGACAAGATTCAACGGCCGAGTCAACGAACACAGTGCAGCAGTCAGACAGGTTCATCAACTAGGCAGGTATGTTGATTAAAAAATGTTCCCTCTGAATCTATTGAATTAATCTAAGGATTCTCCCTCCCATAAGCGGAAAATAACCACACAATATTCTCCTATCTAGAAGGAATGTTAGTAAACTTATATGATGGGAAGTAGGTGAATTAGTCTTCTGAAGATTTTGTACAAACTGAAAGATTAATGTAGAATCCCCTCCCTTCACCAAACTAGCGAAATGTGTAAA
Source organism: Anisus vortex (assembly GCA_949126835.1). Classification (NCBI taxonomy): domain Eukaryota; kingdom Metazoa; phylum Mollusca; class Gastropoda; family Planorbidae; genus Anisus; species Anisus vortex. The sequence goes on along the minus strand of OX421507.1, from coordinate 12,774,054 downwards.
CCGCCGATACGGTCCCATGAAGAATACACTGGCAGGTGAATGCATGGGAGACAGCTCCCGCAGCAAGTCTGAGACCTATTGCACTGCCGAAAGGCCACAGGTTCTCGGTGGGGAGGAAGCAATGGACGTAGCAACCCCGTCTCAAGGACCACCCAGTGCCTGGATGCCTGTGCCTGTAGTATAGGATTTGTGCTACCGGGTGACAGTGCAGGTATACGAGCGAGCCACCACAATAATGATCCTAGGGGAACCGCAGTGTACAATCGCTGGGCTGCGGAAACCTTCCCTGTTACACGGTACGCCACGCCTTTGGCGTGACGTGTGGTGGCTAGAGCCCAGACAGAGCTGAACTCAACCCTAAATGTTACACCATGGATGCAAGAGCCCTCTGGGCTCGTCCAGTTTTTATTTTTGAGACCTTTTAACTCTGAAGATTTTACCAGCCAGAAAGAAACAAAGTTGAAAAGTTTTTAAAAAAAAGAAAGAATTGTATGGTGGCTAATAGAAATGTTTTCACAAAAATCAAAAGAACTTGTACCAATTGTATGCCCCGTCATGTTAGCTGCAGCAGAGAAAATGCAGTAAAGGTGCCATAGATATTGCAGCATTTTGTATTGTGATTGTAGAAAGACATACAAACAATAAAATCAAAATGTGCCTGTTTCCTCCTCAGAACATGGAATCTAACATCTTAACTTTTCCTCGCGACTTGGCTAATTCTTTCCAGCGGCAAACAGCAACAGTCAACATCAACCCAAACTGCATGTAAGTGTTTCAATAACCATTTGATGGGTAGCGTGACCTTTTTACCCTCAGACTAGACAGTTGTTAACAGCCAACATATGTGGTTAAGAGGTTCTATGCATACTTGCCAAGGATGTGTAGAACATAACAAGATTATTAGTGTCTAGCTTTAAAGCAACTTAACACAAATTTCAATAGGGCATCCCACATTATACTAATTATAGAAAAGGCAACAACAAATGATAAACAAGTATTACTTATTTTCCTTCTTCTACTAGCTCTCTTGCAGTTAAATACAAGCAAATTTTTTTTTATCCCTTTTGTTATCTGCTCTGTGAGATAAAGTGTGTGGGTAATGGCGGGTTGAGGAGGCAATAATAAGACTAATATATTACAAAGTTATAGGTCTACATTTGCACACAGTTTTATTTTCAATGTTTAAAACAATACATAAAATTACAGCGTTATGAACTAACCGTTAAGCAAGAATCCCAAACACATAAAACCCTTGCATCTGGTGACCAATGAAGACCAGCCAAATCATCCGTCTCACTTTCAAAATGCTGTCAAATAAAATGGCTTTTAAAACTTTGACACTAAAAAAATTCCTTTTTTCTTTTAATGATATCAAATCACAGAAACATTCCCGTATTAAGAAGTTATTATTAGTCAAGTAAATTTCTCAATCATGTAAAGTAGGCCTACTAGAGTATCCCAGTCATATAAGGGATCTATAGGGTCAGTAAAGCAGCGTTCACCAGTTACTAGGAGATTGTGTGGCAAACCTCCTTACTTTTTCCTCAAGTAATGTCAGGTACTTCTAGAGCTGGGTAAAATCAGGGACACCCTCTAGACCTTGGAGAAAAATGCTTGCCTTCGACAGGATTATAACCCTAGGCACCATATATCTAACAAAGACTTTTGTAAATTGTTAGCTATTCATCCCTTCAATTTTTTTAATAAGCTCAGTTTATTAATTCCACAATACAATTTTAGTCTAAAACAAAACAAAAAAATAATTCTCTTCAATATTTTTGTGGTTTCCAGCAAACCTAATATATCAAAATAGACTTACTCGAACTAATGACCAAGCCTGACATGAAAATATGCTAATGTGGTCTTTACAATCACGTCTTTCTGCTAAAGCCATATATTTGCCACTCTTGCTGAAATCCATTGCTGTGAGAAAAATGGAATAAAAAAAAATGACAACTACAAAATAAACAATTGAAAGGCAAATAATATTTTCCCTTTAAATATTATATTTTTCTGTCTTCTGTCCAGGGTTTTGGTGCGTTTGGAAATAATTTACCCAGCCACTCAATAAAAATTTAAATTATTTAATAACTAAACTTATATGAACAAGTATTAAATAGAACTCATATGATGGCTTATTGACAATGAAGAGATAAATAAAAAATGTACACAATACACTGGTAGATTGAAAAAAAGATACTATGAAAAAATAACACTCTCTTCACAAATAATCTCTAAGCTATAAAAATATTAGTAAATAACTCTAAATGCATTAAAAACACAAGTCTAATATACAAAGTGGCGACTAAATCTCACTAATGCAAAATGTTATGTGTAAATAAACATCTCTTTCTTCCAGAGTGGCATCTTCGCATTGAATGTGTTGCCTGTACAAACCAGGGAAACCAATAACTCAACATCATTAAAAACACTAATAACAATGCAAGACTAGACTCAGATCACAGATAATCTTCTTTATAGAAGAAGTGTCTGCAATATATATAAAATAAGACTTCTATAAATATAAACCATATGTACACACATATAATGTAGGGCAAATAAATGAAGACATATAATTTGGTCAGGTTTAGAATTACCTTTCTCACACTGTTTAGGATAACGAATGTAGGAAACAGACTTTGTTACCAATGACCAAACTGTTATTCTAAGCTGAAAAAAAACTACAAGAGTGTTATGTAAATGCTCACAAGCTATATGGAGAAAAAAAAACTTAAATCATTTAGCTTATATATACTTTTTCTTGTATATAAATAATATAATAATTATAATTGGTTACTTATATAGCGCTTCTATCCATGCTATTTCAGCATGCTCAGTGCGCTCTGTAAACACACTGCTGCCTGCTGGCGCAAATATGTTTACAGGCCCAAAACTCCTGCAGGGCGACAGGGATCCGTCAGTGGCCGGGCTAGAACCCGCGACGTGTCAGATGGTTTTTGGTTGACAGTCCGGTGAACTAACCGCTAGGCCAGCCGGCTTCACGGCAATGTATATATATATATATATATATATGGCAATGTAATACACACATGCATTCTCTGTAAATAGAATATAAAGTTACATTGAAATCAGCTGTAGTCAAAATATGACGTCCATCTGGACTCCAAACAACAGAGCTAAGACCTGCAGATCCCTCATCTATTTTACAGTGCCAGTCTGGCACCTCCAAAGACCACACCTGTTGAACAAAACAAAATATGCACATTATTAATTTTTAACCATGCCTAGCCTTTTCTGATTTTAAACACAAGTTCAATATATGTCTTACATTGATAATAAACTGAAAATAAACAAATGCAAATATGTGACGCAACCCCACGAAACGGTACGGAAGTCGGTAAAACTGATTTTTCAATAAATGCAAAAAATGTAAAGAAAAGGGTCCTAGGTCGTTTTTTAGATTATTATTGATTTGTAATCTTGAAAGCCTTAACTTATAGCTGTGAAATTTTCAAGCTAAAATGATATTTAGAAATTACTCAAAAATGTGTTTTTATGCAACTTTTGTCTAAAATCACGCAAAATGTCCTCTAAACATTAAATTGTTAAAAAATATAATAAATATTACTTAAAACATTTAAAACTTTAACAGCTTGTTTATTAATTTATTATCATTATGTTTGTAAGATTTCATGACGATTGGTCAATATTTGTTTGTCCTGAAAATAGTTAATTATATGTTGCAATGCTAAATTTTAAAAAATCGGTACCGTTTTCTTTTTCATTTTTCTCCAAAAGGACTTCCCTTACCTTTACTTATGTAATTTTGAATAACTTTTGAACTAATGAATGGATTTTAAAGATTTTTTCACCAACGTGTAGATAAATGAATTAGCTTTAATTCAATACCTAAAACTATATATCCTATTTTGCCGACTTCAGTACCATTCCGTGGGGTTGCATCACATATACCAAATCAATTACCTGAACAAGACCTCGCTTGAACATCCCACATAGAACAAACTGGGAGTCATTAGACCACTGCATAACATATAAAATACAATTATTATAGTCTATATAGCCTACATGCAAAAAGAGTCCAATACATTGAGTAACTTTCATAAGTCCTATCCTATATCTGTAACTGTAAGTGCAAAAGGCAACAATTTAAACAATGAAACAAATTGCTCACCTCTATGTACTGAATGGCATCAAGGCAGGAAAAAAGATGCTGAATTTGTAGTGTCTCCACATCTCTTATAATTAATCTGTAATCAACTGCAGATGCCTGAAATGAATTTAGTAACAAATAATCTGCCTTTAAATTGTTAAATTATATAGCTCTAGACCTGGACTTGGGGTAAGCAGACGACCATTTTGATAGAGCGAAAAAAAAAAATCAAATATTGGTATCTTTTAATTTTTAAGGCTTAACCATTATTTAATATATTTATTATTTCATTACCATAACTATTCTTTGTGTAAAAAAAAGGAACGCATTACCTTTTAGTTAAAACTTATAGACCTATATTATATAAAGCTTTCAATAGGCTGCCAATGGCCCATGTCATGGACTTTTAATTTAATGAAATGCACCAGTATTGTCGTTTTTTTTAAATGATGATGTAATTTTTAAAAGCCTAAATATAAGTTTTGAGTATTAAACTCAAAACTGTATTATGAAAATAATTATGATCATGGCTTTCAATATTTAGCATTTAGCCTAGGCATATTCTCACTCTTGCGTCACTCTTGCCTTTGCCAAGTCACCCAAGTGGCTCGATCATATTCTATAAATAAACTATCATATATGCCTATCCACTGACAATGTTAATATATATATATATATATTCAAAATAAATAAATATAAATATAGGTAATATAGGCTATTAATGATACTAATGAATGACTAAGACTAATGACATTATTTTAATTTTTTTAAATGATTATTATGATAGGCCTAGCCTACCGGCCTATCTCAGGCTACTGTTTGCCGTTTAAAATTTTGCCTACTATCAAATACAAGTAGGCCTATTATAAAAACACATTATTATAGCCATTATAGCTTAAGGTGAGTTTATAGTTCGAAGGTTATCATTTTGTTTTAACATTTCATTGTTTCGATTAAATCTTTTCTTTTACTGCCTTTTCGTCCTGACTCTATTGTCATTGAGAGCAGTCAGTGGTTGAGATTTAAAATTGATTACATTAGTTACCAGAAATTTTCCATCCGCTGAGAACTGGCATAACTGAGTAGTCTGTCTGAATAACTCAGAAAAATTCATTTTCGATAGAATAATACCCGATATATGTTTTTTTAAGTTTCTAGTTTATAATACACAATAACCAAATCATGACGGTTTTTACTATTTTGTTACACGATACAAATTTCAAGTGTTGACATGAGAATCCGCCATATTAGTTGTTTTCAGTTTTACTAGGCCAGGAGCAAATAGAATTAATCTGACATATAAAATAAATTAAATTTTGATATAATATGCTTTTTCACAAATTAAATTCGTATTAGATGATTGGATAAAATATTATTTTTATGTTGGTAAATAATTAAAGAAAATGTAGGTTTGTTCAGCAGAAATATTCCCGCGCAAAGTTGCGTGTCGACACAGTGTCTTTGGGCATAAATAAATAGTTCTTAACATACACATGTTTATCCTGAAATATACACGATAAGGCTTTGTCGTACAATACTCTAGCACCATATCTTTTTAACTTGATGAATTTCCCGAGATTCGTAAAACAAAAATATTGATTACAAAATACTACAATTCTATATTGCACGTGCTTTGTTAAACTTGCTTGGTGTGCTAGTGTCAGGAAATCAGGGGCATTACTTTTTGTATACCGTATTATTACGACACTGACCCTTTTGTTTTGTTTGGGTTTGAAGTCGTGTTTGGCGAGTTGAGAAATAAGCTGTGACCGAAATTTCCTGGACGTATAATTCATATTTTTTGTGAGTAGAACATACATTTTAATTTTACATAATTCGAATACTTTGTATTCTTTACCTTAATTACTTACACCAATAGCATTTATTAGCTTTAGTTTTTTTTTTACTAGTTAACATTTATCTTGTAGGTCAGGTGCAATTTAGTGCACGACGAAGCCGGAGTAGTTGTGCATGTTATGATTTTAGATTTTAAATGAACAATCATTAACAATGCAACTTTTAAATAAATTAGACTTAGCTATTCTGTCATAAGAGTAGGTTATTATCTATACTATTATATTACTATAGACTTAGGTATACTATAATAGCATATAAATATAGATTTTTTTTGCACGGATAACTTCTAGATCTAAGTCTAACTAAGTAGAATAGAAATTAGGCTATTAATTTCGGCCTGAGCCGAATGAATGATTGAAATTGAAATCCATTTATTATTTTTTTTTTACTGTGTTTTTGTATTGAAAAAAAAAAACGCCGCGCTGTCGTATACGTAGGACGTAGGATTAGACTTGTTAGTTAGAAAGAGTTTTTAGTTGTGTTTTTTTTGTGTTGAGAAATTATTAAATTATTTAGATCTAGACTAGATAGATTAGATCTAGATCTAGACTAGTCTAGACCTAGACTAGATTGCCGTAATTTTAACTGAATTTAAGTAAATTAAGTTTAATAAAGAATTAAGAGGTTCCCAAAACCAAAAAGTCCTATCAAAAGATTGGCTTAGAGCTTAGACAGCCGGCAGGCCTGATGCCTGCTAAATAACCTATTAATAACCTCGCATACAAAGATCAAAGAATAGTATTATAAATATTGTGGTTATACTTTAGAATAACTCCCAATTATTTGTAGGTTTTATTCCCATAATCATATAGCTTATAGCCCTATAGTATACTGCCTATTTAGTTATTAATAGTCAGGTTCAGGTAGTAGGCCAACTGATTTAGTTTGGTCTTGGACTCTTGGTTAAGTTGGTAAGCTACACATATTGGCTTTAGGGAGAAGTCTGAACTAAAAACCATGGCCATGCATCTTCTGTCTTGAGACTTTTTAAAACAAAACAAAAATTCATCAATAAAAACTAATTTTAATAATGAATATTCACAAATAACTATTGATTCTGACAATTTCTGCACATTAGACCTACTTACTAGCCATATCTAGGCACTGTGATAAAAATTCAAATTGCAACTATGCAATTTTATCATTTTAAGTAGGTCTACATCTATTAGTTAGAGCATGTCACCAGCATTCCAATGATACCAAGTTTGTTTCAAAACATATGCGCAAAGAGATGACAAATATTTTATATGCCATTATAAGATAAGTCTTTCAGAGTTCAAGATATATGAAATAATTTAGTTATAATATAAAAATGTAGCTTTAAATAATGGACCAAGAAAGTATTTTATTTTAAAACAAACTATTACTGTATACTTCTCTATAGCCTACTTCACTTAATATACAATATCTACACTAGATGAATATAATACTTTAAAAAAAGTAATATAACTATTTAGCAAATAGATTTTCTTCTGTCAACCTGCAATTACTCGTAGTCATATTGTAATTCCTATTTCAGAAACCCAGACAATGTGCCTGCATATTAAAAAATAAAGGGCGATCAATATAAGCATTATGCGATCATGGATGAAAATTCACAGGCTTATTTATTAAGTCTTTGATAAATGAATAACATGACCCTGTTGAAATAAAAGACAGCTGAAAATTACTTTAAAAAATAAGTGAAGGCAACTTACCGGTATTTTCCAAAAAAGTAGAAGTCACTTGTAAAAAGAATGAATGAATGAAAAACACAAAGCTTACCTATACCTTAATCAAGTAGAGAGAATACAAATCTTGTGTTTGGAGTAAGCTCTACTAGTGATAATACAAAAGTACTTACCAAAAGAAAAACCACTCAATTTTGAGAAACACTTCAATAATGAATTTTTTGTTAAAACATAGTACTAATTCTGAATAAACTAAACTAAATAAACCATGACATTATTTGTGTCCCTCTTCCTTAAATGTTTATTTTGCTGATATATATATTATTCTCTAGGTATGGAAGAGTAAAAATTCCAATGTCTCAACTGTCTGGCCTTGATAGTTCTCTCCATGACCCTTTGTCCAGGGAAACATTTTCAAATTTTTGGAATTATTTAGAAGGGATTAACAACTCACAGTAAGTTCATTAAACAATTTTTTGTATTTTGCATTAATGATTTTCTAAATATTTATTCATACTGTTTTAAAGTTTATATATAGTGATGTTGTCTTTAAAAAAAAACAACGATAAAGCAAAAATTGAAGCTAAAATAATTTTAAAAATTAAAGACCTTGAATGACTTTAGTTTTTGATGGTTATAAATTAAAAAGAGACAATTTTGTAGTATAATACTTTAAAAAAAAGGGCGAGCAGAAACATATTTAAAAAATACAGTTTGACTAAAACATTTGTCTTTTTTATTATTTTTTTTAAAGGGACTTTACACAAATTGTGAACAAAGAATACGAGTTTGAAGATGGGGAAGAAAGAACGACGCTTGAAGTGGAGAAATATCAGATTATCCCCGGTGAATTCGGAAAGGTAAGAGGTGTTAATTTAAAAGCGTTGATTTTAGACTTTAAGAAAAAAGTGGAGTTTACGAGCTTTTCTTTTGTTATATAAATTAGGGAACAAAAAATATCTCTTAACCCTTTACTGGGCACTCACTGGGCAGACGTTTTTCCATTTTCTAGCTCTGTGCGGTCAAGATTATTTAGGATTTTTCGACGCTCGTATTTATTTGTTTGAGAAGCTATTTTATCCATTGTTACTTCTTCAATCAATTGATTGAAAGTAGCTTAACTGAGACTGATTATCCACAGGCCAATTGGGGCCAGTTTGTTCCCTAAATTCTTCTATTTTTATTTAATTTGTTACATTTTCCACCCGATGGTCCCACCCATCTACTTCAAGATCAGACTCACAACTTTTGATATATCTTTTTTCACTGTCGGAAAAATCAAAAGTAGGCCACTATCGATGTCCCTATCAAACTTAACTTCACTCGATTGAAAAATTCCCCTAACTTAAATGCCCATTATACTAAACCAGAACAAAGCCTAACTAAGACCCGACGGCTCCATCACACCACTTCGCAAAAAAAATGTTTAAAATATAAAAAAATAAACTTACAATGATGAAAAATTTACTAGAGATACTTCAGACATTATATAAACTGGAAATAAACAAACAGAATGCTCCCGATATCTCGGACTAAGCGAGAAAGCTGCCTGAACTATATAAATTGTCACGGACGTTTATCTGGCATTTTGTCCATATCGGCAACGGTCGTTTTCGGCCGCAATGCCCGGTAAAGGGTTAACTGAAAACAAAAATAGATACAATTGGCACTGTAGCCTAATTAGTTAATTTGAAACTTTTGTTGTACATGGTTATCCTATAATCTGACGTGAATCACTAGCTAACGTTTAAACAATTTTGCACAAAGGATATGAGTCTTCTGGTAAATTGTAACAATGCCCTATCAGTCTATCCACCATTTTACTGTTTAATTTGGGATTATAATTTAAATTTACGATAATAAGTTAATAAGATAAACAACTATTGACTTGTTTCTAGACAGAAAAGGGTTAATAAAATGAACAATTAACAAGAACATGTACATATCAAATAATTTCACTTCTAAATGTTATTTGAATTAAATGTATTCACCATTATCTAAAAAAAACAACAAGGGTGGATTTTAGAAGCCCTTATATTTATGTCATAGGACTAATTTCCCTCAATTGCCAGACTACATTGCACACACAAAGATAATCCTAACAATGGGAATAAAGGTGTCACAACAGTCAGGACCAATATTTAACAAAAATAATTGTCAAAATGTCAAATAGTAATTGTGGTTGGCGTCCTTCTGGATTAAGAGAACAGTGGTATGGCTTCAAATTTAATTATAAACTACTATTGATAAGATTAATGAAGTTTATTTTAAAACTACCCATTGTTGTTCCATGGAAACTGAAAGTTTAAATATATAGAAAACAAAAAAGGTTTTTGCATATATGTACCGTATATGACAGGGATTATTTACTTTCCTGTGCATGTCATGATTGGTATACTACAACCAGAATAACTATGGTCAGATGTATTAATCACACAGCCCTGCTTGGTTTTCAATTTTTTTCACTGTGTGTGTGTGTGTGCATTTTTTGGTTTAGCTCTAGTTTCATTGTTTGATTTGTTTCAATTGTACTCATCAATTACTAGACCTACAGTCCTACACAGTACACTGTCTCCTGGTTTGTTGGTGTCTTTCTTAGTATAAAAAAAAAGCCTCTGTATGTTAAGTCCAGTTTGTTAACAATGCTGTTTATTGGGCTCAACAATCCATTAAATGGAGTTGTTGCATAGCGAAAAAAAGGTTGACTAAATTTCCACACTTTATGCACCATCAATAATGTAAAACTCATTTCTTTACTGCTTTAATTACAGACATCAGGTAAATATAAACAAGTCTTTAGTTTGATGTCTTTTTGGTATTTTGGTTTATTTTAGAACTGTTTTATTTTTTTTACACCCCATCTCCTTTCAACCTTTTTTTTTTGTACTTAAACTTAAAGTTGGCTTTTATTTCTATTATTAAAAACATATTTTTCCCAAGTTAATTTTCTTTTGTTGTACATTTTCTTTGTTGTTAGATAGTGCTGGTTATACTAGCTTTGTCCACCCTTCTAGTCAGGGGAATTAAATCTGTTTTTCCTCACTCCAAATGGTTGTCATTAGCTAGTTGTCTTTCTTAGTTCTGTTTTTTTCTCAGTAAATCTCTTTGAATATTATACTGTTACAAAATAATTTGTTAGAATGTATTTTTTTTATGCTAAGTTCTTTTAAATTATTATTCTTGCTTCTGTTTATTTAGCCTTTAAATGCATTAGTAGGTTTTTTACACTAAAAAAAAAAGATTTGTGACACAAAGTTAGAGCAAATTAAAGGGATTGTTTTCCTTTGTAAATAAAGATAGCTAATTAAAGTTAAAACTAGATTTTTATTTTCTCCAATTGCTTTAGATTTAGTATACAGTAAATAGGTCACAAACTTAAGCAGTAGGTTGTGTCGGAAGTAAAAACACTGTTTCATTTATCCCCCTTTTCCAAATCTGTTCATTTCTTTGTTTCTTGATGTGTTCTCTAAATGGAATTCTTCTTCGCCTTTGTACTTTGTAGATATTGATAGAAGAAACTCAACACTCTATGTGCATTTATCTCGGCCCTGTTGTGTAAGACAAGTTTCACTATTGTACCTTGAGATACTCTTGAGTCTTGCTCATCCTCTTGTCCTTGCGATGTTTTTATTTTACTTTTGTGTGAGAAACTGTTTGATGAGATTTTTGTTGTTTTTACCCCCCCCCCCTTGTGCTAAAAATAGTAAGGCAAGTTGTAGTACCGGATACTTTAGATTTATTTATACAGACGGGAAACTATGTATGTGCTCTCATATCGTGTACGTGTGTATACAAATAAACAAATAGTTGTTGTTTTTAAAAAAAAAAAAGAATGTAGGAGTTATTATTGTTGCTACTATTGTAAGAACATTTTCTTTAACCCTCGGTTACAAAAATACATAAAAATATAATTGTAAAATTTTGAATGCATTTTTCTTCCTCTATGTCTTTGTCATGGTGTTTTTCAACTGCGTGCTCTAGACATTTAGATAGACTTTCATTATATTTTATATTTTAGGCATTGTCATTTAAATGACAAGTGTTTTGTTCTTTGTTTTCTATACATTTAAATTTATGTATGAGAAAAAAAAGGTTTTCACGTTGCAATGGTAAGAAGTTAAAAGGCTAATATCCCCCCCCCCCCCCCCCCGGGGTGGTTCAAGTCCCCTGAGGAAATTGATAGTGTTTTATCTCTTGATTGTGTAAGTGGTCGGGGAATATTGGGGTGGACTTACCTTTTATCCCCATAACCACATGTTGATAAGGCACGTGTGCTTGTGTTCCCCTGGGATGCGAGGTCATGATAACCCGTGTACTCGGGGAGAATCGGGAATAGTACATCTGAATAAGCTTACATGGTCAAACTCTTCGTTAGTTTGTCAAAATTGGAGGTCAAATAGTCCCAAGCAGCAGTGGTGTAATTAGGATAAATGACACAGGGTGTGTGGGTGGGCCCAGTGCTTGAGGTCGAAACTGGCGCCTATTAGGAATGTTAGTTTTATTGGTTAAAGCTGATGTTAAGAAGTGTCAGTTTAGCCCCTATTACCGCCACGCCCTCCGGTTACGTTCCCGACCAACATGTGTATGTGTTTGTGTCAGTGATTCAATGTTAATACGGTTCTTCTTAAACTGTTGTACCCATACAAAAAAAAAATCAAATCCAATAGCAATAGTAGGGCCCTACTTTATATACTGTTAGTTGAAATGTGATCACCGGTTCATATCACAATGCATGTTTGTAAAATAAAATTATTGTGGTGCTGGCCACACAGCCCCCTTGTATGTCTTGGCCACTCCGTATTTCTTTTTTTTGTTTTTTAATGTCATATGGGTTGGGGAATCTGCCTTGATTTTGTTAAGTTTAGAGAAACTGATAAAGGTTTTGAGAAAGTTAGAAAATTTCGCGATAATGTTTGGTGTGTTTTTTTAAAGTGAATAACCGTGTTGTTAAGGCGTTCATTAACTTGCGATCTTATATTCTTTCTTTAATTAACTACTCTATGATTAATTAAATTAGTACTTTAAATTTAAAATATCTGCAATCATTTTTTGTATTAATATGGACATACACTTCCGGTAAGTACGGTATTTGCATTGGCGCTGCAAAAAGTATTGATATAGTTAGGGCCTACACGTCGCTCGTCGACCTACTTAGCAATGTGGGTCACGTGTGCATACACCTGGTTCCAGAAAACCTGCACCAGGTAGAACTCACCTTTCTGCCTGGTCATCCACCCTTAGTACAGTTCAGCCCTGAGGTTTTATTGATATTTTTCTTGATATGTTTACCCAATGATATTGATTTTTTTTTAGTGTGTCTCTCCGCGGTCCAATTTTAGTTTCTGTAAGATTCTCCGATGCCTGCGCCGAGAGTGAGAGAGCAAATACAATCTTTAGTGGTACATAAAACCCCACGTACATTTCATTTCAACTTCTTTGACCTAAGCTTAATGTAGAGTCTATAGTCAGTATTGCAAACCTTATTGCACGCCAGTGATATAGAGATATAAATGTCGTACAAAGATATCCCATGGCAGCTCATAAGGATATACACTTTGTACAAAGACATTCCACTGCAGGTCGTAGCGATATAAATATAAACCTTGTACAAAGACTTTTATTGCATATCAGAACCTAACGATCTTGTTCGGTTTGGCGCTTTGGGTATCAATGATATACACAAAAAAATCTTTAGCATATAGTGAGGGGTCAATTTGCATGTCTATGTTATACCGAATACGGGATAATTTGCTAATTATAGAATGGAGGGGGGGTAGAGATTTTGTACATAATAAAATGAAAATATGCCTATTGTCTGATATTAACGCTCAAATTGTCTTCGGTAGTACACGAAGCTTCAGAACTCGTTTAAGTCTGCTGTTTTACTAATTTCAATGAAAACATTTTATATGTTAACAGGCGTCTTGTCTTTCCGGTAGTTGCAACCACAAATAAGTTTTTTTGTTTTTTTTTCAGTATATAAAAATAGGTTGTTCTAGTATACTAAAATGTCTAGTTAAGCTCGAGTTGTTGCTTATTAATTATGTTCTTACGCTTTGTGTTTTGATGGTCATATTGATTGCCCCGACCTGGCCTATAAATACAATTCTGCTACTTAATTAGCTGCCTTGTGGGTCATCGATTGGCCTTCCACCCAGAGGCTGATTACTAAAACCCGTGTGTGGACGTATCAAGAAATCAGCCATCCTTCATATCGTCTTGTCACAGGGAGTCCGTGTGTACAGCTTTGAAAAATTGAGTTGATGAAATCTCGTGACGCTAATGGACCCAGACCTCCCTTCCCCTAACCCAATCAGTGGTCCCCTCGACTCCCGTGCACGGGCGTTCTTTTTTCTTAACTGGGCTTTCTCTTTGATTGCTACACACCTTATACATACTCACTTAGATTAATGCGCACATGTACACTTTGTTTTATTACACTCTCATTTAATAATTGCACATATGTATGTCAGCACTCGGCGTTCTTATGGTGTTTGAAAGTTTGCGAAAACTGACCGCGGTTTGTTATAGTTTGTGAGATTCACACAAATATTAAAAAAACATCGTGGATAATACTAAAAAAATTGTTTGTTTTTTTAAGCTAATATGTAGATAAGTTGAAGTTGATAAAAATCCCATCATGCTTTTCTTAAATTAGTACTTAGCAAATCCTTTAACTAAGACTTTTCATTTATTTAAACTACCTATGCAAGCCTCCAGTTAACATTTAAATCTACTTTTTTGTTACATGTACCGGTGAGAATTTGTGTAAAGTTTGTAAAAAGTTTAAGGATTAAAAAGTGGTGCGTGTGTTATAAATAGAATAAACACATTATCTGTCGCACGGAAATACGTGTAATTCACCATTAAAACTTTGATGAAATGTGCACACTATAATACCCGGAGAAACACTTACGATTAATTCAATTAATTCACATAAGGGCCGTTATGCTGTTTAATTGAAGTGTTTGACCTTCAAATTCTATCGCCGTGGTAAGAGTGTACTACACAAGTCCAACCTAAATGATTTCACTATCAGTCCGATTAGGTGAATGACTACGGGTTATGCTATTCGTCTGGCGACAAATGGGTTATCTTCCCTTTTTCCGAGCACGAAAAGTATACACAATAAGTTTACCGACAGCACACACACAAATATCAACTATAAATGAAATAAAGATAATCTATTGGTTATTACAATTTAAATACCAAAATCCGAAAGACGCTAATTGTGTGTACATTTGTTCACCCATATGCCAGAACTTTTTAGGTTGGATGCTCTAACAGTAGAATTCCATAACCGCAAACCAGGGTTGGATTAACCCATAGGTTCTCAACGGGGGCGATATCGCCCCCCGGGGGGCGGTGAGAAGCTTTAGGGGGGCGATGACATTCCCGGGGGCGATTGGGGGGCGGTGAAGGCTAAGTGGGCGATACAAACGTACCTGGTATATTTTAACACCTCAGCTATTTGAATCGATTAGTTTTTGGACGATGAAATGTGATGTAAACGAAAGTACTGCTAAATATCTGATATCCCCTAACAGTATGCCTACATATTATTATATTAATAAGAAAGAGGAATCGCAATGACTTTTCGATGAAGTAGGGGATAGTATTTGGCAAGTATGGTGTGCGGCCGGCTGGTCCTGTGGTTGGTTCACCGGACTGTCAACCCTGTTGACCGATCACTGTCACCCTAACATCTGCTAATAATAATGATAGTTTGATATCAGTTTAACCGAGATGTCCTTAAAGTGATTCAAATCATGCAAAGTAACATTTTGCTCTATTGTTAAACCTTCCCGTACCGACCTACTTCTATCTATGCTGCCTTCAGTTTTGCTATATATGGGTGCGGGAATTGTAAGGTTAAGCGGTATAGATAAGCAGTAATCATACAAACTGGGTAGTTATTGTAGTGCTTGAAAATATACATATAATATTTATATAATTTTCAAATACTTTTTACAGTTTGATCATTTCAAGATTATAAAGTGTAAGCCATTTATTTTTTATAAAAGAAAAAAACAAAACAGAAATATTAGCTCAAATAAAACGGGCTAATTATCTCCCTTTAACTAAAAAATGTTTCTACATATATGATTCAATAGTGATGCCGAAACAAGTTCTGTTTTGAAATATAACAAATTTTACTGATTATTAGACCTAAGGCTTTTGCAACTAAAATTGAAACAAAAATAGACAAATTGCTTTCAACACACCAGGCAAACGATTCACATTAATATTGATTTATTATTTATTTGTTAAGGCAGTTTTTTGATCTATTAATTCTTACAATATGTTTCCTTTTCAGTTTTTTTAAAGATAATTAATCACACAAAAACTCTAGTTCCCCTAAAAAAAATGCGGAAACTATATTCTAGATGGGCGGAAAGATGGGGGAAAAGAAATTTAGGGGGGGGGGGGCGGTGTGCGGAAAAAAATTGTAAAAGGGGGTGGTGAGCCGAAAAAGGTTGAGAACCTATGGTCTAGACCATAGGTTCTCAACAGGGGCGATATCGCCCCCCGGGGGGCGGTGAGAGGCTTTAGGTGGGCGCTGACATTCCCGGGGGCGATTGGGGGGGGCGGTTAAGGGCAAGTGGGCGGTACAAACGTACCTGATATATTTTAACACCTCAGCTTTTTGAATCAATTAGTTTTTGGAGGATGAGATGTGATGTAAACGCAAGTGCTGCTAAATATCTGATATCCCCCAACTGTATGCCGACATATTATTATATTATTAAGAAATAGGAATCGAAGTGACTTTTCGATGAAGTAGGGGTCCGTATTTGGCATATATAGTGTGCGGCCGGCTGGTCCTGTGGTTAGTTCACCGGACTGTCGCCCTAACATCTGCTAATGTCAATGTATTTTGATCACAGTTTAACCGAGATGTAATCAATGTATTATAAGCTGTGTCAATTGCTAACATTAATTATTAAGCGGTATAGATAAGTAGTGATCATACAAACTGGGTAGTTATTGTAATGTTTGAAAATATACCTATAAATTCTTTAGTCATATAATATTTATATAATTTAAAAATACTTTTTACAGTTTGACCATTTCAAAGTTATAAATAATTGTAAGCCATTTATTTTGTATAAAAGAAAAAAAATAACAGAAATATTAGCTCAAATAAAACGGGCTAATTATCTCCCTTTAACAAAAAAAATGTTTCCACATTTGATTCAATAGTGATGCCGAACAAGTTCTGTTTTGTAATAATATAACAAATATTACTGATTATTAGACCTAAGGCTTTTGCAACCAAAATTGAAACAGAAATAGACAAATTGCTAGCATGACACCAGGCAAATGATTCGCATTGATTTATTTAAACCTTTTGTTAAGGCAATTTTTTTATCTATTAATTCTTACAATATGTTTCCTTTTCAGTTTTTTTAAAGATAATTAATCACACAAAAAGTCTAGAACGCCTAAAAAAATTGCGGAAACTATAGTCCAGATGGGCGGAAGGGGGGGGGAGTGGGCGCTAAAAGAAAGTTTGGGGGGGGGCGGTGAGCGGAAAAAAAATTGTAAAAGGGGGCGGTGAGCCGAAAAAGGTTGAGAACCTATGGATTAACCACTCAAAATATTCGCTTGCTTAACAGGCACCGAGGGGAGGTGGAAAGGGGGGGGGGGCGCCGCCGAAACTTTTCATAGCACACATTTAATTTGGCCCATTGGTGCTGATAGTAATTGAATTCAAATCCGCAACGGCAAACAAAGCCAAAAAAAACGGGGTGGGGGGGGGGGCAGATTTAGTAAAAGCTGGGAATCAAATTATTGTCCTTGTAGTTTTGTCATTGATTTGTCTTGTCATGATTGTCGTCTGCTACTTCAAACTATATACATTTTTAGGTATGTGCTAAATTTTGAAGAAGTATATTATATCATTTCTATCACTCATGCTAGTCTAAAGTAACATATAACAAGTCAGTTTTTTGTATACTTCTACTTCGTGACCGACTATCATTTATAGCACTCATGGTGATAGCCAATAAGTAACTCTACTCCGTAAACCGAGATTAGAATTTCCATAATATTTTTTTTTCGATACTAGTGACGTCCATACTGGAAGGCTACAACTAAAATGGGGTTTCAGGTTTCAAAATAGTATCTGCTTGGATCGATACATACTTTTAGAAGCTCCATCATGAATACATGACAATGGTTTGGGAATCGCCTGCAGTTTTTTTGGCATTACTTTCTGGACCCTTGAGAGCCTTCATTTAGGAATACACCAGACTTACGTAATTTTGCATGGCTTTAACTTACTTTAAGACGCTTTTAAGTATTGAGAAATGTACCGAGTTCTGACTCATGGGGGTTTTACCGATGCCAGACATTTAAACAGTTCTTTAAATAAATCTAGGAAATCCCCCCCCCCCCCCCCACACACAAACACCTGATAATTAGTTTTGTTTAAAATTTACATATTCGTTTTTTGTCACCAAACTTGTGGATACTCCGTAAAAGTATTTGATATTTTACTTTAAGTGTCATTGTGTATGCATTTTGTTTTTATTGACGATGAATCTTTAATTTTATTTACGCGCAATAAGACTCACACTCTGCTGAAATTAGGTCTTGGGGGAAACCTCGGTGAGTTTTTTGCGATCGATAGGAATGTCTCCTGCTTTGGTGGCTCCCCCGTGTGCGCATTTCGCGTGCTGGCGTTTGATGAATGAATGTGTCATTAACCACAGAGTTGTGTTGTTTTTGTATGTTGTTGTTGTGGTGGTTTTCATACACAACTTTTTTCTGGGGGGACCAACATCGTGGATGCTGGCTGCTGTCCTGAAAATTTCGTCAACCATTTGAGCGAAACCGGTTTATGAACCTATGTGTACCATGCTGGCTTTTTACCTGGAAGGAATCTCGGTAAATATTGTTGGTGGTGTTTTTTTTTTTTAAACTATTTATTGCCGGGTAATTGAAAACAAATTTTGTGCCCGACAACTTGTAATTATTTTTTAGCTCAGTAAATTTTACACTTTTCGTGCCCGGTAGCTTATTATACAAATTTCATGACCTGTAGCTTATACACATTTCGTGACCTGTAGCTTATACACATTTCGTGACCGGTAGCTTATACACATTTCGTGACCGGTAGCTTGAAAACAATTTGTGCTCGTATCTGGGATACGTCTATCTATCAGGATTTAAAACTTAAGCATTGTAATATTTCTCTTGCTCGTTGTATATGTTGAATCATTTGTTGGTAGTTGGTAATGTCAATGTTGTTTGTTTTGATGTTTATTGTTAATGTATACTGTTTATTACACATGGAGTTGCTTTCACCGTGTGCATAGTGTAAAGTAAAGCATTGAACACTTGAAGATCACAAACAAAACACTATTGCTGTTGAAATAGAATGTAAAAAAAAAATGATTATTGAACAACTTCCGTAGTTTTTGTGTAACGCCCATGTTCAAATAACGCGGCCATTTCCTCGTGTTGTTTTAATGGTTTACTCGGATCCATAACCGACATTCATCTCCGGATGCACACCAAGTTGTTTATAATAAACATACATTTTGTCACATTTCTTTATGTTGGTTCTATTGACACAGGCACAACAGTATATTTATTGATAGAACGCTAACGAGGGCTTGAAAACAAACTTACCGTAGTTTAGACCAAATGGTGGCAGAGAACTCCTTTACTACTATGAAATATGTGGAAGGGGAGTCGGGTTCGTCTCTTTTTACACTCGTAAGTAGGGATGTTAAAACCGGTTTGTTTTCAAAACCGGTTTTCGGTTCTATAAAACCGGTTTAAAACCGGATTTCGATTCCCCCCCCCCCTCCCCGCAATGTCACAATTTACAGGCCTAGTTTTGTAGGTGTATTTGAAAAATATTTCAAACTTAATAAGTGTTTGCATAGCATTCAAGAGGTTGATTTGTTTGAATACATTATGATTTTGTACACTTTACCATAACATTCTTTACTTAGAAATAAAAAAAAATATGGGCTAATTGATTAAAACCGATAATAGCTTCCAATAGTGATAATTTGTGCACCGTGGACTTAGACTTGTACAATAATGTACTGAATAGGATCACGTAGCGCCAATCAAAATTCAAAAGAATGTGTATTTAATGCTGCCGTTAATAATAAAGCACAGACGCGGTATCTAGCCGAATTGTTCAGGGTCACAGGACAAAACTAGTTTGCTCTCTCCATTGCCTACATCAAAGAGTCGTCGTCGGCATCCGTCCGTCTCGAGTGACGATGGTGTAGCTTCATGGGTGAGGTATCCAACTGCACCGCCGAGAATGGCTGTGTCGGCCAACCCGGGAGGGGCAATCCCTGCCGCACTTGAGGCACATCAAACAGTAGCGCACATCTAAACGATAAGCCGACATTTGGTTTGATGTTGTTTTTATCGCAAGCCATAGTTGGTATTTGGAGAAAAAAAAAAGAAACACAATATCTAAGACTAAATAGTATTAGCAAGGCATTACAAGAATTGTTTTGCGTGAATCCAACATTATTTTTTAAAAAATATTTCCATCAGAACCAATAAAAAAAATAAAAATAAAGGGTGTGCTACTTGAAGTAATGATTACGTTCCAACCAACAAACCGAAATCCGGTTTTCGTTTAACATCCAACTCGTAAGAGTGTTTTTGTCAAGTGTGTCCCCATAGTGAATGTCTTTTTTTTGTGTTTTTTATTAATGATTTTAAATATCACTCTACTCTAAAGTCTAGTCTAGAAATAAGCTCAAAATAACAAATGTGTGTTTTCTCGAGAAGTTTCCCACGCACGTGACATTTACCATATTGTAGTCAATACCCCCCCCCCCTTTAGGGTTTGTAGTGTTTGTCACTGTTAGGGAAAAACTGATCAAGACTTGGGAAAGTTGTGTGAATGTCACTAAAATGGACAAAACAGAGCAAAGCATGCTTATTACAATTTGTGTGTGTGAAAAAGTGAATTCTGAATGGGGAATAACCATGTCATTAAGTTAAGAAGTCGTTAATAAAACTACCATCATGTTTTGTGTTAAATTTTACTTACAAACAGTTTTTTATTCAATTGCATCACCTAGACATTGGACATTTTCACACACGCCGATGAAAATTGGTCTTTCTGATTTTTATTGCGTAAAGGTTGTGAAAAGTTTAGGAAACTTTAAATAAGTATAGAGTAAGGAGCCTGTCCCTGCTCGCCCGGTGTGTGTTTAGACTGTCACTTCATCGGTTGTGCTGGAACAGACTTGTACAACTCATCGGTGAACAATACAGTACAATAACAACAGTAACTCGAAAAGAAATATGTCTTCTGTTTTTTTTTCTTCAAACAATAATGCAACCTGTGAGTATTCGGCTTGGCATGGTGAAGCTGTGTAGTTCTGTAATTACACTGACCTAAAAATTGCATGTTTTCAAAAACTTCCTGTTTGTTCTACCAATGATGTTTGGTTCATCTCAGGACGGAAGTCAAGGCCCTTAAACCTCATCAACTCAACTCTCGGGATACCGAGCGATCCCTGTCATTCTATAACTCTATGGTGTGATGTATTATTTAGTTGGAGAATAAAAAGATAAACCGCGCGGAGTGACTCTTGACGAAACAATAACAAAATAAGTTCATTTCTTAGAATTTATTGTTGTCTGTGTATGCATGAGAGAGAGAGAGAGTGAGAGAGAGAAGTTGGGTAAAAGGGTGTGTGTGAATAGTGAATTTGAAAGCTGCGCTCAATTGAAAGTGTACGATTACACATATTTTTTTTATCTTCGCTACTTGGAAGAAATAATTGAAAACTAGGTCAAGTCGCTTATCTTTAAAGTTATGGGTTTCCATTTATATATATAGTGGTTTATTATTTATTATAAGTAATGGTTACTTGTTAGGACATGTCCGTTTGTTTGATTTGCCATAAAAAAAAAAGTTTTACCTAATGCGATAAAATGTAATCGTGTTTTTTTTTTCTTTTCAATACATGCATTTCGGTGACACAAGTTAACTTGCTTGACATATTTCATTCTTAAACTGTTTCAAGACCTTGACATCCATGCTGTCCAGATAGCTGAAAATAGATTATACATTGTATTTACTATTGTATGATGGCGAACATAAATCATACGGGTTAATATTGTGGCTCTCAGACCCGTGATCACGTACGAAAAAAAAAAACCCCAGTGAATCAGCCAATGTTTGTGTGTGTGTGTGTTGACGGAGTAGAGTTGTGGTTCCTGATCCAGTCAGGAATTCTCCCTACCTGTGTCGTTTTCGGATCGATACACGTCATTTAGAACTTCAAGGGGAGCTAATGGCGTGGTCAATTCTTGTCAACTGTTGATAGGTTGCGTTAGGGTATATTTTTTTTATCTCCCTTTGGTAATCTCTCTCTATCCCCTCTTTTTTCCTACTTCATTTCTCTTTCTTCCCCCCCCCCCCCTCTCCTCTGTGTTATTTCCCTCCACACCTCAATTATATTCTCTTTCAACTTCGTGGGTTTCGCACGTTTTATGAGAGCAAAAAAAATGTCTTCAACGGAAACCTAGAAAAAGAACGTTTCATCTTTATTCTACAGAGTGTAATAGTCTGATCTCAATTTTAATTTTTCATAAAGCCCTGTACAACAAGACCTAGAGTCTATATCTATTATTATTAAAATGCATTTTTTGTTCAAACTGCGTCACACGATACGACCGTCTAAGTTCCAGAACTCTGCGGTTGGCTGACAAGCGCTGTCGGCGAGGCGATACGCAGGTGACTGCTGCTGTCTGCTACCTTTATTCCCCTCCCATGTCCCCCCCCCCCTCACCCTCCCACCTGTCCCCAATTCGCTTGATTGGTTGCCTGGCCCAGATAGAGGTAGAGTACCGTTAGTCGCTGTTTTATCTACGTGTGCGTGTGGTTGTTTATACTTTGCGCCCGTGTGTGTGTGTGATTGTTTGTTGTTGAGGCGATTGCTCGTGTCCCAGCATGCCTTTGACGACCCGGCTACAGGATCGAACTTGCAGGCCGTTCGATCAGTAACCAATACAATCGGTCGTCGCCACCACCCGGCCCCGATATCGCACCGTGTGTGCGATAGCTGTAGAAATAGCTCCCTCCCTCCCTCCCCCCTATTCCAATGGGCCATTGGGTTTAAGGCTTTCCCTGTATGACAACACGGTGCCTGTTAGTTGCTGTGGTAGTGCTAGCACCAAATGTAGACACTGGAAAACTTTACAGACTCAATTCTTACCTGTCGTTGTATTTATTTATACGTTTATTTATTTACTCACCGTCAACCATGATTAAAATGGAGAGGCTCGGGTTTACAACTTATAGGGTGAGTGATTTCTATTCGTGTTTCTTTTTAATACATTTCTTGTACACGTCCCCAATTAAATGTGTTTTTTTTTGTTCCTCCTTCTGCCTGCATTCATAATTAATTACGCAGGGCACTGTTGGAAGTGTTAGGGTTAATTTGTTCTTAATTTGGCATTTCGTACAATTATTTCTAATGTTTCTGTGTTGGGCAGAGATTGAAATTGACGACATACACGACACTATCATTGCTTCCTTAAAGAGTAAATCTTTTTGTTGTTGTTATTTTTACATTGCTCCTGCTCCTCACCATGTATTAGCAAATATGTTGACAACATTTGTCTGTATCTTTTTTAATAGTTTTCCAATTCGTTATTTCCAATACGATGCAGAGCTTGTGTGTGTTGCAAAGATATATTTGTTTACACGTACAATGGTGATTGGTTCAGTTTTACGCAACTCCCAACACAACTGAACACATAGACTCACACCTATTAGATAATTTTTTATTTTTTTTTATATTTCGTTTAGTGCAAGAATTAACTTTTTTTTTTTGCACATGTCTCGGTTTAGGGTTTAAGTTAAATTTTTGCCATTTGCCAAACTTGTAATTAGACCATGCGCAGTTGTTGTTTTTAATTAGTGGCCAGCGTAAAAAAGAAACATAACAAACAAAAAAAAACAACAAAAACCCAATCAGTATGTATTTATGTAATGACAGGGAATGTTATTAGTAACTTGGTGACTGTGATACAGGAAAACGGACATAACTTTAACTTAAACCTTGGGAAGATTTGCTTGCTGGCGTTCAGTGCTCCTGTTGAGAAACAAAATGTCCAGAAAACATATTGCCTTTAAGGGAGCTGCTAAAGTCACGTGATATTTTTTCTCATTCTTTGAAGTTGTGTTTCGTTTGTTTGTGTACTACTGCAATCATTGTTTATTTTTAGGCGAAGTTGTGTTCATTGAGTGTCAATTCTATTTGGTTTTTCTTTTTTCTGGATTGAGCCAGAATCCGTTTGTGCTAAGAAAAACAAAACAAAGTCAAACAAACAATTGGGAGATGAATATATTTTGTGAATGAGTCATTCTAGCTGTTTCCTATTGACTTGGTGAATTCAAGCTAATTTTATAATGTTGAATCCCCCCCCCCCCCCCCGCCATCTTATTTTGTAAACATTCCATCAAACTATGGGCAACCATTTTTACCGGCTGTGGATTTAAATGAATTGTAAAAACGTTTTTGTAATGAACAAAATATTTCCAAACATTTCCAAATATTTCAAGCCTTCCTGCCAATTTGTATCTACTTAAACTTTTATTTTTTAGCTTTATGTTTTAGGTTGTCAGAATTTTGTTTTCAAAGCTTTTCTTGTATATTTATATTATTATGTTATCAATGTTGTGTGTGAGAGTTTTTTTTGTTTTTTTTTACTAAATACTATGTACAATACAAACACAATTACATTATATTTAAATGTTAATATATATGTGATTCTCGCTTAATATGTTTATATTGTGTTAGTGTTGCTCTTTGTGGGGCGGGTCAATGTAGGATAGTGGAATTTTTTTTTTTTTTTTTTTTTTTTATTGCATTATGTTAGATAGCCTATTATTAATTTGTTACCACAAAGATAGGTCTTTAAAAAAATGTTGAACTTCAATTGGTATAGTTTGCACAGGATATGTATCTGTTTATATTACAGTATGATGATATTATACAATACAATATTCAGTAGAAATCAATCTAATATATTATATAAATCTAAATCTATGTTTCAAAATATGAAGGACATTTCTTGCTCTAATCTGAGTCTTGGTTTAGAGCACTTTGGGGAAATATTACTCACTTCTGATGAAAATATAAAAACTAGAGAGACTGACTTAAGAGTTATTTTTCTTAACAGTTAATTTTTTTGCTATCCTGTACTGACTTAAATCTTCGGTGATCAGACTCTCAGGTTATATCAATATATCTGGATTAACAAAAATATGTTATTTTACTGGATTTTCATTTTTATGACAAAAAATTGTCAATTGCCTCCCCTTAGTTGCCAGGTCTATCCTGTATGTTTTTCTCTTAAGTTTCCCAAGTTTCACATGTCTTCAACGCCTGCCTATTTCTTTAATGATTAGCAGAAAACAAAAAATGTAAAATTGTAAAGCAAAGTAATCATTATGTAGTGGAAAACAAGCAGTTGATGTTAGTATCCCACCATAAAAAAACCCTCCATATATTAGAATTGTCAATGGCAGATAGGCTAAACCAAAACTAAATCACACAGTTGAAGAACCTACCAGGCTTGTGGAGATTTGTCATTACACAATAATCAATGTACAGTACAAGGCAGTGCTTAAGGTTTAGTTGTATTGAAATAGAGCATGTGAAAGTTTCAAATTTTACTTGTAATGTTTACAGCTGAGGAATATAACATAATATTATATCTATCTGTAATATGTGTAAATTCAATTACAGTTTTCTGTTTTTGGAACAATGTTTTTCCCAAGTCTTGTCACACCTCCATTTTATTATTTAACATGAAACAATTTTTTTTCTTATCTTACACATTACAGATGTTCCTTCTCTTAATTATTTGTCATACATTATATCTTCTGCAGTTGAACCCAATTCTGAACGCTGCCAGTTCTTCTGGAATGAGCCCAGACTCCCAGACCAATATAATTGGTAGCACAGCTTCCAGTCCCTATGATGAGGTGAGTTGAACTTTGATTCTCTCCCATGTGTGTGTGTGTGTGAGTGGTATTGTATAAGATAAGACAACAGGTATTGTATAAGATAAGACAACAGGTATTGTAAAAGATAAGACAACAAAGTCCATACACAAATTTCTGCTGGTAACATTTTGGGGACTGACAGAAAACATTATTTTGTTTGAAAGAAAAGAATAATTATCTTTTAAGGTCATGTAGTAAGATACTATATTTTAGTTTCATTATACTTTTTAAAATGAGATTACCAAAGTTGTAAAGAAAGTAACTTTTTGTATTAAAGCTGTTAGGGTTCATTGGGGCTAGATATATTATTGGGAAACTGACCAAGGCTTGGGAAAGTTTGGAATTTTTCATATGGACAAAGTAGCATGAATAAAAGTGATTGTTATAAATACAAATAAGATAACAATGTCAGTAGGTTTAGGGGTATTTTTTCCTCCTGAAATTGTTCTGAGCTTTTCTGAGAACTGAAAAACCTCCTTAAATAACATTGTCAATTGGACAACCCATAAACATTTTTACTAAGACATTTCACAATGACTTTTTAAACTTTTTTCTAACGTTTGTGAAAACATTGGTGAAAATTATTTTTTTAAGTAGGAACCCCTGGATGTATGCATCTATGTAATAGAACTCCTGGATGTATGCATCTATGTAATAGATATTACAGGGTTCATATGGCATGGGAACAAATTGTTTGAATTGTGAAAACTTACTTGTTTTTTTTTAAGTTTGGGAGATTAAGGAAAAACTGACTTAAGGCTAGGTAGGGAAAGTTTGAATTTCACAAAAAAATGGACAAAAATAGTGTGAAAAATACTTACATTATATTTGTAAAAGTTAATAAAGTCCAGTTGAGAAGTCCTCAATGTAAAACCTGCATCATAATTCTTTTTTCTTTAAAATGTGCAAAAGAAAACACCCAAACCCATTATTTCATGTGGACTACTATATACTCTGTCAGTAAATATTATGAAATGATCACACATGCCTGTGAAAATTGATTTGTGATTTTTTTTGTGTATGTGAGAAGTTTGATACTTTTAAAATGATTTTTAGGGTAAAAAATCTTGTATAATTACTTGTTCATTGTTTTATATTTTAGGGGCTAGCATCACCATCTTATTCTCCACACAACTCAATCACATCGCCAATACCTACAGTGCCCTCAAAGTAAGTTACTTTTTATTTGTGTACGCTGTACTTTTTATAGTTTAGCAGTAAACCTATTTGCAATAGTTCATCAGTTCATGTAGAATATTACTTTTCTTATCCAACACTGTTGCAACAAAATAATGTTGGGTTGCAATATTACTTTATATATACCGGGTATATATTTCTAGTAATAGCCAATGGGGAAACCCTAGGGATAAAGAATGTAGATCTATGTTTTTCTAATTTTCTTTTCCTATATTTTGTAAGCTTTCTTAAATGTTAGGAAAAGTTTTGTAGAATGAATGGTAGAATAGTGTTTAGGAGCCCAGTCAATTCTTGGAATGCAAATTTGATTGCACTCGAGGAAAATTTCTGCATTGACCTACTTCCCATCATCCTGTTGATTTAAAACATGGCATGCAGGCTCATTGTTATAATTTTTTTTAAAGGATTTACATACTCTCAAAACATTTTTCCTTTAAAATTTAAAGTGAGCATGACATTCTGCTTGACGATTCAACCGACGCACTTGGGACACAAAAATTAAAAAGTAGGGATAAGAAGATTAGACAGATTTTTGTGAGCGTTTATTATAAAGATAGGGCCTAACCAGAAATCGCGTTGGGCATTTCCCTCTGTCGAATATCCGGTATTTCAGCAATATTTGAGAAAATAAAATGTTGATGTTTCAATAAATTTTGAACTTTTAAATACAATAATTGACTTGATTTAGCTTTGGGTTAAGTTCTAACTATGACAATTGTTGTGAGTAAATACGTAACAGGACATCAGGAGTAGGGAGATAAATCAGATGCAATAAAGAGAATAAACTTTGCATATTATAGTGCAACTCCGTAGCTACCTTGGTAAAAAGTAAGAGCAAATACTCAAGATTCGTTACTTGGTGGAAAATGTCAGCCCGGTTTTGCCCTAATAGGTTATTATATATGTCATTCTTTTTTATCGTAGTAAATAGTAATTATATATGTAGTAATCACTATATTCAGTTTTACTTTTATCTTCATTTTTCCTGCTTTGTTTCTCTCCTTTATTTGAAAGACCTTTATTTAATTTTTCAGCACTGAATACCCTGGGGACTACTTATTTGAAATTAGTTTTTCCCAACCCTCAAAGGAAACTAAGTCTACCACATGGACAGTAAGTAGTCCATAGTTATAGCGGTCAATAGTTATAGTATTTAACAGTTATAGTAGTCAATGGTTAGACAGTTATAGTAGTCAATGGTTAGAGTTGTTAATAGTTTTGTTGGACAATACTTATATTGATCAATACTTATACTGATCAATACTTATACTGATCAATACTTATACTGATCAATACTTATACTACTTATACTGATCAATACTTATACTGATCAATACTTAGAATGGTCATTGGTTAGAGTGGTCAATAGTAGTATTGGTCAATACTTGTAGCTGTCATAGCTATAACAGTCATTAGTTACAGAAGGCAATAGTTAAATAGCAGATTTTAATTGTTATCATCGATCAAGATCTTAATTTTAACAGTTCTCAATTAAACTGACTTCTTAAGGGACAAATTTGTTTTGTCCGTAGTAAGTTTGCAAGAATTAAAAAAAAAATTATTATTTTGTATTTTTCAGTATTCAGAAAGTTTGAAGAAACTGTATGTTAGAATGGCCACCACTTGCCCTGTTAGATTCAAAACCAAAAACCTGGCACCGCATAACAGCATCATTCGGGCCATGCCGATATACATGAAGCCGGAGCACGTACAGGAGCCTGTGAAGAGGTGTCCGAACCATGCAGTCTCCAAGGAGAACAATAATGAAAAACATCCGGCCCCCTCTCACTTGGTCAGGTGTGAGCACTTGCTAGCCAAGTATGTTGAGGACAACAACACGAGCCGACAGAGCGTCATCATCCCACATGAGACGCCGCAGGCCGGGGCAGAGTGGGTGACCAACCTGTTCCAGTTCATGTGCCTCGGCTCCTGCGTTGGCGGGCCCAACAGGCGACCCCTCCAGATTGTCTTCACTCTGGAGAAGGACGGCCAGGTGCTCGGCCGCAGGGCTGTGGAGGTCAGGATCTGCGCGTGCCCCGGGCGGGACAGGAAGGCGGACGAGAAAGCAGCCGCACCTCAGTGCAATCCCAAGTCTGTGAAAGGTTAGTATCTTTAGTCAGAATTAGCAAAACACAAATTTGGTTATCGCGATCCGATTTTGTTTTATAGTTATATCATTAAATTAGAAAGAGAGACTTTGTTTGTGTTGGTATTGCTTCCTTAACCAAATAATGAATAAATGCTCACGATGTCTTGACAGGTATGGGTTCCAACCTGACCTTGAGCACAGAAATCATGAGTGTTGCCAAAAAGAGAAAGCAAGGAGATGAGCAAGATGTGTTCACTGTACATGTAAGTCTCTTGTCTGTTGTTTTTTTTCTAAGACCTCTGCCTAACTGTTCCCCTTTGAGCTTTATTTATTAACTGTCTAGTTTGTTTTATAATGCAAACATGTAAACATTAAATGGCGCCCTGCTTAATTTTTTTTTATAGTTGAATCAGTAATTTGCTTAAAATTAAATATGAAAGTTTGCTTTTAAATGTGACAAGAATTATTATTTATAATATTTAAATAAAAAATACATAAAAAACATTTAATGTACTCAAGCTATTATTTAAATAACTATAACCTTTAAGTGACAACCCCTGAATTATACTGATAACATGTTATGTTAGATACTATTTAATGTTATCACAAAATTGTGCCATTTTTAAGTTTTGAGTATTTTAACTGTATTGTAAGCTGAAAGGAGCTAGCCACATTTAAAAAACATTTTTCATTAATTTCATTTTTCTTTAATTTCAATTAAAAATTTTGTGTTTGTTTCTTTTCAATTGTTTAAAAAAATTTTTTCTACTTCAAAATACTTATTACCTTTAGGTTCGAGGTAGAGAGAATTTTGAAACACTTTGCAAGGTGAGAGATGCACTAGAGCTGTCCTCCCTACTTCCTGTCCAGACAGTTGATGCTTATAAAAGACAGAAGCAATTGGAAAATCAGAGACAGTAAGAAATTTATTTACATTTCTCTCAACCTATTTCCCTAGATTGTTCTTCTAATGAAAGATTGTTCTTCTAATGGAAACGATGCTAAAACTCTTTTCTGTAATTTCTTCCTCTGGACTTGGGTGATGGCTATAAACAGTCCTGCTTGTAAAGTCTTTTTATACATCCCTCCCCCCCTTTCCACTCCCCTTAGTGTAAAACTGGAATTTGTTAGCTTGCCGAAGTAACAAGCTCACTTATCTCATACAAAAAATAATAAAATGTAATAGAAAAATATTATAGTTTAATTGAAAATTTATTTACACTTACCAAAGTCTTGCTGCGATGATTGGCTATTTAAAGCCCTTACTTTTTAAATCCTTCATACTAACTTTGCTTTGCTATCTGGTTGGCTGGCTCGCAGCAAAATCTTTGGAACGTTAATTGACCCACTTCCCATCATCCTATTGAGCTAAAACCTTAAAGGAAAAATTTCTGGTGAAAACACATTCTATGAAGTTTTCTGTCTTGTTCCCCCACACCCCAATTTCAAAAAATCATTTTTTCCTTGTCTTTTTCCACTACACTTTATAGTGCACATTTTTAAATCCTTTATATTAGCTTGAATTTTAAAATGAAAAACATTGTTAGTGGTGTGTTGTTTGATTTGTGGTTGTCTTGTTTTCTTAACACCTTGCTTCCTGATAAAATAATCATTCAAAAGAATTTACCGCATCTCTTTAACAAATGCACTAACATTCTAGCTTTAATTTCTAGCTTTCAATAGTTTTAGAGCAAATGATTTGAGAATTGGACATTTTTTTTAGTGATCGGCTGTTAAGATTGCCATTTAGGCATGTAATGGGTTACCTGTGAACTATTCAGGAAAACCAACAACCACGGACAAGAGTTGCGAAGACAATAATTTTCAGATCGGCCGTAACGTAAAAAATGTCAAAAAGTGAGTGAGCTGAAAAGTGAACTTTGTATTTCATTCTGTTATTGCTTGATGGTCTGAGCATGTTGTTTTTTTTTTTGTTGTTGTTTTGATCGAATGACACTACCAGAATTGTGAAGCCAGCCACCTGCATTGATAAGCCAGAGTTTTTTTTTTCCTATTCTCTTTTTATTTTTCATATATATATCATTTTTTGGAAGCTAATCTCAACAAAATCATTTTGACTTAGAGAACCAAGATTACATTTTTTTAAACAATTTATAAGGGGCATTAGGACAAACATTCTTGTTAAACAATTTGATATAGAAAAAGTATTCAATAGCTTTAGTGTTTTGATACTTTGAAAAGGGGAAATTACAACTTTGGACTAAAATTAGTTTTAAAAAAAAAACTAGGCGAACAGCAGTTAGTCTACACTACTGTAAAGTCTAAACTATTTTAAGGCAAACAGCAGATAGTCTAAACTATTTTAAGGCAAACAGCAGATAGTCTAAACTATTTTAAGGCAAACAGCAGATAGTCTAAACTATTTAAGGCAAACAGCAGATAGTCTAAACTACTTTATCCCTCTGGCTCATTGCAGGTGGTTGACAAATCTTGTCAGTCAAGAAAGCAAAGTCAAGTCCAGGACTAAAAAGAAGAAACTGGTGCATAGAGCTCCAAAACCTGTAAAGAAAGAGTACACAATAGAGGAAACTGAAGATTATACAGACTTTGAGATTTATTAAGTTTTAATGTCAAACTTTAACAATTCAAACATTGAATCCTAGTATTAAAAAAAGTTTTTTTTTTCTCTCACAGTCATTAGTAATATTTTTAATAATGTTATTTTTGTTGTGTGTATTTTTAGTTCTTTTGGTTAGAAGTAAAACTTTGTGAAACTTTCTGTAAATTAACCTTTTTTTTTTGGAGGGGAGGGGGTGTTAATAATACATAAATAGAAAATCCTGAATGAATTGAAGAGATTTAGTGGGAATTCCCAATGGGATAATTAAAAGACCAAGAATTAGACTTTTACAAAATAGTTTTTTTTACCTGAACATTTTTTTTACTTTACAAACTTCTGATTGCCAGTGATCACTAATATATATATATACAGATCTGATAGTGAATCTTGGAATTACTCTGTTTTTAAACAGTGGATCTCATACTCATTTTGCTCTTAAGGACTGTAACTTGAGGGCTCCAACATCAAAGGTATTTTGAGGGAGATGATAAAAGTCATTACACTTTCATTGAGTGAGCTTATTTGGCTTATTAAAACTAATGTGTAATGTGGATGTGTTAACCTTTTTTTTTAGGTTAAAGTTTGGGTCAGTAAGTTTTGTATGGTTAAAATGGGGACCAACTTTAACATGTTTGACAACCCCTGATCTTAATATATATATATATTTTTAAATGATGTGGTTTAGTTGTTGGCACTTGAAGTGTATAATGTTGCATTTTGTTAGTTTGTGTATAGTTCCCTAGATGCCACTGCAGCTGTAGTCTATTGCAGTGTCTGCTGGTTGTTGGCCCTAGCAAAATGCCAACCCTGGAATGTGCATCAGCTCTCCCCCTCCCCCCGCCCCCCTTCCTTTTTAAAAAAAAAAAGTTCTTTCAACAAAAATCCTGACCAAATTGTAAACCTGGAAATTCTCCGAGCAAACTTCACAGTCTTGTTGGCCCACTAAGATAGTGTTGCTTCATGAAAATCTTTGGCTAAATTGTTGTTGGTGCACATGGAATTGGGTTTAAAACTTGTATATATTAGGGATACAAATTATTTTTGTTTGTTTTAGTTCAAGCATATGGTTTTGATATAAATATTGATATATCTATTGTATAGATATTGTATGATGATATCTCACTGGGTGTTCATCCCACAAACACCAAACATTAAAAACCTCCACAAACCTTGCTTCACTCATCACTTTATGTTTATCATCACTTCCATTATTGTCTTCATTAAAGATTCACTTTAAAACAAAACATTGCTAAAAATTTAAACTTTTATACGGGCATTCAAAGACTTTGTGGTTGTATATAAATAGTGGTCTAAATTGTGGGGACTGTAAGGTTGGGCATATATAGTGTTGTGTCTGATGAATATATGATTGTGTATTATTACATTGTTGTTTCTGTGGTGATATTGTGTGTCAGGTTTTTACCTCCATATTATTATTTTTTTTTTAACTTTTGAACTAGATTCTTAACGATTGATCTTATTGTCAATAATATTTTAACATACTTTAATATTTTGCCAAACATTTTCTTTGTGTCAAATGTAAATTTACAAAAACAAATATTTTTTTACTGTATAATTTAAACTTGTTTTCATATTTTTAAACCTGTTGTTTGGAAATAGAGTAAATCAGTTATGCTGATTTGTTAAAGTTTTTCCATCTTGGTAATAGGCATGCAATTTGCTATGAATTTTGCATATGCAGACTGTTTGTTTAGATAATTCAGTTTTTGACGTTGAAATGATGCTAAATTTGCCTTTTGCTAAATGGAACCCCATAATTTGACAAGTTGGTGCAAGAGGGCCTGAGAAATTTAAAAGTGAGCTTATTTTTAAACTTTTGTTCACTAGGTGTATAAATATTTGTAATAAACAAGTTTATGTATACACAGTAAAACCCTGACATTCCTGGGAAATATGTTCCTGCAATCTCTAATTTGCAAATTTAAGATGGACAAATAACTATTGCATATTTAAAAACTTTAATTTTAATGTCATAATTTATTGTTATCATTTAAACTTACGATGGTAAAAGTAAAGTAGTACAGTACTAGAAAGACTTATAAAGTACCTACATTAAGATATGGTAATACTGTAAGTACATGTGTGTTTACTGTCACACTCCTTTTACTTACCCCCAATTGAAGTTAAGAGTGTATTTTCTATGAGCCACTCGGCTTCCATTTTCTTTCCTTTCAATAGAGTATCAGACGTAAAACTTTTGATTGGCTACTTCTACACGGCATATTTCATATCTCTTTATTTTGTGAGGGCTCTTTTCCAATATTATGAGATGACTATGTTGTTGTTTTTTGCTCTACAATAGGATAAACATGTAGTAATTTACAGTATCGTTTTGATATCGTAATTTAGATTTATTTATGTTAAGGCTACTGTATTGTATCAAAAGTCCTAAATTTACACTTTGCTTTATTTGTTATTTTAAAACTTTAACGCAGGTTAAGTTTCAATTTAAATAAACACACAAATTCATGAAGCCGCAGATTCAGGGGGTGCGACTCTTAGGGTTTTACTATAGTATTAGTAGTAGTATGTCATAAACTAATTGAACTGGTGATGCCTGGTAAAACAATTGCCAGGTATTTAAAATTTACATTTGAAAGTTAACTTTACAGTGCTTATGTTGACCTTTGTGCCGCAGTCACTTTTGAAAAGTTTAGTCAATTAAAACGCAACGGTCAAGTTCAATTGAGTGGGTTTTTTTTTAAATTCATTTTTAAATGTAATAAGCCAAGCCCAGCTGCCAAAAATATGCAACAATCTTAAGACAATTCTTTGTGCAGCATTTAAATAAACTACATTTTTTACCTTAGGCTAAATATTAACAAGGTGTAATGGCATTTTTACTCCTGTGGGCTAATATTCATTTATACTAAATCAAATGGCCTTACTAAATAAATTGCATTTTATTTGTAATGAAAATATTTTAAGCTAAAGTCACATTATGTGCTGTGTTTTGGAAATACCACGTTTTTTAATGTTGTAATGTATGATGTTTGTATATATATATAGACAAGCCTCCTTCAAACATTCCATAAAATTTGCCAAAAGCGGTATATCACATATTTTCTTAAACTGTACTTTACTATGGTTATATACAAATGCTCATTTTTTTTTGTACCGTCCAGCAATCAGCTCCTACATTAATGTAGCAACTGTTTGTACATGTACACATGATATTTCTTTCAATCAAAATTAGGCCATGATAATGTGTCCAGCAAGCAGCGTTGACCTTATAACACATATAGATAATGCGTCCAGCAATCAGCGTCAACATTATAACACATATATATATATGCATGTTAAAGTTATAGGTATTAACAAAATACATTTGTATGTATGCATACATTCTTAAAAAATCAAAATGATTATATATATTAGAAACAAAACATCCATGGAGCAGCTCCATAATTTTGTACATTTGTAGGTATACTATAATTATTGTTTTTTTTTAAAATTACTAAAGGTATGAAAATACCAGACAAACAGCAGCCAATGATCTCAGCTAGAATTTATTTTTATTTTTCAATGACAGACAGTGAAAAATTATTTTTTTTAACCAAAAAGCTTTCTTCATTCACTGCGTCAATGCTGCGTCAATGCTAAATTCTTTTTACTGAAATTTCCCACCATAATGCACCGAAAGTTACAGACACATCAAAAGTGTTTTTCATTGAGAGTATTTTTTTTAGACTGTGATTCTGAACATAATCAAAGGAGAAAGAAAGTTCTTTTCTATGTTCTAATTGTATGTCTTTATTCAGTAATTGTAGTTTCATGAAGGATATGGTTTCTATGTTCTAATTGTATGTCTTTATTCAGTACTTGTAGTTTCATGAAGGATATGGTTTCTATGTTCTAATTGTATGTCTTTATTCAGTACTTGTAGTTTCATGAAGGATATGGTTTCTATGTTCTAATTGTATGTCTTTATTCAGTAATTGTAGTTTCATGAAGGATATGGTTTCTATGTTCTAATTGTATGTCTTTATTCAGTACTTGTAGTTTCATGAAGGATATGGTTTCTATGTTCTAATTGTATGTCTTTATTCAGTACTTGTAGTTTCATGAAGGATATGGTTTCTATGTTCTAATTGTATGTCTTTATTCAGTACTTGTAGTTTCATGAAGGATATGGTTTCTATGTTCTAATTGTATGTCTTTATTCAGTACTTGTAGTTTCATGAAGGATATGGTTTCTATGTTCTAATTGTATGTCTTTATTCAGTAATTGTAGTTTCATGAAGGATATGGTTTCTATGTTCTAATTGTATGTCTTTATTCAGTACTTGTAGTTTCATGAAGGATATGGTTTCTATGTTCTAATTGTATGTCTTTATTCAGTACTTGTAGTTTCATGAAGGATATGGTTTCTATGTTCTAATTGTATGTCTTTATTCAGTAATTGTAGTTTCATGAAGGATATGGTTTCTATGTTCTAATTGTATGTCTTTATTCAGTACTTGTAGTTTCATGAAGGATATGGTTTCTATGTTCTAATTGTATGTCTTTATTCAGTACTTGTAGTTTCATGAAGGATATGGTTTCTATGTTCTAATTGTATGTCTTTATTCAGTACTTGTAGTTTCATGAAGGATATGGTTTCTATGTTCTAATTGTATGTCTTTATTCAGTAATTGTAGTTTCATGAAGGATATGGTTTCTATGTTCTAATTGTATGTCTTTATTCAGTAATTGTAGTTTCATGAAGGATATGGTTTCTATGTTCTAATTGTATGTCTTTATTCAGTACTTGTAGTTTCATGAAGGATATGGTTTCTATGTTCTAATTGTATGTCTTTATTCAGTACTTGTAGTTTCATGAAGGATATGGTTTCTATGTTCTAATTGTATGTCTTTATTCAGTACTTGTAGTTTCATGAAGGATATGGTTTCTATGTTCTAATTGTATGTCTTTATTCAGTAATTGTAGTTTCATGAAGGATATGGTTTCTATGTTCTAATTGTATGTCTTTATTCAGTACTTGTAGTTTCATGAAGGATATGGTTTCTATGTTCTAATTGTATGTCTTTATTCAGTACTTGTAGTTTCATGAAGGATATGGTTTCTATGTTCTAATTGTATGTCTTTATTCAGTAATTGTAGTTTCATGAAGGATATGGTTTCTATGTTCTAATTGTATGTCTTTATTCAGTAATTGTAGTTTCATGAAGGATATGGTTTCTATGTTCTAATTGTATGTCTTTATTCAGTAATTGTAGTTTCATGAAGGATATGGTTTCTATGTTCTAATTGTATGTCTTTATTCAGTACTTGTAGTTTCATGAAGGATATGGTTTCTATGTTCTAATTGTATGTCTTTATTCAGTACTTGTAGTTTCATGAAGGATATGGTTTCTATGTTCTAATTGTATGTCTTTATTCAGTAATTGTAGTTTCATGAAGGATATGGTTTCTATGTTCTAATTGTATGTCTTTATTCAGTAATTGTAGTTTCATGAAGGATATGGTTTCTATGTTCTAATTGTATGTCTTTATTCAGTAATTGTAGTTTCATGAAGGATATGGTTTCTATGTTCTAATTGTATGTCTTTATTCAGTAATTGTAGTTTCATGAAGGATATGGTTTCTATGTTCTAATTGTATGTCTTTATTCAGTAATTGTAGTTTCATGAAGGATATGGTTTCTATGTTCTAATTGTATGTCTTTATTCAGTACTTGTAGTTTCATGAAGGATATGGTTTCTATGTTCTAATTGTATGTCTTTATTCAGTACTTGTAGTTTCATGAAGGATATGGTTTCTATGTTCTAATTGTATGTCTTTATTCAGTAATTGTAGTTTCATGAAGGATATGGTTTCTATGTTCTAATTGTATGTCTTTATTCAGTACTTGTAGTTTCATGAAGGATATGGTTTCTATGTTCTAATTGTATGTCTTTATTCAGTACTTGTAGTTTCATGAAGGATATGGTTTCTATGTTCTAATTGTATGTCTTTATTCAGTACTTGTAGTTTCATGAAGGATATGGTTTCTATGTTCTAATTGTATGTCTTTATTCAGTAATTGTAGTTTCATGAAGGATATGGTTTCTATGTTCTAATTGTATGTCTTTATTCAGTAATTGTAGTTTCATGAAGGATATGGTTTCTATGTTCTAATTGTATGTCTTTATTCAGTACTTGTAGTTTCATGAAGGATATGGTTTCTATGTTCTAATTGTATGTCTTTATTCAGTACTTGTAGTTTCATGAAGGATATGGTTTCTATGTTCTAATTGTATGTCTTTATTCAGTACTTGTAGTTTCATGAAGGATATGGTTTCTATGTTCTAATTGTATGTCTTTATTCAGTAATTGTAGTTTCATGAAGGATATGGTTTCTATGTTCTAATTGTATGTCTTTATTCAGTACTTGTAGTTTCATGAAGGATATGGTTTCTATGTTCTAATTGTATGTCTTTATTCAGTACTTGTAGTTTCATGAAGGATATGGTTTCTATGTTCTAATTGTATGTCTTTATTCAGTAATTGTAGTTTCATGAAGGATATGGTTTCTATGTTCTAATTGTATGTCTTTATTCAGTAATTGTAGTTTCATGAAGGATATGGTTTCTATGTTCTAATTGTATGTCTTTATTCAGTAATTGTAGTTTCATGAAGGATATGGTTTCTATGTTCTAATTGTATGTCTTTATTCAGTAATTGTAGTTTCATGAAGGATATGGTTTCTATGTTCTAATTGTATGTCTTTATTCAGTACTTGTAGTTTCATGAAGGATATGGTTTCTATGTTCTAATTGTATGTCTTTATTCAGTAATTGTAGTTTCATGAAGGATATGGTTTCTATGTTCTAATTGTATGTCTTTATTCAGTAATTGTAGTTTCATGAAGGATATGGTTTCTATGTTCTAATTGTATGTCTTTATTCAGTACTTGTAGTTTCATGAAGGATATGGTTTCTATGTTCTAATTGTATGTCTTTATTCAGTACTTGTAGTTTCATGAAGGATATGGTTTCTATGTTCTAATTGTATGTCTTTATTCAGTACTTGTAGTTTCATGAAGGATATGGTTTCTATGTTCTAATTGTATGTCTTTATTCAGTAATTGTAGTTTCATGAAGGATATGGTTTCTATGTTCTAATTGTATGTCTTTATTCAGTACTTGTAGTTTCATGAAGGATATGGTTTCTATGTTCTAATTGTATGTCTTTATTCAGTACTTGTAGTTTCATGAAGGATATGGTTTCTATGTTCTAATTGTATGTCTTTATTCAGTAATTGTAGTTTCATGAAGGATATGGTTTCTATGTTCTAATTGTATGTCTTTATTCAGTAATTGTAGTTTCATGAAGGATATGGTTTCTATGTTCTAATTGTATGTCTTTATTCAGTAATTGTAGTTTCATGAAGGATATGGTTTCTATGTTCTAATTGTATGTCTTTATTCAGTAATTGTAGTTTCATGAAGGATATGGTTTCTATGTTCTAATTGTATGTCTTTATTCAGTACTTGTAGTTTCATGAAGGATATGGTTTCTATGTTCTAATTGTATGTCTTTATTCAGTAATTGTAGTTTCATGAAGGATATGGTTTCTATGTTCTAATTGTATGTCTTTATTCAGTACTTGTAGTTTCATGAAGGATATGGTTTCTATGTTCTAATTGTATGTCTTTATTCAGTAATTGTAGTTTCATGAAGGATATGGTTTCTATGTTCTAATTGTATGTCTTTATTCAGTAATTGTAGTTTCATGAAGGATATGGTTTCTATGTTCTAATTGTATGTCTTTATTCAGTAATTGTAGTTTCATGAAGGATATGGTTTCTATGTTCTAATTGTATTGTATGTCTTTATTCAGTACTTGTAGTTTCATGAAGGATATGGTTTCTATGTTCTAATTGTATGTCTTTATTCAGTAATTGTAGTTTCATGAAGGATATGGTTTCTATGTTCTAATTGTATGTCTTTATTCAGTAATTGTAGTTTCATGAAGGATATGGTTTCTATGTTCTAATTGTATGTCTTTATTCAGTAATTGTAGTTTCATGAAGGATATGGTTTCTATGTTCTAATTGTATGTCTTTATTCAGTAATTGTAGTTTCATGAAGGATATGGTTTCTATGTTCTAATTGTATGTCTTTATTCAGTACTTGTAGTTTCATGAAGGATATGGTTTCTATGTTCTAATTGTATGTCTTTATTCAGAACTTGTAGTTTCATGAAGGATATGGTTTCTATGTTCTAATTGTATGTCTTTATTCAGAACTTGTAGTTTCATGAAGGATATGGTTTCTATGTTCTAATTGTATGTCTTTATTCAGAACTTGTAGTTTCATGAAGGAGATGGAAAGAGCTTTTTAACTCTTCAGAAAACTGTTGGCACGGATATAAAAAAAGAATGCTTCCTTTAAAATTGAACAACTGTGTGAATGTACCATCTAGAGACATGCTATAAAATGACCATCACATCATAATATTATGTCAATATAATTGGTTGACATTGAGTTAATAAGTGTGTGCATGTGCCTTTAATTTTGAAGAATGACTGTGAAAATAATGATTGTAAAATATATCTATAATTTTAGCACAAGGTAAATATTTTTTTAAGCAACTTACTGAAAATCATCTATGAATATAATTCAAATGTATTTTCATTACTGTTTTATATTGTGTTTTCAAGTTGCTCTTTGCCCATTTAGCTTTAATGACAAATGAATGGGCTGAAGTAAACTGACCAGTGGGCTTCATTTCTGGCTGCTCCACATTATTCACATCTTCCCTTTGAAAATCTGCAGGCACAACAGATTAGTTGCATCCTGTGCATTTCATCCTTGATTAAAGATCTATCTTCCCTACCACTTTTAAACTGTTAGAGACATTCTGTTATTACCAGCCAGCAGCTTTTCCACTAAATTTAAACGCTAACATTAAGTAAGTGTTGCGGTGTTGTATCTGTTAAGGTGGTATATCTGGTGTAAAATTAAATCCTGTGTTACACAGAGCACCCCCACCTTGTGTGCTTACCACTTTTTTATTCAAACTGATTTGGAACTCTATTTTGTTTTAAAGCCCTAAACTTAAAATAAACTCCAGGTGCAACTGTGGGTGGACATGGGCTCCAATCTTGAAAGCCCTAAATGTCACAATCTTGATGAGAATGTGGATATGAATGGTACAGTGATTAGTTTTTAGTGTAAATATTGTTGTAATGTAGCCAATTGACAGTGTCAATGTCTAGTCTATAATGTTCTCACCATGCAAAACAATTTGCATCAATCATTTTTATTTCACTAGCTACTATTTAAAAGCCATAAAGAGTACATAAGTCACTTCTGTCATTTTTTTATTTTGTGTTTTTCTTTATGAATCTGTGATAATTATTTTGTAGTTATTTTTTTTGTTTCTCTATAGTTTTGATATTACCTTTTGAAATGTAATCTATAAACATGTTATAAACTGTATAAAGAAAACAACTCAAGTCTTAAAGAAATGATCTGAGTATTGTAAAAGTCAGAATTATTCTATTTGTATAGAAAGCAATAAATAAAGAAAGCAAAGACTTCTTTTGACAATAACTTGTTTTGTTTAATCCATTCATTTTATCTCCCATGTGTTGTGGTTTGTTTTCAAGTCTTTCATATTTAGCTTTTTTAATCAAACATTTAACAGCATTTAATTTAATTCTAATCTTTAGATAAAAATGTTTTTTTCTTAATTCTAAAAGTAAATTTATTTTATTTTCATTGACAATCTATTAAACATGTGATTTTTGCAAACTTATTTACAAGGATGTGGGAAGGGGGGCTCCAGGTATGCTCCACTCCTGTCAACTTTTTGTTATCTTTAAGCATCTGACAAATAAATTAAATAGTATAGATCAGGGGTCGGCATTCTTTTGATAATAGTGTGCCAAAGTAGGTTTTCTAAATCATTCAGCGGCCGACAGGCTCAAAGTAATCCTGCTCTACCTGCTCTTGTAGAAGAGACTTGAATTGCCTTTTAAGGGGTCTTCCGGGTGCCATTGGAAATAGCTCCTTGTGGCACACATGCCACAGGTTGCTGACGCCTGGTATAGATAATTTAAAGTAATAAATGTAAAACAGCAGAAACCTGGTTGATTAAATTCTACAAAGTGTAGAACAATAGAAGAAAGCAGCAAAGTGATAGGAATGTATTGTAACTAATTAAACAATGACCAAGTAAAAATTTCAGATTTTGTATGCTAAAGTGTTTTAAGATCACCTATTGGGCTAAAAAAAATAATTTATGTTGAATTTGTTTTTCATTTCAGACCCAATGGGTTAGCTGACTATGGATCTGACCACTCAGAAGCCTCCACATCCTCCACCATGAGCATCGAAGCCAGTCATCAGAACATGTCCTACGAGGTGTCGGAGGACCTCAGCGAACTGTTCAATACTGTCAGCAGCTCCCACAGCCCGCACCATGACTCGCTGGACATAGCGGTCAAGAAAGAAGATATTGACGGTGCCCTGGGGGAGTTCAGAGATAGCTCCGTGGCTGGGTGAGCTTTGAAATTAATTTTGGGAAATATATTATAGAATTAATCTTCATTTTCTATCTGATCAATGGTGTCACGTGCAAGATATGCATGACATATGAAGATGTGTGTGACATGCAAGGTATGCATGACATATGAAGATGTGTGTGACATGCAAGATATGCATGACATATGAAGATGTGTGTGACATGCAAGATATGCATGACATATGAAGATGTGTGTGTGTTGTGGATGACAACAATACTAAACAAATTCTCATAAGATTAATAATCATAAGCTGGGGTGTCAGTGTAAGAACATTATTACAAGTTTATTGACATCGTGCATAACAAATATAGGACACTGTTGTCAAGCAGCAGCGCGTACTGCTGCTTACCAAAGGTCCTGAGTTTGAATCCTAGTAAAGGCTAGGAATTGTTATCAGGACTGGAGGGTGCCCCTGAGTCTTCCTAGCTCTGATAAGTACCTGACATTTAGTTGAAGTAATGGCCACACAATCCCCTAGTATGCCATGGCCACAGAAAGTGGTGAACGCTGCTTCAAAGGCCCTAAGGATCAATTAGATCCAATGGGTACTTTACTTTTTACTTTATTTACATATCCAGCATGTATACATTCACACTGCAGCGTTAAATGTTCATTCAACAAATAATCACACATAAGATCCATTGATGACACTTGAATATGTATTAAATAGAATAAATATTAAAATGTAAATCATAAATTTTTTTTATATTAATTTTTTTGTCTCCAGATGGCTGGCCAGGTTGGGCCTGTCAATATACGAAGACAGATTTCACCAGAGTGGCTTTGACAATCTGTTTCAGTTGGACGAGTGCAAGAAAGAGGTAAATGTTTTGATCCTTTCAATAGGGGTTCCTTGCTGGTGTATAGGGGTTGGTGGGGTGCAATGGTTGAGCTTGTAGGACCTTTCTTTCATTGACATTCTGTAGACTTATTATGAAGTATTAGTCAGTGTCTTGGTTTCTCTGTGTCTGCTCAGCTTTTAACAATTCAGCAGTCTTTACCGCATCCCTATTTTTGATAAAGTAAATTCATCCTCTGTCAGACCAATTCTATCAACATGGCAAGTGAAGCGGAGCTCTGCATACGTGGGATTGTGTGACCAGGACAATGCCCAGCCACCTTTACTTTTCCTCAACTTGTGTCGGGTACCCATCAAAGATGATGAGTAGGTTAAGGTGTCTTTTTCCAGAGTTGGGAAAAAATTCCTAGCCAGGATTTTAGCATGGGACTTTTGGATGGACAGTCCTAGCTCGCTGACACTAGATGTGCCCACACATCATAACAAATAACATTATTTTGTCTGTAGCTACTTAATGCAAATGTGTAGCATATTTAAATCCATATTTATATTTCAGCCAGTACGCTATAAAAGTTAAAACACATGTATTAAACATATGTAAGCGTACCTTGAGAGAAATAAAATTTCTAAATTTGAATCCTTTGTTTGACCCTAGAACCTGGTACACATGGGCATTCCTGAGGAAGACAGGAACAAAATCTGGAAGTCTCTGGTGGAGTTCCATGAGATGAACCAGCTGGATATGGCCCACAGTTTGGCAAGATCCAACAGCCATTCATCCACCGAGTCCACCACTACATTGGTGTTTCCCACACAGGTAAATTTAAATAATGAAATGATGTCATGATAAAATAATGTCATGCTTACATAATATGATGATAAAATAATCTCATGCTTACATAATATGATGATAAAATAATCACATGCTTAAATAATATGATGATAAAATAATGTCATGCTCACATAATGTCATATTCACAAAATGTCATGATAAAATACATTTAAAAAAAAAAACTTATTTTTTACAGAGCCAATCTGGATCAACTCAATCTCTGAGTCAACAAAGCGTGTACACACCAGGCTACTATGAGGTCACCCGGTACACTTTCAAACACACCATATCAAGAAGCAGAAGTAAGCTGCCAAAGAGCGATGAATAAACAAAAAGAAGAACCACAATGCACCTCACCAAGAATTTTCTTCGTGTTACACATTATATACTGTTTATATCGCTGCTGTGTTCAACATTCTGGTATTAAATGTGCTAGGGAGAGAAAGTTTTACTGTGAACATTTTTTGTCAAAGATGTAGTTTGTTTATTCAATTGTTAATATAACTAATATAAGTTAATTTTTGTTTTCTGTAAATAATTTATGTACATCTTGTTTGATAAAAGTTTTTTGTTTTTAAGTCTTTTTTTGTGTGTCAATTTGAGTGTCTGTCTTGTTTTTTAAAAACAACTTTAAAGTAGCTTTAAAAATTAATCAATATTAAATTGATTGCTTTAAGTGCCTACAGTTGAATAAGTGTTTCATTTTCATAGCACCATTGTTTGAAAATGTTGAAAATCATTATGTTGATAATCAGAATAGTGATGCACTTAAGCCAGGAAATTAAAAAAGCCATTTTAGTTTAGAAAGA
Organism: Anisus vortex; assembly: GCA_949126835.1. Lineage (NCBI taxonomy): Eukaryota > Metazoa > Mollusca > Gastropoda > Planorbidae > Anisus > Anisus vortex. The sequence goes on along the minus strand of OX421507.1, from coordinate 12,729,530 downwards.
AAAAAATAAGTGCAACAAAACTTTAAGGGACAAGAAAATTTTTTTTGCAAGAATAATTTAAGCACAAGAAAAATAGGCGAAAGGAATATTTTAGAGCATGAAAAAAATATCTTTTGTTTGTGTTCATAGTATATGTGGAGAAATAGTTTTACACAGGATATAAAAGGTCAGCCATATCATAGAAAAGCAAGGGGGGTGTTGGTGTGAATGTAACTTAGAACTTTTGACTGAATCTCTTACTCTAACCCTACACTCTCCTTCATTTTTCTTCTCGTGTCTTTTGTTGTTCTATGAACTCTTAGTACTGGAGGCTTGATGTGTATATATATATCCACAAATGTTTAACTATTTTTTATATATATTTCAAATTGGATTTCAATTTTTGTAAGTGAACAAAAAGGCAAAAGGTTTTCTTCTAGATGTGATCTTCATTATTCACATTTATATTTGTTGAATCCAGATATTTGTTATGCAAACTTTATTTATCATTTAATTGAAATAGGATTATATTATGTTCTTTTGTTTCTTTTTGCTTTCTTTTGTAATCTAATCTGGCATCCACAGCCAATGATACATCTGTGTGTGTACAAGTTGACCACAGCATAAATTTTTTTCTCCAACACCCTTAGACAAGGGATTGTTCTGTAAATAACAGTTTAGTTGGTGCTGATTTTTTTTAAAGATATATTTTTTTTGTTTAAACTTTTATATCAGAAACTGGCCAAGAGTAGCTTAACTTTGGTTTATTAAAGTTTTTTTTTTTATATTTCAAATTTCATGTTCAAATGTTGCATTTTTTTTTTCAAAAGAATTTATTTTGAACAGTATTTTTTTGTAATTTTATTAACAACAATAGTAGGTTGTCAATATTAAACATTTTAAAGATTGTTTATGACTATGCACTGGTGTGCAAATGTTAAGTTCTTGGTGCACAGATATTTGTTCCAGTGCACAATTGGCGTATGACAACTTGCATAGATTTGTTTGTTTCTAGGTTTTTATTTGGAATGGAATGGTTACAAGTTTTTCCCTCACAGGCAATCAACAGAATCTGTACTAATTACATTTATAAAAATGTTAGATATAATTTTTTTTCAATGATCTTTTTATTCTGATCTATACATTTAAATAATATGCCAGCATTAACTGTCTGAAAAATTATTATTTTTTGTCTCCTTTGACAAACTTTGTTTATTCATCCACTAAATGCACCTGTGTAATGTTAGCTTAAGACCAAGTGTTTTATTTATCCACTAAATGTACCTGTGTAATGTTAGCTTAAGACCAAGTGTTCAAAAGATATTGCAATTATTTTTTTTGTTAACTTTCTTCTCTTTATAAGGTTCTCATGTTATTTCTCCTGAACAGAATTCAGTATAAACTGTATACAACGATCAGATTTGTATTTATTACACACCATATATTTATTCATCTACCCCCCCCCCCTCCCAATCAGCGGTCACAGTTTTGTGTGTCAGCATCTGTTAGGCTTGACTCCTGCATGCGCAGCCTGCATTTAAAACATAATAACGCGATTCCCCCTAATAAATTCCACTAGATTTTTTTTCTGGAAGTGTTCTCAATACGTTGTTAACTTTTAGTGTTCTGTCACATTATGCAATCCCCACATTGTTCAATGAATTCAAGATATTACAAAGGATCCATAAAGTATTTATTTCACTGATCCATCTCCTCCACGTTTCCATTGCATTAAAAAGGAAATAACATTCTTTGACATTTTATTATCATCAAACTAAAAGTTAAAATCTATGCAAAAAGAAATAATAATAAAGACTTGCCTTACTCACACAGTCCAATTATAATACAAAGAAGTGAGCCTTTGTCAAAACTATTTTTGTATTGGTTGTTAGCTAGAACTCTTTAATTTAACTGTGAAGTAGGATTGGGGTTGCTTGTGTATGTGCAAGGTCCATGTCCGGATCAGGCTTTCCATTTCATCCAGGAAAAATTGTGACATATTAACAAAGCTTTGCCAAGTTTTTTTAGCCTTTGTGCAAGTTACAATTGCAATTTTCCTGTAGATTTGTGAAACTGTGATGATGATTTGTGTTTTCACCCACCCTGGTGTATTCAAATACTTCTCAGATAATTCATATTCTAGGAACTTTTCACTGGCAACCTATGTTGTTTTGTTTCATTGTCTTTTAATTGCTTTTTAAACTGCCAAACACTAGTTCCACATAACCTGCCAATATTTTTAATTCATTGAAAATACCAGTACCACATCACTACACAGATTTTGCCAATATTTTTATTTATTGAAAACATCTGTACCACATCACTACACAGATTCAGAATGCATCTACAAATGTATTTCTGCTGTCATCCAATGAACTCAAAGCAATGTCTTTATTTTTGTTTTGTTTTTCTCCATTACTTTGTACATCTAATAATCTTGTGGAGAGAGTGATCTCCCCAAAGTAATTACTGCTGAAACTAGCCACTCAACCATCTGCCCTGAACCACTGTTAACACTAACACATTTTTATTGATAGCCTGTATTCAGGGATGCTGTTAAGAAAATGGCAGAACAACTTTATTTGAAATGTTATCTTATATATTAGGAACTGGAGATTGTGAATTTCAATGACCTAAACATGAACTTTTTTTATTTTATATATTGGTTGTTGTTTGTTCAATTGGTTAAATAGTTTGCACTTGATGGAGTAATAGTTTCATACAATATGCCATGCAAGTTCAAATATTTATTGTATAAAACTGGTTTAAAGAAAGATCTTGTCCATCTTGGTTGTTATCGCACACAATGTTGTCTGAGACAAAGAAAATTTATTGTTTTTCCTGATGTTTTCTTCTCTTTGCTTCATTTTTATGCCATTGCAATTTTTGTAATGTTTTTAAGATTTAAATTTAAATTGTCTTTTTTTATATTTTCTTTTAGATTGATCTGGGCAAATGGAGCAGATGGGCACAACTTATAAAATTTAGCATGACTTTTTCTCAATTTCTACTTTAAACCTAAACTAGTTGTTTGCACAATTCAATTTCCTCTAGAATTTTTTACATTTTATTTCACTTTTGAAACAAATATAAAAATTTGTAGTTTTGATTTCCGTCTTTTTTTTAGGTCCAACTCTGTGAGAAGTTTCCATTTTATCCGTCCAGATAAATGCCCAATTAAAAGTGTTCACAATTAGATGTCATGTGTTCAAAATTTGGCTCAATTCCATTCCTTCATCATTGTATATACATATATGTTATTTTTTACCTCTTCATTTAACGGATCTATTACTTGTAATTGTATTCAAATTAATAAATACTTTTTAAATAAATTTAAAAGATCGGGTTTTAGATTGTTCAAGAAATTTTTTTTTCTCATCAGATTTTCAACAAAACAAAAAAAAGCTTTGATATTTTCTAATTGTTAACAAACTGCTGTTATGTATTTAAATAGGACTTGATGATATATGTATATTTGTATAAATCACCTTGACTTGTTCTATGCCACATTGTTCAAATTGAATGGATTTCTCCATGCAGCCACAGACCACATTCCTGCCTTCAATGTTCTGGAAGACAAGCAAGAAAAAACTAACTCTTGATGTTGTTCAAATTAACTTGGCTCAACTCTGAGCAATTTAGAAAAATATTTTATTTTTTACATTTTGTATTATATACTTGTTTGTGCAAAACATTGTATAATTTGATTTAAACATGTGTATATATATTTCTCAATTATCAAGCAAATTTTTGTTTTTTTTAAGTACTGCCAAACACTTCTACTTCTATAGCATTTGAAATAAAAAAAATAGTTTATATTTTCTTTAGATACAAGATACTTACAATAAAACCCACTCAGAATGGATCACAAGAAATATCTCAGCATTTTTAAACCTTAGGCAGGCACAAATAGTACTGTCTCTGTTCATTCATTTTTACTTGTGTTTTGTTCAATTGTAATATCTCCCATTTAATTTACTGCCAACAAGGGAGATTTTATTTTTGTAGAATAAAAAGTTTGGGCTTCAAAACAACATTGAATTTGTTTTTTCTACACAATAAGTTTTTGTGAACCGCTGCTTCTCCAGCTCTGGATCAAATTGATTTAATTCGAGTATAAATAATCCCTGATTGGTATAGCACAGAATGTTTTATAAGAAACTTCTGCATAAAATTAAAACAAACAAAAGTTTTTAAAGTTTTTTTTTTATTTCTTATAAAAGAATTGCAGTTATATAATTTAAGCCTTTGGCTTTATCTACAATAAAACAGAAGAGAAAGAAAACATTCTAAATACAAAAAAACACACTATAAAAAAACAAAATTTGTAGCAAAAGGTTTAGTAATCTAATTGTAGACTAAGCATCCAGTTTTTAGGGCAAATTACACTGTGGTAATGTTAGTCCATATGAATATGAACAAATTCTAAAAGAATTGACAATTTACTATCTTTTAAAACTAAGTTAAATTCTGTTAGAAAGACCAACATTAGAAATGGTCCTAACAATTCGCCTGCTTCTGCAAGGTTGCAAAATAAGAAAAATTATCACAGCAGATTCTAACCCACAATTTTACAATAATCAGTTCCATAGTAAATAAATGTTGTGTGTTGCAACACCATGTATAAATAATAAAGTAGTAAAATGTAGAAAAAATTATGCTTCTCAGATGTGACTTAACACAAAAAAAAAAAAAACTGGAAAAGTATCATTGCAATATGTGAGACAATGATGGTATTTATAGAAACATATAAGAGTTAAACATTAGCTTTAACAAAACAATTCATATATTAATATGAAACAAAATTAAAGTATTGAATACTTTCTTCCTGAATAAGCCATTAATACAAAATTATTCCAAAAACTGATGTTGATTGGAAAAACTTATTTCTAGATTAATTGTACAGCTATAACTCTACACACTTATACTTACTGGTAATGCTAAAATCTTGTATTCACTAATTGTTTATTTTATGAAATAGAAATAGACCAAGTTCATACAACTGTACTTAGAATAAAACTGCATCATTCTTCTAAATATTTTTCTTTAACTGCCTGGGAACACAACATTCTGAGAATTCAATTATCAAAAATTTACTAACATGAATTTCTTCTCTGCTGTTTCCTTTGAATTATTCTTAGAATAAACAACAACATAGAATCTCCATTGAACTATCACCAGAGACTTAGAGAAAGTATACCGGAGTCTGGTTTAAGAAAGTTTTGATGAATAAACTACAATGAATTTGAACAGTCATCACTATCTTTGTCTTTTTGTACAGTGGAATAAATAACATTTGCTTTGTTAATGGACTCAAAACCATTTTAATGATCACATTTCTATTATCATGTATGATAATGGCCAAACAAAGTTCATTCAGGATAAAATTCAAAGAAGCTAATACAGGCAATAAAAGGGTATCATTACAAAAGCTCTTTAGAAATAATACAATTAAAAACTATATAGACACAAATTTAGTTTTCTTTACTTTTATAACCAATTAAATTTAGATGCTAATACATTAGATTCATTATTGCGTCCTAAGCTCATCCGTGGTCTGAGAGTTGTCTTGCATTTTGATTATAATCAAATTGTGCTAACTCACTATTTTGAAAGATGATTTCTTCTGGCATCAAGAATGTGTACTATTTTCTATGCTGATCTTTAGCTCAACCTTCCATGAATTCTAAGTATTCCTAACATTTGAATGCTTGCAAAAGATACTAAATCACCATGTAAAAAGTAACTTTCTGTAAATTATTAAGTTTTTGTTAACTTTTTTGAAGTGAACAACTATAGTACGGTAACTTTATAATATAACAAAATAGTAATGAAATTGTAAGTTATTAGAATGACTTAATAGTTTCTTAGGGATTAATGTAGTCAATACTGTCAATGAAATATTTAAATTTTTTATTTAAAATTAATATTTGATAAGCAATCCCTATTTTCTGTCATCATTATTTAAATTCAACAAACATTGAGTTTGAAAAATGTAGTGCTAAAAATTGAAAGTTGTGCATCAAGTACCATCTACTGACTGTCTATTCCTAACATAAAACTCTAAGTACAGTGTATTCTGTAGCCTACAAGTAAACAAACACACAGATATTTTTTTCCAGATACATATGTGTCATTTTTGTTGCATATCTATGGTCAAGGTGAAATAAAACAATAACAGCCTCTTGAAACAGAGGTGAAAAAGATTGTTTTAAAAAACAAAATACACACTCTCTACACAACTTCAACTGCCACTTGACTCACGGAGACATTTTGTCAACTGTGTCAGGCACAAACTGGTCAAGTTGGAAATTTTGAAACAAAATTTGTTTTATGAGCTTCCTTAAGAAATTCCCCATGGTGGCTAAGAATATATTGCAGTATTGACCAAAGATTAAAAAAAAAATCATTGTGAAAAATGGTTGCATCAATTTTTTGTACACAATCTATGAAAAAAATTGCTTTTTTGGAATTGTCCAGTTTGCGCCTGACATGGTCGTTATGTGATCTCCACTAATACAGTAGGCAGCTTGACTTAATGAGACATTTTAAACAAGTCTTATGAAGTCTCCAGCACACATGTTCATAAAAAAATGTCTAGGCTGATATGATATGTACAGTTTCAAATTAACCAAACAAAATGTTTTAAATCAATACACAGATGAAACACATGCAGTGTGTGTGTGTTATAGTTATAACATCTACATGTATATGTAGCCTGTCCAACAAGTCCATATATGGATATGTTTCCAAAACATTTTGTACAAGTTACACAGTAAAGATGCATAGGAAGAGAAGAAGAGCCATTCCCTTACTATTTTGGACTGAAGCATTCACAATTTACTACTCAATTCAACATAAAGAAGAAAGGCTAGGTGAGTGAAAGGCTGCAAGAGACAGTGAATATTTATTGCATCGTCCATTTCAAGGCTTTACTATTACTGACGACATGACACTTTACATATGATTAGCCTCTCACTGATAAAATGATGATATTATGTTGTCTGATGTCGCAGCGCTCCCGCATTGATTCAAAGTGCCTTGCCATGTTGAACACCTAGAAAAATAAATGCTAACACAACTACAAGCCAACAAGATGTTTAGAAGTGTACTAAAAGACCATTGTAGAATAGTTGTGAGTAATGACAAGGTCATCACTGAGTCACATTGTTTAGTTCAAGATGAGTCAATATAAAACATATGTAAAGTCTGAAACATCAAATTGTGGAGTAATCCAATATAATGTGAAATTCTTCAAGCTACTTTTTTTGATGAAGTCATTGTGGTTTATTTTTTTACTCACTAGATCTACCAAGTGGAAGAAAAAAACTCCTGTGCAAGCAAACTACTTTCCTGCTAACTATGTGAAGTGACATCAAAATACAGAGAATAGATTTGGTTAGAGAAACAGTCTGTAGTTTAAACTTGTCACATATTGCTTGGATCACATACTACAATAGCACTAGCTACATGGAAATGTTATTATTGTTTTCAAAAATCTTGTCACATACAAAAAAAAATGTATATTAAGAATTCAGTGTGGTATGTTTGTGAATGTGTGATAGTTTGTTATGTCAACATGGACACTGTCTACAGATATATCAACAACTAAATACTTAATCTCACTAAGGAAAGCTTACATAAAAAAAAAACGCTTCCAGTGGTTTGACAATGAATCAGGAAATATTTAATAAGTTAGCGCTAAACAAAATGACAAAAAAGATATTGATATCCCTGTATGTCTGGATGAGGTCATAACCAGGACTTGTACATACTGCTGACCAGGATGTTGTCACACTGTAGCACGGCACACATCTATGTGGAGTCAATATAGCAGTGAACTTTACTATTTGTACAATCTGTAACATGAGACAAATCAATTCATTGAAACATTTGAAGACTACAGGGGAAAAAAGGCACATGTCACACATTTCCACTTTTGAGATAAATGAAATTTTGTCTTTGAAAGTCGCTATGTTTGTTCTTACTGTATTTCTTGGGACACTAAGTGTTTTGTCTTAAAGATATATCACTTCTTTTGTATTCATGAGAAGTTCTATGTCCAGATTGTATAATTTAATTAAATATGGAGGATTTAAACCACCAGGGGGGGTCATGGACATGTGCCTTTTTTCCCCTTTACAGACCCCTCACTTGAGAAATTCTTCTACAAGCTGAATTGCAATGTACTCAGTCAATGTAAAATGGATTATAATGCCTATTTTGCTGTGGTAAATTACTAGTTATGATGGAACTGAAGTTGATTTTGTTATTTTTGATGCCTGTACGATTGATTATTCAAATATTGACACACCATACCATAGCAGTTTTTTTTAACTTGTTTATTACAACAAAAATCATAGACTATTGACAGTGTGTGAGTTTTTTTTTTTTTTTTGTTTTTTTACAATATTTTGATGAAATAAAGCTACGACTCCTCTTCTGAATCTGATTGTTCCTCATGGAGGTTGTTTGGCATGCTGCTATCATGAGAAAGATTGTCAAAGAATGCATGGTGCCTTGGGTCGCAGAATCTTTTCAACACCTGCAGGTCCTCGAACTTGGCCAGGGATATTGGTAGTGGTTGAAGGTATTTCCTCTCCATGTCGGACTTCAACACCGTTTCGATATTTGCTGGAAGAGTCTTCCTTCTAGGTGATACAACTGCAGACTCGTAATTCCCATGCCAATTGTTCCTGAATTGCATGAGCATAGGATGGTCTATAGAGAAAACAACTTCCCTGATTGGACGGGTTGGCGCAGGACAGGTTGGTTTGAACAGTGGTTTCAGGTAAGCTGCTACTTTGAAAAAGCTCTCCTGGTCCATTATGATGACATTGTAAGGGGAAGGCCTCACGCGGGCACTCCTAAATTCTTCCACCCACTGATCAGGAACATCAATAGGGTTTGTTTTGTTAACCAAGCTCAGATCCCTATCGCATTCCATATAAGAGTGACCACGGATTGGAAAGCTTACTTTTACTTTGTCAAACCTTTTCCAAAAATGCACAAGGGCATATAGAAACCTAAAAACTGTCCAGTTTTTGTTTTGGCCTGCACAACCATCACAAAACATTTCAATATTCCTCACATCCTGTGGAACACTATGTTTAATGAAATGATGCAGGATTGAAGCCACATCGTCTGATCCACGTTTGCCAACTGTTTCATCATATGTGTAGATGTACACATTGTCCCCTGCAAGGTCGTGAATGTTGAATGAGTGCAGGGACAGCTGGCGTCGATAAAATACATCGTTGGTGGTCTTGTTTGGTACAGGCAACTCCTTCTGAAAATCAAAGGCGATTGCGAGAGACTTTTTATCTTGTTTACCTGCGTTCTTTGCTGCCCTTTTTCGCTCGTAGAATATTTCTGCTTTGCGTTGATGAAGCTCCTTTTCCGCAGAGAGCTTAGCCTTCTGTGCCTGTAAATCCGTTTCATCAGAACGTGCGAGAAGCTGAGAGTCAATGCTGCTAATTTTTGCTTGAAACTCATCACAGGTTGAACAGGTATCAGACCTAGGGTACCCGAATGAAATATTAAAGTTCTCGTTGAATATGGTTCTGTAGGACTCATATGAAAGGGTAACACCAGGATGCTGCTCACAGAAAAGATTAAACATTTTCGTAATGTTGAGTGTTTCTGGCAGGTAGAGGCGACTAGACTTTTTGCGTGAGTAGTGGGATGAACGCCCCTTGAAAGAGCCAATATGAGCAATCACAAGCTCTCTCATATCTGCTGTCAGCTTTCGGACATGGTTGCTGTGCTTCCCTCGCTTGTCCTTTGGTGGGAATCCTGTAAGAAACACAAAGGACCAGAATTGTGAGACCACAGACAAAAAATTCAGAGCAACAACAACAGTAAAACTACAAAAAGCACTAACATTAGCATACTACTATTTTGGGTTATGAGGATTAGCTGCTGTTAGCATAACTAACTTTCGCTAATCCATTACAAATAGTTAGGGACTAGCGTTAGCGCTAACAGAAATTCATTAGGGATTAGCAAAACTCCACTAAAATACCCCTAACCTGTGTGTTTTATTTTTCCTCTTGCTCAAACTGATATTACTGGGGTGGGGGGGGGGGCGGAGGACATTCATGTCAGCACCTCGTAGCTTGCTGTCAGCCTGTCATAATATCTCGCGGTGCCTAGATTCACCAGTGGGTTGTGTAAACATAGGCTATAAGTATAATAATAAGAATAGCCTGTCTGTATCATTATAATATACTACTCCTACTCCTACTACTACTACTTATAATAATATTAATAATATTAAACATGATTATAATCAGAATGAGAAGGACAACAACAAAATTGACAATTTAATAATAATTATAATAATCTAGATTGCTTACCAGTTTCTTTCAGTGCTGTCTGTATTGTCCTAACTCGCTTGTGACTGATTCCGAAGACGGCAATAAATCCCTTGACACAGATATCTACTTCTTCAACTTTGTCATCCCGTTGAACCTTGATCTTGTAACTGTAGGATTTGTCTTTTGGTTTTGGATCTGTGCCATCTGTTTTTGGTCTTCTTCTTGCAACATTTAGCACACCAATTAGTGTAGACAGAAAAGCGTCTTGATCGTCTTTGTTATGAAGCTCATTAAAAGCAGTAATGAGGCGGTCTCTCTCTTCTCTTGTTGTGGCCTCAAAACATTTAAATCGTTTGCACTTACAGTCTTCTCCTGTTTGATGACTTGAAAGACGTACTTTCTTCAACTGATCTTTTTTTCTGCCAGATGATCGACGTTTTTTGGGCTTATTAGTAACGCATGGAGTGTCTTGATCTGCCATTGTTTTGAGTAGTGGAGTTAGTGGAGGTGTGTTTACAAAATGGAGGTTGCGGATTGGTTGAAGCTAGTCACATGACCTGCCTAGGAATTGTTGTTTGTGACATAGGCCTTTTTTCCCTTTTACAGTCTGGACTTGTGCCCTTTTTCCCCTGTATGCTTATTCTTTTGGTGTTTCTGTAGCGTTACATAGGCCTTTTTTGGGTTGGATTTTACTATTTTGCTAACCTTCGCGCATATGTTTACATAGTAGGGGACATAACTCAAATAATTGGAAAATGTGACATGTGCCCTTTTTCCCCTGTGGTCTTCATTTATATATATACATATATATCATGGAAATTAAGTACTGGGCAAATCAGTAACTAAATATTTGTTTAAATTTCTATAAACCAGCTGTTGAAAGAAACTCAAATTGCGTAAACTAGCCCTTGTAGAAATTTTTGGATCATGGGTAAATGAAGCAGTGTTGTTTGATCCAATTGCATACAATGGGATTTATTGACCAGGAGAATGCCCTGCAGCCTCAGCATTTCCCCAAACTAATAACAGTTATTCACCTCAGCTAGCTAGACACACCACACCCTAAAAAAAACACTTCAATTTTTGACATAATTGATATGGCAATTCTACATGCCACAGATAGATGAAATGAAAACACAGGATTAAGTTTTAAGGAGCTATTGTATTCTGAATGTTGTATATTCAGTGAGGAAACACTAAAAATAAGTTCAACTTAACCCTTACAGCCCCGGTCGCATATATTTTCCTCTAACTATTTCTTTCCCTCAAACCCGGACACTTATATTTCCCTCCAAATACGAAATCTCCTGGAATCCCAGCCACATATATTTCCCTCAAGGAAGGGTGTCTATTTAAAGATCAAAATAAAGGATTTGACCTTTCACCATAGTCTCGGGCAGAATATTTATTCGATAGCTGAATAGATGAATTTTATTTAGCTTTTTAATTATGAAAATTGACAATTATTGAGTTGTTTTTTTAAAATTGAAAGTGCGGTCCTAATGGACGTTACCGAATCACCTTCCGTTATTATGGCGGTACATGTTGATGAGACTTTTTCTTATAGATTATTATTACGAATGAATACAATCACTTTATGAATTAGATTATTCTAATAAGGTAAGTTATTATGTTTCTAGCAATTTACTCTCTTCATGTTATCAATTTTACCAACAAAAATTAACAAAAATAATTTTGGAACCCTATCGATGTCTCAGCCATTCTGAAATAATGTCTGGGATGGAGGGAATAATTAGTAAAATAATGGCTGGGACTGAAGGAATACATCGCAAATAAGTAGGTCGGTACGGGAAGGGTAAATATAAAGGTGAAAACTGTAATAAAAAACCAATGGTTCTCTACCACTGCAAAGACTAACCTTTATTTATAATAATATTTCTTTATACAGTTGTTTCCCAGGTCAGCCACTACAACCCTGAAGTCACTAATGATGGCCAGACCATTGGGCCTCTTCAACCTATCTGTGCTGCTGTCTATAGAGTAGAGCAGCTTGCCGTTAGAGTGAAATATATGGACAAAGCTGCGACCACCGCAAGAACCTTTGGCTGCACCTTTGTTCTCAGACTTGAAAGCTTTCTCTGTAATTGTGGCTAAGATATTTCCTCCTGTGTCCACCGTGATGCCACCGTAGGAGCCTTCTCCTGAGTCCACTACTTTTCTGGAATATTTACCGTCTTTGGAAAAAATCTGGATGCGATGGTCAGCTACTAAGATTTCGTCATTTTTACCTATACATATTGCATGGATGTCTTTGAATTGACCATCTTTGTCTCCTTGACTGCCAAATGACAAGATCAAATTGCCGGACTGGTCAAACTTGAATATTTTATGGGCAGAGCTGTCGGCTACAACCACCTCGTTGCGGGTGTTGACTGCTATATCTATGGGGTCGATAAACTCTGGGCAGGAGTATTGCTTTACAGCGGCCCCGTCCACCGGGTCTAAGATGGAGACCAGTTTAGACCGCCAGTTGATGACCACTAGCTGACCACTGCTTGTGACGCTGAGCCCTGTGGCACTCTGATTCTCTACCCCTGTTGACCCCAGATGTCTCAAGATCGACCCGTCTTTACCGATAACTTTTATTCTACTATTGCCAGTGTCCAGAACATAAACAGTATCATCAGGTCCTGAAGCTATCCTAGTTGGCTGATTCAAATTGTCCTCACCAGCACCTCGACTACCAAATCTCCAGATCGGTTCGATATGTTCACTAACATCAATAACTATAGGGTTATCTTTGATTGGTCGGTTGAAGATCGTCACTGACATTTTCAATTTACCCGGCCGGGTCGGCAGGTACAAAACGTCATACGACCCATCATCATTGTCCTTGACCTTGCAGTCTACAGGTTCCCCCTTTTCAGTTCGCAGGTCAACAAATACTGGGTCACCACCAGTTGACCGAGGGACGCCGTGGTAGTCGACTGTAAGAATTTTCACGGATGTTCTTAAATGTGCTGTGGCCTTCTTCGCCTCTGCAGTGGTCAACGCGGGGAAAGTTGTGCTGACCCTGAGTGTTCCGAAGTTGCTGATGGCCTTGGCCACCTCACGTAGTGCATCATTGTGTTTATATTCATATTGCATAAAAGAATTCTCTCGAGGTTCTGACAAGGTGCTGGTAGTGTCCAGTTTTTCATTAAGGTCACTGATTTTTTTGGTGATGTTTCTAACTTCCACCTGATAAAAAAGGACAACATACATTTATACATTAACCGTTTGCATTAAATACACACAAATAATTTGGCTACGATTTGGCACAATAAATTACATTCAACAATAAAACATACTGAGCAGTTCAAGTGGTATCTATATATAAACCAAATGACTCAAAGTGTTAACTATACTTAGACCAACTTACTCAAAGAGGTATCTACATATAAACAAACTTCTTCAAACAAAAACACTTCAAAGAGAAGAAAGTTACAAGATTTCAACATTCCCACTTCAACTGTAAAATTATACATAAATTACTTTAAAATATTTTCATTATTCAAAATCCTTGAACATAAGCAATCCTGATTTGATATTCAGCTGTTTGGTGGTAACTGACCTGGTACTGGAGACCATCACACTCCAGCTGGACTTTCTCTTTCTCTGCCTGGATCAGGTCCAGCTGCTCTTTGAGAATGGTCTTCTTCTCTTCCCTGGTCTTTCTGACCCACTGCAAGCAGTCATGTCTACGTTTCTCTACCACAGCCATAACATCCTGTAGTGAAACAACATTTTTCATTTTATTGGGAGAAAAGTTATTAGATCCTGATACCTTTTTTGTATTCTCTATCTTAAACAAGCCCACACCTAGACGTTTAAGAACGACTTGTTACTTGTAAAATAAGGCTATGTAAATTAAAAGGCATAGCAATTTGTAGTGACTTTAAGAAAGACTAAAGAAAAAATCTGTAATATATAAATTGAAATCATATGTAGATTGCAATTAGAAAACTAGAAAGAATAGATTTGAGATTTTGAAGTTTTTATTAATGACCTCATCAATGAACCATCATCTTGCCAGGTAAGCAATCAAACTAAAACCTCTATTCTGCCAGAAAGTCGTGAAATAACACTAAGTATGTGTTCAATGAACTAAAAGCTGATGTAAAAACTTTCAATATTTCATAGTTAAAACAACACCTGGTGTTTTCTTTCCATTAAATACACATTAGTTTCAGGCATGTTTCTTTTGGGGTTGTTTTCTCTCTGAATGAAAAGCTAAAATGTAATTAGTTGTAAGTGTAAGTAAATGTAAGACACAGTGAAGATTTGCTCAACCAATCAATGTGGACACTTTGTCGTCAATTGGAAGAGTGGGTAGTCAATTGAAAGAGTGGGTAGTCAATTGAAAGAGTAGGGGGTCAATGTACTTTAAAACACTCAACTTTGTGGACATAAGGAGACCTAAAAAGAAGTGGCCCCAAAGACTACAGGAAAAGGTACTGATACACCCACTTCCCTTTTTCTCTGTGTCCACACTTGAAAAAATACTTGGCTTGTAAACTCTTGTGTAAGCAAAGTAAAAGAGCTTTCTAGTATGCTTTAGTATAATATTTTTCACAGTGATTGTTAAAATAGTAATAGTATATTCTATCATAAATGGGACACGGTGGCTGAGTTAAAGTGCATTCAGCTGGACTACAGAAGGTTATGGGTTCACATTCTGGTAAAGTCTAGCTCTGATGGGTATCTGACATTAGTTGGGGGCAAAGTAAAGGTGGCTGGGCATTGTAATGGCCACACAATCCCAAGTAAACAGAAACTTCTCAATGCTGCTTCCCCAGCCCTATGGACCAATCTGGTCCAGGCAAGAATACTTTTAATTTCTCTATTATAAAGATCAGTTGTTCTTTAACTGATTCATTATTCTGCTCTTACTTAAGCAATTGGAAAAAAAAGCTTAGAGTTAATGTCTGGATAATGAAGTTGAAGAAATCAATAGATGCATTGGAGGTAAACATTTCAAGTTTTTCAGCCTGGTGTCTCTTCTAGTTGTCTAATACTTGTACTGTGCAACCATGTGTATACAAGAAGACTGTGTATAATAGACAGTAAGTGAAAATTTACTAGGAAAATAACAACAGAAGAAGTATTTAAAAATCTATTTCTTTAGGCCCAGACTACACTCTTACTTGAAATGATCGGTTGATAGAGTCCAATGTCTTATCCACAGATAACTCCAACTGTCTGAGCTCCTCAGCAACAGCTTCATAGGCAGAGTTCAAGTTTTTAATGCACAGGTGTGCTTTGTACAGAAGTATCTCAGACATCCTCTTGATGGCTATGGCAAAAGGGATGACCGTGTGCTCGCTGGCGCCCCGGCCGATGTGGTTCCCCTCCACACACTGTACACAAAACACAATGTCACAGGTTTCACAAAACAAGAGCTCCTGGGTGGGGTGCACCGAACATTTGGGGATAATGTCCCGTCTCTGTTGGGCCATCAGGTCCAGGAGCTGGTTCACTATGAAGGAAGGCGGGAAGGACGACACGCCCCCCTGGGGGATGTGAATGTTCTCGCGACATATCGGGCACCGGAAGGAGCCAGTATCTAGAGTCTGGGCTGCGATGATCCTCTCCAGGCAGTTACGGCAGACGGTGTGCGAGCAAGGCAGAAGCTTGGGGGTCCTGTCTTGTCCGTCGTAAGTACACAGGCAGGTCCCACAGGTCAGGAAACTATCATTGAAGTCGTCGTAGTTGATGGAGACAGTCTCCACCAAGGTGGATGACATCATGTCTGTAAAAAAAAAAAATAACAACACCATGACAATAAGCAAAGTAAACAGAATTAGTAAGCGAGGGCATTTTCTCTGTCAAATAGTAGAACAATATATATTGGTATAATATCAGATTGACTCGAAGACAACATTTGTCTTTACAGTGTTTAAATTTGGCTTCGCTTCGAAAATTCTATCTTATTAAAATGTTCATATTTTAAAGAAATTGTTTTATGCCAATAATTTGCTTACTTTTTAATATAAATCTAAGATCTAGATTCTAGATCTACTACCTTTTGTATTAATTTCGTGTGAACTCAACTAGCGTGTAGGAACAAAAATAAAATAATTGAACCAATTCGTAGGCTTACACAAGCTGACTTCTACGCACACACATAACGAGGCTAATTCTGTTGGCTCATTTAATTGGGTCACGTCTGACAATGCTGATCAGTTAGGTAAATGGATCAATCCACACAATGTAAAGACGCGCCGTATCCGACTTTCCAACCCTACATACGTTCCTACACACACTGTACATAAACTATTTGTTTATAAATACTTATAAATAAAGGGACGGCTCACCGCAAGCCACACCTGCCAGGCATTGTCGTAACAATAGAGAGTTATCACGTGTGTCTTCTGAACTGTTTCCTAGCCAGTCACACCTGGGTGACCAGTATCAGCAAGAGCTTCACTTATAAAACAAATTCAGCTAATGACCAACACAAGAAGAATGCAATCAAAAGCACCACATCTCGCGATTCAGTTTACACTTATACAACAATAGATTTATTTCAATGAAAGACTCTTAAAAAACCCCACCGCCAGCAAGACCATACATCCTATTGAGAAATCAATAAGCACGCCACACAAGATTACTAGAACACAAATTTTAATACTGACAAATGTACAGTGGACCGCATCGTGAAGTCTGTGGGGAAATTCACACCAACTGCTTAAATATATTATGTACACACACACGCGCGCGCACACAGACACGTGATCTTGTACTAGTGAGTGTGTGCGGGTATTTTAAAGAGCCCCCCCAGGTGTGACACATTGGATGGCACACAGTTCAATGTCAAGAAAACACAATAGTGCAGTATAATCGTCTGTCACGCTGTTACCCTGCTCACGTTACTATTTAACCACGGGATCTAAGATGGGCGGATCTATGAAGTCATCAATGCGGGCGGGGTGGGCGTGGCATATACTTTGCCAATAATGTAAAACTACCGTATATTTTTGTTTGTTTTAGTAGGTAAACACTCCAGAAAAAAAATGAATTATTGAAATTTGTACTTTAAAAAAACACACACAATATTATTGATTGAAACGGTTGATATAAATATTTTTATTATATCGTCCATGACATCCCATCACCAATGCATTTTGTCGGCCATAGAAAGTGTTGTCAACTAAACACAAATCAGAAACAAACTTTGTGCTGTGTGAATTTTCACAACTGAATAAATAGAAAAACCGACAAATTTAATGACAAATGAAAGACAGTGAATCCAACATTAGATATTGGCAACACTATCTGCCCTTCACTCATTTGTTGTTTTCTTAATTCTAGTTTGTTGTTCTAAGATTGATATTATTCAATTTAAGCTGGGGTACTATCCAGTACATTTTAATGTGGTGGTTGTTTAGAGTCCTAAGTCAGAGTTAGACAAGATCAATAGCATGTACCGTTGCCCCTGATACTAACACTGATAGTAGGCCTATCAATTGCTGGGTTTCCAAACTTTTGTTTTTCATTTTCATGGCCCGCTAGTATAATTTATATGGCGAATACTAGCCTTTAGATAATATATACAATTATAATTTCCACACAATTATTATTGTTCAGGCTATACTAGGGATGTTTCGCGTAACACAAATCAAAAGAATATGTAAGCTTATTTAATAGTATCGTTAATAAAAAAAAAAGGCCTAAAGCACAGACTCGATGTCTTGACGAATAATATTGTTCAGGGTCACACGGAAAACCTACTTTGTAGTCTCCATTACGTACATTTGGTGGCCCAGCACCCGTGTCGCCATTTGGGGGAGACTCCGGTCTGTTGCCATTTTTAGTAGGAACAACGTATATTATTGCAATGTAAATGTATCCCACCCTGAGCACTCGCCTATGAACATTGTATAATACGTGCGTGAGCTCACATCCTACAACTCCATCAGTCGGCACGTGTTGTGTTGCAGAGCGACAGGTGGGAAGAGAGAGAGAAAACACTCAAATAGCGTTGAATATCTGAATAGTAGGAACCGGGCACTGTGTATTTTATATTATATAAGCAGCTTATTGGTAGAGAGAAACAAATAACATATGGTCAGAAGATCAATACTCAACCGTTACACTAAACTTGAACAATAACAATAGAACAATGAAGCCGTCAAGGGATAAATAATTACCTTATACAAGTCTATACAGGGCTGGGTAGTAGAATGGTTTCATATTACAGAAATAGTAGGTTCAAAAAAAGTAAATAAAAAAAACAGGTTAGTTTAGATAGTGTCGAGTTACTGTAAACCAATGGATACGAATATGTCAAGAGTAGAACAAGTGAATGAAGGAATCTCTTGGCCTAGTTTCTGTTTTAATGAGGACACCTCCAAGGTAAAGATCTGCCTTTCTCCGGCGGATAATAAAGAAATGGGGTCAGGAGCCGCACGCTATGTAGGTCACAGTCTGTAAATCTATCCTATTATCGAACAACAAAGCTAGTCAGGTTACATCTGACAGAACTGGCTGAAAAGGGAGATGAGAGGCAAAGATTATGCGGACATGGTGCGATAGAGATCAGTACAATGGTGTGAGTGCGTGCGTGTGTATGCATTCACCGACATGCCTGTGTTACTATTGTATAGATGTTGACGTCATTCCTGCCACACGATAAAAAGCAGAGTACAGGAGATACGAGGGTCTTTAAACACGCAGACTGGCCTGATGTAATGAGCTTGTTGACATACTTATACTGATAGCCAGTCCAGTCAATGTATTGTTTGTTAAAAGCGTCAACGACCGACCAAGAAAAAGTTCAAGGCAGACACAACTAAAGCTAAAAGAAAAAAAAAGCTGACTAAATTAGAGCTAGTTTAATAATGAACAATGGGGAAAAAAATCGGTCACATTACATGTAAAACATGTAAAGTCAACGTAAAGAAAGTTCAACGAAAGCTAATCCCAAAGAATAGTTTACATTAGCATAGTCTATATATTTTCCACAAGTAGGTTAATCAGAGAAAAATAAGTTAATCAGAAAAGTAGGTCAAGCTTTTTAAGCCTTATACACTCAACAACGGAAGTGTTAGGCCTTGTGTATATATCTATTCTTCATGTGTAAGTATGAACAAAGACAAGAGTCAATACAATTCTATGAACTCGTTTACTTAAATGCCAACTGACTTTGACGCATTACTACCTAAAGACTGGGTGGTATTCATTGACCACAGGTCATGTTGTGTCCGGAAGTGGTCAAATTACTGGAAAGACCGGAGACCTAATCTAGCGAGAGGACCGAGAGCCGTGGAGGAATTTAAAATCGTTAAAAGCGCCCCAATATATTCTAGTCAGCAGTGACCTAATCGAACGCCCAATGAATTAGTGATCGCGTACCAGGAGAGAGAGATTCACTTAATACTGATAAATGGTAATAAAGACTGAACCAACGGTACTACAAAATGTGTTTCCAATATATACAAATCATGGAATGTAACCATCACTAACTGGCGTTAAGGTGAAAGTACCAAACCATCACGAACTGGCGTTAAGGTGAAAGTACCAAAACCATCACTAACTGGCGTTAAGGTGAAAGTACCAAACCATCACTAACTGGCGTTAAGGTGAAAGTACCAAACCATCACTAACTGACGTTAAGGTGAAAGTACCAAAACCAATACTAACTGGCGTTAAGGTGAAAGTACCAGAGTAAAAAAGTAAAATGATCCCGTGGGACCAAATTGATCCATAGGACCGGTGAAACAGCGTTCACCAGTTTCTGTGGTCACGGCATACTAGGTGATTGTGTGAACAGTGTGGCCAGCACTATGCACACACGCCTTTACTTTACCCCAACTAAAAGACAGGTACCCATCAGAGCTGGGTAGACCCAGGGAAGCAAAACCTAGCCTGAACCCAGGACCTTCGGTACGCCAGTCGAACGCGCTGCCACTGGGCACCCATGAAAGTAACAGTTTACTTTATTCACACAATTCATTGTTGTTTTCTCTGTTTATTCACACAATTCATTGTTGTTTTCTCTGTCTATTCACACAATTCATTGTTGTTTTCTCTGTCTATTCACACAATTCATTGTTGTTTTCTCTGTTTATTCACACAATTCATTGTTGTTTTCTCTGTTTATTCACACAATTCATTGTTGTTTTCTCTGTTTATTCACACAATTCATTGTTGTTTTCTCTGTTTATTCACACAATTCATTGTTGTTTTCTCTGTTTATTCACACAATTCATTGTTGTTTTCTCTGTCTATTCACACAATTCATTGTTGTTTTCTCTGTTTATTCACACAATTCATTGTTGTTTTCTCTGTTTATTCACACAATTCATTGTTGTTTTCTCTGTCTATTCACACAATTCATTGTTGTTTTCTCTGTTTATTCACACAATTCATTGTTGTTTTCTCTGTCTATTCACACAATTCATTGTTGTTTTCTCTGTTTATTCACACAATTCATTGTTGTTTTCTCTGTCTATTCACACAATTCATTGTTGTTTTCTCTGTTTATTCACACAATTCATTGTTGTTTTCTCTGTTTATTCACACAATTCATTGTTGTTTTCTCTGTTTATTCACACAATTCATTGTTGTTTTCTCTGTTTATTCACACAATTCATTGTTGTTTTCTCTGTTTATTCACACAATTCATTGTTGTTTTCTCTGTCTATTCACACAATTCATTGTTGTTTTCTCTGTTTATTCACACAATTCATTGTTGTTTTCTCTGTTTATTCACACAATTCATTGTTGTTTTCTCTGTCTATTCACACAATTCATTGTTGTTTTCTCTGTTTATTCACACAATTCATTGTTGTTTTCTCTGTCTATTCACACAATTCATTGTTGTTTTCTCTGTTTATTCACACAATTCATTGTTGTTTTCTCTGTTTATTCACACAATTCATTGTTGTTTTCTCTGTCTATTCACACAATTCATTGTTGTTTTCTCTGTTTATTCACACAATTCATTGTTGTTTTCTCTGTTTATTCACACAATTCATTGTTGTTTTCTCTGTCTATTCACACAATTCATTGTTGTTTTCTCTGTTTATTCACACAATTCATTGTTGTTTTCTCTGTCTATTCACACAATTCATTGTTGTTTTCTCTGTTTATTCACACAATTCATTGTTGTTTTCTCTGTTTATTCACACAATTCATTGTTGTTTTCTCTGTTTATTCACACAATTCATTGTTGTTTTCTCTGTTTATTCACACAATTCATTGTTGTTTTCTCTGTTTATTCACACAATTCATTGTTGTTTTCTCTGTCTATTCACACAATTCATTGTTGTTTTCTCTGTTTATTCACACAATTCATTGTTGTTTTCTCTGTCTATTCACACAATTCATTGTTGTTTTCTCTGTTTATTCACACAATTCATTGTTGTTTTCTCTGTTTATTCACACAATTCATTGTTGTTTTCTCTGTCTATTCACACAATTCATTGTTGTTTTCTCTGTTTATTCACACAATTCATTGTTGTTTTCTCTGTTTATTCACACAATTCATTGTTGTTTTCTCTGTTTATTCACACAATTCATTGTTGTTTTCTCTGTTTATTCACACAATTCATTGTTGTTTTCTCTGTTTATTCACACAATTCATTGTTGTTTTCTCTGTCTATTCACACAATTCATTGTTGTTTTCTCTGTTTATTCACACAATTCATTGTTGTTTTCTCTGTTTATTCACACAATTCATTGTTGTTTTCTCTGTTTATTCACACAATTCATTGTTGTTTTCTCTGTTTATTCACACAATTCATTGTTGTTTTCTCTGTCTATTCACACAATTCATTGTTGTTTTCTCTGTTTATTCACACAATTCATTGTTGTTTTCTCTGTTTATTCACACAATTCATTGTTGTTTTCTCTGTCTATTCACACAATTCATTGTTGTTTTCTCTGTTTATTCACACAATTCATTGTTGTTTTCTCTGTCTATTCACACAATTCATTGTTGTTTTCTCTGTTTATTCACACAATTCATTGTTGTTTTCTCTGTTTATTCACACAATTCATTGTTGTTTTCTCTGTCTATTCACACAATTCATTGTTGTTTTCTCTGTTTATTCACACAATTCATTGTTGTTTTCTCTGTTTATTCACACAATTCATTGTTGTTTTCTCTGTTTATTCACACAATTCATTGTTGTTTTCTCTGTTTA
Organism: Anisus vortex; assembly: GCA_949126835.1. Taxonomy (NCBI): domain Eukaryota; kingdom Metazoa; phylum Mollusca; class Gastropoda; family Planorbidae; genus Anisus; species Anisus vortex. The sequence goes on along the minus strand of OX421507.1, from coordinate 12,707,080 downwards.
TTCACACAATTCATTGTTGTTTTCTCTGTCTATTCACACAATTCATTGTTGTTTTCTCTGTCTATTCACACAATTCATTGTTGTTTTCTCTGTCTATTCACACAATTCATTGTTGTTTTCTCTGTTTATTCACACAATTCATTGTTGTTTTCTCTGTCTATTCACACAATTCATTGTTGTTTTCTCTGTTTATTCACACAATTCATTGTTGTTTTCTCTGTTTATTCACACAATTCATTGTTGTTTTCTCTGTTTATTCACACAATTCATTGTTGTTTTCTCTGTTTATTCACACAATTCATTGTTGTTTTCTCTGTCTATTCACACAATTCATTGTTGTTTTCTCTGTCTATTCACACAATTCATTGTTGTTTTCTCTGTTTATTCACACAATTCATTGTTGTTTTCTCTGTCTATTCACACAATTCATTGTTGTTTTCTCTGTTTATTCACACAATTCATTGTTGTTTTCTCTGTTTATTCACACAATTCATTGTTGTTTTCTCTGTCTATTCACACAATTCATTGTTGTTTTCTCTGTTTATTCACATAATTCATTGTTGTTTTCTCTGTTTATTCACACAATTCATTGTTGTTTTCTCTGTCTATTCACACAATTCATTGTTGTTTTCTCTGTCTATTCACACAATTCATTGTTGTTTTCTCTGTCTATTCACACAATTCATTGTTGTTTTCTCTGTTTATTCACACAATTCATTGTTGTTTTCTCTGTCTATTCACACAATTCATTGTTGTTTTCTCTGTTTATTCACACAATTCATTGTTGTTTTCTCTGTTTATTCACACAATTCATTGTTGTTTTCTCTGTTTATTCACACAATTCATTGTTGTTTTCTCTGTTTATTCACACAATTCATTGTTGTTTTCTCTGTCTATTCACACAATTCATTGTTGTTTTCTCTGTTTATTCACACAATTCATTGTTGTTTTCTCTGTCTATTCACACAATTCATTGTTGTTTTCTCTGTTTATTCACACAATTCATTGTTGTTTTCTCTGTCTATTCACACAATTCATTGTTGTTTTCTCTGTTTATTCACACAATTCATTGTTGTTTTCTCTGTCTATTCACACAATTCATTGTTGTTTTCTCTGTTTATTCACACAAATCATTGTTGTTTTCTCTGTCTATTCACACAATTCATTGTTGTTTTCTCTGTTTATTCACACAATTCATTGTTGTTTTCTCTGTTTATTCACACAATTCATTGTTGTTTTCTCTGTTTATTCACACAATTCATTGTTGTTTTCTCTGTTTATTCACACAATTCATTGTTGTTTTCTCTGTCTATTCACACAATTCATTGTTGTTTTCTCTGTTTATTCACACAATTCATTGTTGTTTTCTCTGTCTATTCACACAATTCATTGTTGTTTTCTCTGTTTATTCACACAATTCATTGTTGTTTTCTCTGTCTATTCACACAATTCATTGTTGTTTTCTCTGTTTATTCACACAATTCATTGTTGTTTTCTCTGTCTATTCACACAATTCATTGTTGTTTTCTCTGTTTATTCACACAATTCATTGTTGTTTTCTCTGTCTATTCACACAATTCATTGTTGTTTTCTCTGTTTATTCACACAATTCATTGTTGTTTTCTCTGTCTATTCACACAATTCATTGTTGTTTTCTCTGTCTATTCACACAATTCATTGTTGTTTTCTCTGTTTATTCACATAATTCATTGTTGTTTTCTCTGTTTATTCACACAATTCATTGTTGTTTTCTCTGTCTATTCACACAATTCATTGTTGTTTTCTCTGTTTATTCACACAATTCATTGTTGTTTTCTCTGTTTATTCACACAATTCATTGTTGTTTTCTCTGTTTATTCACACAATTCATTGTTGTTTTCTCTGTTTATTCACACAATTCATTGTTGTTTTCTCTGTCTATTCACACAATTCATTGTTGTTTTCTCTGTTTATTCACACAATTCATTGTTGTTTTCTCTGTCTATTCACACAATTCATTGTTGTTTTCTCTGTTTATTCACACAATTCATTGTTGTTTTCTCTGTCTATTCACACAATTCATTGTTGTTTTCTCTGTTTATTCACACAATTCATTGTTGTTTTCTCTGTCTATTCACACAATTCATTGTTGTTTTCTCTGTTTATTCACACAATTCATTGTTGTTTTCTCTGTCTATTCACACAATTCATTGTTGTTTTCTCTGTTTATTCACACAATTCATTGTTGTTTTCTCTGTCTATTCACACAATTCATTGTTGTTTTCTCTGTTTATTCACACAATTCATTGTTGTTTTCTCTGTTTATTCACACAATTCATTGTTGTTTTCTCTGTTTATTCACACAATTCATTGTTGTTTTCTCTGTCTATTCACACAATTCATTGTTGTTTTCTCTGTTTATTCACACAATTCATTGTTGTTTTCTCTGTCTATTCACACAATTCATTGTTGTTTTCTCTGTTTATTCACACAATTCATTGTTGTTTTCTCTGTTTATTCACACAATTCATTGTTGTTTTCTCTGTTTATTCACACAATTCATTGTTGTTTTCTCTGTTTATTCACACAATTCATTGTTGTTTTCTCTGTCTATTCACACAATTCATTGTTGTTTTCTCTGTTTATTCACACAATTCATTGTTGTTTTCTCTGTCTATTCACACAATTCATTGTTGTTTTCTCTGTTTATTCACACAATTCATTGTTGTTTTCTCTGTCTATTCACACAATTCATTGTTGTTTTCTCTGTTTATTCACACAATTCATTGTTGTTTTCTCTGTCTATTCACACAATTCATTGTTGTTTTCTCTGTTTATTCACACAATTCATTGTTGTTTTCTCTGTCTATTCACACAATTCATTGTTGTTTTCTATGTTTATTCACACAATTCATTGTTGTTTTCTCTGTCTATTCACACAATTCATTGTTGTTTTCTCTGTTTATTCACACAATTCATTGTTGTTTTCTCTGTTTATTCACACAATTCATTGTTGTTTTCTCTGTTTATTCACACAATTCATTGTTGTTTTCTCTGTCTATTCACACAATTCATTGTTGTTTTCTCTGTTTATTCACACAATTCATTGTTGTTTTCTATGTTTATTCACACAATTCATTGTTGTTTTCTCTGTTTATTCACACAATTCATTGTTGTTTTCTCTGTTTATTCACACAATTCATTGTTGTTTTCTCTGTTTATTCACACAATTCATTGTTGTTTTCTATGTTTATTCACACAATTCATTGTTGTTTTCTCTGTTTATTCAAACAATTCATTGTTGTTTTCTATGTTTATTCACACAATTCATTGTTGTTTTCTCTGTTTATTCACACAATTCATTGTTGTTTTCTCTGTTTTTTCACACAATTCATTGTTGTTTTCTCTGTTTATTCACACAATTCATTGTTGTTTTCTCTGTTTTTTCACACAATTCATTGTTGTTTTCTCTGTTTATTCACACAATTCATTGTTGTTTTCTCTGTTTATTCACACAATTCATTGTTGTTTTCTCTGTTTATTCACACAATTCATTGTTGTTTTCTATGTTTATTCACACAATTCATTGTTGTTTTCTCTGTTTATTCACACAATTCATTGTTGTTTTCTCTGTTTATTCACACAATTCATTGTTGTTTTCTATGTTTATTCACACAATTCATTGTTGTTTTCTCTGTTTATTCACACAATTCATTGTTGTTTTCTCTGTTTATTCACACAATTCATTGTTGTTTTCTCTGTTTATTCACACAATTCATTGTTGTTTCCTCTGTTTATTCACACAATTCATTGTTGTTTTCTCTGTTTATTCACACAATTCATTGTTGTTTTCTCTGTTTATTCACACAATTCATTGTTGTTTTCTATGTTTATTCACACAATTCATTGTTGTTTTCTCTGTTTATTCGCGCCATTTATTTTTAGAAAAAAAAAGAAAGGAATAGGAAGGTGAAAGGGGGGGGGGGTAAACCAATTGAAGACAATCTGTGTCTTGGGAAGTCTTGGTGTCATTTCTATACTGTCTAGTTCCTGCTCATTATCTCGGTACAATAACATACACTAGTGGTTTAAAGGAAGTTATTTTCGGAATTGTTGTTCTTAGTGTGTGGTCACTGCACTGGGTGTGCAAGAATCAGTGCATCGATTTCTTTCTGTTTCATTCTACTATCCGTCTCCTACATTGAACAAAGATAGAGAGGTCATAGTCCTAATATCGTTTTGTTTTGTCATGCCATGCAGCAACACTTCATATATAAATATATAAAGACTGTAATCTAAAGAAAAATAATCAATTACACACGGATAAACACTAAACTTTAGTATAACTGCTTTGTCAATTGATAGACTAACTGTAGTAGGTTTGAGTGAGAAAAAAAATAGATGCGATTAAGTCGTTATTTGTATTTAATGAATAACAAACTATGTTAAGACTATACACACAAAGGTATCAAGCATTTCTTCTACTTTAAAAACATATAAAAAAAAAATAATTACGCTTTCAAGAAGTGAATACATTCATTTCCCCTTTCCTCCAAAATGAAGCCAACACAAGCTCCAGAGAATGAAACAGTAGGTAAAAGTAAAGTTTGTCTTGTAACAGGTTGCTTATGAGGCTGTTTCTAACATTTGGCGTCTGGGTCGGCAACTGGCAATAATAATTGTTCCCCTATGCTCTTTCATCAATACAGCTGAGCTCTACTAAATGTTATTTCTTGTTGTTTTTTCTAAACATCAAAATAAGAAAGATCTTTAAAGAGTAATTTGGTCAGGGGCATGCAACAGACTACCCATGGACGGGCCATGGGCCGCCAAACTTTTTAGTTTGGACCTCACTGGGCTTATAATGTTAGTTGCTTATTTTTATTTATTTTTTAAATCAGTGTCGACTATTTAAAATGTAAGGAATTTTTTTTTAAATTGTATCCAATTCCTTATACAGCACAATAACAAAAAGTATTACTTTAATTCGTATACTTTAGTTCTAACTCAAACAAGCTCAGTATGATGCAATGTTAGTATTAACTTAGTACTACACACACGAATTCATGAAACAATGAAATTATAAGAATTGTCAGACTTTTTTTTTTCATTTTCGACCCTTCCCCCCCCCCCTCTCTCTCTTTTCTTTGTTCTTCCTTTTTCAAAATGAAAAAAAAATCACACATTCCAATACATTATTTGGACCATATTGAAAGAATCGGTTGGACATTAATTAATAATACACCAGCAGGATCAATCGGGCTCTTCATGCCGTACTAAAGTAATAATTCACCAGCCACCACCATGACAGAATGAGTCAGACACGAGCCATCATGGTAAATTGATAAATCATTAACCATCACTAGGACCAAATCAACCAGACACCATCATGGTAAATTGATAAATCATTAACCATCACTAGGACCAAATCAATCAGACACCATCATGGTCAATTGATAAATCATCACCATCAATCGGACAAAATCAATCAGACACCTTCATGGTCAATTGATACATCATTAACCACCACTTAGACCAGATCAATCAGTCACCAGTGCGCTAAAATAATTAATAACTCACCAACCATCACCTTAACCGAATCAATCAGCCATCGTCTTGCTAAATCGATTGCTCACCCAACTTCTCCCGAAATAAGAATTCATGACGTATGCATTCTTGAAACTGAATCACCACCTACCATCACGCCAACTGAATCACCACCTACCATCACGCCAACTGAATCACCACCTACCATCACGCCAACTGAATCACCACCTACCATTACGCCAACTGAATCACCACCTACCATCACGCCAACTGAATCACCACCTACCATCACGCCAACTGAATCACCACCTACCATCACGCCAACTGAATCACCACCTACCATCACGCCAATTAAACGTGTTATCAACTAAACCCATCAACCCCCCCCATCACTCTAACCGGATCAATCACCTACCATCTCTCACAAAAAATCAGCCCACGTGACCAATCGCCCTACCATCTCAGCCACTACACGAATGCGAAGCAAGAGGGAAGAAAACCACCAAGTAAGTAGGTCAAGCACTATGGCAACTCCAGGGGCAGCTACCTAAATGAATAACAAATGTTTGTACTCGGTGGGGAAAGGTCAAAGCGACATTATGGAAACATTTCCTTTCCCCCCCCCCTCTTTTTCCAAACTAGCCATCTGAACTTAGCATCGACGTGTTAATTTATCAGCAGACTAAATAAGCCCCCCCCCCCTGTGCAATTTCAGCATTACTGTGTGATTGCATTAGCCAACCATTTAAAAAATGCATTAGCAGAATGTTTTAGCACTCAAGCTATACATCTTTTACTTTTTAAAAAATTGTCTAAATAGCTTTGAGAACAAAAACGAAATGATGAAAGTCAAAAGTTGTGTCTACCTGCAGAGCGATAACTACAACTGTTGCCTTCTGTAAATGGTACAAGCTCAAAGGGCAGGAGGTGGGGGTAGGTTGTTTTTTTCATAAAGACCAAACTGATAGATTTTTTTCACCCACATCGGTTAAATGTTCCAATGACAAGGGATTTTATCAGACACGTGACTCAAACTGGTTTCCATAGAGTCGGCACATAAACAAAGATAGAAAAATCGATATCCAGTTTTTTTTTTAAAAACATATATTTGAAAAAAAAAAAACTGAAACCCAATCTTCTACAAATGAATGCATCTGTTCGTTAAAATAGGAAGACAGTGTTATATTATATGCACATTATGTCCACACTGGAATGATGATGATGGCGCGTGAACTGAAACTTGAGTTCAAACGATGGAGAGGGGGGGATTGGGGGAGGGATTGGGGGGGGGGGTTCTTGCTGTGACAAGCAGGAAATGGAAATGTACTGGCAGTTGAGAGTTTAGTGGCGTTATGCTTTGGGTAGTCGGACAGTTTATCTCCATATCCAGACAACTGCACGAAACACCAACTGTGTGGTGGCGATCGATCAGAGGGATTCAATAGAATGGCAAGAAACTGGAAGGCACACAAGAACCTAGCGATGATGTGGGGGAGGGGGATACGCGGGGGGGGGGGGGACGACTGAGGTGGGGGGGGGGAGGAGGGAGAATCAGGCCTACTGACGTCATAAGCACAACCCGGGATCAATTCCTCAGAAATGAACCATCAAACTCAATTACTCAAGGTGATAAAACGGGCAATGTCAAATGCTTGCATTAATATTTTAAAACGGGTTGGGGCATCATGGCATGTTAAGTCCCAATTAGAGATTAAGGGCAATTATGTCTTTGAATCACCGAGTCGCCATGGTCGCACTCAGCGCAGTTTTATTTTAATGGAAAAAGACTTATCTCATTAATGGTAATGTCTATAAAAAATTGATGGCACTACAGTAAGTCTATAAACCTGAGCGTTTTAACCATATTTACAAATAAGTAGGCGTAATGTTCAGTATTAAAGTTTGTTTGTCTGATAAAGAAAAACAAACATTTCTTTGCCACGTACGGAAGAAAGAGACCACGACACATACATTGGCTGGATGAAAACTCACAAAATTGAACATGTCTTTGAAATAAATGGGAGACAATGCCTTTTTATACAAGGGGTGCATGTGAAACTTAAAAATAGAGTGTTATACAGAGATAGTAACGTTCCTTACAATCGAATACATGAAATATAGTGCACTCACATAAAAATACACGGACAAGCAAATGTATAAGTATTACACATTTAAAGTGGCAATGATTGTAACAAGTAAAGGCTCTACTAGTTGTGTTTAAGCTGGAAAGGGGGGGGGGGCTTAACGTGGATTGAACACACATTTAGAGATTCAATGAAACACAGAAAACATGTAAAGTTCAGAATATTCGAACTTCAAATAACAATAGATCTACATAAGTGTTGAAAATGTAGTGTTTGTTTTTAAGTGAGCATTGTTTGGGCAAAAAAAATATAAAAAGGGGGAGAGGGGAGGGAGGAGGGGGAGTCAGAAACACATTATTAAGCAATGACTCACCACTAATTGAACATTACTTTATACCTAATCACGGGAGTAAATCCCCCCCCCCCCCATAATTTCTTAAACATTTCAGATTTTTTTTTTCATTTGAACAGTGGCCAGCACATGATCTTTTTCTGAAGCTATTCATCCACTAAATTAGTTTATACGTTGGTACATCTAGTCCTTATGCTCTTTATAGCACCGCAATTACTTATTTCTTCTTCTGATACTGCCTTGTATTGAAGACAATACTTCGTCTGCCTATTACGACACATCCTTCTGTAACCAGGTTACGCCTGAGCGCTCGAGTTAGTTAGGCCCCCAAGCCCCAATAGAAGCTCACAAAGTGCTGATCAATATATTTTAAATGTACTCATCAATAACGGTCGAAGGGATACCCAGTGAAAAGCCCAAGTGTCAAAATGACAAAAATGTTACAAGAAACCAAAAAGAAAGGCTCGGTAGAAGAATGTAGTCATATACAATAACTCTAAATCAATTATTGAAGGAACAAATAAAAGAGCCCGGTGTCGAATCAAAAGACTAAGTGTTTCAGCGTGTTGGAAACAACTAGTCGATAAAACGGGGGTAGATTCCAGTTCGGTTCAACTATATGCATATGAACACTTAAAAAATGTAATTACTGCAATCAACAGTGATTTGGATTTTTGTCACAATGGTTCTCAGTGAAGTGAAAATAAAAAAAAAAAAGTTTCTATTTCTAGTCAAATCTGTACATTAGAAAATGGAGAGAAAACAATGAAATATTTACATGTACTTACGAATACAAGACTGTCCATTTTTCTAAATACAAGAAAAAGTTTACCTGTTGTGAAATATAAAAAAATGTGTTTTGTTTCAATTACTAACCCTAACCCTGACTAACATCAACCATGTATTTGTAGGCTCCTATATTAATGTTTTATGTATGTCTCTTCAAATTCACATGTAGTAATGTAGTAGGCCTGTACATTAAGGCTTGAGGTCTAAGAGCCAATAATACATTTTAAAAAAAAAGACCCTATCCAGGTAACAGCATCGAAGTGACAAGTTATCACAAAATATAGAGTGACCGAGAAATATTAGAATCGACATTTCATTGTCACAAGGATATAGAAACTATATTTTTCGAAAAAAAAATATCGACAAGCTATATACTGAGCGAACACTCTCGTCATGCAAACACCACACTAAAATATGTACGATGTGATTCCTTTAAGTCATCTTCTGTCTGGCCTAACGCTCCATCATTCAATGAATAAAAACGCGCATTTCCTAACAGCTAATAAAGGCATTGTACTCACAGACTAAGAGACCTCCTTATTCCCAACATTATCCAGCGTCGTGCCTATCAGCTAATGAAGTGAGACGATGGGGATAGAGCAAATTGCATGTAGTTACACCACGTGACCACAAACAAAAACGTCGATGGAATGCCCCGTTGTTTTCATCACAAACCTGTACCCCCCCCCCCTTTCCATCCTCCCACACACGCAGGGGCTCAAGTGATCCAGCTCTCTTCTTTCGGACATAAGACCAGTGGTCGCATTTCGCGCTCAGCGGCCCGCGGTTTTCAAGCCAGCTGTTTTTTGTTTCTTTTCTTTTTGTTTTTAATCAGTTCGATAGTTCCACGGCGTCATGAATGAAATTAGATGGGACGGTACAAAAAACGGACTCTCACAAGTAAAGCTACGGTATAAGTATAATACACCTACGCTAGTCCAGTTTAAGAATGAGCGTTGTAATATCCAACAACAGCCGGCCATTTAAGCCCTACTTAAGGGTTTATTGAAATAAAACAAACGAATTTGAAGACCAGTTGTACACATACACAACAAGACACTCAATCTACTACAGTGAAGACGGTTGTCTCTCTCCACTTATTATACAATATCTAAAAGACTCATTTGTGAAGCCGGCTGGTCCAGCGGTTAGTTCACCGGACTGTCAACCAAAAACCAACTGACACGTCGCGGGTTCTATCCCGGCAAACGGCGGATCCCTGTCGCCCTGCAGGAGTTTTGGGCCTGTAAAGTGTAAACATATTTGCGCCAGAAGGCAGCAGTGTGTTTACAGAGCGCACTGAGCATTCTAAAATAGCATGGATAGAAGCGCTATATATAAATAACCAATTTAATTTTTATTTCATTTCATTTCGACTATGCGTTTATCTTTAAGAATTGCCATAGGGGGGAAAAATAGATTTAACTAACCTTTAATTAAAAATGGAATTCGTAGAAACAAGTGCATCATTTTAATGATACGTATGAACGGGGATAAAGGCAGTGACACACACACAAATGAAGACAAGAAAAGGATTGGTGAACCCTTGAAAAGGTTGGACGGGGCTAGGGGGCGGGGAAAAAGTCGGCAGTAAAATTTTAAAAGAAAAGTAGATGGACACCTATCGATAAGTTGCTAAGAAGGATTTCGCAATGCTCATTAAGAACATTTTTGCGTAAGATAGTACAAATATTACATAAGGTATATTGTCATATTATTATAATAGGATATAATTAAAACCTGATTGTAAATCTCGTCGAGAATGCAACAACACATTTCATGAATATATTAATTTTTTTTATAGATATATCTAAACAACGTAATTGAGACATTACAGTTAAATGTATTATTTTATGAAATAATTCCTCAATTTGACTACATACACAGACGAAAGGCATTTCAACCGAATTATGCTTCCCTGTTTTCTTGTGAATACTCGCTAATACCAAGACCCAGTGCAAACTGGCCACGTGCGTCACTACAGGACGGAACAAACAAAACACTTTTTTTATTAACTTTGGAACTATCGACCATGTTGTGATCGAAATTGAACAAACGTCTGCTTCTATTAACCACACAGTGATCTAGCAGGAGAGAGAGAAAAAAAATGAGGAGAGGGGTGATTCTCAGAAAAACGATTTATGCAACGTTGAGTAAAATGATGGATACATTTATTATTTACATTTATATGTGGATCTTTATAGAGGTCTACTCCCCCTCCCCCCTCTCTCTCTGGTGTATATATATATAATTTGGCTACACCCAAGACATCTAAAAAATCAAGAACGAAATGTCATACCTCCTGTAAATATATATTCGTAAGTTTTTAGCTTATTGAATTTCAGGTCTTGAATAATATAATGTTAAGTTTATGTAATGTAAATAATTAGGCCTACCCCCTCCCGAAAAAAATATATTTTGCTTATTTATCTACAACATGAAGTGATAATAACACATGGATATCAGGTATGTACTTCAATTGACTGTTATTATGGTCTTATTTATTGGTTTTTTATTTCAAAGAGAAAAAATGGGGGACAATAAATGAAAAGCAAAAAAAAAAATTAGAAGAAAAGTGCAGGAATACATTTCTAAATGACTAGATATACATGAGCACTTAGTCTACTTGTAGGCTAATACTGTGCTAGCATACACATTCCATCTTCCCCTAGTCTATGTTAAATGGATATACTATGAACGACAGTGTGTTCCTGTAGTCTGACAATATGAAGTAACCTAAGCCCACAGCGTCGCGGAGCTGGTGCACTAATCGTCTCCAATTTCACCATAAAATGTGCAGGATACCATGGACAGGGGTTCTTACTCTAAAACCATTTCGAAATTTAATTAAATCTGATAGAAAATTCTCAATACGAGTCGAGGACGCCTTAGGGACATAGTTGTTTTTTTTATTAATTACCAAAATATTTTTTTTACCCCCCTTTGTTCATTATAGCAAAATTTATGAACTTTTCTTATCTTTGGTTCTTTCCCCGAACTTTCCAAAGTTGAAAACAATATTTTTTTTATTCAGTTTTCCGAACCCGTATGAACCCTGTAAGACACTGTGTTAGTATAACTTTAAGTGACCCAATCGCTCAAGAAATGTACACGACATTGCAAAGGAGCTAAGAAGGCAATAACTCTAGTCCACTGAGAGCCACAACCCTTGGCGAGACAGTGTTCCCAGTGTTAAAACTACATCGTTCTACTTCTCATTAACCCAGAATGTAGACGTCCTTGGTTTTGTCCAACCAGATCTGGAGACTTCTGGTGTACGGTGTCACATCTTGACGTTTTTAAGACTGCCATTTCTTCCCACATATCGTAATTCGTATTAATATTATTGTAGAACTAGCAGACCAACATCAACATGTCATAACAACGTCATTGTCCAAAATGAGAGGGGGGCGGCCGATTTTTTTTGTTACGCTTATGTCGGTTATGGTTAAAGGATTCTAGAGTTATTAGCTCCGATTCACTCCGAACAACATAATAATTAAAAGTCTTAAAAGGAATCCATCAACAACAAAAACAAACAAACTTGAAGATATAGACGATGCGTAATAAACGATATTTTCCGGTATGCATTAAGAACAGTGTAATCAAAGAATAAGGGCTTAACCATCTTTGAAGCGTTGGGTTGGACTTGTTTTTATTTATTTTAACATTCAGCTCATTGGATTTAGACAGCATTTGAATCAATTTCTTAGTCCCCAACTGGGCTGTTGTAAGCCATGTGTAGTATTTCATTAAGTCATCATACTACCCAGACAACCAACCGTATTGTGATCACAGGTATAATAAATAATAAAACATGTGTGTCGTGATAGAAGGAATGCTTCTTTCGATTATTCACGCATGAAATAATATGTGTGTTTCTAAAGTAATTGAAAAAAAACAACTACGTACCCAAATTAGTGGCTTTACTTTAGGTAATATCGCTCCATTGGTTATTTCACACAGTTAAACTTTAACGAACAAAAGTGTATAAATGGCGTTGAAACATAATACTGTGTGTATGTTAGAATCGTGCTACGTAGCTCTATACTAAATCAAACAACTCCCTGTAAGAGGATTCAAATATTTAAATCTTCTATTGACAGTGTACGCTAGATTACACTAGAGAACAAACTATACTTATTGCTAGCTTCAATTTTTATGTTCTCATACCTAGATATTGAGGATAAACGAATGCTTTAACTACTTTTGGAAACGTATACACACACTCTCTCTTTATTTCTCTCTAACTCTTTCTATCTCTCTCACAGAGAGAGAGAGAGAGGGAGAGAGTAGAAATTATAAATTTGCTAACTTACAGTTGTTTTTTATCCCAACTGAAATATCCTTAGGTTAACAAATAGACCTAGTGGATGATGAAATACAGAAACAGAACACACACAAAAATACTATAAAAAACTGCTTTCCCGTCTCAAGGTGCGCTATATGGAAAATTAGTACGGAAACGGTAAGGAGGGGGAGGGAGATTTTTTTTGTTCAAGGTAGAAATGACGTTAAGTTAGGAACCGCTTCCGGCCAGCACCTGCCGCCTCTGCAGGCTTTGAGAAACTGCTTACATCTCAGTACAGACGTTTCCACTAAATAACACCCGACCTAAGACGTTCGCGATGTCGAGTTGAGCTGTGTGTGGGTCAATCCGGGACAGTGCACCGAGGACAAAGAAAAACAACGTATTCATGCAGTCTAGTGTTAACTTAAAGACCTGGTTGTCAAAGGTGAGCTGGGTTATCCTTCATACCCAACCAAAATACCAGTGTCTGTAGATTGTGTGTGCCCGGCTCTATTGTGGTGGGGACGGGTGTGCCCACTGGTGTGTTTCGCAACAGGACATCAATCATGATTGTCAACTATACCTTAATACCATATAATACAGGTCGTTAAAAATAATTCGATATTCTACGCCACAGCAGGTCAAATGATGTATGTGGTGGAACAGGTGTGCTCAACAGAGTGTCTCACGTGATGTAGGTATGTAATATTGATAATACGTTCTGGCTAATTTATTATATTTTCTTAGTCATGTTTATTCAATATAATACATCATAATAGTTTGATGCTTTTGGCAGGTAGTCAAACTTTAAGGAGACGGGAAATGTTTTTGAGTCTTAGCTATTAACTATATAGATGCATCCCCTCTTTTTTTTTCTTTTTTAGACATTCTAGGTATATCACTTTAATCACTTATAATAATTGTCTACAAACGTTTTAAAATTTTGAATGGAATAAATGAGATATCATATCCACTTTTAAGTAAAGCTATTGTTAATGAATGATAAAAAAGGTAATATTATTATGTCAATGTTCATGTGAATGAATGGGAATATGCAATAAAGTCAATGCTCCAATGAATGATTTGAAAAAAAATTAACGCAAGGCATAAAATAATGGCGTTGTAAAACCTTTGGAAAAGGTCAAAGTTCAGGATATTGAATACAGTAAAGCCTTTCTTTTTATATAAAAAAAAACCACCAACAATAAAAGGATCAAATGGAAATACAAGCTCAATGATCGTACAACAACTGCCCTGAAACCAAACACACACGATGCATTTTTATATACGTCAGGGGTGTACAACATTTTGCGTCATTGTGCCGCATAAGGAATTGGATACAACAAGATGGCCACACAGTTTGAAAATGTATTACATTATTAATGCAGAGCCTTTTTGTTAGAAGCTGTGTGGGCGCCACGCTAAAAGGCTTGGATGGCCGTTTTATGTCCTACGGGCCAACTGTTGCACACCCATCAACTATGCAAAAACAGTAGTGCACAGGGTACAATTGTATATACTCTATTGTACTCTTTACATTAACTATCTAAAAAATTCGTGCTTTCGAATATGGGGCTTTACGAAATAACGTATTTTCCCCCTAGAAACCCAACACATACAATTCGAACGTTTCTAATAATATACAAATATACACACAAAGAAAAAAAGGCAAACAATGATAGCACAACATTCATCTCTTGGAAAATGATGTCAGTCACAATATTCCCCAAAGACAAAAATGGACTAACTTCTTGAAAACCGAATGCAATGAACTGCAGTATTTGGAAAACTCAAAAAACCTGGCATGATACAGGCCAACTTGTTCGAAAGGACGCAGTTATTCTCTGCTGACTACATACATGACACAAAACTAACACATTGGTTTCTCTTAAAACGTGAAACGGTCCCAATGTGTGCTTTCTGCAATGTCAACTTGGAGCTAATGACTGTTTGATAATGAATTACATGTATGATAGTTACATCATATCTAGTCGAAGTGGTCGGCGTCTTTCAATAAGGGCAAGAACAGAGAGATTAAGGAACTCTTTTGTTCCACTATCAGTTAGAATCTTTCAAAATAATCATCAGTCAGCCAGAAAATACGATAGCTGACTCCTAAATGATACTTTTTCTTGTATGATAAATGGTATGACAGTGTGGGCGAATGTCTATTGCGCTTGAGCACAAATGGTTCTTTAATATTGTTATAAGTGTAATCAAGTCAAATTTCCATTTATTTGGATCAATTAAGTAATCTTATCTTATCTTAAATTTGTTCAGCATCAATAATTCGCGTATTTTCCCAATCTCGAGAATTCTAGGAACATTACCCACGCGAATGTCGGGTGTTTGTTTTTAATACTGTAGGACTTTGCTATATTTGTAAATGCGCAACACGGCCTTTAAAATACAGAGGCACATGTCCACACTTGAATACCCCGATGCATATACACGACACTCGACACTAAACTTAAGGTTGGCCTATTACCTATCTTGTCTCATCTTACAAGTTTGCTGGTCTATGACTGCCTGGCCTATTGAAATCCTTGTTGCTTGGTACATTTTAAAATCCAATCCTTAGTCACACGGTGCAGCCGATGAGGACGTTGCTGTTATTGTACAACGGGCGAAAATAAGGTGCGACAACTCCAGTTATAAATTCAACATATTATTATAATTGTAACCCATAACCTTATTTCCAAAGTTTCCCCACACAGATAAAAAGCTGACGGAGACTCAAGGAGTCTGTGATAAAGATGTTTATGTTTTGTCTGGAAACTGGAAACGATGAAGAAATTATCAGTTAGAGAACGTTTTCGAATTGAAACTAGGTCTGGGGAGGGAGGCTCGTGGTAGACGTAATATATTTAATACATTTTTGTTTTTATGAATAATGAATGCAATTAAGTGCAACATTAGACTTTCTCGGTAAAAAACAAACAAACAACAAAGCAACGAAACTGAGGTACGAAGTAGTTCAGCTTTTCTAAAGGTATTGATTTGCATGTGTAGAACATAACAAAAAAACAGCAGAATTTAAAATCTAAAAAAATGCATTAACTTAATCAATAAGCATAATCTTTGTAATCACACACGTTTTACAAACTCCAACTACCGTATCCGGGATCGTAACTAAATTGTGTATATTTAATTTTCACACATCATGTAATATTTATTTCAGAATGCCTACAAAATCATCTATAGTCAAGATTTATTGGATGCACTAATATAGAAACTAGAAACTGTCAAACTGCTTAGTATTAGGTTTAAGAGCTGCCGAGACACGTCATTTTTGAAGTTTTAAAATACATATTTTACATTTGAAAGCAATTTATAGTTTTTTAACCAACAAATTAACAATAATTCAAATTAAGTCAAATAAATTATATTGTGTTTGTCAAGCTTTTTAAATGTTTTGGATCATTCCAAGACCAACTAAAATAAATACAAAGGATTTCCCTGGAGTTGATTGTGCAATGTTGTTGTTTTTACAATTTGTACTATATTTTTTTTTTTTACAATTTACTTTAATACATGTTTATCCGTTAAACCTATTAATACTGAATTGACAATAAAAAAAAGTAACTAAAGATCAATGCACAATGAATATATTTATATATTGCTATGTATGTAGGCTTAAGGCTTGGTATTTTCCAATTTAGCATTTTGGGCTCTTTGTTTTTTTCGTCGGTCTAGATTCTAGATAATGATTGCTACTACAAACTCTTCCAAATGGTTGCCTCTAAAACCTCACAAAATAATCTCACCCAATTAGTTCTTATATTCCAACTTAAAACAATAAACATATTCCCTACAATTACGCAAGTTGATAGTCGATAATGTGATGTCTATAATTAGCATAGATGGAGACATGTGTGTAAATGTCAAATAAAAGGCACTGAGCATTCCATGTTTACAATTGTCGGTAAAAATAGTATGAGCCTTCAATGTTATTATGTTGTTTTAGACATTTGGAAACACAAAAGTATCAATATTTACAAAGCCTAACTAAAAAAATGTGTAATAGTTTCTCTTGAAGACATCAATTGCAATAAAATTGCGTTATCAATTGTGAGTTGTCCGAACTTCAAAAGCCTTTCCGACATATAATATATATTAGCACATGTGCCCAGTTCTCAGAACTGGCTAAACTAATTTTCATATACACTCTAACCCATGCAATTACTTTATACTTTATACATTGCCCGCTACAAATTTAATTAAACACGAATGAAATGTTTTCCCTTCCAGTGCAAAGTTCGATGAAGTCATTAAAAAAAAGCCAGCCAGCCTTTTTTCTCATTTTGTAAAGAAAAATTATAAAAATTTGGTACCGGGAATTTCTAAGTGAAATAAAAGTTGTCTTTTTATTCCCGTTTTCTTTACCGCTGCGGTCATTAAAAAATAAATAAAGCCAAGACAGTGTTCACCGCAGTAACACCAAGAATATTTGTAGCAAATTTAATGTCATTACGTCCAGTATTAAAAAAGATTATATACATATCCACCCTTTTTGGGACTTGTATATATGATTTAATAGAAAATATGACGCGCCTTTCAAAGGATGCTGAATAGCAACGTAAAAATGAAATAATTTTTTGTTGACATAGCACCTTTTGCAAGTGGCCTTCTCATAATATATGTATTTGTGTATATGCTATTGAACACAGTTCATACATTAATAAAAATTACCATTTACCATTGAATGGACACATTTTCTTATCGATCCGATTCTCATAAGCGCAATACATTGATTGCATTTGGATATTTACCCATTGAGAAAAAAAAAAGGGTGTTGGGGACCAGCACGCATGGCTAAACTAAACAGCATGTCATTAGCAATGCAACCCAATCATGCTAGTATTCGGAGAATGGGATTCTTGGAGTTCACTTGGAGAGGAATGATTTATCAAAGTCTGCAACTTGAAATAAAAGTGCGCTCGATTTTACAAAAATATTCGCTATAGATCTAGTCTCAAATTGAATTCTACTGGAACCCACAGAAATACTTCTATAAGTATATGTACAAAAAAGTAGTAGATCTGACTAGAATTTATTTTAAAAAAAAGGTTACGGTAAAGGAAGCAAAATGCAAGCACTCTCAACTCTCGACTAGCGTTACTTGACTAGTTTAGCCGTGCGCTTTCTTTCCTGTCCTACAAGTAGTTGGATCAACTTCTTCCAGGCCGACCCTCCTTAACAAGTAAACACCATGTTCAGATTTACAGACACACAGTAATTCAAACTGACAGTGCCGTGAATGCGACAAACGTGGACAATTTCAGAAGAGATTTGAAACGGTTTTCCCCCCCGACTAGGACAATAACAAACAGAGGTAGCAATCTTGGACGTGATGTCAATAGAGTTAGTCATTGCTGGCATTCCCCAAAGATCAAAGACCAAATTTTATCAGCCTAAAACCGTTTTGCACAGGTCGAATAGCATTTCCATCTGTTAGCCAACCTTTTTCTTTACGGTGTGTAAATGGTAGCTATCACGAGAGCTTCAAGAGGTTTCTGAAAATGTAACACACACACGTGCGCACTAACGTCAGGATAAGTCTATACTATAAGACGAAACGGTTTTAATATATTTTTCAGAGGCATTTAAGTAACGTCTTGTATTCGCGATACATTTACTTACCCGTACAGGTGACATAAAAAATGAGCACTTCTTTTATAACATAGATAGATGAAACAATGTTTTAAGAAAATCATTTGAATCCAATCAGAGGTCATTTCTAAATACCACTTGAGCCAATGTTACGATAGGGAAACACAAACCACGCACGAATACTCACGAATTTATTACTCCATGTATTGAGCAAAAAGAAGATTCTTTAAAAAAGTCTTTATCAAATGTCACACATGGCTTCGAAGCCATAGCAAGACTTTGAAAGGTTAGAGTTTACGAGTGCTACTATTTATAACAAAAGTGAAGTGGATTTACTCTATCGCTATGACTCAATCGGAGTACAGAAACACATTTTTTTGTTTGTTTAGTTGTTTCATTTGTGTGTGTGTGAGGTGGGGGAGGGGGTAGTAAAATTGTGCCACGCCCTGACTACAAGCCCCCAATAACAATGTTATCTTGTGGCACTCAAAAAATGACATGTTTGTCTGTACCGTGTCGATACTAGTCGATAGTGATGTGTCTAAATTTACCTTAGTTTATACAACGAATTCTAATTCATATCACATATAGGTTTAACAACTTTTACTGGCCACCGAGTTACTTGTAAGTCTCAAAATTCAAACCAACATAGACTGAATAGAGTCATTGATCAAATCGTTATCATCCCAGAAATATTCATGATTTCGTAAATCTGAAATCCCCATGGTTGTGTTCATAACCTTGGCCTACTAATTAAATGTGCGTGGAGCATTTGTGAACCCAATGATTTAGAATAACAAGATCGCGTATGAAAGTTATTTAGAATTTGTTATCATGATAAACCTACTCTTCACTTCCGATATTTGCCTATCAGTTTAGTTTTAATTGTATCACACTGGCTTAAAAAAAAGTTTCATTAAATACCGAAAGAAGCATTCTCCCTACATTTTTTTTTCTTTGTAATATTGTTTGTTATTTTTTCTTTCTCTTTTAGCAAAACACATTGTAATCATTTGTTTCTCCGTCATTTTGACGGGCATAACTCCTAGTACTAAATAATTGTATACAGCGGTAGTGACTAGGGTTGCCAGACGTCCGGCAGGCAAAGCGAAAAACCTTTAAAATATTCGGCTTTTATAATATTTTTTTAGTTTTGTAGGCTATAGTATTAAACATAGTATTTACATCTTAAGAATATAATTCATAAACAGGTGATCATTTGACC
Organism: Anisus vortex; assembly: GCA_949126835.1. Classification (NCBI taxonomy): domain Eukaryota; kingdom Metazoa; phylum Mollusca; class Gastropoda; family Planorbidae; genus Anisus; species Anisus vortex. The sequence continues at coordinate 12,687,200 of OX421507.1, read as the reverse complement.
AGGAAAAGAATGATCCGTTTTCTTAAAGACTTCTTTATGAGCTGTAAAGTTTATTTGTCAAAGTTGCCCCAAAAGCAAGCTGCCTTTTAGCCTACAGTGAATTTATATGTTATTTAAAAAAAAAAAAAACTGTTTCTTGATCAGTTTACCAATACGCACTTAATGGCAGCTCTTGTAATAAAATTGTACTAATTACGTTGTTTTTTGTTTTTTTTTGCGAAACTATTTAATTGAAACATAATGTCCTTTATGTCTCTGGGTGACGGACTTATGAGAGAAGCAGAGGCAAGCTCTATTAACATTGCAGACATTCCTACCCCTGAGGACTAAAAAAAGGAACAATCTTGATGAAAAAGAGGATTTTTCAACAAAAAAGCGGAACACTCTTTATCTAACAATCTTTTATAACAAAAAAAACAACATTAGCTATTTAAAATGTAGGCAGGCCTACGTTTTACAGACAATTCGCAAAGCATCTAGATCTAGTGTAGGCCTACACTACAGAGAACATTAAACACGCGTAATACCGCAAAAAACGTCAGAAAAGCCCATAATATCTATTTTAATAAACCCAGTAAACCCAAGTAATGATAATTATAGCATTGTGACCTTATTTGTGCCTTTGTTTTATCAACCTAGACACGGAATATATATCAACACTTGAAAAACCCAAACTTTCCGATTTGGCGTAACAAAACTAGTAAAAAGCGGAACGGCGGAACAAATGTTTTTTAATATAAAAAAAAGCAGAACAAATACGCCAATAGCGGAACGGTAGACATGTCTCACATTGGTATAGAGCCCCCTACAAGAATCAATGATTTACATTGAATAGGTAAGAAGATGCCAGCCTTCTCTTTCCCACATTGTCTGCTTTATCAAACAAAAAAACAAACAGAAAGTGAGTAAAAAAAATTTTTTTTGTAAAGGTTGATTGTAATATTTCATTAACTGTCCACAATAGATGAAAACACAACTTCTGTGTATAATTAACACCATCAAAAAACATTCAGACACTGCATGTAGTTGGTTTTGAAATGGAGCACCATAAATTCACGTGGTGTGTATGTGTGTGTCTTAGTGTAAGATTAATTGGTCAGACTAATGATAAAGAAATAATTTTTTTTAATTAAAAAAAAGGCTACACCTGCATCTATTTAATTAAAAACTTGGGTCATAAGGGAGAACTGTTTTTTCATTACGCTGAAAGGTTTCAATAACGCTAGGAGAGAAGATGAGAGAGAGAGAGAGAAAGAAGGTGGGCGGGGAAAGCCTAGAGATATCCACATTCATCACAACACACAAAGCTTCTCTCGGTTACTATCACTATTAATTTGACTATACTTTCCAACGTAATAGTCAATGGTACCTCAAAGGCATGTATGGGTGGCTGAATTCTGTAACTATGGACACGAGATGGACACGAGAAAGAAGAACACACGTGTTCCCATCAAATAAAGCACGATGTATTATTACGGAAAGGTAGATGATCTACTAAAGCTGCTGGATCAGGTGCATTTTGTTAAATCCAATTTTTCTTAAGTTTACTAATTGCACTATATTTAACACCATTTACAAATAACAAATAAACCAGCTAACAGAAAATATTTACAACACAAGCAGATGAGATGACAAGTTTCTTACTTCTTTGCTTTAGGCCCTTATTCTTATTTGCTTCATTCCTTAAAAAACTGGGACAACACTGCCCGCATAGCGTTATAGTACTATGTACACCCTTCCCTTTTGTTCATAGAGTTAGTGGTAGCTGTTTCATTCATTGTATTAATAATGTCAATGCAACCTTAAAATTATATTGAATAGCCCCTGAAGCAACTCTGCAGTCTGGGTGACAAGTCTAACCAAGTCTACGATAACAACGAACAACAACAACATTCAAATTCAAAGACTTTACCTTCTTCCAAGAACACCTAGACAAGGTTCCAAGTGAAGTTAAGACCGTTTCATTAGTACATTCGCCCCATCGCCATCATATGGACGTGAACATAGAGATTTGATATGAAGGGAGACACGCAGTGGAGACCCTCGTTACTCCGTTCAGGGGAAAGTGTAGATTACAAACAGGTGAAAAGGACGGATGACTGACATCACAAATGTGACAGTTATAAAAGAACATGTGTATTCTGTCTTGTGGAAACTCGGGGTTTAATTACATTTACTCCACATTTTGTTCTTTTGTGACCAATTAATGTCGTGGTAAGTAAACGCATGTGCCGGATGGCGTGTGTGCATGAGTGTGTGTGTGTCTGTGTGCAGAATCAGCAAAAAGAGTAAGGAATTGACATCAAATGACACAATTATTGAATCAACGTACACACAAAAATAGAGTGTCGGAATAGAATTTTTTTTAAAGCACAAACAATCATTTCGGTGGTTCGAGCTACCACCCTCCACCAACTCTACCTTGTCGCCCCCCCCCCCCCCCTTTCCCTACTACCATTCGTTTTAAACGGTCAAGACCAAAATAGACAACCACGTGCGCAGGGGGGGGGCAATAGGAAATTATCCCTATAGTAGGAACACCTGCCAGCAAAGCGGACTAACGAACGTGACTAAATTATAACAATTATAACACATAAACATGGGCGGTTGCAAATGTATTATGGTCTTTAAGGCATACAACGCGGTGTAAACTTCCTCTAAAAACTTTGTAAGCTTAATTGGCTAAACACGTTCCTTTCTACACTAAAAAGTCTACAAACATAAAGATCCATCAGGAAGTCTGTACTTATAAAATGTAATGCTACTACTTCCTATGCCACCCCCCCCCCCCCCTTTTTTTTTTAAATTTAGTTTACAAAGGTCAAGAAACATTTTTTCCACAACTTCTAATGGGACGTTTGTGGATAACCAGGAGTGGGTCAGAAGTGAACACAGTGTAGCGTACTATATACTAAGCACAATCAATCAGAACATGGCCATAGAGAGAAGACAGCCCTAGATTAAGCAAAAAGCTATTATGCCTGATAAGCTTTTAAAAAAGTCTTTAATTAGATTTAGATCACACAATAATTAAATTGCCCTACTCCTTTTTTTTTTTTAGAAACAGACGACAACGTAATGAACTGACTTAATCCCAGATGATCGTAGAGAATATTAACAACATTAGCTCATAGCCAAAAAGCTGAAGTATCATCAGTTCATTGGATATTATTAATAATAAACCAAAGACTGTCGGATATAAAATAAAAATAACATTAACATGTACAAATTATTCTATTCATGAAAAAAAGAAAGGTGTGTTCTTGACTGTTAAGCATTACAATTTAATAGAGACTGACCGCATTATAGTTGTAGATTTTAATGACATTGTGTACTTGTACTTACAGTGGGGGGGAAAGTGAACAAATGATAATCCAAAGCCAAAAAGCTTCCTATTCCGATTAGCTTGACTTTAGCGGTTGACGAATGGTACAAATGTGACACACTACAACGTCCTTTACATTGGGGGGAAAGAGTTTATTTCCTTTTTAACGGTTTTTTACGGTCCACGCTTATACCACGAAATGAGGCAGAAAACAACTGAAGAAGCCAAACAAAGAGGAAAACTGTAGGAGTAAAAGAAAAAAGGTGGAGGGAGGGAGGACGGAAAAAAAGGCAGGCACGCAATCCAATCAGGAGGTCGTTTCTAAATACCACTTGAGTCCATGCTGCGATAGAGGAACACAAACCACAACCCCCAAACAAGATGATTAAGACAATGAGTTAATTTCTTTTTAAGCTTCCCAGCTAGCACCTGTTTAGGGAGGGGGGGGGGGGGAATTCAGACGGAGGAAGTGTAAAAAAAAAATGGGGGTAGGGGGAGGGAAAGGAATAAAAAGTCAAGTAGCTTTGATAATATTTAAAATTTTAACTTTTACCATTTAACTTTACCAACTGATATTTTAGTTTTGCTTCCTTTACAGACATGATGCAATTAAAAGGCTCACACAGACACAGACACACACACTGAGTCACAGGCACATACAGACATATAGGCTAACACCGACGCACACAGACGCAATTAGAGACAAGACAGATACATACAGGTGCACACAGACACACATTATACAGAAATACAGACAGACATGTACACACACAAACATACATTATTTTTCACACAAACATACATTATTTGTATGTATCTCTCTACAAAACATTATCATAGAAGCAAAATAGTTTATAGTTGAACAAATGGTGTGACTCTCACATTTAGCATACATTTTTGCTTCTTATACAGGCGGGATAAGTGTTTACAAATAGACTACATTCTACAGATTATAATGTATGTCATTTCAACTCAGAGATAGATAATATAGCTGGCGAGAAATGTCTCATAACTGTTTGGTATATAGTGAAAGAGAAATACTAAACCATATCAAAATGAAAAGAAGAAAAACACAGCATAAATACATAGCCAGGATGTTCATTGTGGAAGTTGTTATATTTTTGTTATAATGGTTTGCTGTGTAATCCATCATCGTTTAGGTAGCAGTCAACTTACATTTATTTCTCAAGTCCAGAGACATTGAAGTTCAACATTAGATAGAAATAAAATTTAAAAAAAAACACATATACACACGGACTATAAAAACGACGCTAATCTCATACCACAGCATTGAGAGTTCAACTCCTAGAAAAAGGCCAGCGAGCATAAAGGTCAAGGCGTCTGGTATAATGGTTTATGTTTGCTCGTTAATGATCGTACCTGCTTCCAGTGAGAGTTACTTTCAGCTAAAGATAGCCGGGTGGAAGAGAAACCGTTAAGAGTGCACACAAAATGTAACCAGCAAGAACGATAACTCTTTCAAATTGTCAAAAGTACATACATCTAGACTATAAGCTCTTTTAAAATGTTCAATCTAATTTAAAAAGACTTTCCTGTTATTTTTTTTTTAAAGTTATTCTTAGCATTTCAATTGAAACATTTTTTTTTACAAATTATACAATAAAAGATTTTAAATGTAATAAAACAGCAGCTTTCTAAAAAAAAAAAGCCTTAGCGTAATATAATATAGAATCTGACTGTACAAAAAGAAAAAATTGTATTTAAATCGACACTGTGTATTTTTAATATAATATACTTATACCGGTGTCTGTGTATTTCAAAGGCATATTTCAATATCTAACTACAGGGCCATAGATATTTTGGCTCTCCATCCTATGACTAATAAAAATTCTGGCACTGGTGATAGATGTATAAACTATCGTGAAGGTATCGGTTTTGTAATGTGAGCCGTGCTTGTGTGCAGTATTTACCTATTATTTTGACAGTTATGTGAGCAATGTTTAGGTATATACAAACTGGCAATGAGACTGTTCTTGTGTTGGGCGGGTTATCCGCGAAACAGATCAATGTAGTTATGTGAGTAATGATATCTCACGTAAAGCGGTAACATTGGTGAGAAAAACAATACAGATATTGATATTGGCGGCCGTGTGGGTTAAATATCATTTTAAATAAAACAAACATACAGATAGTTTGTTTCAAGAAGAAACTGAAGTACTCTATCACTGAACATCATATTATGTAGATTCAATCAAGGAAAAAAAAAATTAAATTACGATTATCAAATTAAATAACGATTATCAACTCATGAGAGAAAAAACGACAGCGCGGGGGAGGAAAAAGTAAATAGAGTCTTACGAGACGAATTTACCTGAAATTCGAATGTCAGCAATACCCTAATCAGTGCTGAAAAAAAAATTACTTTAGATCTAGAGTCTAGAGCTAGTCTTGAATTTAATAGCACAGAAAGTTATTTGAAAAAGAAAATCGGGACTGTGAAAAAAATAATTGTTTTAATTAGTCGTATCGAAATCTTTACAAAAAAATATGATTTTGACATGTTTAAAAACATGTACCAATTAAATTTAAAATTTAAAAAAAAACTATTTTTCTATCTTCATTCTATACTATTTTGTATTGTAGTATAAAAAGGCTTTAATGTACGAGCCTTCATCAAACGCTGATGAGAAATTACTCCTATCGAAAATATTCATCATTATTGTTATTTCTTTATTATAAGTTTGGGGCATGGTGGCGCAACCGAAGGTTCCGGGTTCGAATCCGGGTGTAGCCTGTGATTTGTTAGTGGGTCTGGATGGTGCTCCCGAATCTACCCAGCCCTGATGAGTACCTGACATTTTTGGGGGCTGTGCGCTGTGAGGAACACACAATTCCCTAGTATGTCTTGTCCACGGAAACTTGTGAACACTGCTTCAAAGGCCATATAGATTAAATTGATATATTTTTGTATATTTTCATGAGTAAGGTTTTGGAGCATATTGATATGAGTCATAGTAGCCTAATGGATACAGTGGCGCAACTTTCTATAACACCATTGTTCTCATATTTCACCAAATTGATTATTTTGATCATATGTAATTTCATTACAGTTTAGCCATGGTGTAGCAAGCGATATAAGGATTATGTACAGACAGACAGAGATAGACAGATAGACATGATAGACAGACCAGACATACAGACAGACAGACAGATAGACATGATAGACAGACCAGACAGACAGACAGACAGACAGACAGACAGACAGACAGACAGACAGACAGACAGATAGATAGATAGATAGATAGATAGATAGATAGATAGATAGATAGATAGATAGATAGATAGATAGATAGATAGATAGATAGATAGATAGATAGATAGATAGATAGATAGATAGTCTAGATAGGAGTATGAAATAAAAAGCAATAAATTTATGTTCACAGGGACAACAGTAACATATGCCGTTACACGAGTTGCAAATCCTCTAGGGACCCCAAAGCAAATGACACTTCATAACTTTATCAATGATCGGTTTCTGTGAAGTGCACAGTAGTAAATGGCCAAGTAAAAAAAGAGTTCGCTATAGTCTATTCTCTACCATAAGATACAGCAAGTAAAGTACTATATTTAGAGTTACTTTTCAAGTCTCTTTGTACATAGACTTATGCTCAAAATTACAAGAAAATGGGAGGGGGGGGGATTAGAATGAAGAAGAGATGTCATCTATTGCAACATTATAGTCAATAATATTGTTACGAATATCGGTCATAAATGAATGACGTAGTAAGGCATTGACCTCTTAACAAGTGCGTATCAGAGTCCAAGGCGACCAAGGTTTGACCTTTATGCCCTGAGGGCAGTTTAAATAAAATAATTCGTCCAACCCCGTGGAAATTGGAGAATAACTCTGAATCGCAGTATTATATAGAGAAAGAGGTTAAAATGCGTATTAAGACCCTGTAGAATCTTCGATAATAGTTTTCTTTGTAAAGTCCCGACCTCCTTAAAGTTAGTTCAGTTTGAAAGTTTGTAGATTGAAGTCGCTATATTCATTTGTATATTATATGCCATTTTATTGAAACTTATGTTGCCATCAGTTGATGAAGTTTATTGATCGTTTATATTGAGTCTACAATTTAAATAAAATTGTTTATTCAACAACTGGAGTTGTTTGATCTATCGTTGTTGAGAAAGGTGTTGAAGATAATTATCACGAATATAACTACATTGCTGCATAGACCTGTCAGTCAAGGAACCCCTAGCTTGGGCTACAGATTAGCAGAATCTAGAGACTTCTAATAAAGATACAACTATATACATTGAATCCGATTTAACGAGTCGTAATAATAGTCATCATATCTAAAGGGCCATAACAATTTGGGGGCTCGTCCGGGATAGTTGTATAGTGAAGCATATATTCAAGTTGTGTTGTGTTGTGTGTAAAGCCGTGACCTACTGAGCAAGCCTAATAACGCTGAATTCATTCTTCCGATTGGAAAAACGTAAGTTGGAAAAATTTACTATTTTAAAAATCTCTTAACTAAAGAATGGAATTTATTGAAAATCCAGAAGAAGAAGTTTTGAAAACTTTATCAATAAAGAAGTTAAAAGAGATCGCTGAGATCTTGAAGATAGAAGTTACTGAGACTACACCATCGAGGACTGTGTTGACACAGCAGATAAAAGATGTGCTGATTGCGAGTGGCAAGTTGAAAGTAGAATCAAGCGCGGAGGGATATCAAGTTGAAGGTCAGATGTCCGAACAGTTGCGATTTCAACTAGAAATGAAACGGATGGAGATGGAAGATAAGAAAAGTCAAAGAGAAAGTCAGGAAAGAATAGAACTAGCAAAGATAGGAGCTACTAAAAAAGAATCTCATAGTGATGTAGAGATGGCCAGATGGAAAAAGCTAGTCCCTACCTACATTGATAAAGAAAGTGAAATAGCTAATTTCTTCCAGACCTTTGAAATTTCTTGCAGAGATTTTAAGTTCCCAGAAGATAAATGGGGAATATTAGTCAGAACAGCTTTTACTCAGGGAAGGGCAAGAGATTGTGTTCTATTGTTAAAAGAGGAGCATTTAAATGATTATGAAGTCATTAAAGACACTGTACTTAAAGCGTACAACCAAATACCTGAAAGTTATCGGAAAAGGTTCCGTCAGTACACAATGTCCCCTTACCAAACACACTTAGACTTCCTTAGAGCAGAAGAAAAGTTAATGGATCAGTGGATAAAATCCAGAAATATCTCCACATTAAAAGAAATGAAAGATATCATTCTGTTAGAGGATTTTATTAACAAAGTGAGGCCGGATATAAGAATGTATTTATCCGAGCGTGACATCACTGACCCACATAAGGCTGCTGATTTAGCGGAACAGTATACACTGTGTCATAGGACAGCTGGTGAAAAGAATTTTAATAGGGCACAACGGCAAGCAGAAAACACACAACAACAACATCGTGAAGAAGAGCATTTTGTGAAACAAAATGATGTTAATAAGAAACCTGTCAACAAAAACGTCCAATGTACTTTTTGTAAAAGAACAGGACATAGCATTGAAGACTGTTGGAGTATAAGGAAAGAAAAAGGACCTAATAAAGTGGTAATGTGCGTCAGACATGCACCAATACAAAATGTACAAGAAAGCGAAGATACAAACGAACTGAATTCGAAGAAAGATTCTTCTAAACCAGAAACACTGAGGGTGGATTTGCCTGAGAGCAAAAGTCAGAAGGTAGAGAAATCTACAACTGAAGATAATGAGGATAAATATCCTGATTATAAATACAGAATGGCTACTATTGGATTAATTGTCCAAGTCCACAGAGACGAGAAAGTAGACCAAAGTATTTTTGACTCGAACAAGAGTCTGAAGTCATCGAAAGATGAAACACCACCCGAAAGTCATGGTCAAGGGAAGAATAAAATTGACACAGAGACCCTGTGCAGTTTTCAACCGTTCATTAGTGAAGGTTGTGTGGCCTTACAAAAGGAAGGACCACTGAAGTCCGTAAACATATTACGAGACACAGGAGCATCATTAACACTGCTGCTTAAAGATGTATTACCATTGAATGATAATACATTGACAGGACAGACCGTCCTATTGAGAGGTTTTGAATGGAAAGAAGAAATACCTCTACATAGAATATACCTCTCATCTGACTTGGTAACAGGATATGTGACAGTTGGAGTAATATCAAAACTTCCTGTTGAGGGCGTATCTGTTATCCTAGCAAATGATTTGGCGAAAGGGAGGGTGAGACCTAAACTGATTGTGAAGGAAAATCCAGACCCTAGTCCTATTGTGGAGACAGGAAAAGAAAAAGAACTTTATCCTGTAGGTGATGTCATAAATGGTATGACACCACAGAAAAAGAAAGAAGAAACTATCTCACAAGAAAAGAAAAAGAAAGAAGAAATTCTCCCACGAGAGAAAAAAGAGGAAGAAGAAGTGGAACTTGATACTACTATTTTCTCCATGATTGAAGATTGTCCGAAAGGAAATGAACAATCAAAGAAGTCATCACAAAATGAATTGACTGCTGAACAGAAAGTAGAACCAGAGTTATTACAGCTACACGAGAAGGCTGTCGACAAGGAAGAAACTCCTACTACTGATGTCTATGAACAGATAGACCACAGCATGAACAAACAACAATGCAAACCTGCAGTTGCCGGTACAGATGAAGATTTGAGGAGCATCACTGAAGAAACGAGTGCGGAGAGCTGGACCGAAACTATCAAAAGCTATGGGTTACCACAATCCATACCGACAGATCGAAGGACCAACTTCGCCCCGGAACTCTTCAATCCAGTCCTAAAGAACTTATGCTTGGAGCAGGAGATGTCAACTGAATCCTATCCGGAAAGTCGAGGAGCCTATGGACCAATCTTTGGACCCACTGACCGAGGACCACTCAAACTACTTCAAGAAGCATGGCAGACCGAATTGGATCTCCTTGGGCTGATCAAGTACCTAGATAAGTACATAAAATTTTTGTCTGACATAACTGTGTTTGTTAGGAAAAAATTGTACACTGCTCACATGCAGAGGCCATTGTTGTGTGATGAAAGAAAGGCAAAAATATTATATCATTTGAAAATGATAAAGCCTTACCTTCTGAAAACAATTGGAATAAGCTTGATGTTGTTAACATTGTTACTCTTATTTGTAAAATTCATGCCTGGAGTACAGGATGAATGGAATGACAAATTCACTGATAGTTAGTTACCAAACTTACTATTTTAAAACTAAATCCCTTACTTGTGATGAAAAAGGACTGAGTAAAAGTATTGTTAGAGTAAATATCATTATAGTGTGATATTTCTAAACAAACTTGTTAGGTTGAGCATTTAAAATAATTGCTATAAGAGAAAAAGATCAGTTTTATCCGCAGAATTGGTTTCTAAATCAGAGGACATTATAAATGTGGACTGATAATAAGATATGTTTGAGAATCTCTGGAAATGATAATTGAAACATTTGGCAGAGAGGATAATTTGATTGATAAAGATGTAAATGGTTTTAAGAAAAGAGAAATTTTTCTATCACCAAAGTATTGAGAAATGTTTTATTATTGTACTATGGAAATTTATTTTATCATGTACTGTTGTTGAAATAATTGCACTGAGTCAAGATGCAAATTTCTTCTATGTGAATTTATTCATTTATTATATTATCATTGAATGTATGATAATGTAGGGTAAAAATAGTTGCAGCAAGGCAGAACTATGACTAACAAGAATTCCAAGAAATGTATTATATATGATTTTTCACTTTTAGGATACTGTTACATGAAAAGCAGACCAGAAGTGAAACTAATGTAAAATAAAACTTATCCTTGTTTTGTATAAATTTAGGATATGTGCCACTGACTTGACACTGTAAACCAGAATGGTTGAGAATTTCATGGTTGAGAATTTATAATGTTGACATACCAATGTTCAACAAATGTATTATTAATTAAGGATTTCATGTCAAGATTGTAAAACTAATCTATTTTTTTTTTTGTATTAGTTAAAATAGATTGAATGAATTGTATTGACAATCAAAAGACTGGGTAGACCTGAACACTGTGAGGAACAGGAGAACCTAGAATCTATGAATAATGAATAAAACCTTTTGTGGAAAATGGAAAAGAGCAATGTACCCCACTGAAAAGATTGGAAATGGAATGTTTTACCACACCAGTCAAACCAGCAGTTTGTTTTGTACATAAATTGTTACATTGATTTCTGTCTGAAAAAAAATAAATTTAATAGTAGCCTATGCTTTAATCTTTTCTACGTCAATAATATTGTATTTGAAATGTCTTTAATGTAATCTAAAGAAAAAAAGTACTTACTGTTTAGTAATAAGATTGTATGAAGATGATAACTTGCTTTAATTGATAGTTAATTAAGTAAATTAACCAATTTGTTTTAAGTAAATCCATGATTGTCTGAATGTGTCAATTTAAAACTGCTACGATGTGAACTCTTTTAAAAAGAAAATAATGACGTCGAAAGGTCATGGTAAAATGAGAAATTGAAATATTTTTAATGATTTTTGCTATAAACTATCTACATTCTGTAACATACTATGTTTAAATTTCTTAAAAATAACATAAATGAATTTGATTTTGAGATGATAGTTGTTAAAAGATGCTCATTTAATACGATAACGTTTTGGTCGCGTAGAGATTTATTTTCTTTGACCTAGGCTGTGATGAGGTAAAAATTTGCATAGCCATATCAACATTGTTAAAATCAATTGAGAATGAGAGAGGGAAAAAAGGAATCGAGAGAGAGAGTGCGGAATTGACCTAAATTTCTGTGTCCCGTCAAAGACAGTTGTATAATGTGTTACTGTTAGTCAGCCTACAGGCTTAAAAAAAAAAATACTGTCTACACGAGCAATAATCTTTTTTGTTGTAAAGTAATTAGGTCAGGGCTAGTATTTTTGTTGTGTAATTAGGTCAAGCCTAGTAGTATTTTTTTCATCAAGAGCGTTTGGTTTTTTTCTCCTTATAAAAAAAAAATAAGTCGTGTCTGAATAGACATTAAGTGATTTTTTCTTTTGTTGTATAATTACAAATTGTAAACGATATTAGTTTATAATTAAATGGACGAGAGAGTTTTTATTACAGTGGAATGTTCATGTAATAGAAATTATTAAATTGTATTATATTATATCTATTAAGAATGATTATGTATTTTTCTTGTATACAAGATTTAGATAAACAATTTAATTGTCCATTGTTTTGAATTAAAAATTGAATGATTGAATGACTGTAGTTAAGCCATTTGATAAGATGAACTTATATTGCATATATTATATGTTATTGTTATCAGTTTGATTGAATTAGTGGAATAGCCAATTGAACTGTATTGTTTTCCCCGGAATATTTTCTTTTATAATTATTCCTTAAAATTAACATTTTTTTTGTATTGTAAAATGTAAAAGAAATAATTATAAAACTTTTTAAGGGTGGTCGTGTTACGAATATCGGTCATAAATGAATGACGTAGTAAGGCATTGACCTCTTAACAAGTGCGTATCAGAGTCCAAGGCGACCAAGGTTTGACCTTTATGCCCTGAGGGCAGTTTAAATAAAATAATTCGTCCAACCCCGTGGAAATTGGAGAATAACTCTGAATCGCAGTATTATATAGAGAAAGAGGTTAAAATGCGTATTAAGACCCTGTAGAATCTTCGATAATAGTTTTCTTTGTAAAGTCCCGACCTCCTTAAAGTTAGTTCAGTTTGAAAGTTTGTAGATTGAAGTCGCTATATTCATTTGTATATTATATGCCATTTTATTGAAACTTATGTTGCCATCAGTTGATGAAGTTTATTGATCGTTTATATTGAGTCTACAATTTAAATACAATTGTTTATTCAACAACTGGAGTTGTTTGATCTATCGTTGTTGAGAAAGGTGTTGAAGATAATTATCACGAATATAACTACATTGCTGCATAGACCTGTCAGTCAAGGAACCCCTAGCTTGGGCTACAGATTAGCAGAATCTAGAGACTTCTAATAAAGATACAACTATATACATCATAGGTTCTCAACGGGGGCGATATCGCCCCCCAGGGGGCGATGAGAAGCTTTAGGGGGGCGATAACATTCCCGGGGGCGATTGGGGGGCGATGAAGGGCTAATGGGCGGTACAAACGTACCTGCTATAATTTCAACACCTCAGCTATTTGATTCGATTAGTTTTTGGATGAAATAGGATGTAAACGCAAGTGCTACTAAATGTCTGATATCCCCCAACAGTAGGCATACATATTATTGAACAAATAAGAATCGCAATGACTTTTCGTTGAAGTAGGGGTTAGTATTTGGCAAATATGGTATGCGGCCGTCTCGTCTAATAGTTGATTCACCAGACTGTCGCCTTAACATCTGCTAATATTACTCTTTTGATCTGTTTGTATTATCGAGATGTCCTTTAATGCGTTTGCATTCTTCGTAAAAAGGTAACCACAATAGCTGTGCGGTATAGATACGTAGTAATCAAACAAACTGGGTAGTTATTGTAATGCTTCAAAATATTCATATAAATTGTTTAGTCATACAATATTTATAAAATTTTCAAATAATGTTTCTACAGTTCTATCATATCATATCAAAGTTATAAACGCAAGCCATTTAATTTTTTAGAAAAGAAAAAAAAATTGAAATATTACCTCAAATGAAACGGGTTAATTATCTCCCTTTAATTAACAAATGTTTCCGCCAAAATTTAATTGGGGGGGGGCGGTGAGCGGAAAAAAAATGTAAAAGGGGGCGGTGAGCCGAAAAAGGTTGAGAACCTATGATATAGATTGAATCCGATTTAACGAGTCGTAATAATAGTCATCATATCTAAAGGGCCATAACAATATATATTGCGCTCAAACTTCTACAGAATGATGTAAGCATAGTATTATATTATGGTTGAGGTCCTCCACACAAAAATAGACGTCGAAACATTTGTGTGCCTTTTACACTCCTATTTTTGTTTTTGACACACACATACACACAAACACACATGCACATACTTAGACCAGCCTCAACTCTGGGGATATCCCAAACATATCACCCAAATTTTGCTTGTCCCTAATAATATGACGACCGACAATAATATCATGACAATGTTATAGGAAAAGTATCGTCATGCTATACAGATCAACCATCTCTTTCACATTTAAGTTTCATTTAACCCGCAGACTTCTTCCTGGGTTGAACGCTGATTTCCATCATCATGGAATAAAGAATCCAGAAATTTTATTTAAAAAATTACTTTTGAACACCACCCGGACCACAAAAACCCGTCACATAATAATCCTCGCCCCTACCCCCCTTTTTGAAAAAAAAATAAAGACTCGGTTGAATAGCAGCAGTGTGTTTGGGAGGTCTAGGGTTCAAACCTTGGCTATAGCCCGGGTTTTTCATGATAATAAAGGATGACTTTGAGTCTACCCATGTCTATTATAATTAGTACCTGACACTGGTAGGTGCAAAGTAAAGGCGTCTGGTTTTAAACTGGTAACACAACACCGTGAAATGCCGTGGGCCACGGAATTGCGGTCAAATTTGCTTTATTACGCTTATAGCAATAGGCCATTATGGTCCAAAAGGTTTACTTTACTGTCACCCATCCCCTCCCCAAACCAAACAATACAATTCTTTAAGATTTACCTTAAAATGTGGACTACCCTGAAAACACAAGGTCGAAGTATTGAAGCAAAAGAACAACAGTTGTAAAGTGTGACGCGTACAGCGGATTTTGTGCATAAACGCATTAACTATCTATGCTATGGAATGAACAATACCATAGGGGAGACTGGAAGGTAGATTAGAAAATTCTACGGCGTTCAGTTCCACGCAAAACAGGGTTGAAGCACAATGGGTTGTTGTTTTTAAAAGTAATTGAATAAAACACGACAAGGGTAGTCAAGGTGACATAAATTGGCCGATGGTGTGTGTTTATAATATGGTCTGTGGTACTTTAAATTGGCACCATAACCACACAACCCTCTAGCTTTTCATGCGGAAAGAAAAATGTGGCGTTTAAACCGTAACGCGAGTTTTCATGGCTGCTTTAAAATCGCCTTGGCAAAAAGTTGATGTTTACCGGTGAAGCCACTACCTATTCGCAGATACAATAATTTTCCATGAATAATGCAGTACTGCATCAAGCATCAAGTAAACGGACTTTTACAAAATAATAAACGTTTGGATATTTTCTAATGACTGAAATATTGAATAAATGTTCTAAAATAAATTTTTATGTATTTAACAGAAATAAATAACGAATACATTATTTTTTTTTTAAATAAAAAAAGTAAGCTATTACCATTATTGTTCCTACAATTGGATAGTTACGAAAATTAAACTGTAGGCCTACATGCTAAGCGGGTCAACTTTAACCTATGCTGACTGCTCACGCGTTACTGCTTATACAGTCATTAACTCAATATCATTATTTAACGCACACTGAGTCCAAACTGAAACACATTCTCCATTTCTCATCAACTAATCATAACATAATTAATTTGTAGTATCCCGGATGACGTGTCGTAAACTTAGTACCGAACTACGAAATCAAAATTACTGGGTCGCAAAAAAAAAAAGGAAAGGTTCGAACTAATTTCGGATTATAATGATGTACTACGTTCCGAAGAGATATTTAATAATGTGTAAACCTTATTTTAGCTAATGCTTTTTTAAGTATAGTTGTCACTATTATGAAAACGTGTTTGGAAATTCATATCTGTTGTATGTCAGGCAACTTATAGGCTAGTATAGGCGACCATATATATAAATTTACATATATTTATATTAGTGGGTCACGGGGCAAAAATCTAAACGTAACCGTGTCACGAAAAAGAATGTTTGGGAAACGCTGACACAGAGGATTGGTTTTTTCTTACATTTAAAATGCTTTTAAAGATTGTGGAGCTCATTAATAGCTTTACTCATGGATTCCATCTCATTTCTATTGTGAAAAACGGAAGGGGCGACCTTCAAATTATTGCTTTATGTTTTAGAATTTGTATGACCAGGACCAGTGCCACAAAGTATGGCTAATAATGTTACTGTTGACTTCCTTTTTTAAACCTAGGATCATTATTTCAATACAAGTCTGTTCAAATGTTTTCCTCCAACGTACTGCATATCAAGTAAACGTTTCTAGAGGATAATTTCACTGGAGAGCTGGAAAGCTGGAGAGCTCGCGTACACAGCCTTGGCAACGATAAATAAAAGCCTTGTTGCTGACCAATCAGATACAAGAGTCTCCGGTAGAGATTTGTC
This sequence comes from Anisus vortex, assembly GCA_949126835.1. Lineage (NCBI taxonomy): Eukaryota > Metazoa > Mollusca > Gastropoda > Planorbidae > Anisus > Anisus vortex. The sequence goes on along the minus strand of OX421507.1, from coordinate 12,670,613 downwards.
ATCTTAATTTGTGCGTTCGAACAACTTCAAACCGACTGGGGAATGTGAAACTGTTTATCAGCAGTGGTATTACGGAAATAGGAAAAGATAGCGTGCTGCATCATGGGTCATGGCCGATCACAAGTAACTGCTGCCAAGAACTGGAATCTACAATAATTTGACCGTCAAATAACATATATCAACATAAACTATAAACCATATAATCAAAAGCATGTCTACAATTTGACCTTATTTTAAAGACATTTCACCAAAATTACTGTAACACAAAACCACTGAACATATAATAATAGTCGGAAATGTTTATTTTTAAGCGTAAATGCACAATCGCCCAAGAGAGGTATATGCACTGCAAAAGATGGATTACTAAATTTTACTAGCACAGCATTGACGAAAGTATACACCTGCAATAAACTTCGCACGCCGCCTTTGTCGTGTTAAGAGAACTTTTACCCAAGCAAGCACACAATGTAAACCACTGAGGCGGATCCCCCGTTTTCGTTGGCAATACGTTCTAGCTGTCCATGTGACACATCGACAGTGAATGCGATTTTCATGATAAAAAATAGTTAAGTCCTAACGTCATGTTTTACCTGAACTGTTCCATTTTAAAAGAATCGTTAATAGTCGGCATTCCGAGCGGCATAACTAGATATATCAGAATAGCAGAGAAAAGAGTTGGGTTAAATCGAACTTTAGGTTTGCAGGACGATTGCATGGGGTAAACATGTGAAGAATCGTATCAATATCCATTAAGGGGCATTGCGGTTTTATACATAATACAGACGCTCCTTCTATAAAGAAGATTATTGCGTCTAATAATATATGTCATGTGTTTGTCTTCATTAAGATGTCAGATGTTCAACACCACCAATGACATTGTCAGTTATAAGTCACGTAATTAGGCAAAGTAAAAGGAAGTAAAGTGTAGAGTAATTTATTTAATTTTTAAAATGTAGGCCTACCCACAAAAATAAAAAAGCATTCAACCATAACTTACTTAGTCTAAGCAAGCAAAGCAACTTTTTTTTAATTAGTAATGAAGTTAGAAAAAAGGTAACATAATTTTTAAAAAAAGTAAAAAAACAACTTACCATGTAAAACATTAAAAGTTGTATTGAAACCACAACAGCATCAATTATCTTTTTTATTATTATTATACAAGATCTGGAACTAATAATTTGGTCAACAAATAATAGAAAACGAACTTTAAGTTTGATTTTTAAATTATTTTGTGTTTTCTTTTTAAATAGATTTATGAATTATGCATTCTTTTAATCTTCCTCGTTTGTTTTTGTCTTTCGTTTGTTTTGTTGTTGTTTTCTTTTTGCCAATAGCCAATGAATTTCAGCTTTAATACTTTGTCTATATATGTACAAACCACAACACCACTAAGACGTCAGCCATCTGTTAGTACAGAAAGACTTTTTTTTTAATTATTACAGCAATGATGAATAGTGAAATACTATGACACTTTCTCCTCAGAACACCATCACACACAGTAATAATAGAGTCTCTGGTATCACCTCAGCTGTCACCAAGGCAATATGTGTGTCACGGGGATACCTGCCTGACACTATAACATGGAAACATCGACATAGTTGTTTTTTGTGTGTGTGTGTGTGCTTCAAAGGATTTGACGGAAAACGGCGAAAGTCCTGTTAAATATCACTTCAAGTCGGAGGAAAATATTAGCCGAAGATTTAGATAATCAACACTGAAACGAGTGGTAGAGCATGGTGTTCGGGTGAAAAAAAGAAAATACAACTACATCACCCGCCTCCCCTCTTTCAAACGAAGATAGCACAAGCCAATGTAAACAAGTGTCTTGAACGGAATGCATATAAACACACACACACGCAGACAAATACACACACACATACACGTACCCACAATGTCATTGAAAAAAAAGAAGAACAAAAAACAGGCACTTCGCGAAGACTAGGTTTTAAAAAAAATATGTTCAAGGGACCTTGGTTCGGCCTATTTCCGTGGCGGCGCGGGCCAAAAGCAGTGCCGCGTTGCGTTTCAATAGTTCTACTTACAAATGAGGGGGAAGGGGGAGAGGGGTGCTAGCAAGGTACGACTGGTAACAAATGGGGAAATATTGGAACAGTTGTGGTTTCACTGACCAGGTTAAAAAAAACAAACAACATATACAGGTATTTTCTACCTCGTCGAATGTAAGAGAAGCTCAAACGTGTAAATATATTTCAAATCTACATACATTTTAATATGCAACAGCGATTTCGCATTCGAAATAAATAAATGAAACCTGCCTTTTTAATTAGACCTAGTCTAGTAGCATATACATAAAATATTATATACATTTGTATTTCAAAGAAAATAAGTAACAAAAACAGTAGACGCCGTTCATAGAGATAAATATTGATTCTATTAAGTGGCCCTTACTGACATAGGCCCTACATAAAAAATGAGTATAGTATTTAGCATAAAACAGAAAAATTTAAGTGTAGGCCCTATTGCCTACCAGAATAAAAAAAATCTAATTGTTTTCCTTAAATGTATCTTGCAAATTATTCACAAATGGTTATTTGCTTTTAAATATCACTAAGAATTTCCTCATCTGATAATGCCATTAAACAAGTCAAGTATCCATATGATCAGCAGCCCGCAACTATCACCGTGAAATGTTGTATAAAAAGACACACACACATACAGTCTTTAATAAGGAATGAGTGGCCTTAAATAACTGGTCGATCAAAAATCAAACAACAAACATAATTTGTGCGGGACTTGTGACCATTCGGTATGTGCACGTGTACTAAAGCCCCCGAAATTGATTATATGTCCAAAAGAGTGTTTCAAATAAACGTAAATAGCGCATGATTCTTACAACCGATTGTCATACTAAGTGGCGCCTTTTGTATTTCAATAAACATTCAACACTTGAGCTATCATATGTAGCTGGAAGGATTAGTCACTGACCAACACCCAAATACTCATCATTGCATCCAACAAGTTTCGCACAAAGTGCATAAGCCTCATTATTAACCAGCACTAAGCTCATCAGATTTTAATATCAATGAAAAGGTATTAGCAAGCCGATATTAGGACACACAATAAAAGAACTAGTTCTACCCCAACAGCTAACGGTTCGTGATAATTTTTTAAAAAGTGATGTTGCGTGCATTAGCATTTTGCACCATCACATTAGTCTTTTTGTAGTCAGCCATGGGTGACTAATAAAACTTAGTCATTGGATACATAGTAAGAAGATCTGCGTTCCCCATGCCCCGTGTTAGTGACTATCGTCGCAGCGTCATTTGTGAAAAGAATTTCTCCTTATATCACAACTTAGGTGTAGCGTTTGTCTCAAGTGGGTCCGACAAGCCGAAATTTGCGATAGAGGGGAAAACTGGGAAAAGTTAGTGAGGGGAGGGGGGAATTGCAAGCAGCTCTATAACTATTTAGATTCCTAATTTTATTTTGAGACCTACATGTCGTGAGTTTTTTTACACGCTTTTTTAGGCTTTACTCTTTTAAAAAGTGCTGAAATCATAACAACTGCAATCCAGTACGCGGATCTTGGCTGTACATAAAAGATGTGGGCCCAACAAGATAAGGGACACTTGTGAACTGGATGCTAAAAGCCAGAGATTAAAATGTACATGTATGCGTTGATGGTGTGATGTCATGCTGATGACTAATACCCTGTCTACGTGAGTCATCGGCTTCTATATATAGATCTAAAATAAAACTTAAAATATATTCAAAGAACAATGGCAATAATAAGGATATGGCTGGAAATGTGATATTATAAAAAACAAGTTCTAATCACATAAAGTCTTAAAGAGCAGTAGGAAAATCATACAATGTTTTCTACAGGGATCAAATATACCGGGTACTATTTTGGAAGCGATAAGCAAAGTGAAGGGGCGGGGGATGAACGATTTCCCCAAAATGTGTGTAGTCCTTTGCATGCACGTATTTTTGTCGACGTTTACTATGGACAACTTCTATACTATAGTGTTTGTGTTTAATTAAACTCAAAAGTAAGCTTATCAAATATGACGTCTATCTTAATGAAACATGTACATGCATATATGTAGCCTACTCAAACGTACTTAAAAAAATAAACATCGTTATTGCTTCGATTAAATAAGTACTTCATTAGCAAACATATGGTCCACAGACGTCATGTTTTCAAAGTAACTTTAGATTAATAATTCAGTAAACGGCTTTAATCGGGGAAAGAAAAGGGCAACGTGAAAATGAAAGCTTTCTTTCTAGTTAGCTTATGGCTTAGATTATCTCATCCTTGCCCCACCTCACGTTGGTTCTCTTTACCAGCCAATGAGATGGCCGTGCCCGGACACATTCGTGATCAGCAGGAGTAGAGTTGTATAGGCGACCACTTCTTGATAGTCAACACTGGTTTATATTACTTAGGAGTATACAATCCAACCCAGCACCACTCGCTCTACATTCTACATAATACAGATGTAGTTTAGACGTAAAGTCACCTGAACTTCCTCTCAAGTATTCCCCCCAACGTTGCCCTGTTTTCATAAAGTGTTTTTTTTTTAAATATCAATCAAAGCCTCTCCGCCCCTCCGGTGTATATTGAAGCAGCAAAAACAACATCCTGGCCCACTGAATCAATACAAATCTTTGCGCAGCCAACAAAAACAACAACAACAAAAAGATGGTGACCTTTCCCTACGGGACATCAAACAAGAAGAAAATTGTATACATACAGGTAGGTATAAGACCACATAGGAAAAATGTTAACTTTCACCTTTTCATTAAGCTTTTAGTGGTTGCATGGCGCGTCCGCAGCTTGGTGAAATTTTGTGTTCTTTGTTTCGCAACCAGTGGGGCCTATGTCAGAGCTTGTGTCAATATCTGTTAAGAGTCCATTTCTAACACGCACTCAGCATCTTCGCACTTTCTTATGCACTCGCTCTCACCCGCGGGGTTTTGTACGGACGGGGTAGGGGAGAGAGAACTGGGCAAGAGGCTAAGACACTAATGTGATGCCCAAGAGATACTCTTTAATTTACAGCAACGACGCACACACACAAATTAAAGCCAGTGGATTTGCTTACGCCTCAAAAATTAATTTGCATGATTTGCCGAGTTACCGGTCTTTTTTTTTTAAAAATAAAAATACGTATGTTAGAGATTCTCATGTCATGTATCGACATATTTTAGTAAAGAGCGTTTTCTATTTTTAAAAATAAAAAAATGTGTACAAAAAAAGTATTTTGGACTACATTTATTTGCAGTTCTACAATTGAACCAATGTGCGGGGCCTGTCTCGACATGATCTTATTTATTTATAATCATCTCAAAATCTAAGGTGTTTATCTATAGCCCACTCCCCCCAACCTTATTCAAACACATTTTAATCCGCTTACCAACTCAATTAGGAATTGCGAAATGAATAGTAAACAAATCCCACCTGTCGTAATATTTTTTGTTGCGCGTAATATTATGTTGGATAATTAAAAGAGAGAGAGATAGAGAGAGATCGCTAACGCCAATCTAAATAATTTATTAACCCCGTTAGATAACGTTTCCCCAATTTCGTCCCGTTTATCTCCATGTAGAGTTTTTACAATTATTGGCAGGCTACCTGTGTGTCGAACATCACTTTTATTGTAGCTATATCTCAATTGTCTTTGTTCTTTGAACATAGTCCTTGTAAGTGCCCCAGTTTAACAAATTAAATCTACATGATAATAATTAAGAGCATTTATATAACACATCTGCTTTTGCATTTAGCATGCTCTTGGCGCACTTTCTCCACAATAATTCAGTTGAAAAATTTGGTGTGGAGAAGGAACACACACAAAAAATACTAGCTAAAATGTCTTAACGTTAACCTGTTATGTACGTAGATAGTCCAAAATAATCATGGTTCTTATCTGTGGCGTGCTGGTCTAAGATTCTGTCACCGAGCCTGCAATTAGCCTAGGCTATCAGTGCAGACTTAGTGGATAACTCAGCAGGTACACAGGGTGATGGGGAGGGGTGATTTAGGCAGGTTTTCTAGGTGGTATGTGGTCCCGAAGTGCAGATGATTCCTAGGTGATTCTAAGACAAATTTATATCCAGGTTTCGTTTTGGCTCGTTAATACGTAGGTTGAGTTAAACTGTTGACTAATTGACACTGTCACTGGACGTCACACAAACAGGTATTCTATCAATCGATAAGCAAGGCGTATTGTAACAACGAATATTTTATTCACGTGAAAGTCCGTATTCAATCATTGATGACATGAGCACATAATTCATACAATCCAAATACAAGTGATAAAGAGTGTACATTTAATCATAGGCTTAAACTATATGTAGCAGATAGTCCTAACAAGGACTCTACAACAGACTATAGCACCGCTTGGTGCAATTGGAGCTCGGGGCATCCAACCCTCGAGACTCCTTAAGCCAGACTGACCTAAAACTAACTTACATTTACATTACATGTTAAACAACAAGTTAGGTTGCAACTCCCCACGTGATTGTAATGAGGGGGGAGGGGCAAGGGTAAGATTGACCAGTAGATAGCGTATCCGATTGGTCAACATGTCTCTTCAATTCAACATTTGATTGATTGGCATGTGAAAATAAGTACCAAACGGTAGTGGGGAGGGGGTGCGGGGGGGGGGGGGGGGGAGAAGACGCGGCGGTAGGGAAACTTCGAAGGCCCTGTGTTGTTGGTCAGAGTTTTCTCTCTTGTCCGTCGGGGTCCTGCATCAAAGATTCCAAGTTCCCTATTCTCTGACCAGGGGAAGAACCGTCATTGAGATGTGAATTTCCTGTGATCTGGTCAAAGAGACTGTGGGGTGGGGGGGGGGATTAGCTTGGTTGCGTCAGGTATGACCCTGGCCTTGTTCCGAGGGCATGGGGCGGGGAGGGGGGGAGGAACACACACGTGCTACAACATTTATAATGTACATGAATGGGAACTAATATCAATGACTAATCGTATAACAATAAGTAATATACTGATAAGCATGCAGAACGTATACATATATGTAAATAAAATTCAATGCAAGCTAAATACTTTAATCTTAAATATTATAGGAGATAGAAAGGAAAGACACATTCTTACTCCAATCAGACATTCAATAGTGGCACATAGTGTCAGTGGTTTGTACGTACATATGAGATGATTATAGTATCTTATAAGAGCGGATTACATCTAAGACCTTTCTTAGTTGAGTGTGACGTTAATCTTCTCCCCAAAACGCCACACCTGCCCCGCCATGTTTTAAAGCTTTCATATAATGAAAGATTTGACCCATTAGAGGTAGGCCTACTGCACTTACTATTTACACTATGAGACTTCTGGACCATCGAAGCGAAGCGGGTGGTCGTCGCTATGGGGAAGAGGGGGGAGGTCGAGACAAGGCGGTAAGGGGTGACGGGCGAATTTTTACGTTTTTCTCTTGAGGGCGGAGGAGAAAGGCATGCTTTAGCGTTTCTTACAGTACTTTAAATCTATTCCGGCATAATGCTTAGTCTAGGTTCGTCCCCTTTATTTGCAAGTTATTGACACGGTTTATTCATTTTATCGTTTGTCTGTGACTGTCTTAGGTCCTTACTTTTCATATATTGATAGGCACTAGCTAAGAAATCTATTTATTTCATGCTTTCTATGTGCTATAAATGCGGGATTCACTTAATTGACCTCGGCAGTAGTTTCTACGGAATCTGGAGGAATTCCGTGACGGGATGCCAGAACTGGTTGATAGGGATCGAATTGTTGATCGAACTATCAGGTCCACCAGTTCACTCCCTGACTCGCGCTAAAGCGGACAGGTGAGGGGATCTGGGATCGCAACGTAAATATGAGGGGATCTATGACGGAGTCATAGAGGGTGGGGCGCGGGTTCCTTTGCTTAACGTAGGTACATGCATTACTGGTATAGTGATCGTTCTTCAGGGGGGGGGGGCGGCGGGCGTTGTGTGGGCGCGTGCAGCTGACCCCAACACAAGCCTAAACACTAGTGTTTCTGATCACGTGGATTCTGATTTCTCACGCGCGAGTGACTTCTAGTGGGGGGGGGGGGGCGGAGTAAGGCGGTAGTCAAGTCACCTCTGGCGCGATAGGCCAGGAAATTGTATCAATGTTGTCGTTCGTTTGCAATTATTGGGCCCTAGAGCTAAAACACGGACATAGCTTCACTTTAATTGTTACACTATTCGCTTCTCTTCTTTTCTCAAGCAACACATTTCTCCTTGTTTAACAGTGTTTAAGCAGCGACGGAAAGGGGGGCTGGCAGTGGGCGTACATTACTTTGGCTACAGTAAAGATTAAATCGTTCTACTTTCTCAATTCCCGTTTTATAAATGTGTAAAATCGGTAAAGAAGCAATTATTTAATTCGCTACCAATAATATCTCTGTACGTACATTTGACCACTACATATATGCCACTCACCGTTTTATCTAAACACATTCATTCTCTTTCACGCTAGACCGCGGATCTTGAGTCTTGACGTCAGAGTGGGTCTGGCACATCAGATGACAGCGGATGACATCGGCCGTGTAGCGCTTGAGAACAGTCAATTGGCCCGTAGGCAGTCTTTAAATCTAACACATTTATTATCCAACGCGTTGTGTAAGGAACACAGTTCATCAAAAGTTAATATATACACATGGTAATCCGATAACAGTTAATATACTCCAATCTAAAGGCAATAATGTCAGCTTCCAGGAAACGTACTGCACATGACAGTTTAATCCAGTGCGAAATTGGCTGTAAGTATCCAAGAATTATCGCTGAATGGGCGAACATTATATGCAATGTTGAAGATTTCAGGCTGGATTGAGGCCCGGTGGGCGCGAATATTTTCAGTGTTTCTCAGGGCGGGTACTGGTTCACAGTATTTGGCGGACATAGTTATGCGATCTGGCAAATAATTTCGTTACGCATGAGCTAATCCCAAGCAGAAATGTCGATATGCCTATTGACTATCGGCATTCGGCAAGCATATACAGTGTACAGAGTTGTACAGGAGCTAATCCGAGCAGGAAACGACTTTGTTATTGGTGGCGCTCTGGCCGACATCTAACATAATAGAGCAAGTTATCCAAACACGAGTGGCGATTTTGTTATTGTGGCGTGAAGCCGACAAATAAACGTAATACAGCAAATAATCCGAACAGGCAAGGCGATATATTTCAAGCGTATAGCGTTGGCAGAAACAAGAGTTGACGTATAATTCTACGATGATAGATGAGTGTTTGCAGTGGAGTCAAATAACACAGTTCGCTCACCTGATGAAACCTTAAGCCCCCAGTCTTTCATCACGTGAAGAATATCATAGCACAGAGTTCAATGTTGAGCGTGAGTACTTATCCATGTACGTCAAGCGAAACTAATTCCGGCACGAGCCCACAGGTGTGGCGTGCTGGTCTAAGATTCTGTCACCGAGCCTGCAATTAGCCTAGGCTATCAGTGCAGACTTAGTGGATAACTCAGCAGGTACACAGGGTGATGGGGAGGGGTGATTTAGGCAGGTTTTCTAGGTGGTATGTGGTCCCGAAGTGCAGATGATTCCTAGGTGATTCTAAGACAAATTTATATCCAGGTTTCGTTTTGGCTCGTTAATACGTAGGTTGAGTTAAACTGTTGACTAATTGACACTGTCACTGGACGTCACACAAACAGGTATTCTATCAATCGATAAGCAAGGCGTATTGTAACAACGAATATTTTATTCACGTGAAAGTCCGTATTCAATCATTGATGACATGAGCACATAATTCATACAATCCAAATACAAGTGATAAAGAGTGTACATTTAATCATAGGCTTAAACTATATGTAGCAGATAGTCCTAACAAGGACTCTACAACAGACTATAGCACCGCTTGGTGCAATTGGAGCTCGGGGCATCCAACCCTCGAGACTCCTTAAGCCAGACTGACCTAAAACTAACTTACATTTACATTACATGTTAAACAACAAGTTAGGTTGCAACTCCCCACGTGATTGTAATGAGGGGGGAGGGGCAAGGGTAAGATTGACCAGTAGATAGCGTATCCGATTGGTCAACATGTCTCTTCAATTCAACATTTGATTGATTGGCATGTGAAAATAAGTACCAAACGGTAGTGGGGAGGGGGTGCGGGGGGGGGGGGGGAGAAGACGCGGCGGTAGGGAAACTTCGAAGGCCCTGTGTTGTTGGTCAGAGTTTTCTCTCTTGTCCGTCGGGGTCCTGCATCAAAGATTCCAAGTTCCCTATTCTCTGACCAGGGGAAGAACCGTCATTGAGATGTGAATTTCCTGTGATCTGGTCAAAGAGACTGTGGGGTGGGGGGGGGGGATTAGCTTGGTTGCGTCAGGTATGACCCTGGCCTTGTTCCGAGGGCATGGGGCGGGGAGGGGGGGAGGAACACACACGTGCTACAACATTTATAATGTACATGAATGGGAACTAATATCAATGACTAATCGTATAACAATAAGTAATATACTGATAAGCATGCAGAACGTATACATATATGTAAATAAAATTCAATGCAAGCTAAATACTTTAATCTTAAATATTATAGGAGATAGAAAGGAAAGACACATTCTTACTCCAATCAGACATTCAATAGTGGCACATAGTGTCAGTGGTTTGTACGTACATATGAGATGATTATAGTATCTTATAAGAGCGGATTACATCTAAGACCTTTCTTAGTTGAGTGTGACGTTAATCTTCTCCCCAAAACGCCACATTATCTTATCTTATACATTACAGACGCTCCTTCTATAAAGAAGATTATTGTGTCCTACGTTCATCCGTGGTCCGAGTCTTTTTTACTCTAATATCATTCTTAAATTCCTAAACTATACACAAAATTCATAAACCAACGTACACAGGTATATTATGTGAAATATAGTCATGTTTGGTAGTGTATATAGGTAGTCCAAAAATATACGCATAAACCAAAATGTCTGTGGATGATTTTATTTATCCCTCTACTATTTTTAGAAAATAAAAAAAATGTTGTGATTTAAGTACACCTTATTTTAGTCACATTGTTATTTACTTAACATCTAAAATTAATGTTTTTTCACGCCGCATTATCCATAATTACAAAATCCACAAACTTTCCAAAAACTTGGTCAGTTTTCCCAAACTTCGGTCAGTATTTTAAAACTTTCCTAAACTTGAAAAATGAAGCCACTAACCACTAACATTCCCAAACTTAGGTCAACTTTCACAATTTTTTTTAACCCAAATTGTAAAATAAGTGTTATTTTTTTTCATGCAAAGCTAACCAGGTAGAATGATTGGATTTGGCTTAGATAATATAAAACAACAACAATGTAAGAAAACAACAACAGAGAAATTACGTAAACCATTTAGTCTAAAGTTACTTTACCCCTCCCCCTTCCCCCCCCCCACCCCATACTTTTCGTTATGTATAAAGTATCACGCTCACGAAATCGCTACAATCTCTATGGTTTAATATTACAATGCGGGTCCATTTGTAAATGTTCAGTACTGAATAATGCAAAGTGACCCAGTATTGCAAAAGATGTTGTGAAATGTGTTATTTCAGAAGTAACTATGCTTTCATATCCAAATTAGGTAAACACATTCAAACGTTCATATATATTTAAAATAAAAGACTTAATGATTAATTCCAAAGTTTTAAACAACTCTTTTCTGAAAAAAAATTATAGTCGTTTTAACAAATGCTACGGTTAGAGCAGCTCTATTACTATTTATGTTCCTAGTTTTATTTTGAGATCTACATTTCGTTAGTTGTTTTTTTTTTGACACGCTTTTTGAAGCCTAACAAGAACACGAAAGAGTATAAATATTTCTTTAGTACATTTGTACAAACAGTTAAGAAATTGTTCATTAATCTATTTCTATGGCAATATTTTAAATATTCTATTTATTTAAGTGTTGTGGTATTATTATTTATCTTTATAAAAAGAACAAGAGAAAAGAAAAAAAAAACAATTCTGCTAAATGAGATAAAGCCAAGTCTTGCTTTCATAGTCTCATGGGAACGCTCATGTCTGTGTCAATAGTTAAAGACTGAAACTGTGACTTACCTGTAGGATCTCTCACGACCGCCGTATTGCCAGTGGAGGTAGTCTCAGATATATATCAGTTTGACCGGTCAGAACGTTTTTTTTTTATTTGTTATTTGGTTTTGTTGTTGAAGTCAGAGAGAACGTACACTCCACAACACTCCCCAGCATTTGCGTGTCCCTCTCGTCTGAGACTCTTTTTTTCTTTCTCTTCTTAACTTACTCTCTTGGCAACAACAGCAGACGATGAGTGGCTGTTGTAACTTTCATTGAGGTGTAGAGCGGACCGGTCAGTACACACTTGCGCCGTGTCAACAGTGTCGCCATCGAGAGACTGCTGACCCATATCTTTTGGCCAAGGCGATTCGATCCCCCGCAGTCCAGATAAAACCTATTCAGAACCCGAAACTTTTTTTACTCAGGGGTCAAGGTCCTCTGAAATGGAAGACGTGTAACAATGTAACACAATTATTAATTGAAATAAGGGAACTTAATTCTTAAATAAAACAAGGACTGGTAGAAAAAATAAGGAGGCCGAACCCATGAAACAAATTATCATAAAATAGAGGTTTTTCTGCTCGATACTCTTATTACATTGGCTATTATTTTGTTGTTGTTTTAAAACAAATATTTGTTAGTCTTAAAAAAGTACAATGGTACAGATTGAAGGGTGAGTTTTATGTTTTCCTATCAGCCTTCTACTTCCACTCAACAACAAATGTATGCAAGCATAAAAAAAAATGCAAATATAGATTGGGTGGTTAGAGTTTATAAAATATTGGTTAAAATTGTTACAAGATTAGGCTATATTCTAAATGGATACGTTTAGTGAATAAAAATGACAGAAGGAAGTGGTCGGCAACTTACGGCACGCGTGACAGACTTGGCACGCAAAGCGATTTCCAACGGCACGCGGAAGACCTCCAAAATTGGCAATGCAAGTAAGTTATACAAGAAATTGAGTGCTACAGCAGAATGACTTATTTTGTTGGCACACTAAATAAATTAATAAAAGTCCTACTTTGTTTGACACACTATCATCAAAACGTTGCCGACCCCTGACATAAGGTATAAGGTCGATTTTTTTCTCAAATGATTTAGACTAGCAAGCTTTCGGAACATTGCATACAATCAAAACCATAAAAGAGCAATGATACATAAAAGCACCTGACCGAGATAAGTGGAGAGACTTTGTTGGTTCCCTTTACGCCAATGTCGTTACCAGCAGTAGAAAAGTAAGTAATGAAGTAATGTTCATAATTTTTTAAAGACATTAATGCACTCAATCATTCACTTTTTTTTTCGAAACAATAAATTACAAATCGGTAATATTACCTCAATAACAAGTCACCAGGTTCATTGTAATAGCATCTGCATAGCTAAGCTCAGCTTAAACCAAGACTATTACTAGTGACTTTATGGTTACCCCTAAACAAAAGAACTTTAAAACAACAACAACGGTAGTTATCAATAAAAATATTTTCCGAGCCGAGCATTGCTGCACGTTCCCTTCACACACAAACCCAGAGCTATTTGAGATTCAATAACGAGTATGAGGAAACAAAACTTGCAGGAAAATAAAAACAAGCCATCACATGGAGCCAGTCTCTCAGCGAGAGGATTCATCGCAATCTCTGATATTTATACAGGTTATCAGCATGGGGTGAACAGACTTGATTCTATAATAAAAAATACAAAAGTCTTGTCCTGTCTACACGCGATTTTTTAAAAAGGTAAACAAAAAGTATTAAGGAAACGCGTTCACCCTTTGTGATTTTAAATGTTTACAAAATAACAAATTATGCATATGTTGTTGACGTGGGCTTTTACAAAAAAAAAAATTAACCAATCAACTTAAATGGAGGAGCTCATTGGGCGTAAAAGAGGCCACCTAAGCAGTACCTAAGGCCTTGGGCGAGAGTCATATGAAAACTGATACTGGCTGAGAGCCATTAAGTGTAAGCTATATACCCTACCATAACGGTAACAAAAGAATTTTCTATAGTGGAAGTGGAACCCGGGGAATTGGCGCGATGGCCCTGGTCGCCACCCCCAAAGACCTCCACTCGACGTAGACTATCAAAGTGTTGAAATCGTTTGTGGAAATCAACATGTCATGGTGATGACATCTTCAAACATCCATGAAACAGCCACTCAGATAAACTCAGAAATATTCGACATGATCAAACAGATAATATCTATGCTCTTCAAGGAATAATCAGTCCAGGCACACTAACTAATAATGTGCAAGTCACATAATATGTGTGTATGTATTATGTATGTGAATCGTGTGAAAAAAACACGGATATAAATTGTCTTTGCACGTATGGCTCCAATAGAAAACATTTCTGGTCTCGTGGAGTGTAACTTGAGACTAGAGATACTTTCAAATGTACACAAGTATATGTATTATTATGTATACATATCTGCTCTATGTGTTGCATGATGTTATGCTGTGGTTGTTTTTATGATTTTTATAAGTATAATAACTTGTTTACTACAACTTCAGCCATTAAAAAAAATATAGCGCATCAGTATTCGAATTTTCGTAAACCCTAACTCACTTAAATTTAATATAAAGATCAAACTTAGTGCTTCTTGTGAGTAACACATTTTCACTCAATTTTGTTTTCGCTAAATAATAAATGGATACATTTTTTCAACATATTATTTTTACCCCCCCCCCCCTTTTTTTTATAGATTACCAATGGCCAAAGTAAATGTATTCTATCGCAGATTTCATTATAAATTACACAACAGTGGGTATCCCTTCATTAGTAGAAAAAAAGACTTGATTTAGAATGAATTGATAATTGAGGGCCGGGGATGTCTTTTATCAACATTAGCCTTCTCTTTGCAGTCATGAGTCTTAAACACAGCATTGTCAGTATGTAATCAATGACAGCGACAAGCAATGTAAATTGAGTCAAGCAAGATAAACAACACTAGATCTCATACTGCCAGGGTCTGCAAGACGGTAGCTAGAACGGGAGAAGCAGTTGTATGTCCAAATTCCAAATTAATAAAAGCCTGGCTCATTAGGCTTACAACAACAGTTTGAGTACCAGTGAAATAGGTATTTTTTTCCGCCACTAAGTCCCGATTAGAGAGCCGCTTTGTATATTATTACGTTGGGTTTCTAAATAGTCGAGTAATAAAATCATGTTATACCAGACGATGGATCATCTGTCTTTATTTCTCAAAGAAGCTGTGTTCTGATTTGGTGGAAGGTCTATATTTTTTTTATTGCCATAGACACTGGAAAGGGATGGGGGGGGGGGGGGGGATTTATCATGTTTGAACTAAGGGCCGCAAAATGAAATCCCGACTTTCGAAAATAACGGGATACTGGACTAAAACGTAGCTTTTAAAACACAGAGATTGGATTTATATTTTAAAAAAAAGAGATTTTCGAAGTTTTCGGTATTTCATTTTTAAAAAAAATATATATATATCCATATACATATATATATATATTAGTGTCAATGTCATCTGTTAAGCAAAAAATGACATCTGTGGCGGCTTTGATGACCATGTTTAACAAATTTGATACCATGAATCAGATAATTGTTGCACGTGAACTTGTTGCCTCCCTGGAGTGTCCGTTTAAAGAGCACAAGTTGTTGGTAGCTAGATCTACAACGTTGAAATAGCTTACTTGCATAACCCTAAGACGTACTTTGATGGTCTTCAATTCCGATTTTCGTCTCAAGTTAGATATTTGTGCTACGTAAAAAATCTGTACTAAAAATGTGATTTTTTTTCTAATGTTTTTATTCCATTGATAATTCTTACCTCTAATTCGAATCTGTGAGAAAACTACGAATATATAGAGTCCGGTATTCGTAAAAACTGAAATAAAACAGATTATATTGCTGCAGTTAAATGATAATCCAACTTCCACACAATTGATTCAAAACAAACAAATACCATGAAATTTAGAACTATACACTGCAATTATTCTCACACAGAAACAAGACTATAACTAGATCTAAGCGTAATACAACATCAAGTTAAAACACAAAACGAACACTCTGAAATTGCAACTAAAAGAAAACTATTCGTCTCCCTGGCACACGTTTGCATATCAATAATGAATTTGTTGACCTATCTGTGCTGATTATAAGGCTAAGCGAAATGTCAACGGCGATCTATCATCCCCTGTCTCGCACACACACATTTTTAATGATATTTTTTGCTTGCCAGCAATCGCGATTGTAAAGTTTTCCCCCAGCAAGATGAACAACAAACATCTCGAAAAGAGCAGGTGCGAAATGTTTTAAAGACACACCTAAATAAAATTAAAAAATACATTTTCATGTGCCATAATGTTGACGAAATTTTGAATAAACTCACCAGAGATGATAGAACCAAGAAGGAAAATAAAAAAAAATAAATACATGTTAAAAAAAAGAGGGTCATTTTGTAATTAGAAAGAAAAATGTCATTTAAAACAAAAAACATACACACAAACTAATAAACGCCTTGACATTCTAATATTTACCAGACCGATGAACCATGAGTACTAAATCGCGAAAATTAAAATTGTCCTGTTATATACCTAGTATTTTAAGAATGGAGTATACTAAATCGCAAAAAAAAAAAAAAACTGTTCTGGTATACAGTATTGTAAGAATGAAGTAAAATCATTTCTGGTTATGGTACTTGATTTACAGAACACCCGTTTCACTGCCCTATTGCGATGCCAGGGCAAGGCAAAACCACCTGACATATACGTTAATTGGGTTATCCTCCTAATTAATTTAATTAGAATGTGGAAACTCGGGTCAAAATGAGAGCCAAAGATGCGGATTTTGAACTCGAGATCACCCAGTTATCCTGCACTCGTCCGGTAAACAAGGGCATCCCTGAGATGTCAAGGAGTGCTGTGTGTGAGAGCACAGGTGGAAGGTGGATCTTTGATTTTGGTCTTCTAAACTTCTACTTCTAATCATGTAGTCCTAGAGCAAATGACAATCTTTGTACTGCTCAGTAGAAATAAGTTTATTGTCGCACTGAGCCATACTGGCGGACCAATCATATTGTACAAGCTTTTGATAGATTTTATTAAAACTGATTCTTCAATATTGATTTTTAAAATGAAAGTAACAAGATTCCTGATGTCCGAAAGAATTTTGTCAAAGCATTCAAACACAAACATTCTGGTAATACTGAAGCATGACATAATTACATTACAAATAATGGTTCTGGTTTACCAATTCCTGGTATTACAGTTCGGTGACTTCACTTTTACTGAGAGAGAGAGAGAAATGTTAACTTGTAGGTTTCCTTGATGTGAAGTACAATAGGTCGCGACAACGAACACACTCAAGTCTAGTGACTAATCGTTACATCGTCATCATCAACATTGTTCCAGGAAGCGGACAAATGAACAAGTAGGCCCCTAAGCAAGAAATAATGCATTACATTGCATAAGATTTCTAATGCCCTTTGCCTTTGAAGACAGCAACAACAACGTTACAGGCTCCAGGAACGAGAAAAGGACAAACGCCAAGTAACTACTACGCTCTTTTTAACAAATCAAGAACAAGGTCTAGTTATAGACAAAATCAGCAAAATATAGGCTAATTGCACTAAATATTCTTTCTCTTTAATAAAAAATAGTGGGATTAAATTACTTTCTAAAACAACCCACGAGAATCCCTGGTATTAACCGACAAAAAGACCAAGTCAGTCGATTATTGTCTCTAAAAATAAAGATGACGACACGCGCATGCTTTTCTTGTTTCCCCTCTCCCCCCCCCCCCTATGGCCTAGTTTTTTTTTAATGTGCACACTACAACGTAATGCCCCCATGATCAGATAACGCCGCACAGTCAATATAAGAACTAAAGAGCACATAGGACATGGTCTAAGCCTAATAAGTGTATACTCAATGTATAGGCCTACACTACTCCAGATGTGTTGCTTATTACTTAACTAAACGTTAAAGAAAGGCCCAAGTTTATAGTCTTATGCAATACAAGGTGCACTCATGCATGGTGAATCTATTCCAATATAAGTATAAGCTTTGGCCTACTGTACTTTTCTTTTTCTTAACTTTTTTTTTGTTACAACTTTAATTTATGGTAGTTTATTTCATTGAGCCTTGTGCAAAACGCTAATTGCTTTTTTGGGTTATTCACAAAATCATTTTGCCTAATTTCCTATGTCATTTTACTCCTGGCTAGCCATAAAGCTTCACAATTGTGTTTTGTTTTAACTTGTGAAATGCCTAGCAAAGAGCAGGGCTGTGGAGTCGGAGTCGGAGACAGAGGAATTTTGGGTACCTGAAGTCGGAATAACAAAAAAATGAGGAGTCGGAACATTTATCTACCATTTATCAGTCGGAGTCGAAGAGTCGGAGGAAATTTTGGTACCTGGAGTCGGAAGTACAAAAAAATGAGGAGTCGGAGTTGGAGTCGGAACATTTATCTACCGACTCCACAGCCCTGGCAAAGAGCATATGCACATACACAAATAGTAACATACAGAAAAGGAGAACTTTGACAAATGTGTTTTAAAAATATAAATTTTTTGTTTGTTAATGGGATCCTGATTTTAGCCATATTTAAAATCTTAAAAAGAATACCTGTAGCCTACTTTATATTATTATAACCTATATAAAGGCATATATAACGTAAACGTGCAAATATAAAAAGAACCCTTTGATTATACAACTAAATAAGATTATATATTTTATAGGTACATAATTGGGCCTTTTGTTGATGCATCAATTAGGGTTCAATATTTAATATATCTTTTCGGGTACAGGGTATATTTTTAATTCAGCAATGAAATTAATATTTTCTTTCCATTAGGGTTGTTAAATAAAATTCAGGTGAAATATTTACAAGTATTTTGTAGTGAGGAATTTTACATGCCATTCAAAGGAATAATGTATACTTATGTAGAAATGAACTCAGATAAACAGCCCTCTATTTACAAGTTTATATCAAGGAGAGACTGGTGAGAAAGACCTGGGAGGTGCAACGTACATAATTTAAATATACCGGTCTATAAATATATATATATATATATATATGTATTTTTTAATCAACACCGAATTCTAGGCTGCTTTTCTATCTTACAGGTTGTCAGAATGTGATAAGAGTCTGGTTTTTTATGTTCTGCAAAGCTTCTAAAACATTCTCCATAAACATTAACAGTGATGTGCTACCAAATTTTCTCCCTCTTTCCCATTATTTTTGTCCTTTTTATATGAGCAATGGTAACCACTAGCTTTAATCTTTCCCTCTTGAATTAACCCTTTCCGTACCGACCTACTTCTATCTATGCTGCCTTCAGTTCCGCTATATACGCGCCCGGGACTGTAAGGGTTAATACTTTGCAGTGAAACAAATAAGTCTTTACACCATTTTCCAACTTAGCCTTTGTCTATTTAGACCAATAAACTGTCTTGAAAATTATGTCCTTTAAACAAATTACCGTATATATTTGTTCATTTGCATTGAATTATTTATCCCAGTATACCATTTATTTTTTTAAATAGATGCCTAAACATGTTTTACAAGTAAAATGACTTTACCTAATATTTAACACACACACCTTTAGAGTGGTTCAAAAACTTTAAAATTAATTTATTATAATTATCATGATGTTGATAAAGTAATACATTTGAAACAAAATTAATAAGGTTTTTAAAAAAATATAATTTTTTTTAACAAATGAAGGCCACACAAAACCCATTCAAGGAATTCTATCATGTATCACTGTTTATGATCTTGGGTATTTATGCATATAATATTCTTTATGAAAACACTTAAGGAACGAAGGTTTAAAATGAAAGTAGCGATATTACAATTTGAACTAAAAATACAATCAATAATCTAATAAAATGCTTAGTTATATTAAGACTAAGACATAGAGTTATAAATATTTTTCTTATTCCATGTATGCAAAGACAAATTCATACATACTATTTGTCTTTCTGGGTGACATTGTGGCATGACATATATGTAGCCAGCACTACCTTATCTTTTATAGACGCTCCTTCTAAACAAATGATTATTGCATCCTACACTTTTCTGTGGTTTAAGTCTAGTCTTGCATTTTGGTTATTGTTTTAAATGATGCTAAGTTGCTGGATTTCCTGGTTTCTTCAGGAAAGCCTTTCAATGACAGGATGCCAGTCAGGAAGACAGAATACATATATTTATGCATTTGTTTTTGCATATGTAACTAGTCTGGTAAACCAGCAACTTAGACCTAATATCATTTTAAAAATCTTCTTCCATCATTTTTTATTACTTATATTATATTACAATGCAAGACAGCTTAAATCACGGATAAACAAAAGACACAATAATTATTTGTAAATGTATAAGATAATAAGTAAGTTAAGATAACTAAGGCTTTATTGCCCGAATTAGATTTGAAATAGCTACCCTCTATAATGATATTACTATCCAAATATATACAGAATATATTTTCAATCTCTTTTGGATGTATCTTATGTAGTAGAAAAGCTTCAACTACCTTTACTCTTTATTGAATAAGATCAAAGACTATAAATGAGATTTATTTAATAAAAAATATTAATATTATGGCTTTAATATTTCTGCTATTTGATGACTCAAATTATTTCTTTTTGGAATTCCTGATCCTCGTTTGCATTGTATTTTTCCGGTTTATTTAAGTGCTATGATTTAATTTCAGTAATGGAAAATTATGTATTATTATATTATAAGCAAAGACTATAATAAGATGTACCGCTTGCTCTATTAGTAATTAGTAGAGCTGAATAGTTAGTTTGCATATGTACTGCCTCCGATTAGCACTCAAGAAAGTCTTCCGGTGTAAATTAAAAAAAAATGCAAGCCCCTTTGATCGAGTATAATAAAAAATGCTGAAAATCCAAGAATTGTAAAATTGCTACCAGGCATTATAGTTTTTAATACACATTACTAGGTTTCAAGCATATAGCATCCATTAATATAGACAGTACTTTGCAATACAGTTTAAAATTCTTCTATTTTTTTTTACACCGGAAGACTTGAGTGCAAATTGTAGGCCGCACATGCGCAAACTAACGCATTATAGTCTTTGATTTATATAAGATTGATATTTGTTTCATAACAAAAAGCAGATTTCTTTTTTCCCTTTATAAAACAGAGCGATAAACAAGGTCACCACTATTTACAAGATCATGAACCGCCACGTGGAAATGTTCACTCAGTCAGGCCGAATCCAACAGGTGTCCCGCTCTACCCGAGGTTAAGCTGCATGTCCCACATGAACGCACCGACGTCTACAAATATTCTTTTTTTCCATCAGCCATATTAGGCTGTGGAAAACCCTGGACCTGGCCTCCATCACTGCCCCTACAGTTCTGGCTTTCAAATCGTCACTTAAGTGCTGGTCTAAAAACCTAGTGACACTCTGTCATTTGTTTATAATTGTTGTTTGTGATGCTTTTTATTTTATGTGTATTTAAATTGTGGACTCTTTCCTCGGTTCTAACAGGGTCTCCACAGTATTATGAAGAAGAAGAAAACAGCAGTTCTTCCTAGCTTGTCTAAGCCTTGGACAATCCCAGGGCTGTATAGTCGTATTTAACGTCAAAGTCGTTAGTTGTGAAAGTCGAGATTTTAGAGAAAGTCGATGTCGAAGTCAGCATTTAAAAAACAAAATTACGACTTTACAAAAGGTCAAAGGGAAGTAACAAAATATAGCTTATATATTTAAAAAACAACTTCCTTTTTCTTATTAAATATTAAAGCATTTTAAATCGTGTTGTTTGTGTAATTTCGTTTGTTTGTTGTTGGTTTGTTTTGTTTCATTTTCCGGTAATTTGAATTTTTTCTTATTATTGAAGTGTGTCAACTCGCTTTCATTCTTCATGCGAACTTTAATATTTTTTGTAGTTGTGTAACATACTTATAGTTTTTTTTATAGTGCAAAAGAGTGTTACCCAGCATAGCATTACATCACATATTCACAGGAAAGGAGACAAAGAAATATAACTATATTTATGTTTATTACAACAATCTTATTTAAACTTAATTAGATAAAATTAAAGTAGCTTAGGCCTATGCTATGCTTAATTATTATAACCTCGTTACATTCATTAGAATTTACGATAAGGCGATAATATATTTTTACTATATGATACTAATGATAGTATATGCCGATAATATGCCTAAACTCATTAAACTGGCCTAAACAGTGTAAACAGTAAACAGTAACTTAACTTTAACCCATAAACACTCAGTGACACAGTATTCAGTATAGATTTAAATATTAGTATTACTAAGACAAATTATTTAATAGTATCAGTATTACGTTAGGTAAGGTCGGATTGTCGATTTTAATTTTAGTACTCTTAGTCTTAGTCTTAGTAGTACTTAGTAGGCCTATTATAATTTTAGAAAATTTAATTTTGCCATTTCCATTAAAATTTATGATTTGAGCCCTCCTACGCTGCACACATAATAATAATATGACACATATAATTATATAATTTAGCCAGCCTACCTGATCATAAGCACTTTACTGATACGTGAATACAATTTTAATAGTAAAACTATTTAATCCATCATTTGTGTTGTACTTTTCCCTTTCTTTTTCAAGTTCAGCTTAATGTTTAGCAGACGATAGGAAATAGAATTAGTTAGCTTTCGTTAACGGAAGTAACAATTTTAGATAATAGGTTCGGTGACTCTAACAAATTTTGACTTAAAAATGCAAAGAGTTATACTTCTTGTATGCCAACTATTATACTATTTATATAGTCTAGAGCAGTCTAGGCCTATAACTATAATATGCAACTATAATATTAAAAATTATTAAGGAAAAAAAATACAATTATTTACCACCAATCCAAGTATTTAAAACAGTCTACCTTTACTTTGCGACGAAGAATTTTATTTTTTCTATCTTTTACAGGCTATTACAGACGTTCCTTCTATAAAGAAGATTAATATTATTACGTCCTACGCTCATCCGTGGTCTGAGTCTAGTCTTGCATTTAATTAATGTTTTCAATGATGTTATGTGTTACTGGTTTTCCTGGTTTGTTCAGGCAACCCTTTCCAAGAGCAGTCTACTTATTATGTTAGCATTTGTTCTTGTAGGCCCCATAAGGTAGGCCTATAGGCTAGCCTGGGGAACGTTTTTTTGTACTCATGCTTATCTGAACATTGCAACAGCCTATTTATTGTGTTGTATTTCTAATGAACCTTGCAGCTCTTTTCTGAATTTGTTCTAATTTTATTTACCTATTTTGATAGGCCTATAAATCTAGATTTCTAGATCTTTTTTTTTTCTTTGTTGATGTTGTGGGTTTTGAGTTTTGAAGTCCGAGAAGGGATAGATGGTGCAGGATATGTTAATCCATAGCCTGTGATAAACGGTTTCTAACAAGACTAACAATGGAAGTCTGATTTATGCAATTTATGCCCGAAACGTGCACTTTTTTTTTTGTAAGCCGTTCATTGCATCGATAGTTTTTATTTTCCTACATCTTTTTTTGAAGATAAGGCCTAAGGCTACCAATAGAGCGTTCTCAGTAGGCGGAGCTTAAGTTTTTTGTGTACATTTAGTGACGTATTTGTGTAAATATAGAACCCACTTGAGGTACAAACATAACGTGGTGAAAGTAAATTACTTCTTTATCATGCAAAATTCACATCTGAATATTGGCTATCCTACTCAAAAATAAGGAGGTAAATAGTAGTACTGTAGATTAATTGATTAATGTGATTAGGCTAGGGCCGGCTAGACCTATTTACACTTTCAATTTCACTTTATAGGCCTACACTTTTAATGTCAAGTGATATTGTTGGTGAATAGGCTATCTAGTCAAGTCACTATTAGGCTCACATCGTCTATGATCTATGTCTATGATAATAATAAAATAGCCTATTTTATTTAACATACATAATACAGCTTAAATATTAATAAGACTTAAAACACAACAATCATTTAAAAAAAGCTCGAGCCTATAAGGAACTTTATTAATACAGCGGCCATATTTAATTGTACACCATTACTCAAAGTAAACACAAATCACGTGCTTTTTGTCACGGGATTGCAAACGCCCTATTGGGAAAACTGCACAGGATTTGACTACGTCACTCGCACACAATTCGTCATCATTTTTTGAGAAGAGATAAATCATACAATTTGCGTACAAAATTTTCTAAACAAATTTTTTTTAAAACTCAAAATGGTGTCCTGCATCTGCGGAAACAAGAAATCGGCGCCAGAAGCAAAGTCCCACTATGAAGGATTCTTAGGCCCTGTACCAGCAGATGGCGCAGGAGATGAGATGGGCATTAAACCACAACATTTATCAAAAGTGTTCATATCAAGACTTATAGATCCCGAGGCAGTTCGTCAACTGAAATTGTATTTCGATGTTACTATCTGGGACGAGGAAGATGTGGTAGGCAACGTGTTTGTTGTTTGGTTCAACCAGTGGCGTATTTAGGCATGTTCCACGTGTTCCAATAGAACAGGGGCCCCAACACAAAAGGGGCCCCCACACATCACAAAAAGAAATGTTTTAGTGACATACCCACTCTGTCGTTAAGAATGTAAAATAAAATTTATTTATTCCCCTACAATTTTGAGCGCTCTAATCCAACCAAGTTAAGTGCAACATAAAATGTATGATTTTACAGAATGTCACATGAATTAATGACCCTTTTATGAGGTGTGTGGAAGGCAGGGGTGAGACCACGAGGGGCCCCCACATAAATTTGGGATCAGGGTTCCAATGGAACATGTGAAATCATGTGGGTTGTGGAAGATGCCTAAATACGCCACTGATCATATCATTGCAGACAATGACCGTGAGACTGTCAAATCATATATAAACTTGGATCTAATGTTGAGCACCGATAGTAGCAAGTACAAAACAACAAATTAACCCTTCCCGTACCGACCTACTTCTATCTATGCTGCCTTCAGTTCCGCTATATACGCGCCCGGGACTGTAAGGGTTAAACAATATATATAGGCCTATGGTTTATGCATAGTTCCAAAAAGATGCCGTCTTATCTAAAAAAAACAACTAACCGAACCATAATTATGTTCTGCAAAGGTCATTCCGTTCTGTTGAATCTTCGCTTCTGGAGATGCCCCGTTTCTCGTTGACGACCGTTGGCCTAAGAACCTTTTCTACGTCTGGCTCAAAAGCTCCCCATCCAGCTGAGATAGACAAGTTGTATCAAGACTTTTATAAAGAACTTTAAAAACTCATTATTTTACAGATTTTGACCCCACTGTTTTACTTTTTTGTATATTAAATCGGTAAATATTGCTTTCTTTTGTTCTGTCTTACTCTTAGGCTAGATTTTGTTTCGTAAAGTCTTGAGATTATCAATTAGCTCAATATCCTTTATGTAATAAAAAAGAATTAAATATTCATTAGCCTAACTAGAGAATTGTATCCGTGCTCTATGCATGTTTTTTTTAGCTCAATGTTAAGAGCACTTACATTATGTCTGTCTGCATCGCTAGATAAATACCATTATTATTATTATTATCTTCTTATAGCCTACAGTTCCAAGCTCTAGTTTATTACGAAGTACAATCAATTCAATGTGTTTATATTGTTGTTTGATTGCGTGTATCTGATTCAGATTCCAAGATCGATGTTGATACAACAGGTTGAAGGATGCACAGTCATTTTCAGCACTCTCTCTGACATAATCGACATGGAAGTTCTAGAAGCAGCAGGTTGATACTTGAGAAAAGTAAACTTAAGAAGTACATGCATTTGTAGGCATTCGTCATTATAGCCTAAAATTACTAGCCAATCAAGCATTTAAAGTACATTTATATCTTTTCAAAGTGATTTATTTAAACGGGAAAAAAAATCTATTATTGGTAAAATAGACAGACCTGGATACCCCCGTGCAATTCACCATGTCTATAGGCCTTATTGTTGAGCCCCACCATTGACCGAAATTGAGTACAAAGAAGAAGAAGCTGGCAAAATTATAGTATAAAGTTAATTTTACACGTAAAAACAGGCTGTGACGTTTAAATTATACCGGTACTCACACCGGGCAGTGTCACTAATACCATGATCTGATGAATCTCGGAAAGATATTTTGTACGAAAATAAAAGCGGCTCGGCGTTATAGCCTACTATTTCCCCTGCATGCCAGTACCATATCCACAGAAACGGGGGAACACTGCTTCAATAGCCAAACCAACCCATTTGTATGTTAAATAAACATTACTGTCTACTTTCTATCGAAAATGAAAAGATGTTAGGATGATCTCCCTGTAGACAGTTTTGTCTCCCTTGTTTCGTCCACTAGCGGTTCATTGAAAAGAGTTGATCTCTAGTCTATACGCAGTGGCGTATTTAGGTATGTTCCATTGGAACAGGGGCCCCCACACAAAAGGGGCCCTTACACATCACGAAAAGAATTTTTTTTGTGACATCCCCATTTTTTCGATGAAAATGTAAAATAAAATTCATTTATTCCCCTGCAATTTTAAGCACTCCAGTCCAACCGAGCCAAGCGCAACATACAATTTATGATTTTACAGAACATAACATTAATTAACGGCACAATCTGAAGTATGTGGAAGGCAGAAAGAGGCCACGAGGGGCCCCCACATAAATTTAGAACAGGGCCCCCACATAAATTTGGAACAGGGCCCCCACAATCCTAAATACGGCTCTGTCTCCACGTAAAACAGTTTTGAGGCTGTCTCCTTTCTTCATTTTCTTCTGTGCTTCAGGTCCGAGCTTGAACCTTGTGTGCAACATGGCCCCGGACTTCAGCAACGTGGACGTTAAGGCGTGTGAGCGTAGGTCCGTCGCCCTGTACTGCGGCGAGGACGCCAGCACGCAGGCCAATGCCGAAATGGCCTGTGCACTCTTGCTGATGACCTCGAGGAGGCTCTGGGAAGGTTACTGGTCTTTGTGTGTGCGTTTATTTTGTGCGCGCGTTTGTTTGTGTAGATGAGTATATGCTTACATAATATAGTATATGTGTATCGGTCTATTTTTAAGCGTGTGCATGGGAAATAGTACTGATGCTAGAAAATATATGAAAAACAATCGCTACTACTACAAGCTGCCAACTTCTGAAATTAATCGAACTCCACTGCATGTCCATGTATGACCTGCAACCGCTATTATCATATACCCGACTTTAAGTGAGAAATCTCATTCGAGGGCGGAAACTGCAGCGACTCCCCGACGGTTTCTCACCGGACTCAAGAAAAGTGAAGTGTGTTAAACCGGCGGTTGGTTTACTTACAATCAGGCCTGTAATTTAGTATTTGCACTACATGGCGACAGTACAAGCATGTCTATACAAGTTAAGTGATGCCACATCGCTTGAAGTCGAAGGGGAACTGTAAGTGTATCCACGTGTCCTAACATGCGACACGCCTCTTAAGGGCGCCTCGGACAGAAGTGCGGAACTAAGATGACCACTCCACCCTTGCACATTAACCTGGACGATAGAGACGTCAGGCTCGCCCGCTCTTTTTGTTGTTTTCTCCAAAGAAGATAGGTAAAAATGGGTTCAAGCCAAACTGAAAGAAAAATGTACATTGAAATGAACATGTCCAACAAACAAGACACTGCAAAAAACAATGACTAATATTCCAGAACTTGACAACTCACATCTTAACAGAAAAAATTTAAATCCAACACACCAACCAAATTGCAGACACTGTCCACACCCTCACGAAACAGGAGACCGCTGGACGCCCCACGCTAATAAAATCTCAGACATACATTATTCTCCCTCCCCTCCACCTAACCTACCAATACTAACACACCATATAGCAACACATAACAGCTGAAAAAGACACACGTGGTAATTGTACGGTAATATTTTTTCTTGCCTGGTATTGACTGCAAGAGATCCAACAGTTCTGCAATCTGTTTAGAAGGGTACCGCTAAGTTGCTGTCCAAAAAAACACATATGTCCCCTTTATGGCTGCATGCTAAATGGATATTTTTGTTTTTAATTAGTAAATGGCAAAATGTAAATTAAAAAAAAAAAGTTTTGTTTACTTTGTGGGCTGTTTGAAAATGTTTATCAATAGTAAAAGTAAGATGCTGTTTTTTTTTTCAATCTTTAAAAATGTTTTGAATAAGAATGTAGTTCTAGATAATAAAAAGATTATGGTACTTTTATCAAATGCTGTAGATTATAATTTAATTGGATCTTGTTAGACTTGTCATTGATTTCATTGTGGTCTTTTTGTCCATCATTTTATTCAGGCTACGAAGCAGCAAGCGAAGGCAAATGGGACTTGCCTCTGTACGGCACTGGACTAGCCAATGGGGTGCTTGGTATATTAGGCTTAGGCCCAGTGGGAAATGAGATTGTCTCGCGCATGCAGCCGTTTCAATTGTCCAGGATAATCTACTAGTGAGTTACAATATGCTTGCTAGTTTAAAAAACAATATTTATAAATGCGTTTGCTTTCAGGTGATTCAAAAGTTCTAAATGTGTTCACAGTGACCAAGGTCCTGATGTCTCCCAGGACAAGAATGCGGATAGCGTCAGCATTGACGAGGTCTTTTCGCTGTCTGATTTCATAGTGTGCACGCTGTTTCTAACTTCAGAAACGAGAGGAATGATCAACAAAGAGGCACGTAATTCAGTATGCATGGACGCCCGTGGACATTTTGCTAATAGTAGGGCTAGAAACATGTCATGGGAACTTCCAAGCTTTAAATCTAGTCATTTACTGTAGGCCTACACATTATCACTGGGCATAGTCAATAATTCTTGCTGCAGTTTTGGGAAGATAATTCTAAGATATTCTAACAAAATATAAACAACCGTTGCATACTGGACCCAGGCCATATAGCCTACAGTTATGTCAATTTTTCGCCTTCGTTTTAGTTGGAGGACTTAAACAATAAATCCAATAGGCTACTGTGCAGTGGCCTTGAGGTGCACCAGTTTACCATAAAGTTTGTCGTTTAGGAAGATTTCTAGGAGCTAGATATATGATTGACATGATAGAGTGGTACATTGGGCAGGTCTGAAGAACTTGCTCTGCATTTTCTGGTGCTGTTGCCCAAGGGTAGGCGACATTTCACTTGTTCCAATATGTAATTTCCGGAACATGTAGGCCTATTGCTTTAGCCAGTTATGATCTGTCCTTTGAAGAAATATGTTGGGATATGTCTTATGTTATTCATTGCAGACGCTCCTTGTATAATTATAAAGAAGATAATTGCACCTATGTTTATCCATGTCTCTTCTTGCATTCTGAAAAGTTTTGTTTTTTTAAATGATGTTTAGTTGTTGAGATATTTTGTTTGGTTCAGTTCGCCCATTCCAACCTCGGTTGCTTCTCGGGAAGAAAAGGAACTGTTTTGGTTGTTTGTTCAGTGGGTTTGTCTAGCGAGTAAATCTGCTTCTAGCTCTATAGCTTGTCTTTCTGCTCTAATATTAGCTTGCAACAACGATCTGTCCATGACATAATCCATTAGGCCGCTATTTATGAATAAGCTGTCAACTTCATTTCTTATTACTTCTTTCGGTGAGCCATCTGTGCAGACTTTAATCCATGATGTTCTCCAATAAAGTTGTTCACTGCTTCTTTTAGTAGTTCAGTTGCTTAGCCTGATTTTTTTCCCTAAGTAGTTTTTCATCTAATTTATGAGGTGGGCTTGGGAGGGGCGTTGCTGGAAAGTTGTGTAGCATGGAGAACGATATTTTCTGTAAGCTATGTATTTTAGATATTCTTATTTAGATAAACTTTGTAGTATTGTGGTTGAGTGGATTTTTTGTAGCTTTGGCTTTAGAAGGTGATTTTCCAAGGCTATTAGTTTGGTGATTAGTGTAATAGTGTCAATGAAACACAGCTCTCGACAGTGGTAGCCCTTAACCTAGCAGCATTGTAACAATTATTTAAACTAGTTAGTTAGCCTGCCTTTCTTTTTTAAAACTAATTTCCTCTAACTTCTGTTATTGTATTATTAAAATGTATTATCTTTTATCTCACCCCCTTTCTTATTCTCAGACGCTGAGACTACGTATTTTTTTCTTTTTGAAAATGTTAACATGTTTTTTTAGAAACTCAAACTCTGCAAGCCTGGGTGCATTTTCATCAACATCTCCAGGGGCGCCTTGGTGAACCACGCCGATCTAGAGGCAGCACTGGAGAATAATCAACTGGCGGGCGCAACCCTGGACGTGACTGATCCTGAGCCCCTCCCCGCCGATCACCCTCTCCTCAAGTTGCCGAACTGTATTATCACACCCCACATGGGGACAGCGACATGCGAGACCAGATTCAAGATGGCCATGAGCTTGGTGAATGTTGCAATAAATACATGTCGATGAAACTAGATTAAAGACTACATTTAACAACCTTAAAAAAAAAGTTTTTCATTCAAATCTTTAAGTACATTGTCATATTTTGTTTTTATTTTTAGTCCATCAAAACTTTTGAAAATTACTTCTTTATTATTTCCCCTTGAAAACGGGATTTTGGGGAGTTGAGAGGAGGAGGGGGCAAAAATATGAAAGAATGTGTGGTCTATGTGCTGAGTTTCAGCTTGAGAGGATGGTGGGAAGTGGGTCAATCAGCCCCAATACCTTTTAAATATAGTTGTTTTAATTATAATACAACTGACAACAACACAAAAAAAAAATCCAAATTAATTTCTTTAAAATTCAGTTTTATTGTAAAATGACTATAGAATAGAAGAACAAAAATATGTTTGTACAGTATCTGAAATAAAATATAAAGGAAAAGAAAATAATTTTCTAAGCCACTGACCATGCAGTGTTATAAAAAAATGAAGATGCAAGTGCAAGCAATAAGCCATGGTTATAACAAATAGTTGACACATTGACATTCAGTTCCTGTATTGCCTTGAGCAATCCTTTACTTACTGGGTCAACATATAAGTTCAATGAACAAATAAAAACATTCTTCTAAGCTTACCAAAAAAACTAAAGATGTACTTTTAAAAACAAAATAGCATGAATGCATAGAATGGATAAAATGTGGAGTCTGAGATAATATGATATGATTAAATTATAATATGATAAAAAAAAATTAAAACTCTCCATAAAACTTTTTACTGTTTCCAATTAACCACATTTTGGCAACTAAAATTCTCGTTTTTGAGAAAATAATTTTATTTTCTTCTTTTTTTTTGTTCACCCTTGGCAAAAAAATAAATAAAAGTTTTAAAAATGTATATTTTCACAAGCACAACATCAAAGTTAAAGCTGACTATGTGCTTAAAATTAAAACAAGTTTTCTTTGGCCACTTAGATACCCCAAAAACAAAGGAAAAGAAAAGGTCAAACTTCACAGCCAATATTAAATTTTGTGACATATGGCGAAACCCACAATATACATTTTTTTAACTAGCTGAATTAGGCTTGTAATTGACTATTTGAATGACAAGGACAAATATATAAATCATATATATCTACATTTTCTGAGTACATTTAACTGTTTTAAAAATTCATCTCTAAATATTTTGTTTACTAGAACATCAAAATGGACATTAATAAATGCAATAACATAGCTAGCAAAACAAGAAATACAGATTAAAAAAAGGGATCACATCAAGGATTGTTTTTACAAGAAAACAGTTGTAAAACATCAAAGTCAATTTTTTGTATAGGTCAGTATGCTTTACTTTTTAAAATATTTAAACTCTAAACAGAACAGCTAAAATATTTTTGGATGTGTTCATGGCCATGTCAAATCTCGCTTTGTGAGAATTTGTGGCCAAATGTGGAGTTATGACACAGTTTGACATGTGGATTAACGGGTGGTCATGGGGTAAGGGCTCAGGGTCCGTAACATCAAGGGCAGCAGCAGCAATCTTGCCAGTTTTTAAAGCCTCGACCAAATCATCTGTGTCTACAACCGGGCCTCGGGATGTATTTATTAAAATAGCAGTGGGCTTCATTTTGTCAAAGACACTTTTATTGATTAATTTACGAGTGAGCCCAGTAAGGGCACAAGAGATAACAAGAAAATCAGATTCTCTGAACAGAGTGTCCTGATCTACAAACTCTGCATACAGATCATCTCCATACGAGGCTCTCACCATGTCATTATAAAGGATCCTCTTCACACCAAATGGTTTCAAACGACGTGCAACACCAAAGCCAACACGCCCAAATCCGAGAATTCCAAGCGTCCTGTTGACTATCTCAGTACCGCAAATCCACATTGGCTTCCAGGGTCCCCACTCACCATTTTCCACAGCTGTCATACCTGAGAAGACAGTTATATGCAGTTAAATTTAAATCATTTATGGCAAAATGATCAATAAGTTGCTGGGGCTGATCCGAGAGATACAAGTATTTTTTGGGTGGGCGTGGCTCTGGGCGTAAATTAGTTTTTTCTTAGATGAATAAAGTCTTATTTCTGAATCATATTGACTGTGCTATATTCATGATTTCAACTTGAAAATGATATAACTAATTTGTCAAATATACTGTAGTTTAAAAGGGAAGGGATTTCTTATATTTTAAAAAGTTTCCCAAAAAGTTTTATCATTTGAAAGAGCCAAATCTCAAGATCTCTCTAGACAAGTCTAATTATATTTCTAAACCGATCCTAAAATGTTCAAGGTAAAAGTTTTGCTTAAACTGTCGTGAGGGATTATTATAAACTTGACCAATGAAACTCTATATCTATATTTCATATGTACTTGGATTAGAAACCACAATATTGACTGTGCAAATACTAAGGCTGTCTTCAACACAGAAGAGCCCTTTCTATTTATTTACTGATTAATGAATTTCGGAAATATAATCATCAGTTTTAAAAGCGATTCTTGGTTTTGTTAGTAGTTATATATTCCATGTAGCCCACCATTTTTTTGTTCTGAAGGACTGATTTTTATGTCATGTTGGATTAGCAATAATCAAGTCATTTTAACAGCTCTGACCAGGGGTCTCCAAACTACGACCCGCAGGCCACATCCTCTCATCCGGCCAGCGAAGACCTTTTTAGCTGAGAAAAAAATTACGGCAAATTATCCTGCTAAGATCAGGCTTTCGCTTTCAGCATAGTGTAACAACGCCATTTTGGCTTTACTGGCCTATGAGGTCACCATTAGTGGGAAGGGGGAATAAATATAGTCACATCTCCGGTTAAAATCGTCAATGAAAACTCAATTCAGAATTACTTTGCCTAATTTAATTACAGACACCCAACTCTATGCTTTAAAGTAAATAAATTTTTTAAACAAGAAAAAAAAAATCACGTTCTAAAAAGTTTTGCATGTAAAAGCTGGCAATGTCTTTACACTCTTAAATGCTATAGCTCAGATCCTGTGATGACATACACATACTGCCCACCATCCAGGGATTGAAAAGCCAAACAAAAAATTTTTGTTTTGAAAAGATTAACTGTGCTCTAGTAAGTTATCTAAATATTCATTATTTACATATTAAGTATGATTATGATGTGATATTAAGTATAAGTACTTCATTTGGCTTAATATCCATCATGCCACTTAAATGAAATAAAAAAAAAAAAATATAATTTTGAATTATGCAAATAATAATAATAAAACATTTTAATTTAGTGATAACAATGAGTAATAAATTATTCAGTATTAGAAAAAGAGTTTTTTTTAAATGTTACTTGGTCAAAGCTTCTATTATAAAAATCATTGCGCAAGATACCAGCCAAAGAAAATAAAGAAACTGTATGTTTTCTTCAATGCTTAAAAGTTGATTTGATATTATGTGTAATGTGGATTAAATATGATAATATCAAATTTGCCATCTGTTAACCATGAGTGGTTCCCTTAATTAGAAAAGGATTAATGCTAGGGCATTAAAAGATTACCATAATCATTTATTGCTTTTACCAACAGGATTTGCAATTGAAACTAGGAGTTCTGATGCTGAACTATTAGCACAGCTCTTAACAACGTGAAAGTATTTTTAAGCAGGTTAAGTAAAATAACCCTTACCCTCTATCCAAGGATTTCAGAGCCACACACAATATACTATAGCTATAGAAGTCCTACAAAATCATTTTACTGCTCTTTTTACATTTGGCCCATCCAGGTGTGGGACTGATAACAAAAAGCTGTACA
Source organism: Anisus vortex (assembly GCA_949126835.1). Lineage (NCBI taxonomy): Eukaryota > Metazoa > Mollusca > Gastropoda > Planorbidae > Anisus > Anisus vortex. Next base: position 12,636,543 of record OX421507.1, on the reverse strand, counting down.
ACCATTCAAAAGCACAGTTGTTTCTTTATAAGGAGTACAATTATATAAAGCTTGCTTTATTAGCTCATAATCAATAATCTGGCTAATTTATGATACCAGGCTTATTGTATTAAGTTACAAAAATAGATTTTGAAACACAGCGAATTGCATCAGTTTACTTAATAAAAAAATAATAATTTTCTTCTTCTTACCAAAACATTTATCAAAGAAAGGCAGGCAATTGTATTTAATGGTAAAAAATTGTGAAAAAAAAAAGAGACGATTGCTTCTTCAATCTTGAAAACAAAAGTATCCAGTCAGACCAATTTAAGCCATAGGGCCGGTGAAGCAGCGTTCACCAGTTTCAATCGGTACATTTAGTTCAATCAGCGTTCACCAGTTTCAATCGGTACATTTAGTTCAATCAGCGTTCACCAGTTTCAATGGGTACATTTAGTTCAATCAGCGTTCACCAGTTTCAATCGGTACATTTAGTTCAATCAGCGTTCACCAGTTTCAATCGGTACATTTAGTTCAATCAGCGTTCACCAGTTTCAATCGGTACATTTAGTTCAATCAGCGTTCACCAGTTTCAATCGGTACATTTAGTTCAATCAGCGTTCACCAGTTTCAATCGGTACATTTAGTTCAATCAGCGTTCACCAGTTTCAATGGGTACATTTAGTTCAATCAGCGTTCACCAGTTTCAATCGGTACATTTAGTTCAATCAGCGTTCACCAGTTTCAATCGGTACATTTAGTTCAATCAGCGTTCACCAGTTTCAATCGGTACATTTAGTTCAATCACAAGGGCTCACCTTCTAAGCATCGCCTTGCAGCCATAAGGAGTAAAGTGACTGTAAACTCGGCAGCGCTATCTGAGGCAACATCCGGTGTGCTAGCAACATAGATGTCCCGTTTCTTGCATTCCTGCGTGGATATGTGGTGTGTTCCTACCGACATGGTGGCAACAGTTTTTAACTGGGGACCTGAAGTACACGATACAAGAAAGAATATTACTAATGCATTAGAAAAAAACAAGATCAAGATCATGCTTCAGCAAGTTCTGTTTTTTTTTTTAAATGAGTCTTTCATCAATGAATATTTTTTCAGAATTGTGTTATTCTTTGTAAATTAAAAAATAACAACTCACTTTTCATTTTTACAAAATAACTTTTTGGATATGTTGGCAATACTAATAAATTAAAAAGTAAAATATCAGGCAGGCAGTTACAATATTCAAAGGAAAATACGTCATTAAAAATAGCAAACTATAAAAGAATTATAATGCTAATAATAGCAGCAATTTATTTGTAGAGAATCCTTACATTGACAAAAAAAAGTAAACTTTTACATTTGGGCCTAAAAAGGACTTCGTTAAAAGAAAAATTAAAAGCTTAAGCCTGTTGGCTACCATCACACCTTAAGATGGCATTAACAGACATGCCTACCCCTAAGGACTAAAAAGAGGAACAATCTTGATGAAAAAGAGGATTTTTCAACAAAATAGCGGAACACAATCTAACAATCTTTTATAACAAAAAAACAAAACAAAAAAAAAAAACATTAGCTATTTAAAATGTAGGTAATAGTAAGGTAGGCCTACGTTTTACAGACAATTCGCAATGGCAATGGATCTAGATCTAGTAGGCCTACAAAGAACATTAAATTCACATTTTTTTTCTTTGCTGAATAAACTCCTCTGAATATTCCTTCCAATAACACTGAATTAGTTTTTTTACAGTTTGAACAAGTCATATTTAAACTTTCTGAGGCAGATATATTCACAATCTTAGCAAGACAGTAAAGGAAAAGTAGATTAAGGCTGTGGCTATTTGCACACGTGTGCAAATAGAATACAGTAGTCTATTTGCACACTGAATGCACATTGTGATGTTTTTATGAAAATATCATATATTTTGATTTGCCACGCCAAATATGTGTCACTATAGTCTAGTATAGTAATTACACATACCAAAATATTGTTGGGAGGAGCACCGTATGTAAATTAGGCCTATTTACAATGACTAATGCAATATGGTTGACTATAAAATAATGAGCTAATTTGCACACTGAATGCACATTGTGATGTTTTTATGAAAATATCATATGTTTTGATTTGCCACGCCAAATATGTGTCACTATAGTCTAGTATAGTAATTACACACATACCAAAATATTGTTGGGAGAAGCACCGTATGACGTATGTAGATTGACTATAATGAGCTCATGTTTAGCCCTACATAGATTTTAAAAAAAAATATTTTTGGGATCAATCTAGTTGTTGTTATAGAGTTAACATATAGCTTGAAAATAGTTTTTATTAAATATGTTCCATTGAATCTATTTAATATCGTTAGCTGTTTTAATTAAACCAGAGTTACCCCCCCCCCCCTTGCCACACACACACAAATGTGCACCACTTCCCTTTGCAACCCCAATTGTTTTAAAGGCACCCTTGGAAATTGAACACAATATCCATCTTACTGTACCGCGAAAGGCTTTTATGCATATAAGTTTAAGAACCCACTAAAATTAGGTTTAATTTTACTTTCACAACTAAGCAGGCGCCATATGATATTTATGAAGCCAGGTACGGTACATAATGCTCAATACTACAACTAAGACTAAGACAATACAACACAACAACATTTAACATACAAAAAAAACAGCAAAATATCTTTAAAAAAAACTTTATTCATTCTAATTCTAGGAAACAGAACAATGATATATCAAAAACATAAAAAATATAAAAAGGGAAAAAAAAAAGTTATGCATGTATTACTGCTCACTGCTAGTTAATTAAGCACCAGCATCCCATTAAATGGGGTGAAAAATAAGTTATCATTCAACAGAATACATGTACAACTATTAATACTATTAAAGCAATTTCCACCAACTTTAACCAAGCCAAACAATGTTATAAAAGAGTACCAGTAAATTAAAATATACCAAAGCAAAGGAAGTGAATGAAAATATTCTTACTGTTGGACAACTGTCTAAAAAAGTTTGTTATCTAATTTGGCTAACCTTACAATTTTAAATTAGCATATCAGTATCAGTGATTATCAGAATCAGCTGTGTGTTTTATGTATGTTTGGGGTACACAAGTCGGTTTAAATATAGTATATTTTTGCCATAGCAACCATAAAAATGACAGACAAATGTTAAAAATAAGACATTACTCAGAAGCAAAGCAAGCAAGAAAAACACTGCATAAAATACTACAAGGACAATATCAAAGACAGTATTTATAAAAGCAAAGCAAGTAAAAAAAACACTGCATAAAATACTACAAGGACAATATCAAAGACATTATTTATAAAAGCATAGCAAGTAAAAAAAACACTGCATAAAATACTACAAGGATAATATCAAGTATATAATAAAACATCAAGTTGTGAAGGAAGTTGACAAACCCAGGAACACTAACACTATAAATCAAAACTAAAAAAAAAATATATACTCTACCAGCATGCAGAACAAAACCATTTTTTTACACTCATATGAGACCTATAACCAACACAATTAAAATGAGACCATTCTAAGCAGCTATCACATTGTATAAGCTTAAACTCCCCATTGTCAACTTCCTTACACACTTGACAAAGATATAAATGACCAGCTTTTTTATCACTAAGTCGTCTGGAAAGCTCAGACCAACTGGCACAAGTAAACAAATTTTTAATAAGATCTATGTCATTTTCGATGAGACAAGCCCCCAAATCTTCAGTTCTTTTTAAATTACTAATAAAAAACGGGGCCACAGAACCCTCAGTGACAGATGACTTGATCAGCAATTCTTTCTTTTTATCGATTGCCCACTCTGCGTAAGAAAGAGGAATATTAGCCTTTCTTTTACGCAGAGTAAACGTTTGCTTATTCCGTGGCCTACCCTTAACCCTTACTGCTGTCATCAACACAGATGAAAATTGCATCTGTTGTGAAGCAGCAACAGGGGGTTGTGGGTAGGGAAAAGAATTAAAGGGACGTGTGGCAAGGTGTAAGAGATCAGAAGTAGCTGGGTTGGAAAGATCACAAGTAGAAGGGTGTGAGAAATCCGAAGTAGAAGCAGAAGGTTGTGAGAATTCCGAAGTAGAAGCAGAAGGTTGTGAGAAATCCGAAGTAGAAGCAGAAGGGTGTGAGAAATCAGAAGTAGAAGGGTGTGAGAAATCCGAAGTAGAAGCAGAAGGGTGTGAGAAATCAGAAGTAGAAGCAGAAGGGTGTGAGAAATCCGAAGTAGAAGGGTGTGAGAAATCCGAAGTAGAAGCAGAAGGGTGTGAGAAATCAGAAGTAGAAGGGTGTGAGAAATCAGAAGTAGAAGGGTGTGAGAAATCAGAAGTAGAAGCAGAAGGGTGTGAGAAATCCAAAGTAGAAGCAGAAGGGTGTGAGAAATCAGAAGTAGAAGGGTGTGAGAAATCAGAAGTAGAAGCAGAAGGGTGTGAGAAATCAGAAGACATAAATTTCCCCTGCCACAACAAAAATAATGCCTCAAGTTGGTCCATCATGGCATGAAAATCACTGTCACCACACATTGCCATAAAAGAATTAATCTTTTTTGACAACTGTGAGGCCTTGGCATATTTTGTCTCCGGAACAAGCGGAGGCAAATTGGTGTATGTCAAACTAGCATTATTTAAATTATTTACAAGATTGGAAGCATTTGTCTGAGTCAGTTTAAACCTATGGCCAATTTTGAGTGGCTCATACATAGGCATGTTACAAAACTTTCTCACAAACAATATATGCCTACAAGGGAGGTCCATGTTCCTAAAGAAAGAACAAGAACACTCATTGGCATTTGTTAAACATTCCTGGTTATCATAAACTATATAATTATCTCCAGAAGGCCTAACAGCAAAATGCTGCTTCTCTGATATAAGCACTTGCTTAATTACCAGAGAATCTGCAAAATAAGTCATGTCAGACTTGATAACATTTACAACTGGATTATCCAATTCTGTGTTATATTGTCTACTGTTAGCCTGAATCAAGCTATTGATTACACTTGTGCTGTGAATCTGCTCATCATAATTTATTAGACAATGTAATGCCTCACTCAATGGCATTTGGTGATGCATGGACTTTTTAATCTTAGAGTGATATGATTCACAGTGATTGGTGGTAGTCACGTGCAATTGGACATTTTCTAATTGTGTATGAGCAGCCCACAGCCCAGGCTTGTTCCACCAGTTTGTCTCGAAATAATTGACAACATCAGTGGGGGCTATTTCTTTAATACTTTCCTTAAAGTCTTCATACTCAGTCTCACTCTCTGTACTTTTCATGCTGCCAAACAATGCGCCAATGGCTTCCATTGCAGGTCTCTTTAAGCCTCTTTTGCATAGTGCTTTTTGAATAGCAGTAGCAACATGAAAGGAACAGAGAGTGATACGAGCTGAAGGAAAGACAGTGGAAAGGGCCCCAATTTCAGCAAAATCCTTATCAACAAAAAATGTGGAAGTTTTTTCAAAACTGTATGAGTTTTTAAGAAACTCTAAACAATGTGCGAGGACATTTTTTATCTCACAGCTTAAAAAGGCATGCAAGACACTTTGTCCTCGGCCATGTCCATCCACCACCATCACAGTCAGAAGGGGTAGATGGTACACATTTGTTTTGTATGTAATATCCAGAATTAAAACCTCTGGATATTTTCTAATATATGACAACATGGGGGCAGTTTGGAAAATCAAGGACACAAAACCATTATCTGAATCCCTGTTGACATCCACTCTGCCTCCCTTGTCAATAATACAATTAATAATTCTTTCTACATTGTCTTGGTCACTTGTCTTTGGGCCGTGCTTTTTGTTCTTGGATTTTAAATTGTAGACATCTTTAGACATAAGTTGCACCCCCTGTTCCTTGTGTAATAAGTCTTTCATTTCCACAGTGGATATTGATGAACATGATAAGATGGCCTTTACTTGAGGATTCAGGTCTGGCCTACGTCTCTCTGGGAGCACAGATACAGACTGAAAATATAAATATCAGTAAAATGGACAATGTTAAAAAAATGTCAGATTGTTTAAAAAAAAATGTCAAATCAGTTGAAAAGCATTTTCATTACAACCAGTATACAGATATATTTGAAAAAAAAAGTGCCCCAATCATTATCTAATTAAATTTAAAAAAAGCTCTTTCTAAATGAGTTATTTTTATTGCTACTAAAAACTATCTAGTAGCTAGTAGGTACAGGAAGCATTTAGTTTTTCCTGGTGTAAAAGGTATAACAGTGAAAACACCAATTAAGGATAGGCCTAAGAAAAGATATAGGCCTAACTCATTTACCTCCAATGTAGGCACATGCCCATCATGGCTCAAATTCGCTCTGGTCACCATTAATTGCCAGTGGTCGCAAACCTTTTTGGCCTTGATCCGAATTTTGGCTTGGCAGCCAAGCTTCAAAGACCTGAAAACAAAGCAAAGTACAAAGTTATGACTGTTTGAGTGAACAATGTATGTATCATAAAATATCCAATTTTATTCAAATTTCATCTTATAAAAAAGAAGAATCCCTTGTTTGCCGATTAATGTATATAAATATGGCCCTTGGTTAAACTTCGGTTTAACTGCCTCACGGAATTTTTCAAAGTGATATAGGCCTATATCACTTTAAAGATCTTTCTGTCCTGAATACAAAAATTGAGATTTCATTGAGCGGTTCCATTTCTGTGATTTCATTTTCATGTTGAAAATGTTATAATTTTGCATGTTTTATTAAATATTGTTACTTCCCTTGTGCACTTTGTGTTGTAAATTAAAATTGTGTTACGTCCCTTTGGTTTGTTTATTTGTTATTTTTTATCGCATAATGTCAAACGAACACACACACACTGTATGTACTGCACGCTCCTCTGACCAAGATCAGAGTCACTTATGTTTTAGCTATTATTTTGGGTGATCTTATGCCTATCAGAAGATTTCATGTTGGACTATTGCATGTAAATTCGTTCAATATTTCTATTGTTCTTTCTGTATTTATAATAAACTATTTATTATTCAGCTGAACTTGGGCCTATCTTTCTGAATGTTATTTACTTAGATATTCGTTGGATAGTTTAACATAGTTCACGACTCACAATCTCTCTCATACCCCTCAAGACTAAGAGCCTTGTTAATAACTTTGTATATCCCATTAAATGGATAAAAAGAGATTGCAGGTCTGTGAAAATATATTATGATTGTATGATATAATAGGGGGCACGGTAGCCTAGCGGCAGCGCGTTCGACTGGCGAGCCGGGTATGGGGGGTGTCCCTGAGTCCACCCAGCTCTGATGGGTACCTGACCTTGGGGTAAAGTAAAGGCGGCTGTGAATAGTACTGGCCACACAATCACCTAGTATGCCATGGCCACAGAAACTGGTGAACGCTGCTTCATCTGACCCATGGATCAATTCGGTCCGACAGGGGTATGATATAATGAATATTATATTGTATCAATTTACCTTTGATTTGGGCGGATGCCTTTAGAGTGGGATTTCCTAATTGTGCCATGCTTGCATTCAAACAAGGCAGTCTCATATTTAAGATGTCCCATTTCTGAATTTGACATCTGAAAAAGAAGTTTTCAATCATTTAAAATCATACCCTTTTTTTTTTACAAATTTGTTTTATAATTATAATTAAAAGTAATAGATCTAGATCTAGATTAGTGGTAATAGAACTAGATTAGAGAATTTCTAGCAGTGCGTAGCAGGTCGGGGTCGGGTGGCCTACACCACGACCATCCATGACATGTGCCCAAAATTTTCATTAGTCTACAGTAGAAAAATCTAAAAATGTCATTAAACAGTCCCTGAAGACAAAATTGTACGTTACATTAGAAAAATGTCATTAATCGGCAAAATTTCCAAGCTAAGCATCTAGAAAAGTGCATAATAATTTGAAATGGGATTATTAAAATTAAATACGTCATACGTGTTTTAAATTAAGCTTAGTTAGGCAGTTAGGCATACCTTATTTGCACTCCTCAGAACAAATACAGCGTTTTGGTGGGTCTCCAATTCTTTTAATGCAGCTTCAAATGCAATAAAATTGGGAAATAATTTTCCAATGGCAAACATTTCAATATTTTCAATAGGATTCATCTTTTTAAAACTCACGAAGCGTAAATGAGAACAATGAAGTGTGAAGTGAAGTGTCCAAAGATCGTATCGTTTTCAAAATCGGCGCTTGTTGAATGCGCAGTAAAAAGAAAGTAACATTGCGCATGCCCTTAAAATAATGCGCAAAGAAATGCGCAGTCAAATATAATTATCAGTGCGCATGCGGTGTGCAAATAGCAAACTCCGGAGTGGAGTGCCTATTTGCATACGTGTGTAAATAGACACTCCCGTAGATTAATTGCCAAACACGCGTAATACCGCAAAAAACGTAAGAAAAGCCCCGAATATCTCTTTTAATAAACCCAGAAAACCCAAGTAATGATAATTATAGCATTGTGACTTTATTTGTTATTTTGTTTTATCAACCTAGACACGACTATATTTAAACACCTAAAAACCCAAACTTTCCAATTTGGCGTAACAAAACTAGTAAAAAGCGGAACGGCGGAACAAAGTTTTTTTTTTAAATAAAAAAGCGGAACAAATACGCCAAAAGCGGAACGGTAGGCATGTCTGCATTAATCCTAATGGATGTCAATAGCTTTAGTAAAATGTTAATAATAACTTATGCTCATTTGGGTGATTTAGTGATTTAACAATTTAAATTTACCATGGCGGTCTAGCGGCAGTGAACTCAGATTTGAATATCAAAGAGAAAGTCCTGGGTTCAAATCCTGGTGTAGGACAAGATTCATTTCCTGGGTTTGGAGGGTGTCCCTTAGTCTGTCCTGCTTTGATGGATAGCTGACAATATTTAGGGAAACATTTAAGTGCCTGTGAATTATGCCTGTCACACAATCACCTAGTATGTCATGACTATGGAATCCTGTTTTAAAGCTGCTTCACTGGGCCTATGGCTGTAAAAATAAGCTTCACATGGATTCTTTGCTTACTTTTTTTACATCCATTAAGATGGTTTAGCAATATCAAAGTAGAAATGGCTCAACAATATCGACCCTCCAAAAAACAAAGCAGGATATCAGAAAATTAGGCTGCTTTGAGGGAAATAGATTTCAAAGAACATGATGGATAAGAAGCCTTTATAAGGGCTGTCTGGGAAAAATGGCAAAACCGATATACTGTAACAGTAAGTCACTATCCATTGTGCTGAACTGTTGGCTCTCCTGCGGTCAATGTCAGGCAAACAAATTTATATGATATTTTTAGCTATTCTGTGTTAAAATTATAATTTTTTTCTCCACACAAAAGAATTAGATGCATAAACCAACCTGCAGCACCCAAAACTTCATCATCAATGGTATCAATTATTGTACAGAAAATTAATTAGATGCATAAACCTACCTGCAGCATCCAGAACTTCATCATCAATGATATCACTTATTGTACAGAAAATGGCTTCTACCCCTTTGACCCTTTTCACCAGCTGATCTTTAGGGATGACCTCATCGCTGTCCCAAATGTCCACATCGCAGTGCTCTTTCAGAAGTTGAACAGCCTCATCGTGAACCTTTCTTGTGATGAAAACTTTAGGCCGAGACATTATTTCTGTTCTAGAAAATAAAATAATAATCATACATCAATTTTTTTTTATTAATTAAGTGAATAATCACTTTAAAAATCAGATTAGGGCTATTGCAAGAAATGCATTAAATTTAAAAATTACAGTTTGATAAAGGAAGCCCAGCTTCTGTCCTTCTTGAGTGGCTTAGCATTTTAAGCTTGCTGATTCATAAATCTTAGTTGGTTTGTCATCTAATAGAGAAAGATTTAGGGCGTAGACTGTAGACCCTGACATGCAATCAGGAGATGGAGTCTCTAGTGACTGCACTATCTCTCTGACAGCTTCTGTGACACATATTATCAAGCTGTATTGTGTATCAGCACTAGTCATTCCCTTGGACTTCCCAGCCGGATAGAGAGGGTCCACTGTCTAGGCAACAGCTGATTTTCAAAATAAACCACCCAGGCTACCAAGACCAAACCTTAGTAAACCTAAGTTTCAACAAAATCATCCGTTTAGTCTAAGTTTTAGTAGTTTAGCCCTTGTTTTGAATGAGTAGGCCTTGGACTTGGATGACATTTTATAAGTCTAAGTCTTGCAGCCCTTTTTAAGGCAACTTATTGATAATTTTAGCTTGGGTCAATTCAAATATTAACAGTTGACAGTCTTTATTCATTATTTTGTCATTGTGGACATTGTGTCAATGTAAGATGTAAATATTTCAATTGTCTAATCTAGATCTAGGTATGACCTGCTTTGCCATAGCCGTAGCCTAGGTATTGTTAGGCTATAACAATATCTTATCTTATACATTACAGACGTGCCTTCTATAAGAAGATTATTGCGTCCTACGCTCATCCATATGGAGCACGGTAGCCGAGCGGCAGCGCGTTCGACTGGCGATCCGAGGGTCCTGGGTTCAAATCCTGGTGAAGACGGGATTTTTTCCCAGGACTTGAGGGTGTCCCTGAGTCTACCCAGCTCTGATGGGTACCTGACATTAGTTGGGGTAAAGTAAAGGCGGCTGGGCATTGTGCTGGCCCCACATCCCCTAGTATGCCGTGGCCACAGAAACTGGTGAACGCTGCTTCACCGGCCCTATGATCACTTTGGTCCGAAGGGTACTTTTACGCTCATCCATGGTCGAGTCTAGTCTTGCATTTTTATTAATGTTTTAAATGATGTTAAGTTATTGTTATGTTATTGTTTTTCCTGGTTTGTTTAGTCTTTTTATCTTATACATTACAGACACTCCTTCTATAGAGCAGATTATTGCGTCCTACGCTCATCCGTGGTCCGAGTCTAGTCTTGCATTTTTATTAATGTTTTAAATGATGTTAAGTTACTGGTTTTCCTGGTTTGTTCAGGCAACCCATTCCATGCCCGAATGCCACTCGGGAAGAAAGAGTACTTATTTGCATTTGTTCTCGCATAGGGGATAAGGAAAGTGTTTTTGTCTTTATGTTTATCTGAGCTTTGCAAAAGGTTGTTATTGGGTTGTATTTCTAAATTAGAGTTTAATGCCTTATTATTATGTATTATTACTACTTTACTCTTTGCCCTTCTGTCCTCTAGTGTTTCTAGATTTAGTGATTTGACTAATGGTGTTACTCTTGTCAATTGGGAATATTCACTAGAATAGTTATGAACCTTGCAGCTCTTTTTTTAATTTGTTCTAATTTTTTAATGTTTTCTTTAGTTGATGGGTCCCATACAGATCCTGCATATTCTAGTATAGGCCTAGCTAATGTGAGATAGCATTTTAGTTTTATATTATATTCTTATTACATTTGTAAAAGTTCCTTTTTATGAATCATAATGTTTTGTTTGATTTTTTAATTACTTCAGCCGGCTGGTCCAGCGGTTAGTTCACCGGACTGTCAACCAAAAACCAACTGGTACAGGTCGCAGGTCCTAGCCCTGCCACTGACAAATCCCTGTCAACCTGCAGGAGTTTTGGGCCTAGTGGACGTAATAATCTTCAATCCAGAAGGAACTTTCTGTAAACTTATATGAATATGAGAATTTATTATATGAGTTATGAGTTATTATGAGGTTTCGACCGTTTCCATGATAATTATTGATAACTTATCATTTATTGTTACTCCCAGATACTTAGTCTTAGCATTATTAGTTTGAGTTAGTTCTTTACCATGAATATAGTAGTAGAATATTCTCAACTTTTCACCTTTAAAAAGACAATTTGATTTAGATTTAGTAGAGAGATAATAAATGGTTAATATGGAATATGGAATAGAGAAAAGGAAAAGTTAAAATCTTAAAAGTGCAAAATTTTGTTTTTTTCCAATAGGTTGAATAGGCCTGTAATTGTTTAGGTTAGTTAAGCACCAGGATACAAACTTTATTATTAATATATTACTAAACACCGATAAAAACAATTAGCATGAAATGGGGACCCTAATTAGCATTATGTGTTTATGAAATGGGTCAACTTAAATTAGTTTTCATACCGTACTTATCGAGAACTTCCAAAGCTAGTCGGCAACCTTCACATCAAAACTCTATGCAGGCCCTAAAATTTATATAGCTCAGTGATTAAAATAAGGGGTGAAGGTGAAAGACGATTTAGCCGGATAGTGCAAAGTCAAGAACTCTTTTTTTCTCTGTGTTTAAAAATATTTACATGGTAGAAACACTGATCTATATAATATGCTATACTGACCAGTAAAAAAAGTTGAAAAGATAGCAAATATATCAATTATATTATGCAAGTCGGCTTTGTGAGCTAAATATCGGATAATCAATGGCAAAACTTTATGTGCTCTAAATTTGTTGGTTTTATTTTAGTTTAGGCTTTGAATGAAAGTGGGCTATAAGCTTAAGTAAATGGAACATTGTAAATATAGGCTATTTTTACCGTAAGATCAAATTAAAAAGCTCCTACTAAAGAATAAAGAATAAATTTCAGAACAAAACTGAGACACTATGCATATAGTCCGAGACTAGCCGACCCGCGGCATGTCAATAGGGCATGCCGAGTAACAAAGGGTACAATCTCCGCAGTCACATGTACTAAGCCAGAGGTCGGCAACCTTTTGTTAACAGTGAGCCAAACTTAGATTTCTAAATCATTCAGCGTGCTAGCAGTCTAAAAGTCAACCTGCTGTATTATACCTTTTTAAAATATTCTTTTTATAGGACAATTAATTAAACTCGGTAGCAAGACTGCAAGCAAAAGAGATTTTGTATAGAGAAAATCGTTAAAGCTTTTTATATTTAATACAACAGTAACGAGTTTGTGATTATCATCCTTTTTTTTTTGCATTTATATCAAATACAAGATTTTATTACTAAATTTTCACATTTATAGTAGGCTAATTATTGTCTTTACGATATCATTTTAGTCAAGATCACAAAAAAATATTAAATATATTTTTTTCTCAGTTTAACTGAGAAGTCCTTTGATGTTTTTAATTATTATGATTAAAACCAAATAATCATCATTAAAAGGGATTAGATCCGTAGTAATCATACAAACTGGGTAGCTAATGTAATGTTTTAAAATATACATATAAATTCTTTAGTCATATAATATTTATACAATTTTCAAATACGTTTTATAGTTTGATAATTTCAAAGTTATAAACTGTCAGCGTTGTATTCTTTTATAAAAGAAAAAAAAAGAAATATATTAGAAATATCAGCGCAAATTAAACAGGTTTATTATCTCCCCTTAACAGACGCTCCTTCTACAAAGAGCTTTATTGCGTCCTTCGTTCATCCGTGGCCCCAGTCTAGTCTTGCATTTTTTTATTAATGTTTTAAATTACTTGATAAGTTACTGGTTTGATCAGGCAACCCATTCCGTGCCCGAATGCCACTCGAGAAGATATCGTATCTATATGCATTTGTTCTCGCACAAGGGATAAGAAAAGTGTTTTTTGTCCTCGTGTTTATCTGAGCATTGCAACATGTTATTGTGTTGTATTTCTAAATTAGAATTTAACGCCTTAGGCCTATGTATTTTTACTACTTTACTCTTTGCCCTTCTGTCGGGGTCTGCAGGGGTCGGCAACCTTTTCATAACAGTGTGCCAAAGTATGATTTCTAATTCACTCAGCGTGCCAACAGCCTAAAAGCCAAGTTTCAGCTCGGTAGGTCGACGGGAAATGGATCAATTAGCCTTCTGAACCTTGGCCAGAAACATACATACACACAAAAGCGAAGTCAATTATGAAGAATTATCAACGCCTTTCATTTTTTTTTAGGTTAAAGGGCATCCAACTTCTCTTTTTATTTTTTACGCTCAATCGTCAGCCATGATAGCAATCAATAATAGGCCTACCTGCTTCTAGTGATTAGAGATCTACCGGCGTTGTATATTTTTGTCTCAGTTTCTTTACATAAAGGCCTATATAAAGTAGGCATATTCTTATCCTGCATAGTAAAGGTTCTAATATTTTATTGTATTTTATATTTATAAAAGCTTACATATGTATGTATATAGACCTATATATTAGTCCTCTAAGATATAAAGAATATTTATGTTATGCTAGAAAAAGCTTATTTTCCACATACAACTTATGTGAACAATAAAATAAACATCGACAATTTAAAAGACACATTTTTAAAAATTTATTTTCTCATTAGAATATTTCCAAAAGTTTTCAAAGCAGAACAATAGTCTAATTTGCACAAGCAAGACAACAAATAAAAACAAAATGAAAATGAAACAATAATTGTGGATTTTCTATTAGAAATACAAATGTGATTGTGGACTAAATTTTTGAGCTCTATTAAAATCAGCTACACTACATCTCTAATCAAATTAAATACGCGTGAGTATCGCTAAAATATTTATTGATGTATTCATGGCCATGTTGTACCTAGCTTTGGTCGAATTCGTGGCCAGATGTGGAGTTACAATGCAATTAGTCATGTGAATCAGAGGATGGTCACGCGGTAAAGGCTCGGGATCCGTGACATCCAGCGCGGCAGCAGCAATCTTTCCAGACCTCAGAGCCTCGACCAAATCATCTGTATCTACAACCGGGCCTCGGGAGGTATTAACTAAAATGGCGGTGGGCTTCATTTTCTCAAACACGGTTCTATTGATAAGTTTACGGGTGTGAAAGGTCAGGGCGCAGGAGATAACAAGAAAATCTGATTCTCTGAACAGGACGTCCCGTTCGACAAACTCGGCGTGGAGATCATCTCCGTAGGATGCCCTCGTCATGTCGTTGTAGATGATCCGGTTGATCCCAAATGGTTTCATGCGCCGGGCAACGCCGAAACCAACTCGCCCGAATCCCAGGATTCCAAGAGTCCTGTTGACGATTTCAGTTCCACAAATCCACATCGGCTTCCAGGGTCCCCATTCACCATTTTCCACAGCGATCACACCTGGTCAATGCAAATAATTTTCGGTTTAATCATTTATATTATGAAATATTTTTTTAAAGGGTAAATTTGAAGCACAATGATAAAACGTATCATTACATGCATACAGGGCCGGTCTTATAGTTACTGGCGCAGTGTGCAAGTTACTTGATGGAGCCCCCCGAGCACATTCCCTGTTGTTGCTACTGAGAACCGGCCCAGTTTGCATACGACGATTAAAAAGAAAGTTATCGATTTCGAAGTAACCCTGGCGTTGGGAGGCATGTTTTATCTGTTATTTTATACTAGTGACGCCCCTTCTCTACATATGTTGTTTGCGTCATATCCCAAAAAGAACACAAAAACAACAAAACCATTTTTTTTATGTACATGTATATCTATATTTTCTCTTTTACAAATGTTCTACCTATTAAATATTCTACTTTGTTCTCTGAGCTATTTCGGACAATAACACCAGGCGTGCCATTTATTATTGTCTATCAATAATTTTTTTGTGTGTAAAGTTGTTGTATAATTTAGCGATTGTGTCAAAAGTTATAGCTCATCAACTTTGTTTGTTCTGTCAACTCTGTCACACTAAAAAAGTTATGGGGAACATGCCATTAATTGGGGCAAAGTAAAGGCGCGACAGCCCATTGTGCTGGCCACACACTCCCCTAAGTATGTCTCCACCACATTAACTGATATACTCTGCTCTACCAATCTACGTCGGCTCCAAGTAAGTTTAATCTGCCCTGTGGTGGTGACTGTCAAAGGCGGCTCTAAGTAAGTTTAATCTGCCCTGTGGTGGTGACTGTCAGGGGCGGCTCTAAGTAAGTTTAATCTGCCCTGTGGTGATGACTGTCAGGGGCGGCTCTAAGTAAGTTTAATCTGCCCTGTGGTGGTGACTGTCAGGGGCAGCTACAAGTAAGTTTTATCTGCCCTGTGGTGGTGACTGACAAGGGCGGCTCTAAGTAAGTTTAATCTGCCCTGTGGTGGTGACTGTCAGGGGCAGCTCCAAGTAATTTTAATCTGCCCTGTGGTGGTGACTGTCAAAGGCGGCTCTAAGTAAGTTTAATATGTGGTGGTGGCTGTCAGGGGCGGCTCCTAATCTGCCCTGTGGTAGTGACTGTCAGGGGCAGCTCCTATTCTGCCCTTTGGTGGTGACTGTCAGGGGCGGCTATAAGTAAGTTTAATCTGCCCCTGTGGTGGTCTCACCTTCCAAGCATCTCCTTGCAGCCATGAGAACTAGGGTGACTGTGAACTCAGCTGCGCTATCGGTGGCGACATCTGGCGTGCTGGCAACATAGATGTCGCGCTTCTTGCATTCGCTTGCATTGATGTGGTGCGTTCCCACCGACATGGTAGCCACAGTTTTTAACTGCGGGCCTGAAAACAAAAGTGAAAAAAACAATGCTAGTATAAATGTCAATCAAATGTACATTCGGTTTGAGGGACGATTGGAGCAAGTAGACCTAACGCACAATCTCCCTAGACCTATATGCGGCTGGCATAGGCTAGTCTTGGATAGAGGTTGTTGCTAAGAGTAAGATGGCTTTTTCGACAATAACAATAAAAGTGAATTCAAACATATTTTTTTCGAAATCGGAAAATAATGGGGCTTTTGTTTGGAGGAGGGGACAAAGCTTGGTGATATCATATTGGGAGGGATGGGCTTCTAACCTTTTATGACGATTTGCGACGATATGGGGGGGGGGGGGGGGGGGCGGGGGGGGGGGAATTGGCAACAATTAATTGAGTAACGTCATGGACGGCTCATAGTTCAGAATCTCATTCTGCCGAACATATTTTGTGTCTTAAATACGTCTAGAAATAGAGTTTGAATGTAAAAACGTTTAGTTTACACTACGAAAATAGCTTTGCACCCAAAACAGTGCCGTTGCTAGGGATTTGGGGGCCCGTGGGGCTTGGCCTCTTTAGGGGCCCCTGCATTTTGACATTCGACATTATGACATGAGAAAAAAACAATTCGGACACTCCTTTGGGTACTTTCGAATTTGGACCCCCCTCCCCCTCCCCTAGCTACGCCACTGCACCCAAAACTATTTTAAAACTAGCATAATATTTTATCAAATTATCAATAGTTGTGAATATATCGACCTTTCGTCCCCATGCGTTAAGCGGCCTAGGAGTCTATAGAGCATATATGCAATGAACAAGCATACCTTTAAACAAACTCACGGTAACTAAATATAGCCTATTGATGATTAATGCTGGTGGGAGTCCAACGTTATCAAAATTTAGAACAGCATAAAATGGCGATTATATTTTTAAATACGTATATAGAACATTTTATAGAATAGTATTCTAATGACTACTAGCAGTGCTTGGTTTTATGTAAAAACATCTTAACTCTGCATACCAGTATAAAAACTACCTACATTTTGGAGAAAAAAAAAAAGAAGTCAGGTGTGCTTTTACCTTCCTCCGCCCCCTCCCGAGCCTACTTCACCAATGTCTTTCCAAGCTTTCAATAACTGGTTTTATAGAGTGAGGCTAATTAAAAGGCTTATAAAATAATTTCCGAATAATCTAAACAACTATTTCACTTATAGTCTATTGCTTTAATTAAGAACCGGTTCTCGTGAAATAGAGTGAAACCCCGTCTGATGAGGTCACCAGAAACACCCCGAGCTGCTAACGGAATTCTGGAATTCTCAGACACACAAATTTTACCCGCGGCATTCAGGACTTCTTCGTCAATCGTATCGCTTATTGTGCAGAAAATGGCTGACGCGCCCGGAACTTTTTGCAGCAGCTGATCTCTTGGGATGACCTCATCGCTGTCCCACACGTCCACGTTGCAGTGGACTTTGAGAAGGTCTATGGCCTCCTGGTGGACCTTTCTTGTGATGAACACCTTGTGGCGTGACATTTTATTTTCTTCTTTGTTTACTTGTCTTTCTACGAAAAATATATATCTATGTGTAATATTATAAAGGCAATGCCGACAAGAAGTTAGTGTGTCAAATGCAGTAACCATGGTAAATGGTGGACGAGGCGCCTGGGGTGAGGGTCTAAATTGGTATCTACATGCAGGGCCTACTAACAATATTAGTTTTCTTAACGGACATATAAGTTAAGTGTCAATTTGGCGACTATCCAAGCTTTGGCGCCTGTGGCTGTCACCCTTCCGCCCAATATATTTACGTTATTGCGTATTTGTATTAAATTCCCCTTATCTTTCTTCCCGAGTAGCATCTGGGCATGTTTGTCTGAACAATCTAAAAAAAAGAAAAACAACTTAAGATTATTGAAAACACTAATCAAAATGCAAGACTATGTCTCAAACCACGGATAAGCAAAGGGCACAATAATCTTCTTCTTAAAAGGAACGTCTTTAACATTAAACAAAAAACACCCTGGAACATGCAGATTTCAGGGTTCTCGTTTCCTATTCAACTACTAAGTAGTTTAACCGGTTTTATAATCACGAGCTTCAGGCTAGACACACGAACGCTCTTCTTTTCAGTCATTTATTTGTATAAGCTATTAATTATCTTTCAAATTTATGCAAAAAAAATTAATATGCAGATCTTCTGTAGTTACCACATGTTTGAAAAACTGCATCACTGTTTTTACAGAAATAGGCATACTACATTTGTATATGCTATTAACTTTCAAATGTCTGCCAATATAATTAATAGGCAGATCTTCTGTAGTTATCACATGTTTGAAAAAAGCATCACTGTTTTTACAGAAATAAGCATAGGCCATTTGTTTCGTAAGCCTATGGCCTATATTAACTGTGTACATATTTTAAATAATATAGGTTGTTAGCCTAATTAAAAATGTGTATATTATTATGCACGAAATTGTAAATTATTGTAAAAAAATGCGACCGGCAAGGGATTATCAAACTTTCAGACTTCAAACACGAACATAAAAGGAGGGGGAGGGGGTGATCTTGGGTTTTATAATTTTAAGAAAAAAATAACAGAAGAAGAAAAAGGTCCAATTACAGGGCACTTCCGTTCTAAGGGAAAATTAGTGGAAGAAGATAATGTTTTGCAAACCAAGAATGCCTTTGGGCTGAATGGGGGAAAGGAAGGGCATTTCTCTCTAGACCAGGGGTCTGGAACCTTTTGTCTGAGAGAGCCATGGACACCACATATTTTGAAAAGTAATTCTGATTATTACTTCCACTAGGTCCAAAACTCCTGCAGGGCGACAGGGATCCGTCGGTAACAGGGATAGAACCCGCGACCTGTCGGTTTTTTGGTTGACAGTCCGGTGATCTAACCGCTGGACCAGCCGGCTTCACTACTACATACAATACTACATTATTGGGTATTATTGTACGGCATAGGCTACTATTTGTATTTATAAATTCATTGGCTTCCTCTAAGCTTAGTCTGGAAAGATCATTAAGATTCGTGAGCCCTTCTGGATTGTGGGTGGGTTTACAGTTTACAGCAGCTCTGCAATTTTGGTTGTGGCTCCTTCATTTTTGTTATTTATTTTTTGTTTGTTTTTGTAACTCGTCTTTTTCAGTTTAGTGATTTAAACTCATTAATAGCGAATAATGATCTTACACATGTTCATCATGGATTATTCTTTTGTTGTAATGTCACTTAAAGTCAGTAGGGCCTAACGGTCTCTGAATATCATCTACAATAAGGCATAGACCTGTGTCAGAATTCAAGAAACCAGGAGGGGTGGGGCGGGTGGGCTATTTTGACTGAATCGATTTACTTCACGCTACAACCGTTAGGATCATTAGAGCTATGTTTAGACGTCTATCTCCCATCGACCATGGATCCCATGCTTAGAAGGATTGGCTGTGAAAATAAGTGGGGTTTTAGAAATGAGTGTACTTACATTGATCACTAATTTTTAGAGTGCCGTGTAAATAATCTAATTTCCTAAACCATCGAACGTTTACAAATCTGTTATAACCTTCACTTGCAGATGGCTAAAATCGATAAACAAGCGCACGTAGAGTGACGCTTTATGTGTGTTCAGTGCAATACAGCACACAAAATAGAGATGTAATAGGAGAGCTAAGAGAAGATCTGCTATTAAGGTGCGTAGAATTTGAAATTCTTGATTCTAGAGGAATAGATCTATAGGTAGATTCAGTGGGTCAATTCACACTGGATGGAATCATCAAGATGTGAGGAGGGTTGGAAACTTATCTCTCTTATTCTTTATCGCTCTCCGTGGAGCATAAGGCAGCAACAAAGTTCCACATAGTCCAAAGACTATCAATATTTTATATTGTAAACACGGACCATCTCTACGCATCCTCTTTCGAGAGCGAATGCATATAAGTACTCTTTCTTCCCGAGTGGCATTCGAGCATGGAATGGGTTGCCTGTACAAACCAGGAAAACCAGTAACTTAACATCATGTAAAACATTAATAAAGATGCAAGACTAGACTCGAATCCTGGATGCGCGCAGGACGCAATAATCTTCTTTATAGAAGGAGCGACTGTAATATATAAGATAAGATACGATAAGGAAAAGCTTCGACTCATCACCGAAGAGAAAAGAACACAAAGTGCAAAGTCTGCACCCGGGCCAACTCTGGATGTCATGCAATCACATGTCAGAGATGCAACAAGAATATGTCTTCTGAAGATTAGACTCCACAGCAAACACGGCTGAGCTAATGTAAATCCAAGGGAAGCAAGAAACCAGTGCCCTCACATTGGGGGGGGGGGGGGCAACGGGGGGCATATGCCCGGTGGCGACACTTCCAGGGGGGGCGGCAAATGTAGTCTAAATATAGCAAATATAGCACTAAACAAGCAGTTAAAGTATGCAAGGGGGCGGAGCTGAAACGTTTGCCCTGGGGCGCTACATAAGCTTGTAAAGGCTCTGCAAGAAACATAATCGTTAAATCGTCTTTCCATACTTTAGGGAGCCAAGGATATAACATGAGATATTAGGGTTAGGTCAAGAGTCAAGACCATCATAAGTATTTACGAAGGTCTTGGTTAGGTCCACATAAGACCAACAATAGCTCAATATAGTTTGATGGTCAATAGAACTTTTTTTAAAAAGGGGAGAAGACTCGGACCTCAGTACGACTATTACCTGTGACGGAGAGTGGAGAGGTCTGCTTATCAACAAGCCCTCAACACATCTCTGAACTTGATGGGCTATCTAGGCTCCACCGACAGAAGGGGTAGAGAGAGAGGGGGCTGAAAATAGTCGGTCTGAGAACCTCAACCACCAAAATCCAGAAGGTGAGAGCAACATATTGTCTATCTGTAGAGAGAGAGGGGGCTGAAAATAGTCGGTCTGAGAACCTCAACCACCAAAATCCAGAAGGTGAGAGCAACATATTGTCTATCTACTTCATTGTGTCAAACTAATGTATCTAGATTTAGATAAAAGAGACAAGCTTTTTAAAAATACACTTCTTTATAACAAAAGATCTATGTGTAGTAATATATCTAAAAAGTTCAATTTAATATTTTTACAATTCAATACAAAGTCCTTATATATCTATTTATATAACACACACACACACATATATATATATATTTATATAGAAACACTGATAAGCTATTTTAATATTATTTTTATTGTTTTTTGTATTTTTTTGAACAAATACAAGCATTAGGATATAAATACATACACTGACAACATTAGGCGAATCTACCGTAACTTTAATTCTATTTCTGAACAGTTAGCCACTTAGCTATGACAATATCAATAACTATTTTTAGGATATCAATCTATGACTAAATTTGTCAGAGTTATATAGCTTTGTTTTTATTTAAGCAAAAAAAAAGGTCTTAAAGATGTGTAATTTAATGTGTGAACTTAGGTCTGTTTTAACTTGATTTAAATATTCCCAAAATTCAGTGACCATTCTTTGTATATTTTATTTTTATCAATGAAAATTAAAAAAATAACATGAATACATTTTCAAAATGACTATTTTAAACCAATTAAATACATATATAAATTTTTCTAAAATATTTATGCAGGTACTTTTGAAAAAAAAACACACTTTTAAAGCATTATGTCCCTCTTGACCAGAACTTAGATCTGTTTTAACTTGATTTAAATGTTACCAAAATTAGTGACCAGTTTATGTATAATTTCATCAATGAAAATCACAAAAACAATATTATCAAGGTATTTCATTTTCACAATGTCAATTTCAAACAAATTAAATACAGAAATACATTTTAAAAATATATTTATACCCGAACTTTTTAATAAAAAAAACTTTTGAAGAAATCTGTTCAGCATGACCAAGAGTACTTGCCAACTTTGGTTTATTATAGGATTTAGAAAAAATATATAGATTTTAAAAAATACAGCATCCAATTCATATTTTTAAGTAACAGCCTTTATGATTAGCTTTAACTCTCATACCATTTTATTTCTATGACATTGAAATATATTTTTTAAATGTACACATTAAAAAAATGCAATATTTTTTATAAATAAGAAAAATAACAAAGCAACCTTAAAAATTTTTTTTCTGTGCATTAGTTTATCATTTAGTAAATACACATTGTTAGTCAAAGTTCATATACAAAAATACTAACAAATTTCTTCTACACACTAAACATACCTGTCAAAAGAATTACAAAATTGTTGGACAAATTGTGTTTTTTGTTTTAAAATTTATCTAACAAAATTATTTGTTATAGCTAAGTTTTTGTTTTACGATATCTAGAATGTCACAATTATAGAAATACATTTCTTAACTTGCTAATTTTATTTCAGGTAAAAAGTTAGCAGATTTAATTTAAACTCCCTAAATATTACTTCAATAAAAACAGCATTTTGTGAAAAAATCAAAATCTACAAACAGTTTTTGTTTTTTCAACAAAAGAACATTAATATTTGATTGAACATGATTGACAGCAACAATAATAAAATAGGAAAACAAACATTACTGCCAATATAATCAATGGACAAAGTACTGTCCAATCAATGAAAACAATACTGACCAATCAATGGCTTCGAACATTGACAAGCAGTATGAACACGTTGATTTTAAGATTTGTGAAAACAGTAACATTATATATATCATAAGAAAAAAAATCAAATTTAACATGACATCAAAGATCATAATAAGCTTAGGCCTAAATGCCTTACCCGAACAACAAATTGCTTTTTATAGTAAACATTATTCAAAACAGTTTTACAATATCTGTTAAGTGTTTAATTCAGCATGGCGTCTAAATATAACAAAAATTAAAACCATTTAGGACGCTATTTGTTAATATAGACTACTTCAAAGAAAGACATCTCTTATGGGTGTACTACAAGTTATCTTCCATTAGCCCAAGTTTCACCCTTGTTTCTTAAGGGCATCTACGAGATTCCTGGCAATCAGAACGGAGATCTTGTTTCTTAAATCATATGTGCTCTCTTCCGTTTGCGGCAAGAAAATGCAGTTCTGCAGTCCCAGCAGCGGAGTCTTGAATGGGGCAGGCTCCTGGTTGCAGTCGTTAACACCAGCAGCTTTAATGAGGCCATCTCTTAGTGCTTTGTACAGCTCAACATAATCGATTGTGTGCTCGTTGCTCTTAGAGGTAACCAATATAGCCTGCCGTTTCATTTTCTGGAAAGACTCTATGCAAAATATGTTCTTTGAATGATGCCCAGCAGAGCCGCAGACACAGATGACGTCTGATGATGTCAAAAGCTCTTCGAAGGTGACAATTTTGCAATCCGGCACTTCCGGGGTCAAAGATGTGTTGTCCAGTTCGGTGTCTTTGTCAGCTATGATGACATTGTCAATGCCGACGCTCTTGAGGAGCTTCACAACACTGACTCCAAGCTTGGTCATGCCATAGACTCCAAATGTTTTCTTGGTGATGTTCCGCCAAGTAGGGCAGTTCATATTTCCAGGCCTCCCATTGGTCCACTGAAACGCCTGACGTTCTTCTGACATCTGGCGAATAAGACGTGGTCTTGTGTTCCATAAAGAGTGTAAATCCTCGGAATTGTTGGAAATCAGGTCAGGGCGCTCATCGTCCAGACTATTTAACCTATCTTCATCTGTTTAAAAAAAAAGGATAGGATTCTTACTAAAAAAATTATTAAAAAAAAATGTGCAACCCAATTTATACAGGTATGTGTGAAATATCTTATTGTCTGATAGTGTACCCAACTTATATAAAGGTAGTCCCATTATATAGAGAATGTTAGTGAATGTTTTTTTTAAGTATAATATAATAATTTTATAAAACAAAAACATGACAGAACTTAACCAAATAGATATAGCTATTGACTTTTTTTACATTTAAAATAAATATTTTTCTATCACTGTTTAAAAATATTATCAAAATCTCACAATAATTTTATGACAACTAATATATGTCCAATTACAATAATTAAGTAATGGCATACAGACCTAAAAACCATATTTATTTTTGGCAATAAGTACATTTCCTTTGGTGTTATTAAAAAAATATGAGTTTGTTTAACCAAAAATATTCTTAGTCTTATGTTCTACTAAGATGTTTTAAAATCTTATAAAATATTTGGTAGGGGTTGTAGTACTTTTAAATTTAATTTCATTGGCGAGAACAATATAATTAAAAACACACAACATACTCATAAAAATCTAAGGGAAATAACTTATTGCACTCGCCTGTTAACATGTGTCTGATGGTCAGAAGGACCAGGACGAAAGACAGCTCTGCCAGGACGTCTGTTGGTTGCTCTGGACAAGTGATGACCTGAATGCCCAAGGCCTTGCACTCCTCCATGCTGATGTGCTTGGTGCCATTAGTCATGGTGGCTACAACCCGCAGTTGGGGACCTGGGGCAGAAAGAGAGAGAAGCAAAACAAGGAAAATGAAGATATGCTGTTGAAAACAAAAAGTCTTGCATGGGTAAATGACCTTCCGGTGCTGGGTAAAGTAAAACTGTACATTGACATGGCCACACAAGCACTCTAAATTACAACTGATTGGAAACGGGCCAACTGTCCGGTGTAGTTTGTAAGGGTGGGGAATATTACCTTAAAACTCCGCAACGTTACGTCTATTAAGATGTAGCCCGTTTTTGTTTAGATGTAGCCCATTACATTTGTTTAGATGTTGTCAGTTAAATTTGTTTAGGTATAGACCGTTTTTGTTTAGATGTGGCCCATTACATATGCTTAGATGTAGCCCATAACATTTGTTTAGATGTAGCCAGTTACATTTGTTTAGATGTAGTCCGGCTTCTGTATTATCTTCTTCTGGTGTCAAGTATAAATGACCCTTGTGTGTGTGTGTTTTGTTTATACCTCGAAAGTCCTACCATTTGTTTGTTTTTGTGGACCTTGATGTGTTCGACTCTATACACGACGTAACCCTATGTAGCCTATTATGTCTAATAATGTGTTCGGTCGATGTTAATCTGTATTGGTCACGGAAGTGCTTTAATTGTTGTTAAGACATTGTTTTTTTCAAACACAAAATGACGGAGTCGTTATGTTTTCTTTATCTTTGGGGGTAATAGTACTTTAGTAGGCCTACAAGCTGTAGTGGACTGGTGAGGGGTACACCGAAGAGAGACAGTTGTGAGTTGTGTGTGTGTGTGTGGGGGGGGGGGGGGTTGTTTACGGGGAAACATCCTTGCTGATGGTGGACAACAGCGACGAATACGGTATTATAAGTTTTAATAGTGGATAGATGGGTTTATGTATATATCTTATATATTACAGACGCTCCTTCTATAAAGAAGATTATTGCGTCCTACGCTCATCCGTGGTCCGAGTCTAGTCTTGCATTTTTAATAATGTTTTAAATGTAAGGTTTGTGAATGAGGACTGGGGGGGGGGGGGGGTGTACTATAAAACGGAACAGGGGACAAAATTTGAGAACCCCTATACTAATGCAATGTCATTAATTGCATCCTATCCTGGTAAGACAAAAATAAATCCTACACAATTTAAATTTTCAAATCTTTTGCTTTGTGCCTGTCTTTCTATCTGTGTATAGAATATATAGATGTACAACAATTCGCTGAGCTTTAACCTGTGAATTAGCCTACTAAAGTTATGGCCAGGAAAAGTACACAGGTGTTAGCTATAATATATTTGATCCCCATCACAAACAACATAATAGTATTATCTTCCTCCCATCTTCTATATTTAACCCAAAGCCATTTCAGAGAATTTTGCTCATGCACTTTAAAAAAATAGGTTAACTTCTAATTCCCAATCCTTTATATTTTAGATCAATCCATGCATAGCCTACATGCCGTGTTGTTATGATGCCCCCAAGGGATAAAAAAAAAAAAACACCCAGGCTGTCTCGCATCCTCTTAAGGCCAAAGCCTTTATTACCGGATATAGGCACTGACGTCTTCGCTGCAACATCTACTGCAGCTATATGTATGCAAGTCACAAACTGTGACACAAAGTACAGGATGTTGGAATACAACCAGGACCTTGCAGAATGCACTTAAAAGGGAAAGAGGGGGGGGGGGGATCAAAAACAAGTGTCGTGTTCTGGAGAAACTATGAACAGGCAATTTTCTTCAAAGCTCCCAAGATTCCTATAAGCTTATTTATACTTATCATTATTAATATAATATTAGGGTCTGGTCGTTGTGAGAATGACTCGCTTGCCGAAATAGATGTCTTTCAAGTTGATACGTGGACTTTGAACGACGTGTTGATCTTTTGCCGATGGCAAGTTTTGTACGAAGCAAGTCAATGTGTACAACATAAAATGTCTTAGGGGAGTGCGGTGAAGAAACATAAAGAAAGGTACTAGGTTCAGATCATTCTTACGTCTGGACAATGTACTCGTGTATTAATTGAGCCACTGACTCAGTTTACATTCCTTCGCTACAATTTCAAATTCTACGCACCTAAGTAGCAGGATCTTCCATCCCTCCTATATTAATATAATAATATATATTATTATATATACATATACAGATATAGGCTAAAGAAGGCCTTAAATGTATGTAATGTGTAACAATGCTTGTATGTACATTGTCACGTACGACGCTTTCCTATTTAACAAACAAACCCACCCAAAGCCAAATCCTTTCTATCCAAAATATATGGTGTCCTGATCCGTGTGATGTAGTAATAATACATAAAGCATTATATCCTAACTTGGAAATACAACCCAACAGTAATCTATTGCAATACTTAGATAGACATAGAGATAAGAAATAATAAAAAAAAAACATATGCAAGAACATATACCAGCTCTCTTTTTATCTCGAATGACATCCGGACCTGGAAATGGGTTACCTGAACAAACCATGAAAGCCAACAACTTAACAACATCATTTAATACCTTTAAAAAATGTAAGGACTAGACACAGACAAGCGTTAGATAAGAAAAGAAGAGTTATCCCAAAATGTCAAATCAAAGTGACCGAAATAGTAGTGACACATACAAAAAAATGCGAACTTGGCACCTTGGCCAGGAGTCAGGAGGGTAAAAATAAAATAGGCTACGTGCCCGACTGGTTCTTTTTTTCCCCCGTTTCGCACGGACGAACTCGGCGACGTAATTCATAAACATTAAACAAGGCCGAAGGAGGCGTGTTCGAGTTAACCAATCATAAAAATGCTTTCGTTTCGTCTGCCCCAGTTTCTAAAATATCGCCACATAATTTTGTAATATTTTTTTTTAAACTTCAAATACCGAGAAATGTGAGCCAAAGAAAAAAATGCTTTCGTAACTTCATACTTGTTCCGGTTTATCATCTCTATAAATAAAAAAACAGACACTTGTTTTCCAAGGTTGATAAGTGCCTACGTATGCACAGTCCTAAAAATCGGTCAACCCTTTCAACGTTACATGAGGCAGGCAATATCCGTGTTACTTGGAAATCGATCGGATGACCTAGGCGGCTATATACGTAAAGAAAAACGGCTTCGATTTATGGTTCATTTCTCGGTCATGGCCGTCTGTTATTTTTAGAACCTTAGCATGACTGAACGAAAAAAAATAATTCAATGCCTTTGGTTCATGTTCAAAAAAATATATTTGATTAATTTATTCCTATAATATCACAACAAGAGTATAATAATTTGAACACATACACGGTCTTAGTATAGATCTACATGAAAACACACAAATCTACGTTACAAATTGCCAAAGAAAGTAAGCGGAATGCCTACAACGGTACGTTTAATTTGGTATACATATTTAGCAAAGTTTTGTCCAATCTCTAAGCAATATTCTCTCTTAAAGTTCCCAGTAATTGTATCCAATCTGACGACATTGAAGACACAGTCTACAACTCTGTGGTATTCAAGTCCAGGCCCTAGACTGCTTAAAGCTGCATAAGCGTAGGGCAGAAAGGGCATGAGGCGGGCAAGTGATGTCACCGACAGCCAAAATCCAGGCCATGTCATACTAAATTAATATGCAATAGTTCTGGGACAGTTTTTGTAATCTTTTTAACCTATTTTAACTCGGCTCTCGGCACTCAAAAAAGTACAGTGAAGACGCTAGTCCACACATACACACACACACAATGTGTGGGAATTCTTATCTGCTATATGATACATATTAATATAGCTAGGCTAGTAAATGCGATAGAAAGGTTGGTGAGTAAGCAGAACTATACACAAATAACCGAGTAAAGAAAAAAAAACTTTGGGAAATGCCCCTTTATAATTGGTCCTATATTAAAGCCGTTAATATTATTATGTCGTTTTATTTGACCAAAAACTACAGGCCTACATAAACGTGTAAAAGTGCAGACAAATTATACAGTCTTAGCTTTAAAAAACTAAAAAGTATGGTATTTGGTAATTTTGTTTTTTCATTCCAAGCGAAACAACAGGTGAATCGGTGAATGACGTCAACGAACGTACGTACTTCTGCCAAGTTGATGCTTTTTTAAAATCCAGAATTATATTATAAGTTTTACTGACGTTCCTTCTAGATAGAAGATTATTACGTCCACTAGTACCAAAACTCCTGCAGCGCGGCGGCAAGGATCGGTTGGCGGCAAGGATCGGTTGGCGGCAGGGATAGAACCCGCGACGTGTCGGTTGACAGTCCGGTGATCTAACCGCAGGACCAGCCCTTGTCCTAACCAACCACCACCATCCCAAACCGTTTAAAAATAGACGCTTTACGGTCAGCCCCATGTTCTCCAGTGTCTCTGGTTATATTGTTTTTTTTGCTGCTCTTTTCTCGTCCGCAAAAAGTCGTAGCCTTTTCCTCCCCAGCATTCAGACCGGCGTGTAAGAAGCTCTTCGGATAACTACAGTAAACCTACGTCAAGAGATTCAATTAAAGAGCCGCAACTACAAAATGGGAAGGTGGCCATCATCGGTGCAAGACTTCCGTTGGACGCAGAATGCATAAGCAGCTTCTGTATGGATAACAACACTTCTGTACCAATGGGAATCAAAGCTGGCTGAGTATGTAAACCACCGATACGTCCCATTTAGATTACACCGGTGGGTTAACGCATGGCGGACAGACCCTGATGCGCGTCCGAGAAATCATTGCACTGACGAGAGCCACTGAGACTTGGTGGGGGAGGAAGAATTGTGCGCACCATCCCGTCTCACCAAGTCCGGCGCCAAAATGTCCAGGTCTATAGTAAGGAATGTGTGCTACCGCGGGCGACGATGCAGAAATACGTCCAGCAACCACCTAAATGATCCGCAAAAGTAGTGAAGAAGCAAAGTAGTGCACGTGACTCCCGATACCGCACCTTTGAACGCGGGGTGGCTAGTCTCGGACATGATCTAGATGTGCACCCCCCCACACCACCACCACACCGATCCACTCCATTTCACGTTACGTCCGGGACTAAAGAGCCGCAAGGCTCGACCTTTTTTTTTTCCCTTTAGGGACATGTGAGATCGGTATGGGGAACTAAAGCACGATAAAAGAAGTCACTGTTGGTCACTGTAGAATGAGCAAAAGCCAAACGATTGCATACCGAGATAAAACGAACGATGCTAGAGTGTGCAGTTCGGAAGAGAACCAATTAGCGTGCAAATTCTATTACTGTAGAACTCTTCATGAACTTTTCAGCAAAATTAAACCAAAATATATAATAAACTATATTAAAGACATACAACTGTATAACATAATTTAAAGATATAAGAACAATAAAATGGATACAAGAAAAACATGACATCAACGTTATCAAAAAGGCCCTATATAACCTTTGATGTTGATGGGCCGGAAATTCAACAATTCAATTCAATTCAAATGACGAGAAAGCCGACCGTGAGTTTGAAAAAAAAATCGCCGAGAAGATCAGAAAGCTCCCAATGTAAATATGACAAGAGACGCAAGTAATAACACAATGATATTTAAATATGGGTGCTTGCGGATCAAAATTTCGGTATCTGGTAGAGCCACATACACGTTCAAAAGATAAAAGGCACACAAAGTTACTGTCGAAAACGACAGACGATCATTTTTCTATACATGTATCTTAAAATAGAAGTATCAGTAGTAAGTCTAGTAGGTGAAGGGTTGTAGGTCACCCCATTCATCAAATCAGGCGAGAAGACCGTTGAACTTGATAAACAATCATTGATAACTTCACCTCAACCCAAACAAAGCAACACCGTGTTTTCATTTATCTCACCCGCTACTCGTTAACAAACGTTGGTGTCTAGGTCACTTGATTAGGTCGCTGTGACATTGTGGCTAGCTGTAAACAGCGTGGTTGCCGGGCACTCTGGGATGCAAAGTGCAAAGGTCTCATTGCGTTTCTGGTTCTAATGATCATTATAATATGATGGACTAAAACTAAGGTTGTGTACAAAACCAAAACAACAACAACATAGAAATGGTACTAATTAGGGAGTTTGATATGCATTTAGCTTATTTTTCCCTCGCAGCTACTTAGTATATGGATTACAGAGAGAATCTATAATCAATTAGGCCTAAATGTTGAAATATTGGAATGATTAAAACGCAAAATTATGCACAAAATCTTCTGTGGATTATATAAGTATTATTAACGTCTGTAACATATAATATACGCTTGAAATATTGGAATGATTAAAACGCAAAACTATGCACAAAATCTTCTGTAGATTATATAAGTAACATCTGTAACATATAATATACACTTGAAATATTGAATGAATAAAACGCAAAATTAAGCAAAAATCTTCCGTATAGAAAGAGCGCCTGCAAGATGCTAAATGCCTCTATAATAATTGAACTTTTATTACTTAAATATTTCACTGTAACGCTCTCTATGATACGAACATCTTAGGAAATATACTTTGGTTGGTGTCTACGGGTCAAACATTTTGTCACTTTTAAAGTTAAAAAAAACAACAACATGACCAAACGACCAAACAATAAGAGGAAAAACATAAATGTATGTGTAAAAAAACATAGCAATAGCAGTGCCAGTCCTGGCCCCTTTTTTGTTCAAAATAAGTAAACCCCCCCCCCCCCATATGTAGGGTGAAAAAAGGAGGGGGGGGGGAGAAAGGATTATTAGCACCAATTGAGCTAACGACAACTTTGCACACGACACTGCGCATAGCAAGACATGCTTTTTATTTTATTTTCTTAATCGATTGATCAGACTCTCTTCTCTGAGTTCTGAGACTGTACTGACAGTGTACTGTAGGCCTATATACAATTGAGATCTACATAAATCTCTCGTCACTCATAAAAGTACTAATGGCTTGTAACGTTTGCAATAGACCACATTTCTGAATTTGTGGTCCCCAGTCTATTCCCGGAATGTTTTTCTCTTATTCTTATAATTATTTCTTCTATTTTTCAAGTGAATATTAAATCAATGTCTTTTCTTTTTTCAACGGTACTTACTCAACCTCAAAATGTTTTAAAAGTAAAATTGCAACGTATTAATTTTTTTTGTTAAATCATTCGCGAGTGCTTTTGGGAACTGCCGAGCGTAATCCCCACAATTTTTGGAAAAAAAGTGTGTGTGTGTGTGGGGGGGGGGGGGGGAAAGTAGTATTTAACAGCAAACACAAATGTTTGTTCGTTTCTTCCGCGTGCTCTTCAGGGAAAGCTAATCAGTTGTGTGCGTGTGAGAATAGACAGGTTTCAACTGGCTTTGTGCCAAGAAAGAGCATGTACTTTCATAGAGAGATTTGCCACAAATAATCAATCAAGGAAAGTGCGGTGTTGCAACAACTGAGAGTGAGGATTTCTAAATTCAGCTTGTGTCGAACAATCAAATAAATCAAACAACTAAGTTTAAATGCCACCCCACCCCTGCCTTTTTACCTCTTCCAACAATTGATTCTTTTTATGACCATTATTCAAGTTATTTTATTTGTAAATACAGTTTCCACTGTTTTTGATAGACACGCCTACAGAGCTCTAGACCAGGGGTCGGCAACCTTTTGATAATAGTGTGCCAACGTATGATCTCTAATTCATTCAGCGTGCCAACAGTCTAAAAGTCCACCTGTTCCACTAATTAATTTCACGTAGAAGATACTTGAAATGCCTTTTTTTTGTGGTTTCGCATGTGCCATTGAAAATCACACAGCGTGCCAGCGGCATACCGTAGGTTGCCGACACCTGCTCTAGACGTTCACAAAAGAATGTGTTAAAAACTGTTTCTAAGCATCAGCAGTTTAAAAAAACACACACACACACACACAAGAACTCACCTGCAGCCTCCAGGACCTCCTTGTCAATGAGATCGCCTTGCATGCACAGGATGGCGTCCACCCCAGCCACGCTCTGCAGCAACTCTCCCCTGAGGACCAGCTGCTCCGAGTCCCACAGCTTCACGTCGAACGGCTTCAGCAGGATGTCCAGGCCCTCCTGAGGGATGCGCCTGGTGATGTACACCAGTGGCCTGTTGGCCTGGCGACTGGTCTGTCTGGTTAGGGTCATCCTTGGCGCACTGGATGTTGGTGGTGGGCTTGCCATTTTATAGTGGTCAGGAAAGACTTTTGGGTTGATAGGAATACTGTTTCGACTCACGGACAGTGAGGTAAAGACTAGTAGCTAGTAATCAAGAGCCCAAGAGGAATGCTTCCAAATATTCGAAACCAAAATACCGGTAGTTCGAAGGATTTAAAAAAATAAGTGTGGAAATATCCGATTTTTTAAATTAGTTTGTTTTTGGCACGAGCTGACAAATCAAGTTTATTTATATGGACTAGAAAGTACTGTAAAATTTGGTTCTTTCACTAATAGTGAATTATCGGCCTGGATCTAAGTCTCGGCGTTTCTCAGTTCAGCTGCTTATTGGTAGATAGTAATGTCAGCTGATCACTTCCAGCAGAAGCCTTCAGGTGAATGAAAACACGGGCCTTCTGTCCCACCAACTGTTTCATTTACGGGCTCGTTGTATCCCTATGAACCAACAATGACAGTCAGCAAGATAGAGAAGTAGGGTCCGATCTTCTGACCCTACTGACCTTTAACCTCGTGTAAGAAGCGGCGGTGGCTCCGAACAGTTCTATTGTCAGTGAGTGCGAACAGTTCTATTATCAATGAGTGCGTAATAATTTGCTGGGGTGCTTTAGAAACAGTTCTCTAGTGATCGCCTTGAGTTTTATCCCAGGGACAATGTCCTTAAAGAATTGAACGTAAATCTGTACAAGTGAAGAAAAAAAAAGAAAAAGAAACATTAAATTAATAAGCACATTAGCATGCGAGAAAATATTTTAAAATTATACAGATCTAATAAAAAATGTGCAAAAATTCCTCACTGTTTGTGAAATGTTTTTGTTTTGTGGATTATTGTAAAAAAAAATAATAGTTGTTTATGTTTATTTTTGGCAGCAGTCAATAAGTCGTGAGAATAGCTTTAAAATATTTAGTTCTGAAAAAAAATAACTCTTTTAACTTATAAAGTTTGTGTAATAAGTTCACACTTGCTTCAACATGCATATTAATAAAACTAAAATAATGTTCTAGCAAATTAAATTTAAATCTAAATTAGGGCGAAAAACGAAATCTGGGTTACAGTCTACTAGGATTCTGACAAATCAGGAGCGAGATCTCTTTTTCATCTTTGAACTTTGAACTGAACGGAAATAATCAATAAACATCAAGACAAATCCAACTTAAACTGGCCTATAAAACAAGATTAAAAATATATAAAAACAATTACATAAAACGATGTCTTTAAAATTAAGGACGTAGCTTTTAAATCAAATATACAAGGAATAATTAGGCATCTTAAAATAAAAAGTAAAGATAAATACAATAGCCGAACCTAGCTCCTCTCCATTCATTACGGCGGAGGGAAAAAATGGCACGGTTCAAATGTTTCGCTGTTGTGGTTGAACGATAAGTGTTTCGACACATTTATATATTACCTCACAGCCCCTGCTTTTCTATGACTACCAGAAGAAAACAACAAACACACAGACACACGCTCGCATCATCAATAGTCAATAAGGAAAGCATTATAGGAAGATGACATAAGCAGTCTGCTGACGAAAACGAAATACGTGTACTTTCTTTAATAATGTATAAATCTAGATCTAGTTTGCTTTGGATTTTAAGGTTGGAGTGAAGTAAAATGGGAGAGACAGTAGATCCCCACGCGTACTTCTCCCTAGTCCCCGTATTATTTATGGGAATTATGGTCAAAGTCCAAATTTAGATATAATCTGCGCACAAGGAGACCTATATTATTTCAACAAAGGAAAGGGGGAGGGGGGGGGGGGACTATTCCTTTATGTTATCGTCTGCTGATTTAGAAAGTGTACGAGTGAAATGTATGTTTTTTTTTTGTTTTGTTTTTTTATAATTTCTAAACGGATTTAACAATGTTTGCTTCAGATCATTCCGCCCAACCGTTTCAAATATAGCCTCATGTCTATACTAGGTCAATGCAGGAGATGTGAGGACCATGGGCTAAGCGAGACGTGAAATCCTTAGAATACCGGTACTTATTTTAACGTGTCGCCAATTTTCGGATTTTTTTTTCTTAAAATTATAGATTGAAGTAGATCTTAGAGAACCAGGTGGTGGAGAAAAAAAATATGACATTCCTTCAATTAGACCTGATTCTAAGAAATTTATGATATTAAGAAACTACGCGAATCGCTCGGTGGAAAGTGGAAACCTCGTCAATATCGTCCGTTTCACGACACCGGTGTTAAATTATTTACCTTACAGGAAATTCCTACGTCGAAACAGAGACAATGAGTCGTCCTTATTAAGTGTTGCTGAAAGAAAACGTAACACAAACAAACTACAAATAAGTAGATCTGTACTCTATACTCTATACTCAGCTAAAGCGTAAGCAACAAGAATCGCAGCATTTACGCAGCACTGTTTAAATATGCTCGTTATTAATTTTTTTTTTGGCAAAGATTAGACTCGTGGATTGCACTATGACCCTTCGTCAGACTAAAATAACAACATGTGCTATTTGTTTATGACTATATGACTGCGATTAGATTAAATGTTCCACGGAAGACTTAGCCTACATTTAAACAAGGAAAATGAACCGATTTTAGCTATAAAAAAAAAAGAAAAGAAAAGCACCGTGGAACTTTGAACTGGTGAGTTTTGGGGATAGACTCTAATGTTTATTGCCATGGTATATATTATACTATTACTTTAAAATGTGCATGTTATGTGTTATAAAGTCTTAACTTACATCGTATTGTTATGTGTGTATTAGCATCATGTAATAATATTTTCTATATTGTTTTTTACATTGTTTTTCTAGTTCATGTGGAGTTGTTTATTTACATTTGATTTTGGTGTAGAGAGTATTTGTGTAGATCATCATTTATTATGACGCAATAGCACCAATATTGTTTCTTGTAGTCTCCACAACTTTCTTGTACGCATTTTGTTTTGCATTCGGAATGCTTCCGGAAATTCCATCATAGTTTATAGTACTTTCTGAACCACAAATCTAGATCTATATGAAGCACGCATTTAGAAGTTAGGTGGTTGTTGATTTTTGCTTACCTACAATGATGCTACTTATTATTAACCTGTGAAGTTGAATGCAATTATTGTACCGGTACATAAGTTCAAGCATTAAATTGTTCTTTAAATATTTCCAGTGGCTTGAGTTTAGTGTTTCATGGTAAACAATAGCCTAGACATACAACCGAATACCCCAACAGTATAGAGTAAAATGCTTTTAAGAAAAGTCAAATTGCTATTAATGATTCCATTAGTTACATTAAATGAGTTTCTTGTGTAAAAAAAAAAAGCTGTAATTCGCCCCAAATCAGAAGACAGTTTTTTTTAATGCTTACATTTTTTATTCATGAAAAAAAAAAACATCAACAGTTTGAATTAGGCCTAGATCTAGTGTCTTTTCATCGAAAAAAAAAAGCTGAATTCGAACGCGACACTGAACTGTAGCTTGGTGTAAAGACACGCCGAAACTCCTCCTAAACGCTGTTAGTGCCGATTGTAAAGAAAAAAAGGTGGCCTACGCGATATATTTTTATGGAAAGACAAATTTAAAAAAATGTGAATGCTAACAAAATGTAAAAATATGTTTACTCTTTCGACATGATATAATTGCTCAACAAAAACACACACACACACAAAATCCAGGTTTCTGGCAGAGTTGAGGCACGTGCAGCCTCTTGATTGGCTACTCCAAAAATAAACTATTGACTATAAATTATCGAAAATGTGAAGGAAAAAAAAAGTAATTTAAAAAAAAACTGAAAACAGTAAGCAAATTATTTAGGAACTGTACACTTTTTAACTGACAAGCTATTTAAATTGTATTGTTTTTTTTAAACTCTGTTGATTTGTTCTTTAAATAGATTTGAAAATATCCTTACATTCTATTTTCACCTGTTTTATCATATAGGCTAGTTGAAAGGGTCGGGAACTCGGCTAGAGAATAACCGAGATTTCAACCTAATCGCGTCATCTGAAAACTGATGAAAGGCAGTTATGTTATAAGTTAAAAGAAACCAAAATTCATCTCCACGAGTTTAATGTTTCTTTTTCGAGTACCGTTAGTCATATATATGTACAATGTACACAATAAATAATTATAAAAGAAAAAAAAATCCATTCACATGTGTAGTTATAGGGAGTGCGCAAAGGCTGAAGGTGGTGGGGGGGGGGGGAGGGTCGAGTTTCAGATTTCATGGCTATTATGTTTCATCCTCGTTACGTTATGTTTCGAAACCAATGTTAAAAGCCTTATAATGTTGACATGCAGTTTCAATAAACTCAAGATGTGTGTGTTGCTCACTTATATTGTAAGTATCAGTAGCATTACGAGCTGGCTCATTTCAATATTTTAATAATGTGACCGTGCAGGGCTATCAAAGACACCCTAAAAACATTTTGTATGAATGCTTTATAAGCATTTTTTTTCTCGGTCAAAACTATATCAAATCCACTTTCTTCAGTAATTCTCTTTAAAATAAAACAGGAGTAACTTTTTTTGTGGAAATGGGGGAGGTTGGGAGTAGAAGAGGGGGTTTTAATTTGAAAGATTGTGTGGTAACTGACTACTAGTCTATGTTCTCAATTTACAGCTCGATAGGATGACGTAAAGTGGGTCAATTAAACCTACCTAAATTTGTGCCATAAGGATTTACATGCTATAGAGAAACAAAGTGCGTATTTAATATAAGAATTTTTTAACAAAAATTCAACTTGGCGGAAAAAAACGGTAACTAAAACGAATAAACCGAATTCGTCGTTATTTATACACCCTTTTTTTTCGACTGATCCTGGTCCTGACAGATATCCTATCTGGAACGGCTTAGATAGAATTTATGGGCGTTTTTTTTATATAGATTTGCCGACCTAATGATCTCACATTTCTAGGCTTTATCTAGATTTTTTTTTTTAATTAAAAGGAAGACAACATTGTAAAATTAAGCTACTGGATTGTGGGTCTTTAAAATATCTAGTCCAGATGTTTCATTTGACACAATCAATATAACAAGTGACAGTTGTAACAACATAATCAATATGTGACGGGAGGATAAAGAAAGATTTTAACCCGTAACATAGTTCCGAGCCTTCAAACGCAAATCTCTACAAGCACTCTGTCTGTCAAAACAATATTCCAGGCCACGACCGTAAGCTCGAGCTATTGCTTTGACAAACTGTGCTATAATTTATACAGAGGTTTGAATTTTCAAAAAGAACGTTGTTGTCTAGTTTGCAGATTTTTTATTTAAGTATGCTTAGGCCCCATGAGTTGGCAATTCAAAGACCAGGATATGACAACTTACTTTTTACATAATAATGCCAAAAGTATTAGATGTGCATGAGAAATGAATAAAAAAAACAAACACAAAGAAAGGTCTGGGAGTTATATATAAATAATAATAAGGGAGGGGGGCGGAGAACAGTTCCGCAACAAGACCAACAGTAGTGTGAAAAATGTTTCAAATGGTCTGGGGTACAAACCACCACAGGGGCACGGTGGTCGTGCGGCAGCGCGTTTGGCTGGCGTACCGAAGGTCCCGGGTTCCAATCCTGGTGCAGGCTTGAATTTTTCCCTATCTCTGATGGGTACCTGACCTTAGTTGGGGTAAAGTAAAGGCGGCTGTGCATAGTGCTGGCCACACAATCACCTAGTATGCCGTGGCCACAGAAACTGGCGAACGCTGCTTCACCGGACCTAAGGATAAATTCGGTCTCACGGGTACGTTACTTTAACAACCACAACACCAATCGATCGCCCCTGAATCTAAATATCATTTTGTTTAACTTGAATGTCTACTCCTTAAAACTGCTTATTTTGCTTAATTCCTTAGGTTCTACGTGGAAGATGGAGGTAGAGCCACCACAACAGTTCTCCAGCGTACTCGATTCTGTGCAGCCCTTTTTAATTTTATGTTTTACTCCCCAAAATAGAATAGTTAATTCAGCATAAAAGGAATAAGTACGATTTTCTAACTTTGGCTCAGTCAAACTAATGGTATAAAAAGGGGACATTGGAGTAACCAAACTTTGTTACATAAGGGCTTTCGAAAAGACTTCTAAATTTGGAGGACAACTTTTCTATAAATATTTTTTTAAAGCTTACATTTACAGGAAAAAAAATAATGTCAAGTCTCGTACGTGTAGTTTCAACAGGAAGTCTTGCTATTCTGCAACAGGAAGTAAACAGATGTCCTATATTTAGGCTTACTGGCAATATGGTTCAATATGAATTTATATTGTTCTCCTGTTTATTATGCTTGCCAACCATTTTCAAGAAAATAAGAACATCAACAGAACAACGGCAGCAAACAAGACACGCAAACAAAAAAACCGTAGAGGCTACATGTACTTTTGCTTCAGGGTGATTATTATTAGGCATGAAGCATTTATATATATAGATAAGTCACTGCATTAATTCGTGTGTTGCGCAATGCATTGGAAATAACATACAGACTGAGACTTCAGAGACAGTAGTGATACAAGTCATCAAGACATTTTTCCTTGAAAGAATGACGCGTGTGGCAGACCCCTTGAGATTATGACAATATAATCAGCAATGTGCACAGGCTATTGTGTATGGGGGGAAGGGGGGGGGGGGAGAGAAGAAAAATAAAAGAAGAAACAAATCTGGATTAGTTGGCTGGACGAAAGTGTTGACCCCGAAAAAGAAAAGGAGTCAGTGACGCAATCAGTCTGGATTTTCACCCCAGGGGTATTCCATCAGTAAAGAAGATTGTTGACAATTAGCTTCCAGCAGAGACCGAACTAGACAAGAGTTCAATATACCCAGTACATAAACGCAAATACGTTATATTAAACCCCAATTTTAAGACCGTATTCAAGAGTTCAATATACCCAGTACATAAATACATATACGTAATATTAAACCCCAATTTTAAGACCGTGCTGGGCTTGTGAACCAGAGTTCACCAGTTTCTGTGGGCACTGCATGCAGGGGTATTGTGTGGCCAGCAAAATGTTCAGCCAGCTATATATAATTATATATTTGAAACGTTGAAATATGCTCACGACAAATGCCGTCACAGTGCTGACGCTGTCACATTAAAGTTATTTCTAGCCTGTATAACTATATAATGCATTGAAAATTTGAAATAAAAAATAAAAAAAATGACAGTAATCTATTAGCTACTAAAAAATAACAAAAAAAATAATAAAAGAAACAACGAACAAACAGAGCAACCTGCATCAACATGCATCAACGTGCATAATTCTTTTCACTCCGCGAGTAGCATTAAAAAGAAGCCACGCTGCATTTAGTTTGAAACGGTCGTCAAAATCATAGAACCCGCATCGAGTGCAAAACCACGAAGGGAGCCGACTCTCCGTTAGAGTACATCATCAAATCATGTTTTTCTACTTTGAACGATCACTCTTATGATCAAGTCTATGAGCCAAGTGCTGACTATGTCCAGTCCGGACTATTTAGAAGAGCCAGCAAGAGCCTAGAATAAGCTCTAGTTTCCCGTTAGACTCGAATATGTCTATAAATTGCTGGAATCCTAAGACCGCGACGATCCCGGGTTCAAATCTTGGTAAAGGCTAGAATTTTTTTCCCGGGTCTGGAGGATGTCCCCGAGTCTAGCCAGCTCTACCTTGCATTAATTGTGGCAAAGTGAAAGCGGGCTGGGCATTGTGCCGGCCAAACAGTCTCTGATATGCCGTGACCAAGGAAGCCCACACAATAGAAATGTAATTTATTATGTGAGTAAGCCTGTAAACGCTGCTTCACAGACCCTATAGATTAGTATAGATCAAATGTATCTGACGGGTATACTTTACTAGTATATACCATGACCACTAAATGTAGGTCAGGACCTGTCAGTTAAGTATGCTGATGTCCAGACACACTGAGACACACTCGCCAGTTGGTAATACGGGTATACTTTACTAGTATATACCATGACCACTAAATGTAGGTCAGGACCTGTCAGTTAAGTATGCTGATGTCCAAAAACATGAGACACACTGAGACACACTCGCCAGTTGGTACAAATGAAAGTGTCTGTCTGCTCCGAAAAAATCATGACAAATAACTATTTATCTTCTGCCATGATCTTAGCCACACAAAAAAAATGTCCGAGAGGCGAACGCCACCTCATTTATAGGCTACAAACGAACTTGCGTACTAATCAAAATGCAAAACTAGACTCAAACCTCGGATACGCGTAAGCGTCTGTAAAATAAGATGTAGAGCGATCTTGGAAAATGCATTAATATTAAGATGTATATTATGTAGACCTAAACGCTATTAAAAAAATGGCGTCCAGAAAACACACCGGCTGGGACAAGTGCTTCTAAGCCCTAGATTAGGAGAGAGAGAGAGAGAGGAGAGAGGGGAGAATAGGTCAAGACCTACGTTTTAAACAGAAGTAAATACTTTAGATCCAGATGGCCTTTGATAGGTGAGGACCCTCTGAGTCATACAACGGTAGACTTGTCGTGGACTTAGCTGAACCAGTTCCCAAGCGATTGAAGCGATGAATCTTAGCGGGCTATGTGTGTGTTAAGGGAGGGGGGACAGGGTGAGAGGGATTATAATATATGAAATATATTATTTTTTATGTAGGCAATGAGTAAGCATTAGGCACACAGACGTAGTGAGTAGGAAGGCTTTAAATTATCTTATTTATTTAAAAGAATAAAGTTTTTTTTTTTTTAACCTTTACGGCCGAGCAATTGTAAGATAAAAAAAATAAATTGCCATGCTAACAAAATATTTTCTGCAAGGTAGGGTCTAGCGTCCAATGTCCACATTGTTAAAACTTAAAAAATAAAACCCACAAAACAACAAGTGAAATAAGGCACAGAAACCTTGACATGTTAACCTCGAAATGGGGCAAGGTGAAGGCCAAAACACCATTACACGCTAATAATTTCGTTTGTAAATGTTAGACTACTGAAATTGCGAGCTATGCACAAACTATTTCATTTTGGCTGCCTAGTGATCTTTTTTCCCCTTTAATAATTATATCAGTTTTATATGAAGATCTAGGCCCATTGTCGAAAAAATATTGGAAGCGTTATTAGGACAAACGCATGCCGGCATGGTCATGGTGAAGTTACACAGTTACAGCTACAGCTACAGCAAAACGGCTACAAGACTACATAATCTGTTCATGATTGTTGTGATTATGGAAGGAAAAAATAGATGTTTAATTGCTTTTTTTGGTAGTGTGCTGTTTGTTTTCTTGTTGCGTTGAAAACTGAGCTACTGTATATATCAAATATCTTTTTTTAAAAGAAAAACATCCATAACAATGTTTTTGACAGTGTCACCGACCAATATAATAATGATAGATCTGCATGCTAGCAATAAAAAATATGTTGTTTGAATTATGTGCCCCTGGCCTTGTGTCATTATTACAAATTTTTAATGTAATCCAATATTTAATTAAATAAAATATCTCAATTACTCTTTTTAATGATTCCCTTTCATTTCAAAACCACTAGTCTAAACACATTTGTGTGTGTGTGTGAGGGGGGGGGGGGTGTGCGATAAAAAGTGCCATTATCTTATCTTATACAATGTATAAGATAAGATAATGGCACTTTTTGTAATGTATAATACATTACAGACGCTCCTTCTATAAAGAAGATTATTGCTTCCTACGCTATCCGTGGTCCGAGTCCATTATCTTTATTAACTCAATAGTTTTAGACCCTCTGGCCCTCTCATACTAGCCTAATACTCATACTAATATTTGGCAATTAGGGGAAAAAATACTTATAACCTGTCGTATTTGAATTTGTCAATAAAAAATAATTATACTAGTAACTTAGTCCTTAGTAAGGAATACCAACTACTAGACCTTGTGATGCTAGAATGCGTACTAGTCTAATTAGGCCTGCTTAGCCATACTCAGACTACTGGTTTATTATTATCAAGAATCAAGGCCTATGTTTACATTCGTATCGATTCGTTTGTTGTCACTGTCAGAGTGTGTAGAGTGTAGGCCTATAAAAATAACTGCGTAAATAACTTTAAATAAGCTACACAACTACACAGCCATAGAAACAGAATAGCTCCAAACAAACAAACAATGCATGCATAAATTTGATTTAGTAATGCTTAGAACGTAGTATACCTTCCTACCTTTTCAAACATGAAATCAAGCACTCTTAGTTCTGCATGTATTGTATGTATGGAAAATGTAAATCGACTGACGACTGCTACTGCTAGCACTAGCCTATATCGGTGGCCACTTTCGATATGTTCACTTCCGAAAAATAAAAACATAAACATTGGCCCACGGCAACACTGACTGGATAGTGAATATGTGATAGAGGGTAAGGAGGGGATGGTAGTGGGTGCTCAGTAAAAGGTGGGATGTTGTCGTGGCTAAGACTTGGGGTCGAGTTGCGAGAATTAGGCCAGAGTTCACTAGACTAACATGGGCGCTGTGTTGACACACTAACCTGTGCCTGTGTATGCCTACACGCTGTCTATGGTTGAACACAACAACCCGTCAACATATTCATTTACATCTTCAACGTGGGAACAAAAAGTGGGGAGGGCGGCTGATGGTCATTAAGAATACATAAATGCATTATTATTCTCATTGTATTGAAAGATAGAAGGGAAGTCATTCATATTCAGAGCAATGTTGCTTAGCCTACATAGGCCTACCGTATTTTGTGCGTGCGTTTTTTTATTCTATTTAGGTCTATATTCTATATACATTATGGAAGGGGAGACAAGAGCTATGGCTACTAAGAAACAAAACAAAAAACAAGAACTGAGTAACCAGCATCAACATGCAACATAAGAGGGAGGGGGTTCTTACCTAAGGCACCTATGCACATATTCACATATTTACCAATATATATATATATATATATATATATATATATATATATATATATATATATATATATATATATATATATATATCGAGAGAGAGAGAGAGATAGAGGCGCTATAGGCCCTATATACTTTTTTGTCTTATTACAATTTTGAAAAATTAAGATTTTCCCTCTCTTAATTATCTATTTTTGTTTAAGCTTATAATATGTACTTAACATTGCAGGCGGCAATTATAGGATGTAAGAATGTAAAACTGTATTATTTGAAAAATAATAATAATTTCGAAATGTGTAGCCTTGTATAGGTCAAAATAGGTCTCTAGACTATAGACCTATTATATATACTAAGTATATGTAATTTAGGTGTCGTGGCTCTTTATAATATACACATAAATGGAATTCGGTTCTCACTGGACCCATGCATGCCCACGTATGTAATTAGGTTATATATATGAAGTAGGTTAATAATAAATACCAAGCAAAACTTTAGACTTCATTAAAAAGGAATTTGTAAAAATGCAAAAAGAGTATAAAACTAAAACGCTACCTAACATTAGCTAGACTAAGACTAAGACTAGAATATAATATATATGCATATGCATCTTATATCGCCTTATTAAGGAGAACTTTAAAAAAAAAAAAGAATAGATTCAGAAAAAAGCTGCAAAAGTTGTTGTTTTTTTTGTTATAATATAAGTGAACTAACACCATTGACAAAGTTATCAACACCAATATAAGAGTTAAAATCACTAAGCTAATTCTGGAATTACTACAGGGAAAGGCGAGTGTAAAGACCTAGTAAAGAGCCAAATATAGTTCGTTATAAATACATATAAATAAGCATTAAATTAAATTCTATGTATTCTTCAAACCTAAAAGTTCAACCAACTACAATTTATTACAGTATTTACAGTACCGTACTCAGATTACTATCAGACTTATGGAGAAAAAAACACGTTTAC
This sequence comes from Anisus vortex, assembly GCA_949126835.1. Taxonomy (NCBI): domain Eukaryota; kingdom Metazoa; phylum Mollusca; class Gastropoda; family Planorbidae; genus Anisus; species Anisus vortex. The sequence continues at coordinate 12,592,070 of OX421507.1, read as the reverse complement.
TATTATAATGTAAGCAAGAACAAATGACAAATGCATTTAAATTCCCTGTTGTTGTATTTTTTCGAAACGGCATTCTGTCAGAAAAGAAGTTAGCCTGAACAAACCAGGAATACAATTAACTTAACATTATTTAAATCCCTAATTATAACGCAATTACCAGACTGAAACCACGGATAGGCTAAGCGTAGGACGCAATAATCTTTAACAGCACACCATGCAATGATTAATAGACAGCTCACCACAACTGTTTCCATTACAATAAATTTAATCACAATTTTAAAAAAATCCATACCAATAGGCATATAATTTATGTACGTATGTTAATTATTCGTGACTAAAACATCATTAGTTCATTAGTTATACGTTACGGCATTGTCTTTAAAATACAATTCTTACTTTTTTAAATCTTAAAGTTGTTTTTTTTTTCAAATACAACAAAGTGCTTTAACACCGCACTAAAATGTCCCAATGTTCTCCCAATATTAAATCTTGGCCAAATGTTGTGCCTCTGTATAAATGTGCTGTAAGGGTTTTTGATTGTTTTAATAGACGTACATTTTACTGTTATAATCTGGCAGCCCATTTATAATGTTTAAAATCATTTCCCCTTAGTTTGTTCTTGACAGAAAGTACACTATGTTATTATAAGATGTAAGAAAAAGTATTAAAAAAATTAAAGAACTAAATAAAATATTAGGTCAATATTTTTTAAGGACGCACGAGACATACACATTTGTTTAGCCAAAATAGAATTTCCCAGAGGGTACCAGGCACCCAAAAGAAAGCTGCATAAGAAGTCTGATAAAATCTGTCTATTATATAAGGGCCAACTTAGTCTATACCCATTGGTAGCTTTAGGCTAAGCAAATTATTATATAATTAGGCCCTACCTTGACACACACCCAAAGTAAGTATAATATCATAATTATGTATATATAGACTAATAGCTTAGATCTATATTATTATATATTCAATGTATAAATAGTAAACAGGCTTGATTTTACATATAAATTATAAAGTTTAATAGTTAATATGTTTGCATAAAATAAGTCATTTTAGTGCACCAATAAATAGCTAATGCAAAATAACTTATTTTATTTTTTCTTGTAGGCCCTAAATGCAATAAATAGCCTACCGTTAGATCTATTTGTTTAACGCAATATTGCTCTAGATTTAAGTTTTATATAGCCTACTACCAGCTGATTCTGCGGTTAGTAGCCTACACCGGACTGTTAACAAAACAGTCCAAATTCTATCCTGCCGCCCAACAGTAGTTTTGGGCCTTAGACGTAATAATCCCCAGTTTAGAAGGAACATCTGTAAACTTATAGGTCAAGTCATAGTATCGTAGAGACAAGCTTTCGCGGCAAGGGGCTCGAAGGGGTTTACCGTTTATTGTGATTGTGATAGTGATAGGGTTTTGTTGTTTTTAAGTTTTAAAACTCATTTATGCTTTAAAAAAAACGATTGGATTTTTAACATGACCAAATGCATAATTAGATCTAAAATATTGTTCAACTTTTTATTTAAACAAAAATATCCTTATTAATTGTCAAATTGCACTTACATGTTATAACAGGATCTTCTTTGAACAACAACGGGATCTGCATTGAACAACTAAACATTGGCCGGAGAAAACAGCGTGGTCGAACGCATAACCTATTTTTAGCATGTTCACCAGCTCGAGCTTCCCGATTGGTTAAAACTGGGGGAGTGAACGCTAACCGGATAATTCATTGGTTGACGGATGGGCGAAATCTAGGCTGCACAGCTGTAAACAAACAGACAGGTCATAACGCTTTTTTTTTTCGCACGTACTTCCAAAGCAGTAACGCAAAGCAGAAGTATAAAAAATACACACACACACACACATAACCGCTTTTTAAAATGTCAACAGATAAACAATGTATATTTGCTGGTCTTCTTATTGAAAGGTAACCCAAGAATTAAAGCAAGCACGGAATAGATCTAGTATATGCCTATTATCTATGGTAGGCTTTATTATATATATATATATATATATATATATATATATATATATATATATATATATATAGGCCTATATATATATATATTATAGACTCTATATATTGGCCTATATATTGTTTGTCACATTGTCCCAAATGTAAATTTATCTCTATAAAGCAAATAATTTGACCTTGTCTTACAAAGCGCAAAGTAGTGCAGACATGGGCGGCGACTGTCAAATGAAATAAGGGGGAGACAAGTGTTGAGGTGGCTCCCAGCATATAGGCCATAGTACATTGTCGTACTGTAGAACTATAGTAGCCCCCAACAAAGAATCGAGTATCGAGCAAACACATTTAAGGTGATGAAGAAAAATAAAATTGGAGTGTGGGTTATGCAAGAAAAGTCAATAATACTGTAGATATCTAGACTGGTAATAAATAAAATGAAGAGAAAATGTGTCACTTTCAAATATTATCTATATCCATGACTAATTAATACGATTGCTGAATTACGGATGTAGATTCTATGTCTGTCTTCTGAAAGGTTAGGGAGGGGGGGAGGGGAAAGGAGGGGCGATACAAGAAGAAATGTGCACCTAAGCACTCACTCATATATACACACAGATATACACACATATATGCACACATACACTTATACTCACCCCGCACCCAGAAACAAAAACGTACACCTCTCAAATATTCATTCACAGACCATACAAACACACAGCTCATACACATTCACGGCTCATACATACACATTCACAGCTCATACAGATACATTCTAACTCATAAAGACACATTCTAACTCATAAAGACACATTCACAGCTCATACAGATACATTCTAACTCATAAAGACACATTCAAACTCATAAAGACACACTTACAACTCATACAGACACATTCACAGCTCATAAAGATACATTCTAACTCATAAAGACACATTCTAACTCATAAAGACACATTCACAGCTCATACAGACACATTCAAAGCTCATACAGACACATTCAACAGAACATACAGACACATTCAAAATAACATAGCCTACAGACACATTCAAATAACATACCGACACATTCAATTACCATACAGACACATGCAACAGAACATACAGACACATTCAAAAGAACATACGTATATGTATATACATCTATAAAGCTTTCTTAACAAACAAAAATTCCATTTTTAAAATAAGCATTCTTTTTTTTTAGGCCTTCTGGTAGATAGACTACAGTAGCATGTTTTAAAACCGGAACAACGATTACAGAACTAGTCTAGCAGGAAAGAATAGATCTAACCTAGAGCATACAGTGCCGGAACAGCTATAGTAAGTGGACTATTAACCAATGAAGGGTTGGAGTTTGGGGGTGTGGGGTGACATTAGACATTTTGTCCAAAACCAATGACTTTTTGAGAGAATCGGTTCAGTTAATAGGTTCACAAATGAGAGCCATAAACATTATTAAAAATAATTGAGTGGTGTGTTGTTGTTTTTTTGTTCAGATAATAAAAAGTAGAATCTAGTCTACATATTGAACAGTTTTTATTTAAGTTTTAACCAATGATAGACTAGTTGGGATTCTTAGGAATAATAATAGTTTTTCAATAGTTAATTAGGATGAAATGGGGTCATCATCATTGGCTCCATAGTCTCGAAAGACGATTAGATTTGCGCGTCTGTGATTTGGCCAGCCCTGCAAAATTGACTGTGCCTGTGGAGACCTATCCTTGAGAGACAGGCTCTATCGCATCTCTGGCACTTGAAAGCTGGACCGTTGGAGATTGTTAGGGGCAGCCTACTTTTCTTCGCTGCTCGTTTAGCCTCCGCCATAAGGCGAAGTTTGCCCTCTGCCGCATTTATACCGGTGTGTAAGGTGCCTCTCCAACTATTTCTGTGCTGAGCAAGGTTCTCCCAGTTCCCGACCTCTACATCTATAGCCTTTAGATCACGTTTGCAGACGTCTTTGAACCTGAGTTGGGGGCGGCCGGTAGCTCTCTTGCCTTCCGCGAGCTCAGCATATAGCAGGTCTTTTGGGATTCGCCCATCCTCCATCCTGGAAACATGGCCAAGCCACCGAAGACGTCGTTGGCGAAGGAGAGTGATCATGCTAGGCATGTTAGCCCGTTGCAAGACCTCGTTGTTTGTTATGCGGTCCTTCCAAGATATCCCAAGTATGCATCTGAGGCAGCGCATGTGGAAAGAAGAGAGTCTCTTTTCTTGCGATGCGTACAGGGTCCAAGTTTCGCTGGCGTACAGGAGAGTGCTGATCACACATGCACGATAGACAGCTATTTTTTTTTTTAATAGACAGCATCTTGTTGGCCCATACTCTTTGCGTTAGCCTGGATAAAGTCGCGGAAGCCTTGCCAATTCTCCTGCTGATTTCTGTGTCCAGTGATAGATCGGTGGTAATGAAATGGGGTAATGCTTACGTTTTGTCCGTTATTGCCCCACTCCCTATCTTGAATAACTTGACCCGCATTAAGACACTAGCCTATATTATAGAATGCCTCCACTCTCCTAATGCAGGGGTCGACAACCTATGGTACGCGTGCCAGACTTGGCACGCAGAACGATTTTCAGTGGTACGCGAGAGACGTCCAAGAATATTTTTTAATGCAAGTGAAAACAACGTAGTATGACCATAATTAATGGCTGTTGTGTGGCTAACTATATGGGAATCACACTGGAGGTCGACTGTTTTAGTCCAGAAATGTTTTTTACGCAAAACTATCATCATTGGACTTGTGATCTGTGATTGAATCTATTGTTTAGATTTTTAGACTGTAGATGTGTCTCTTAATTAATGAAAAAAAACACATTTCCGATATTGAATGATGAGAACTGACTGTTGAAGCCGATGTTTCTGAATGACATGGCTACACGTTTCAGTGATTTGAACTTGCATTTACAAGGTCGGGGTCGAAAAGCACTTGAAGTGTTGGACCACTGGAATTTGCATTAAAGCATATTCAGCCGTGAAATCAATTTCAAAACATTTAACACTTTCCCTAATTTCTAATAATTTAGATAGATGAGCGTTTTCAGAAGAACACTAGTTTAATTCAAACAATTAAATAGTTTGGCATTACTATCATCAAATTTGGAGAATTTAATTGAAGGGAGACAATTTACCAGTTTTCTTTGCATTAATATTTCTAATATTATGTTTCTTTTTTGTTTTCTTAAAAAAAATGTCTTACAATTTATAACTTTAAAATGATCAAACTATAAAAGATAGTTGAAAATTATATAAATATTATATGACTAAAGAATTTATATGTACCGTACATTTTTTAACATTACATTAACTACCGGTACCCAGTGTGTGATTACTGCGTATCTCTTCCGCTTCACTATATTGTTTGTTGAGCAAATTCACTTTCACGCTGGTGGGACGCTGAATGATTTAGAAATCCGAGTTTGGCATACTTTTAGCAAAAGATTGGCTATCCTGTCCTAATGAATTAAATCAGCGAATAATGTACTTGTGTTTTGTATCATAGGCCCTACTACATATTTATAAACCTATGCCTATAGGATCTAGGCCTTTTTACTGGGAAAAAAGACCGTAACGTGGGCAACAAGACTGGCTAATAGAAAAAGAAGAAAGTAATCATCAACATTGTACAGCTTAATGACCAAATATATTTGTTATAAATTCCCTTGTTCTAATTTAGACCAAAGCTTAGCCAATTAGGCCAACTATTCAAACCTTGGTTTAATTAGCAACACAGTATATCAGTCTATTGCAAGGTTGTGAACAATGAAACATGCTAACTATTTGTAACTACAGTGTGTAAATACACACACAATTTGTAACTACATTGTGTTAATAGACAAATTCTTTATATCTACATTGTGTTAATACACAAAGAATTTGTAACTACATTGTGTTAATACACAAAGAATTTGCTTTTTACAAGTTAAACACACAAGGTCACTAGAAGTAGAAGCTCTATTTATTTTTAAAAAAATCTCTATTAGAGAAAATGTCTCTATATAATTTAACATAAAGCTGCAGTTTCAATGGGGGCTGAACATTATGGGGTCTGAACATTTCAGCTGGGATCTGCTTCGCAACTCCACTTGACACATGAAGTGGTGTCTTGTTCTCTGTCCAACACTTGAAACACAGTGGGCCTTGACTTAAGTCCATGAATTGTCACAAAAAAACAAACAGACACAGGACAAATAAAACATGACACATCACAGGCCAAACTAGCACTTTGTAAAAAAAAAAAAAATGACATGTATGTCAGAAAAAAAAGTGGAAAGACAAAACTGATGTCACAAAACATAAAAGAACAAGTGCACTGCACATTACCAATAAAATTGACATGACAAAATAAATGAAATGTCACAAAACAAAACTGACATAACACAAAACAAAATGGACACGTCACAAATAAAACTAACAACTCAAACAGAACTGAATGTCACAAAACAAAACAGATGTAATAAAACAAAAAAAACAACATGTCCCAAAACAAATGTTAATCTGACATGCAACAAAACAAAGTGTTTAACAGTGTCACAAAAAAAAACAAAAACAAAATAATTGTAAAGCCAATTTGAAAGAAGTTTATGAACTAGCTTTATCTTTTACAGTATATCACCAGATAGAGATTATTATAAATGGGCAAAAAAAAACATCTAGTTTAAAAAAATAATTGTTGTTGTTCTAAGTGAGAAAAATTACTAAAAAAAATACAAGAAGAAAAAGAAACATTTTATAAATACCAGGTTTTGATAAATATTTTGTATATGGTAATATTTTTTTTTCAGACAGTGCAACACCTCTATACAAAATTGTGAACAAGTTAAAAACATAATTTACAAAATAAAGTATTAAATTAAAAAAACATCGTAATACAAATTTGTTCAATGCCAAGTAAAATAATAATAAATACACCCAGTTCTTTGATAAGCTGTTGAGTTGTGTTTACCCCACGTTAGGAATCGCTGCACCTACAGGTGTGAGTCAGTATGCGTGTTTATGCCTTTAGGCATCGCTTTACCTACAGCTGCACTACAGTGTGCACACCAGACTATTACAGAACTCAAAATGACTAGAGCTGGTAGCCGGTGCTAGAAAAGCAAGAGCATGCAAGAAGAATGTAAAAAAAACAAACAAATATTTCAAAGCTGACATAATACTACACACACAAAAGCACTACACAAAGAATTACTTTGCAATGGAAACTCATTTCATGTGACAGAGCATTGCTAAAAAACATGGGGAAGAAATGAACTTTGCTGGAATTGTTTTCATTAACAAACATTTTTTCTTTGTTTGGCATTCTAGTATAATTGACAAGTGTTCATTTTTCATTTGTAGTGAAATGAAAAGTTACCCAATTAAAAAATCTAACTGGCTGAGGAAGGAAGTCAACAATCTTACTGGCCACATCATACAAGGGGATTGTGTGGCCATCACATAAAAAAAAAAATTGGTATTTGAAAACTATAGAGAAAAAAATGTCAACACAAAAGTTTTAAAATTAAGTATTTGTGAAAAGAAATGTCATGTTTGTAAAAGGTATAGAGAATTTCACTAAATTTTGTTTTTAAACAAATTTAAACATCAAACAACATTTTAATGGACATGTCCACACCACACCCCTTTTTTTTTCAGCCCCCAGGAAGGTCCGAAAATAACATCAGATTTGACGAAAATAACATCAGATTTGACTTGTGTATCATTTCAATGTAATAATAAATACTTTCTAAAAAAAAAGAAATAAAATTTGTTTGTCTATCACAGACTGAATTCTTCACTAGAGAATAAAAATAAAATGCTTCAAGAATATATAAATACATCATTATTTAAAATGTAATCTTAGCACCAGAATTCATTGTCTTATAATCTTTATATTGTATAATATATACATTTATAGATATCAATATTTTGGAATTCAGAAAGTAGTAAGGTGATTATCACATTTTTTTAATTTTTTTGTGCTCAACACTTTACACTGCAAATTCAAATATCAATTTTTATTATATTAACCCAATGTTAGGGACAAATTTTTGTTAGTAGACAGGCAGAACGTACTTTTAAAATAATTTTCAGTGGATTTTTTCTTCCTTTATACAAATATGCAGCCTCAACATATGAATTCAAGTGAATATATCAGTTTGTCATTAACAATTCTGAATCGATCATTACACCACATAGGTTTCATAATTTAATACTTATATATTTCTTATTGTACCAATCTTCAACTATTGTTTCTTGCTTTCAGCTCAGGTGCTGGTAAAAACAAACTGCTAAATGATCTAAGTCCGGCCCTGGAGTAAGAAAGCTGTTTCAGGCCTTGATCTCATCTAGAAAATTAGTTAGTCCATGTTGGAATTTTGAAGAGGACAATGTAAATAAAGTAACAACAGAATTACTAAAAGGACAAAACTTTTTAAAAGTTACACATATAACAATAGTTATATTAATAAAATTAAAAAATAAAAATAAAATAACATTTTAAAATAAAATAAAACAATAAAATACAACATTTTTGTTGAAATAAAAACAAAGAAATGTTAACACAAAATAATACTGACACTACTTCGCAAATTCAAAGCTAAAATAATAAAAAAAATGATGGTCTAACAATAATTAACAATAGAGGTTTGGTAATATCTCAAACTTGAATAATCTTTAGTGGGTCTGCTTTCTTTAAGAGTACAGTATGCCGAAAGATATCAGTCACGAATGTCTAAATATGCTTGGGTTAAATTCATTTCAGTATACTTGGGTGGCATGAAATACCATCATTAAATTTTATCTGGATGATCAGAGAACATGTATATAAAAAATAGATTACTTTTTCTGATAGACAAGGATTAGATCTACAGCTTAAAAATATATTACTGTCAAATACAAAACTTTTAAAGCATATATAAACAAAATGTATGAGAAATAACAAACTATTTGAAACTTTTCAAAGCAAAGAATTTTAACAGCCACAAAAAAAAAAAAACTAATAAAATTCATACAAGTTTAATTCGAATACATTTGTAACAGATTTGGCATACTAATAATGTTAAGTCATGAACATGTCTTAAAAAAATAAAATAATCAGGGAATGCTAAACAAGCTTTTAAAAAATGTAAATACTATATCACATTGTTTTGTTCATATGTAATTTAATGATTACAAGCATTTACATGTGTCTTAGAAAATCAGCAACAAAAAATGCATACTGGTTTGGTTTTGGTGTGTTTATATATTTCAGTAAGTCAGATCTGGGCGTGCAATTTTGTTTCCATTTCATTTGATTAACAATCAATTAAGGTTTGGCAGATAACCCTAGTAAGATTTGAATAAATGTTTCCCAAATTGATAGAAGCATTGTAAAGCGAAGGGTTAAGACTATAAAAAAGCTAGTTCAGATCAAAATATAAATATAACTGAAATAAAGCATAACATTAAAAAACAACAAAGCAATGATACTCTAGAGAGGGTGTTGAGGAATAACTATGATAATATATGATAACTCTATGCTCAAGTGGCAATTAAGTATATTTTTCTTAAAAGACGCAACAACTGCAGGGAATTTACTCAAGCTGCGACTATTCCTTCAGGAGTTGCGTTGGAAACAGCAGCTATACAGTTCCTAGCTGCAATCTCTGCCATGGCATTGCGGGAATCCCAGGTGTTGCTCCCCATGTGCGGCAGTATGACACAGTTGGGCAGGGCCACCAAGGGGTGCGTTTTTGGCAGGGGCTCTGGCTCTGTCACGTCCAGGCCGGCGGCCGTGATGTCGCCATTTTTCAGGGCTTCCGTCAGGGCGTCATGGTCTATGACTCCACCCCTGCCCGTGTTGACAAGGATGGCATTCCTCTTCATCTTCTTGAAGATATTGGCATTGAACATGTGCCTGGTCTGTGGTTATGAAAAATAAAATATTTGAAAAAATTGTTTAGACTATCAATTTAAGATCTTGATCATGACTAAATTTGACCACAACACACATGGGACTTGTTGGTCTAGCAGCAGGGTGTTTGGATACTTTCCGAAAGTCTTAGGTTTGATCTACAGGTATATTCCGAGACTCAGGGACTCCTCCAGACGCAGGGGAAAGAATCTCACAAATTGGTCAGAAAGAGATGCTTTATTTATTTTTTTATTTACCAAGACATGTCTTCAATGTACAATATTTGAAAGCAATTACCTGAGGTGTTAGATTACAGCAAACACAAATGAAGTCACATTTCTCTATAAGGCCTTCAAAATTGATAAACTCTGCATCAATATCTTTGGCATAACTCACCTGGAATACAATAGAGGAAACATGAACAGACTTTACAACAAGAAGTACCGGTAAATGATGTATACTTTTTGTAAATTTAATCACATTGTGAGAATGTCTGAATGTGGTCTTACGGGGTTCCTTATCTAAACTTTTCCCTAAACTTCATAAAAGCAAAATGCAAACACCAATATATAATGGCACTATCGAGGGCACATTGTTTTAATGTTTACCAGTACACCTCATAGGTGGTCCAAGTTAAAAGTTTTTGAACTTGAAATAACTCCAGACTTGGTAAGTGTTAAGGACTGCTTAAGGCTTAAGAATATAGTTATAATTTATCTTTAACTTTATTTTATTTTTTTATGAATATTTCCTGTGCCGATTTGTCCATTATAGCACACCTGTATGAAGGGTTCCTTTAAAAACAAGCAAAGAAAGTTGTTTTTTATACATTTGATTTTAATGACAATACTGTGAACTAATATATATCCAAAGGAATTCTACAGTTTATTTACAAGTTTAATTTAAAAAATATTTTTTAAAAATGTGTGGCCTTTATGATTTTAATAATCAAAGTTAATATTTAGATTTTAAAGATTAAAATAAAAAATAAGTAGATGTTTTTCAATGTTAAGTTACCAAATGGATTACTATCTTCCTACACTTATTGACACAGAATTATGAATATACGCAACACTGAATAAACCATTAAAAAAAAAAGAATTTAAAAAATGCTGCTGGATAAAATTAAAACATGCATAACTTCTGAAGAAGAAGAAAAAGTCAAACCCAGAATAAAGTAAGATGTTGAGTTGAAATGTTTTATGGATTGGCTGTTTTTTTTCCTTATTACATGTACTCACTTCCTGCACATCAGTGTAGTAAATTTTTGAAAATCCAAAAGGTTTAAGCCTGCGTCCAACATTGAATCCGATTCTCCCGAGCCCATAAATCCCCAAGACTTTTCCAGTAAGCTCCGTGCCGCACAGCCACATTGGCTTCCACTGACCCCATTCTCCATTCTTTACAGCTTTCACACCTACACAAAGAATGAAAAAAAAAAGCGTAAAAAAAAATTTAATTAGTTTTCTTCTTCTTCGCCATTATCAACTCCTAGTGGAGCAAGGGCCATCAACAATCTCTTTCCATGTCCTCCTGTCTCTGGCTATCTTCTCTAACTCTTTCCAAGTTCTCTCGATCACCTGCACATCCTTTTCTACTTCAATCCGCCAGGTGTTCTTTGGTCTACCTCTTCGTCTTGCACCCTGGGGATTCCACGAAAGAGCTTGTCTAGTCAAATTTGTCGTTGGTTTCCTCAATGTGTGGCCTATCCATCTCCATCTGAAGCTACTTGGTGGGCCTTTCCCATCTCATACATTGTTCTCACATTCCAGTTGCCAACCTGGGTATTTTTCCTCAGAGAGAAGGCGGTAGTCTGCCTATCAGCTCCCTTTCGGGTTTGGCTGACCTGCTTCATAATCCCTTTGACAGGGCCTCCCTTCTCTGAAAATGGCAGACATGTAATTGATTTTGTTGATGATTTTGTAGCAAGGTAGTTTTTTACACTGGTGGGTTGCTAGCCCTACGCAGAAACCAACAAACATGCATGTAGGCTGCGAACCTGTTGGCCTGGCCCACTTGCCAGTATGCCCCGTCACCATGTCAAGGTAGGTTCTCGGCGGGACAATTAGTTTTTAACAACTGTAAATAAAATGTGTATTACGTACAAATTTGGTATTATAAGTTGTATTATAGTTTTCAAAAACAACAATTGTGGGACTGTTTAATATTGTCATACGGTATAACTAAAACATTTCAAGATACTTTGCTATTAGTGGTGACAACTTTTAAGGATTAGAATCATTGACAACTAAAATGGTTCCCTTTAATTCATCTTTTTTTTAGGAGGTTCTGATCTAGACAGGAAACACATATTTATAATAATTTAAACGTGTCTTGGAGATTCGATTCGACTTGTGTATTACATCATTTCAATGTAACAATAAATACTTTTAAAAAGAGTTAAGAAAATGCCATATTGACCTTCTGGCAGTCTGCGAGCAGTCATCAATAAAAGAGAAACTGTCAGTTCAGCAACACTGTCTGTTGAAACACCTGGTGTGTTAGCCACCTGAAAATGAAATACACAAATACAAAAATTCAAATTTTTGGGCAACATGATCTCCCTTTGATTAATTCCAATGTATAAATGTAACATTTATTTCCAATTTATCTCTCCTCTTAGTCTTACTAAAATATTTCTCTTCCCACATTCTTGAATGTCAATATGTTCATAACCCACTGACATAGTTGCCACAATTTTAAGCTGGGGACCTGTTGGAATAAAAAACAAGATTTTAATAGATATTTATTATTAAAAAAAAAATAATTTTTAATTACTCTGCTTCAAATGAAATTTATTTGGCCAAAAGTTCACATTTTTTAAAGGTCAAATATTTACTACAGGGGCATTGCTACTTTATGTCACTTTGTTGACCTAATGATTCATGGATTCAGCTCACATTAAGAAGACGTCTGCTGATATAGCTCAGAAAGCATTGGCGAGAAACTCCTAAGGAAAAAGAAGTATAGCAGTCAAAGACTTTCCAGTGTAACTCAAAGAACCATTTGCCTTTATTTTAAATTGTTCATTTCAGAGCAGCATAATAAAGTTGGCCAAGTTTCAAAGAGACAATCTATAGCTAATATGAGGGAAAGGGTGGATTAAGGTTTGTGTGAATGCAAAGAATGATATTGAGAATCTACCACCGAGCCAATAAAAGCTTTTGACAAAATAAAAATAGGCCTATAGCCAGTGGCATGATTAGGAACAAATAACTGCAATTCTTGTCAAAATGTTGTTTGAAAAACCAAAGAGTAAGGTAATATGCCCATGAGTTTACACAAGAATCAAACAATTTGATATTATATTTTCAACTTATTTTTATAATTTTGGAGCTAGTGTTAGGCTGGCACTATTTGATTAGCATATTCTTCTTTAACACTTTTACATATGCTTTGTAATTAGGCCTTTACAAATATTTGTCATAGATTTGAAGTTAAATATTCAAGCTCCAGTTTAATTGAAACAGTATTAAGATAACTTGATATTTACGATTTTTGTTTGTTATAACAGACGTATGATCTTGTCAAGTTCAATATTTTCTTAATATTTTGAGTTGACAACACTGCTATCAGGTCTGCTACCATCATGTGTTTTCCACATAAATCTAAGTTCTATTTTTACAGTAGTGGTAGTATGTAGGCCTAGGTGTGAGTTTTTGTAGGCCTATCCTATATCTTTAAACTGTCTTACCGTACCAAAACTTTTTGTCCATGGTTCAATAAAACTACCAAATGTTTTTGCAGAGTTCACTAATTAATTTTAAGTCCCACAAAATAAAAAAAATTGCTAATAACTTTATTTTAAAACTTTCAATGTCAATGATTTTCCAAGTTTGATGATGATGGACAGACAAATTACAAATCACAAATCGTAATCATCATTTTTTTTATTTTGGTCAATTACAATAACAGCCAGCTTTCCAGTTAAGAAGCTAAACACATAATTGACAAAATTGTTACTAAAAAGTAATTTTTGGCTAAAATATAAAAACTGTAAGCTAAATATTTAATTTAACTGAAAATGCAGACGAATAATGTGTTTTTCTCGTGTTTTATTTGATGTTAAAATCTGTGTATAAAAAACATTAACCCTGACTGACGGCATGACCTTGACATTGCTCTCTAGAAACAAGGTGGTAAAAACTAAAACAATAAACTAAACATTTAATTTAAGTTAAAAAAAATCTTTAAATAAAGACAAGTACTGATATAAATTGGCCATGTCGTACATTTTATGCCACAATATTTAATTTTTAAAAATCTTAAAATAATTCCATCATAATCAGATTTTGAACTTCAAGCGTTAAATATTTACAAGTTCAAGGTATCTAACCCTAGTCCTTAGGCCTTAGGCAGGCTTTAGACTTAGTGCCTTAGTACTTCCTTACTGTCAGTGTCAGGTCACAGTGACCGTAAATAAAATTGTGTTAACAAAAATTAATGTGTGACGATTTAAAAAAAAAAAAATATCTGCCAAAAAAACAATATACGAAAAATACATAAACTTACCGGCAGCATCTAAAACTTCTTTATCTACAATGTCTGTCAGCATACAAAGCAAAGCATCGTATTTTTTTTCTTTCATGCTCCTAACAAGAACGTCGTGTGGAATAGCTTCATCGCTATCATAGGTGTCAATATTAAATACTTCTGTTAATTTTTGAAGTCCTGCTTTAGGAATCCTGCGAGTAATATAAACAGATTTGTCTGGCATTCTTACTTGTGATAATTCGAAGATGTTCACAAAACTTATCACTAGGAAATCGTTAATCTCAGTGTGTCGTAGTGAACGTTTGCCAGTTATACTTTTATATAAAGTAACATCGGTGGCAACTTAGAGGTACTTGCTGATTGGCTAGAATTATAATTATTCAGAAACGCACTCGGCTGGTGATTTTTAGTCTAAACAAATTAATCGTTCAATACCCGGCGGTACTACAAACAAATAGGTTGTGAAATAATAATAAAAAGTATCGCAGTATAATTAAACTTTTTAAATTTATATGTTTATCTTAGCTTTATCAAAAGTATTTCCCCAGCGCCAACGCGTATAGTATAATATATAGTCTAGGCCTATCTAACTAGTGTAATGCTGAACAAAATTTCGTCAACTTTTTGAACTACCCATCCTTCGGGTTCATCAAGGTGAATGATCTGCATACCAGGAAATTAAACGATTGGCACTAAGGCAGGGCAAACTTGACTGCACATAATATACAGAGCAGGTGTAGATAGGGGGGGGGGGGCGGTCCGACTTACTTGGGAGCACGTCACAGGAGAGCGGCATTTTAAAGGGCACCTAAAAAAATTAATTAATAAAGGTTGCCTACGCTAAAATTAAATTAGTTTTTAAGGTAGGCCTAGGCCTACTGTTATACGTTTACAGAAGATCTAACTTCAATAAATATATAGATCTATAGGACAGTCAGGTGTGATAAAAATGTAAATTAGTGGGTTACGAAGTACTATAAGGCGCCTAGGCTAGACGTAAAAAAAATAAATGCAGGCCTAGACAGGGACGAAGCCACAGGAAAGGAGGGGGGGTTTAAAATATTTTTTTCATTAGCTTTTCAGCCTCCCCCCCCCCCCCCCATAAAAAATGTCTGGCTTCACCTCAGGGCCTTTGCGACATTTAATTACACCAACTAGTCTACTCTTGACAAAATATATTAAGTCTAGTCTACATATTTATATAGACTAGGCCTGCTTGGTCTATAGACTAACACGATAATTTTAATGTGAAAAAGGGTCGTGAATTTAATTTTGAAGCTTATTTCGTATCAAATGGATAAATTGTAGACCCACATTATGCCTATATAATATATAGATCTTATCCAAACAGTTCATTGTAAAAGTTATATGCCAAGAAGAGGACAGAAAAAGGTAAGGTGGGAGGGGCGGGCGGTGGCTGCACAATAGTGCACAAGCACCGCCCGATGCTGCAACACAAACCAACTATTTCATAAATTTTAACAAGTCTTGTATGGGCGGGCCCATATGCGCCGTATTTAGTGGCGGTTAAGCCACGGTCTATTCCCCATGAGCGCCCCCCCTCCACCATTCCACGAGTAAAAGATAACGCAACAGATCGAAGTGGTTATAATTAAGTGTACGAAACAATACCATACACAAAATGATTCAATAAAGATCTCAATAATAAAATACTAATTACAACAATAATAAATACTAAAGTTGAATTAATATGTTTTTTTTAAATCAACAATATATAGAGAGAGTGTAAGAAATATTTAAAACAACGCATGGGCCCCTACTTCTTTATGGCCTACTAGCATATGCATACCTATTATAGGTGCCCAGTTCTCCGAACTGGCTAAAACAATTTTCAAATACACTATAGCAACTACCTATGCAATTATACATTGCCCGATACAATGTTAATTAAACACGAATAATCCCCCCTCCTCCTTTTCAAGCGCAATGTTCGAGGACGTCATAAAAAAAAGCCAATCATTGCCTTGAGTCTTGAGTAGGGATTTTAACACGGAAACCGAAATTCCGGATAATTCCTGTTTTAAAACCGAAAACCAGCTTTCGATTTTGTTGAAAGTTTTTTTTTTTGTTCTCAAAGAAACACTTTAAAACTATGGTTGATTTGAACAAAATATTATTTATAATTTCTTAACATTAAATGCTTTGCAACATGCACTAGCCGTTGAATTTGTCACAGGCGTCTATAGGTCATGGGCGGGGGTCGGCAACTTTTTGATAATAGGCCTAGTGTGCCAAAGTAGGATTTTTAATTCATTCAACGTGCCAAAAGCTTAAAATTATATCCTTCTCTAGAACTCAATTTCTCAAAGAAAAGACTTGAAGTGGTTTTTCGAGGATCTTCCTCGTGCCAATGAAAAAAGGCTCCGCGTGCCAAGTCTGTCACGCGCTCTGTATAATAGATTGCCGACCCCTAGTCTAGTCTAGGCATATTGTTTTTTTTTCTTTCAAATCCCGAACATTGCTATTGCTTGCGATACACAGACAACAACAAGCGCAGATGTTAACGAGTCGGCGTCATAGCCTTCTTTGATCCAATGGGCAACCCCCTTTTACCGTTGAACTGAATTTGAGAATAGGAAGTTTCCCAAACTTTGTTATACTGGCCTGGTTGTTCGTATAGGCCTAATTCTGCTTTGTTACCCACCATAATTAATTGTTAACGCATTTACTAGCCTATAACTATAAGCAACACGTAGGCTCTCTCTATATTATAGTCTATAGGCTAAGCTCATCATGTTCATTCAAAACTGCAACTTATTTTTGAATTCGATTAAAAAAAAATGGATTTGTTGCTCAATTTATATATTCTTTAACTAGTATATAAAAAAAGAAGACGTGGTCATCTTAAAAACTAAAGACAAATAACATTAATAACAATGAAAAATATAGTCATAAATAATTAGCATAGATTCTACCCGCCTATAACCATATTGCCTACCTATTAGGCTTTTACTTTTAAACTCTTAAGGCCTATATAAAGAATATGAAGGCCTATAAATATTCGGTTTAGGCTATATTTGGCACATATTGAAATTTTAAAAAATCCTCAACAATATATAATCTACATATTGCTTTCAAATTTAAATTGTATGCAAATATATCGTTATATAAATAAATAATAATACTTGCAAACCAAATAATGTAGATATATTTAAATGTTAAAAAAATAATGAATTTAAAAAGGCGAATTTATGGTTTCAAACTGATGGAGATATTTTTAAGGGGAGCGAATTCGATAAAGTAAATAATCCCAATTTCCGCTCTCCGTTTATTATGAAGAAATAATCACTATTAAAGGTAATAAATTGTTATCTTTACTGTCTTTACTGTTACAAAATAACTTTTATCAATATGATAGATTTGTGCAAAAGCAAAATACCCTTATTAACTGAAGGCATTGTTCACAAGCGTATTAATCTGTACAAAATACAGGCATTTAATAACCTTATACTTATATTAAACATAAATTATAAATATAAAATATTAATTAATAATATTTAGGCAATTTAGGCCTGTAAATTTATAATTTTGATTTAAACTGTAAATACACTGTAACTTTAATATAATATAATTCTAAAAAAAAAATATATATATAGGCCTATAAATAATTTGAATTTGAAATTATATGCTATACATATTTTTATAGCCTTGAGCCTTGATAATAATCCGTCTATAGTCTATAGCCTATAGCCTAGGCCTACACCTACACTGCCTACAGTCTTATTAAATTATTCCTAATTTTAAAAGAATATAAAAAAAGTGTTTTATAAAATTATAATAAAATCATAAAAATGTTTTGGGTATTTCATTATTTGATTGTGTGAAAGTGTTAAGAAATTGGGAACCACTATGATTTTAAAAGGATACATTTTTGAAAAGTTTATAAGTAGTATGTTAAATATATTATATAAATATATATATATATAATTATTATTAGTATTAATATTATTAGTAACCTTAAAAATCTTAATTCTTTATTTTTCTGTTTATTATTTTGGAAAGAATTTGTTTTATAAATAAATGCAAACAAGAAAACTTTATGATATTGTATTGCCAATTGGGGAATAAAAAATCTATATATTTTCAGGAATTACGTAACCAATATATTTAGACAGCATGCCTCCGAAACAAAAAGTACACCTTGATAAAGGAGCCTGGCAATGGGCAGAGACAACTGATTACACAAATGTGACAGAAGAACATGTTAAAATCGCATACAGGCTTGATCTCTCAACATGCGAACGATCCTCATGCAAGTATGTAGGCTACTTGACTGACTTTTTCAACTTTAAAATAAGTTAACTGAATTTTTTTTTAGATCACTTGACAGATGATTTTGTAAAATATTTTTTTATTTGTCCCATCATGCCTAAAGTGCATTGTAGAAGCATGTAGCCTAACAACAGCATGCTAGGTTGGCATACCAAATATCTCAAGTCAAAATCATGGTGTAGGCTAAGATTTCTGATGGGGAACCTGACATTAGTTGGGGAAAGTTAAAGACGTTTGGGAATTGTGCTGGCCTCTGTATGCAGTAGTCACTGAAACAGGCGAACTCTGCTTGACTGGTCCTATGGATGAAATTGGTTTGACTGGCTACTTTACTTACTAAGACTCCCTTGTAACTTGGACTAAAGAATGAAAAAAATTGGTATGTATTTGTAAAATAAAGTATCGCGTCAAACCAAATTGATCTATGTGGCCAGTGAAGCAGCCCTCACCAGTTTCTGTGGCCCCAACATACTAGGGGATTGTGTGGCCAGCACAATGCCCAGCGACCTTTACTTTACCCCTACTAAATTCGGGTACCAATCAGAGCTGGGTAGACTCAGAGACACCCTTTAGACCTAGGAACAAACCATAGCCTTCACCAGGATTTGTACTCAGGACCTTTGTACGGCAGCCGAACACACTGCTATTAGGCCACCATTGTAAATTGTTATGTTAAGCGTCAAAAACAATAGTCGCAGTCCAAGAGGAATTTTCAGTGAGACTATTTGAACTTAACAGACATTAGAGACTTAATAATATAATTAATATGCCATAATTTAATCCCAATTGTATACTAAATAAAAAAATATATTTATACAACATATTTATTTCTCATGATGAGCTTTAACCCAAAAAATACAAACATAAAATGTTGTTTCTGTTATCTAGACAAATATTTTTGTTTATAGAACTTCCTTTATAGAAAATATTTAATCAGCAATGTAATTATAAAAATATTTTTGCAATGTATTTTGTTTATCAATGTTTAAATCTGTTTTTTTTTTTTTCTTCTAAAGACGCAACTGCAAGGGGAATCCATTTTGCCTGAATAATCTTGGAGAAAAAAAATGGTTCGGAACTTTTGATGAGACAAAGTGGCTTAGCTTTGACCCTGACTCAGAACGCAGACAAAAGGTTGAAGATGGATTATCAGATATTGTATTTGTTTATTATTATGTAAAATGTTATAAAAACAACATTACACACTTCTCAAACTTAGACAGTTTAATAGCTCAGTGATAGCTGTTTATTACTTGTAATGGCATTGACAAATGATAAACTTTAGTTCACAAAGTTCACATAGGTTGGGAAAGTTTGGAAAAGTTTGTGAATTTCATTATAATGGACTAATACTTAGTTTGGGCAACAACCCGTTAACATTAAGACAATTTGCATATCCAGTCACAGTATATATTGCTTTGTGAATTGTGGCTTAGGAATTTTTAAAATGTTTAAAGAAAGTTTTCATGACCACATTAATCACTTAAATATTCACAACCATTTCTTAAATGAAAGAAATTAGAATCTGGGCCAATATAAATCACATTGGCTTGTACAGTTCTATACACCGGGTAATTTGTAATACTTTGCCTTTTTTGATGTGCAAATTTTTGCTCATATTTTTTTTTGCTACTTTTCAATCAGGGCCATTTTGTGGGCTTAAAAAACCTGGGCGCCACCTGCTACGTCAATACATTTCTTCAGCTCTGGTTCCACAACTCTATCTTTAGACGAGCAGTTTACGAGTGGAGGGATCCAAATCTACCAAAAGACTATTGTATGTATACAGTGATGGGCGAACTTATGACTAAACTTTCTATGTAGAATAAACTACTTTTTTTGGTGTCTTTCGTTTTAACGTAATCCCTACTTCTGTGAAATAATCAAATATCTGCTTTGTTAATGTCTTCACAGATGAAGGCTGGAAGCCTGACTCAATCATTGGACATCTTCAAGTTATTTTTGCCCTTTTAGAATACAGCGATAGATGGTAAGTACAAAGGTTAACATTTAGAATGTTAGTTCTTCACTTTTAGATCTTCTTCTTTGTAATACTGTGGAGATTCCATAGAATCGAGGAAAAAGTCCACAATTTAAATACACATAAAATAACATAGCAAACATAACATAGCAAACAACAGTTATATACAGATAAAAGAGTGTCACTTTAGGTTTTTGGACCAGCACTTTAGTGACGATTTGAAGGCTGGAACTGTAGGGGCAGTGATGGAGGCCTGGTCCAGGGTGTTCCACAGCCTAATGGCTGACGGAAAAAAAGAATGTTTGTAGACGTCGGTCCGTGCATGTGGGACATGCAGCTTGAGCAGATGTTGCTTATATACAAGTCAATAAAAAACAAACATATTTAACTGCTTTGTTCAAATTGTATTAAATTATTAACTACTTTCTTTTTTTAAGATGACATCAATATATTTAAAAATTCTTTTAAAAAAATGTATGTCTTGTGTTTAAAAAAACTAACATCATAAAATAAAAATTTTACAAAATTGAAAAACTGCAAACCTTTTTTTTTGTTTTAGTGAGCCAAAAGGAGCCAATGAATTAAAGTTTGAGATATTCATAAAAAACTGTTGTTTTTTTAAGTTGCCTAAAAAATAATTATAAGCTGGCACCTGCAATAAACATTAAACATACAAATAAATTATGATAAGTGTTAAATTATAGCATTCTAATTAAAACAAGTTCCACAAAGTTTTATTTGCATTTAATGAAAACATTTTTTTTTTTTTATTAAAGCTTTGTAGATCCATCACCTCTAATTGAATGCATCGGCTTGGACACTGGGGAGCAACAGGTAAACTGTTGTGCTTTATTTTGTTGAAATATATTTGAATGATACGTGTGTTGCCTGAACCAGACTGGAAAACCAACAAATTTTCATGAGTGAAGAAAGTGCAAGACTTTGACTGGGACCACAGATAGGTGCAGGAGGCAGTAATGTTTTGTATAGAAGCAGGTTTCATAAATTTTGTAAATAGAGCATAAAATTTGGTAAAGCTTGTGAATTTTATTTTAAAAAAGGCACAAAGCTGCAGGAAAAATACCAATTTCAATTTTTTTTTAAAGGTGAATAACAATGTAGATCTAGTTGAGTTAAAAGTCATTAATAAAACTTCCCTTATGTTTTTTCTTTCTTAAAAATATTCTCAAACCTTTTTTATTTGGACTAACTACATACACTGGCAGTAATAAACATTTGTAAATTTTACATATGCCTGTGAAAATTGGTTTGGGAATTTTTGTGTAAAGTTTAAGAATTGTAAAATGATTTTATAGTAAGAACCCTGAGAAAAAAGGAGCTGTAACTTTTCAGTAGAGAGGATATGTAGGTGATATGTAGTACATCATAACATTTAGACTGGCATCAGTAGCTCAAAGCTCATAACTTCCTTTTTTTTCCCATCATGTACAGGATGCTCAAGAGTTCTCCAAGCTTTTTCTCCATCAAATGGAAGCTGCTTTGTCAGGAACTAAGACTGATCAGGAAAATGTTATAGAACAACAGTTTTGTGGCAGCTATTGTTACGTCACTGTGTAAGTATTGTTTTTGTCACCTTTCAAGCCGTGTCTATCGTGGCGCGGTAAGGTCAGGGAAACCTTCCTGATCCAGGTTAAAATACAGACAGGGAGTTGCCAGGGTTTGAACCCAGGTTTTATGGAACTGCAATCCAGAAAGTCAAATTTCATTACTTGATGCATGATTTCATTTTTGTTTAAATATTTTATGCTGAAAACTGCTAATCATTTTAACTATTGACTTATTGTTTTTTGATTTATTAGGTTTCATTTTCCCTACAGCAAAACATAACAATTTATTAGGTTGCATTTTTACTCATAGTGAAATCTATCAATAAATTAGCATTTATATTTCTCTATAGTGGATGATTTGCTGATTTTTTTGTCAACATTCTTTATATTTACTTAGATGTCAGAACTGCCGTTGCCAATCTGAGACCTTGGCCACATTCTATGAGCTGGACTTGAACATCAGGGGCCACTCGACCCTGGACGCCTCCATCAAAGACTTCCTGCAGGAAGAGAAACTTGAAGGGGACAACCAGTACATGTGCAATGTCTGCAAGAGCAAACAGAATGCCACCAGGACAATCAAACTGATCAAACTTCCACCCATTCTGAACTTACAGCTTCTCAGATTTGTTTTTGATAAGTAAGTACCAGTACTGAGTACATGGTGGTTTTAGTTTCTTTTAGTGTTTTTAAAGAAAAATAGAGCAGGTATAACAATAAACAAATGACTTTTTTTTATCAGCAGTAAAAAATATATACTTTATTTTTATAGTAAATTAATAATTTAGTTTAGGGTGGTTTAAAAAGAGCGTAATTAAAACAGTTTAGGAAGAGAAATAATTGAAAATAATCCGTTGTTAACATTCTGAAAGTTAAATATTTCATTTTTGTTCATCTTTTATTTATCCTCATTCCCGATTGTCCCAAACCAACTCTTTAATTGTTCATAGTTCCCTTAAAAGCTGCTTCTCCACAACTTCTTTGCTCTCTCTTCTTCTTTCTTCTATGTTCTCTTGTATGAAATGGAGAAAAACTATGAAAAGGTTGACCCTGGCTGAAAATACAGCTTTGGGGTCTAGGTATGGAGAGAAAAGCAGCAGACAGGTCTGAGTGGATAGAGGTCTCGAGCAGGCTAAAGCCCTCCTTGGGCTTTAGCGCCACAGATGATGATGATGCATGGAGTTGCTCTCCATGACCTACTAAAACCACAAACAATCATTGATACCTTTTTAGTAATTTTCTCCATGAGAATATTTTCTGATTGGTCTACAGGAGCAAAGGTCACAAGAAGAAGCTGAGTAGTTTCATCCAGTTTCCAGAAACCTTGGACATGTCTCCTTACGTAGACGCAGGCGCTGATTCTCTGTATGAGCTCACAGCAGTTCTCATACACAGAGGGCCCACGGCATACAGGTGAATACTAGTTCTTGCTTTTTTAAAAATGCTTTTTGAAAAATAACTTGTAAATTTGTCTTTAATGTTGATCAAAATTAAATTTAGCGGTAATTTCGCTTTTTTTTTTTACTGCACTGTGTCCATCTATTTTTTTATATCTATATATAAATACAAAAGGCAAGGATAAGCATATCTATCCATATCCACATGTTCTGGTTCTAATGCACACACAATATTTGTTTGTTTGTTTTAGTCAATTTTCCTTTTAATTTGTGGCACATTTGTTTTATGCTGCTCTTAAAAATCCACCACATTTTTTAAGGGATAGGATTCTAATCCAGGTAAAATAAAAACATTTTCCCCGCACCCGCACTGGTGGGGGGGGGGGTGGTGGTATCATTGGTCTACTCATTGCTAGTTGAAACAAGACATCCGTTGTGGACTGTAAAGGAGATTCAGCATTGAGCTGGCTGGACAATCACCTTGTTATGCAGTGACCAATGCAACTAGTGAACTCTGCTTTACCAGCCAAGTTCTGAAAAAGGAAACTTTAAATTTGAATTTGCTTCAATAGAATTTAATCAAAGAATTCACTCAAAACAACAAAAAAAGGAACAAAAAATAAATAAACATGTTTTAATTGTCATGAGTTTGAAAGGATTTCTGCAAGTTTTCATGAGAATTTGTTCCAGGAAATCAAAGTATTTAAAAGCATGATTATAAAGTGCAAAGATAAAGACACTGGCAAAATGAGATATTTATCAGAGGTTTTAATTTTGGCCTAATTCAGTAGACAATTTCCACCAAGTACAGCATCTGAGTGTGGAGAGTTCCACTATCAATGTCTTATGCAAACTTGACAATCTTCTCTTCGCCCCCTGTTACCTCCCAGTGTCTTGCCATGAGCTTACTAACAACAATAATAGTAATCAGGATTTTTCCAAAACTGATCTAGTCAGGAGATGTTTTTACCTTTACCCGTCTGATAATTATTATTCCCATGAAATAAATGTTGTGTTACAAATTTTGACATTTATGGAAATATAAAATTTGTGGGCATATTATTTGTGGAGGCTAATATTGCAGAAAAGCTGCATATTTGGCAGAGGCGTGTGTCTGAGGCAATTTCCAGATAGGCCTAACTTTAGTATAATACCATAGTTTAAAGTTTGATTGAGTCTCAATCATGAATGAATATAATACGAGCATCAATTTGCATTACTTAAAACTGTATGCTACAAGTTAATGAAATCATTCTAAAGAAAATGTCAAAATTATCCAATGTTGAAAAAAAAAATCTATTTTTGTTGCTGTCATCTCAGTGGCCATTACATTGCACACATTCGTGAACAAGAAGACACAGGGTCCTGGTACAAGTACAATGATGAGGTGATAGAGAAGATGAACAACAAGAAGCTAGAGCTGGGAAAGGAAGAAGATGCTTTAGGTAAACTGTGTCTGGTGATGTTTTGTGGTCTTTAGGAATACTGTTTAAACCGTATCTTGAGATCAATCTACTGATGTAGATGTTAGGTCTAATTTTTTAACCATTGAATAAATAATTGGCTAGGTCAAGATTAATAACTTAAAAGCTTTTAGATACATAATACTATTGGCACAATTATTTAGTTACGGATGTTTTTTCTTTTAATTTTTTTGCTAAATTCCCCTTTGTCCGAGAGAATATAATCTTAGCACAAAATGTTTACATTTTTACTGGCAACATCAAAATGAAAAAAAAGAAAAAAATCAAAGAAAAATAGAAATAGTGCTGATAAAAAAGCCAACCGAAGTTTTAATATTTTGTTTCAGACATGTTTACACTGAATTCTATAAAGTCTGTCTTGGTACTAATTGTTAAGATTTAATGACATGTTAACCTAAATTAACAAAGTTAACTTAGACCTTAAAGTAACTTTAGCCTAGAAGTTTAAGTAAATTATTAGTTATAGTCTATGCCGAGACTATATAGTATAAGTATATAGTAATAGAAGGGAAAAGAAAGGAAAAGGAAAAAAAAGCTCTAACACTTTCTTATTGGATGAAAATTTGTACAAGGTACGATCAAATATGTAATGTTATAATCAGGGGCGAAGCTAGAAATTTTTTCCAGGCGGGGGGGGGGTTGAACTTTTGCGTGTCAAATATTTACCAAATACCGGGGGGGGGGGGGGGGGGGCTGAACTTTCGCGTAACAAACATTTACCAAATTTTTAGCGAATTTAGTACTCATGTTTAAAAAAATCTTTTGAAAAAAATTCTTTTTTTTAAATTCAGGGGGGGCTTAGCCCCCATTAGCCCCCTCTGTGGCTTCGCCCCTGGTTATAATATATCTCTTCTCTTAGTCTTTATCGCTCCCCGTGGAGCATAAGGCAGCAACAAAGTTCCGCCAGGCCTCCCTATCCTGGGCGAGCCATCGGATTTCGTGCCATATAATATATAATGTTGTAATATATTTAACATTGTACATCCCTTTAAAACTTACATAAATATATGTTTTACCAAGTTTCAGAATGGTATAGTATATGTTTAGAATAGTATGTTTATGACTAGAGCCTACATAGTCTCAGAATTTTTAAAACACACCAAATTTCTTAATTTATAATATTTAGGGATGTAAAAAAAAAATATTTGTTTAGGTATATAGCCAAAGGAAAATCTTATATACCGTATATACTCGCGTATAAGTCGCACTTTTTTTACCGAAAATTTCGACACAAAGTAGGGGTGCGACTTATACACCCGACACTGTTTTTAAAAAGTTTGAAAAACATCACTACTCTGTCATAAAGTTTCTTACATAAGCCGTATAGTTGATTGTAGTGATGTAGAATTACTAGGATATGCCTAGGCCGACATTTTACATTTAGAAAACTTTCGTCTGTGTAAATATTACTATCTATATGTAACTGATATTGAAATGGACAAATATTTTATTTTTTTCTGACACCCACCCTCTTTTCTTTTGAACTTATGGGCCGATTGTATATTGCCGAAACGTAGCGTAAGTTTAAAGGCGGCATTTTTTTGGTAGGCTTATTGAACACAAATTACAGTCTGGAAAGAATCGTAAATGTTTGAAAGCCTGTCTATGTAGGTAGGCCAATAAGCGTAAGATGCGTTTTATTTAGTATTTAAGGTCTAGGCTTATAGGCTATAGCCTACTAATAAGGCAGTGTTGAGCATTCCGATAAGACCGCCCCAGGTCTAGGCGATGTTTCCAAAAGTACGATCGGCAGATGGACGCGCGAAATGTCAATAGTGTGTTTTATTTTTCATTAGTTGCATGTAAGAGTTGAAAAAAAACCACTGCTTATTATTTGTCGATCGCGCAGACGCACTTGAAATCATTACAAACAATGTTAATGGTAATCAGGACACATGTATAACATAAATGCCGGCGCCTCCCAGTCTGCAGTCTAGGCGACATTGAGTCTAATGACGTACTTCAAAGACTTTTTTATGTGTAGGATAGGAATTTGTGTATGGAAAGACTAAGATGAAGGTACCCATACCTTACTTTCCCATCTCACTAATGTCTGTAGGCCTATTGATCGGTTGTTTAAAATAAATGAAGCCCTGCCTTTATTCGATTATGTTTGCCTTATGCACGATTAAAACCATTTTTTAAGGAAAGTTTCCAAACTAAGGTGAATATTTAGTAACTTTTATGTTTAAAAGTTATGCATTTTTGAGATATTAAAAGGCAGTATAACCCGGGAAGTCGGGGTGCGACTTATGCGCGGGTCAATGACAACATATAAGAAAAAAACACTTAAACTAGGGGTGCGACTTATACACCGGTGCAACTTATACGCGAGTATATACGGTATATGTATTTGTCTATCTAACAAAAAAATGTATGTCTAAACATATTTATCGATTGGTCACGTTGATTATCTTTACACACAGAAAAATATTTCCCTCCCTACCCCCACCATTAGGTCACAATCCTGAGTTAGTACATATTTCTCATACTTATTTTTTCATGTATGGAAACATTGCAGACCTTTTTTAAGTAAAGCTAATGCTGTCATTGTTTGAAAATATTTTAGCAACAGAAAATAACTCTGAGAAAGCTCCCAAGGTCAGCAAGGGAAACCACTCTTCAAGAAATGCATACATGTTGGTGTACAGAAAGTTTAAACTTGGAGAAAGCAGTAAATGAACATTTTCATATTGTGTATTTCAGAACTTTATTTTTTATTTTTGTTTGTTTACACTGCTGGCTGAATTAATCCTATACTCAGAACATTTGGTTTATGTGTGGTAAGCTCATATCTTTCCCTAAATTATGCTCTATACAGGGCTGCCTACTTTTACGGTTTTGGCCATAACATTATGTTTTTTATAGCCTTATTACGGTGTTACGTTAAGGTTAAAATCTGTTACGCTTTTTATGATCCAGTGGAAAAAGTTTTATGTATGTATATACCAGTATGAATTTATATGTGTGCGCTTATATAGTTAGAAAATGCTTATTTCATATTTTATTAAACTTTTACTGACAAGAGGGTCTTGTTACTTACAATTAAGGCTTTTGTCACTGAGAACTTTTTGGGTGGTAGTGGTAGGCAGCCCTGTCTATATATAAATGATGGCATTGTGCTAGGCACAGTGGACAACCATCCCCCACGTCCCCAGTTGTCTGCTGCACATTAGAGTTGGGGGCGCCTGGCTAATTTGGTCTGTTGTAGGGTTGGGGATATGGACTTCACCAATTTCTTTTGTCAGCCAAATACAATGCAACTTTGTGGCCAACACATAAGCCTTTACCCAACTGATGTTAAATACTAAATACTCATGGGAGCTGGTTTTCTTGAGAAAAAGTCCTATTGTTTCAGCTATAGTTGAGTTTATTCATATATTATTATACACTAAGAAAACTCCTGTTCTAATGTATGCACATTATGTTTTTGTTCAGGTGAACAGCCCCCTACAGTGTCTGAAAATCTACTCCCTCCAGCTGTTAAAGGTTATGTTGAGCATGACAATCAAGAATTTGAAAATTGGATTTGTACCATGCTATTAAATCAGGTCAAAACTGTTGTTAAAAAAATCTTTATATATTAATTTTGATTATGTTTCATTGTGGCAGATACATTTTCAGGAGGCTTATTGACCCACTTCCAGTCATCCTATAGTGCTGAAACCTGGCACATAAACTTGTTTCCTGCTAGCAACACAGTCTATCAAATTTTTATACCCCCCCTCTGCCCTAATCTGCAATTTTTTATGTTTTAAAATGATAAATAATGTCGCCCAGCCATAATGGAAAAAAAAAAACACCATAAAATAATTTATAATTTATAAAACTGGGAATCTTATAGTCTAACTGATATTACTTTTAACAAAAAATTTAATTTTTTCAATAAACTTCAATAAAACTAAAGACATGTATGTATGTTAACAGGAACAAAATATCAATGAAGTGAGAGAAAGTTATGAAGAGATGAAATCACTGTACACCTCCCTCCCCGTCAAGTCTTTAGGTATGTATTTTTTTAATATTTTTTTTTAAGTCCCTTAACCTTAGCGGTCGTTGGGGGGAGATAATGGACACCGGTTGTCCATTAGTCCTCTCTTGGGCTTGATAGACTTGGCGGCGCCCATCTCCTCTCCAAGTCGGCGGTGGATTTATAGCTGTTCTGCACCGAGGGTCGAACCCCTGATGCGGCGCTTGGGAGTCGAGCTCGCTGTCGACTTTGCTAACCAGCCGTATGTATGCTTCACTTTATACAGTTATTACGATCAATTAGATGATGTTTTTGGTACCTTCTGTTTGTTTTTTTAGAGTAGTTTTATTTAAGAAAAATGTTGATATTTTTGCTGAAGGCCGATTAGGTAAAGTGCTATAGTTGCAGAAACCATTGCATGGCCCTGAGAGTTTGTCTCAGATTGGAGTTCTTATACAGAATTATTGAAAGAATTTAAACATATAACACTCAAGGCCGAGAAACTCTGAGGCTAACTCCAGGTCCTACATGAAGCACAAAGATGGCCAGCTGCTTGGTGTGTCTGATATCATAGTTGTCCTGTAAAGCCGTTTGAGTATATATCAAGTGTATTAGCTTCATGAACCGCGAGACCATACAACAGAGGCCTCCAAGTGTTGAATCACAGTGCGTAGAGCTCTCAGGATTGCTTTAAGGCCACATGTCTTTGTACAAATGACATCAACCAGTGCACATTCCATTACAAAATCTGTGTAGAGATGCAATCTCTTTGCAATTAATAAGGACACTTCATAGGATACATGAGTGTGGGTTCAGAGGAATCATAATTTTTGGAGGCCTTGTGTTGAAAGAGGGGTGGCTGTTGATCCAACCCTGATGCAATTGAGCAGCCCCAATCTTTCAGTTTATCCATGGTGTAGTTTGTGAACCTGTGCTGATTTCACCTCTGAATTGTTATAGGGAATCGGAAGTATATTGTCCATGTTGCCTGAATGAATGATCTAGATAGCTTACAGGTCATGAAGACATTGGGGCATGGTGGGCGAGCTGCAGCGAATTTAACTTTTAGTTATATAAAAAGACGGGGCACGGTAGCCGAGCGGAAGCGCATTCGACTGGTGAGACGAAGGTCCCGGGTTCGAATCCTGGTGCAGGCTAGGATTTTTTCCCGGGTCTGGAGGGTGTCCCTGAGTCTACCCAGCTCTGATGGGTACCTGACCTTAGTTGGGGTAAAGTAAAGACGGCTGTGCACAGTGCTGGCCACACAATCACCTAGTATGCCGTGGCCACAAAAACTGGTGAACGCTGCTTCATCGGACCTATGGATCAACTCGGTCCGACGGGTACTTTACTTTTTTTTACTTTATATAAAAAGACATGCTTTTTTATCTGTAGCGTTAGACCTGCCTAAGCCTTTATATTTTTCCCCCGAGCAACGCTGGGCAATTTAGCTTTTGGTTTAATAAAAACACTGGCCTATTTTTAACCCAATTACAATATTTTTAAAAAATCTTTCCTATGTTTTCATTAAATAATTATATTTTTTAAATTATTACTTCGATCCTATATCTTTTTGTTCATTGTAATTTATGAAATGTTTATCTGTAGCTTATACTGGCCTATTTAATTTTTCCCCGGGCAACGCCAGGGAATTTAGCTTGTTAACTATAAATAAATACATATAAATATTGTACACTTATGTTATCATAGATGAGCCATGGGAGTGGGTATCTGTCCAGTGGTTGGTCAAGTGGCTGGCAGAACCAAGTAAAATTGAGAAGGTCAGCATTAAGATACCCATGTGTCCACACGATAAGCTGCCACCAGATGAAGTGGTGAAGTTGAAGTGTATTTCAAGCAATACGGTCAGTTTGTTGATGTCAAGTTTTTTGTACATGATCTACTCCACCAGTGTTATTGATCCTTCCTGTCGCCCTCTCTCTCTATCTCTCTTTATTTTATCAGCTTGATTTTGTATGAGCTTTCAACTATATTTTCAGTATTTAACATTTTGTCTTAGTTTATTGTTCATAAATTGTCTTTGAAAAATTAACTCTCTTTAGTTTCATTAGCAAAGGTGTAAAACATACAACATGTTTGCTTTGTTTCTGTATTGAATACATTATTTTATTGTTTTTTTTTAATTAACATTTCTATTAATTTTAATACTAAACTTATTGGTAATTATAATTGTAAAAATCTCCTTCCAGGCAAACCAGCTTTTTTCTAAGTACCCAGTCAGGGAGAGATATCCTGGGTGAGTGTAACACTACCAATGTAACTTTTTATGACTTGACACGAATATAATGCTTTTGCATATATACCTTGGTACTAGTGCAGCGTATTAGTTGAAGGCATTTTCTTCTTTCATACTTTCTGTGAAGATCGAGACTGTATGATACAGTACAATAAGATAGTAATAATACCAAATCTCCTTTGCAGCAAATGAATCACTTTATTTTACCCAAATATAATAAACAGTTCATGAGATAGTCCAGAATATTTACATTTGAATCATTAAAAGTTGGCTATATCTCACAAATCACTTAATTCAAGTTATCCAAAACATTGGCTTCTTGCCACACACCCATCACCGACTGCTCGTTACACACTACTGATTTTAACACGTTACTGCCTTTTGCTTCTTCATCACAAAACGTGTGAATTCTTGTTTTTTTATTAGAGCTTACACAACAAATAGTAATTGTGTAGAAGTTATAGTGTGAAAAAAAAGAAATAATATTTTTGGATCGCAAGCAGCCATTACACTTGAACTAGTTTACCCTTGAACTAGTTTACCCTTGAACTAGTTTACCCTTGAACTAGTTTACTCTTGCATTGCCTTTGCTCATTTTCTTTCTCTTTTTTTTTGATTCCAGAGAATCGAATCTTTGTGAGAAATGTATCCGCCAGAGATGCCGCGAGATAAGGTTCCGGATGTGTATGTCTGATGACGATAAACTTTTTAGCAGCACAAAAAATAATAGCATTCTGGACCCCAGGTAAAATTTCAATTTTTTAGACTTAGATGGAACTCATTTATTTGCTGAAATTCCTTTTCTCCCCTTTTTTTTTTATGCCTCACAAAGTTAATGATGACAAAAGTGACTCACAAAACTGCAGGAGGTGATGCATATATATATTATATGCATGGGGTGCAGTGGCTGAGTGGCAGGACATTCGGCTATCTTACTGAGATCTTAGGTTCGAATCCTGGTGACTGCTAGGTCCTGGGTCTAGAGGGTGTCCCAGAGTTTACCCAGCTCTGATGGGTACATGACATCGGTTTAGAAAAAGTAAAGGCAGATGGGCATCATGCTGGCCACACATCCCCTTTTACGTCCTGACAACAGAAATGGTTAACATGGCTTTGACGGTCCTATGGATCAATTAGATCAGAAAGGATTACTCTTATTTACTACTAATGGTAATATTTTATATTCCCTTATGGACCCCTAGAGATGCGAAAACTTTATTTTATTTGCCTTATATTTTAAATTTCAGTGAAGACTATTACTGGGTCAGCACAAAACATTTACGCAGTTGGAAGAAGTATGCAATGGATGAAATAGCGATACAACCCATCACAGCCTCCTCAGTCAGGTCAGACCAGCAGTGCACTAACTTTGACATCGCCCCGCTGTCCTGCTTGTCCAGTGATCAGGAAGCCTCGTCCTCCTCCGCCTCCTCCAGCTCCGGCATGTTCCTGGACAACGCCCACCAGGAGTCCAAGTCTCAAAGTCCTAAAGAGGACGCCAGAGGGCAGGAGGGCCAGGCGTCGTTCTCCTCCGCGTTCTCATCATCTCTGTCGCAGAAGCTGGTGGCATCCGAATCAGAGCTGAAATCTTCAAATGGGAAATCTTCTAAAGTGAAACAGTCGGGGCAGCCTCAGGCTAAAGAGAAATCCAATACGTACTGCAGCTTGTCCCCAGTTTCTAATGGTGAGGCTCAGCCCAGCTACCCCAGCAGCTGCGAGAGCCCAGACAGCGGAGTGATTGTTCTCAAGTCAGGGATATACGAGGAGGTGGTAGATGAATCGGGGGAGCACCTTAGACCCTGCAAGCTGGGTAACGGCCAGGCGGCAGGCGTTCTGTTGGACAGTGAAGAATATAACCAGGTGAAAGGTTTCCAGGTAGACAGGGAAGAAAGTGTTCTGGAAACAACAAATGAGGACGATGAAAAGGAAGAAAAGTTCAATGAGGATATTCTATGTGAACATGGTGAGTTTTTTTTTACAATTTACACTTATAGATAATCTACATACTAGTGATTTTGATATTTGTATTTACACACAAAAACATTCTACAGTTCCATGCTTGTGAGGAATGTAAACATTTTCAGGCATTTTGGTTCTTTTAAGGGCTTAGTGAAGCAGAGCTTCCGGTTTCTTCTGGCCACAGTTTAAAAACGGCATTGCTAGGCCAGCACAAACCAGTCTACCTTCATTTTCTCATTTCATGGCTGGATAGACTAGGGATGCACACTCCATTGTAACAGTCCCTTTGATTGAGTGAACCTTTAAACTCTCATCCTGGCTTAAGGAGCAAGGGGAGGGGAAAACTTTTTGTCTAAGGCACATTGCCATGTAGACTAGTGCAGGTTTAAGGTAGAGATTCTTACACAGGCCAGTATTTTAGCTCCATAGCTTAACAAAATGGCAATGGCTTTGGTAATGTTCCCTCCCTTCTAAACAAAATGAAATTTTTTAATGAAACTTTGAATGTTTAAAAAAAAAAAGATTTGTCTAAAGCATTAGTTGAAATTGGTTCCCTTTATAAACTTTTTAAAGTTCCTCAAATTTCAATGCCCATGACAATAATTATTGTCTGCCCAGCGAATATCTTATCTTGTAGATTACAGTCATTTTATTCACAAGATTTTTTTGTACTATGTTACATTCAGATATCTCCACAGGAGAAACAGTTACAATGATTTTAATTTAAATTTTAGTTGCTGTGAGAATTTACTATCAATTTACTTGCAATCTAGAATTTGTTTCCTAACTTGAGGGTATGCAACCTTTTTACCATAAACATTTTGACCATTTTGTTTTGTCATGCTTTTATTTCCATAATAAATGAAAGTCTGTGATTTATATACTTAATCTAGAAAAGTAAAATAGAAGTAACCCTTTTTCAGATACTATTAGGTTCATTGGGATGAGGGTGATTGTGTATCCCGCAGAATCTCCAGATGCCTTTATTTTACCATTATAGCTATGTTACCCCAATATCACCCTCTATAGGCAGTAAAAAAAATCTCAAGCAATTCGTCTTGGCTTTAAACCTCCAAGACCTCCGGAGCTCCCTTCCACCAAGTCCCACAAGGACCACCAGGGCCTGACAGTTTAGATTTATTCACAAGATAAATTCTAATCCCATGATGCTCTCTTCTATCAGGCAACTTGAGGATTGATGAGAGTGGCAGACGTGCAGTAACCAAGGTCGTCTGGGAGCGATTGTTGTCTTACTTTCCACATATGAAACCATTCACCTTGTATTCTCCTGCTTGTGACCAGTGTTTGGTAAGTCCTATTGCCTAAACATTTTGTAAATCTTCCAGCAATTGAAAAAAATCTTTGTTTATTCAAAAACTTGAGCTGAATACAAAGCCACATATTTGATAAGGAAGCCAGTTTTCTGTTTTTTTTTGTTTTTTTTTAAATGCAAGTTAACATTTAAAAAAGGAATTTAAAAATAAAAACCAATAGAGACAAAAATCTCATTTTATTAGCTTAAAGTTCCAACTGAAAAGATATCCATTTCTCTCTGTGGCTTCAGTCTCTGCAGCTGTTTGAGCAGCAGCTAAAAGAGTCTAGGAAAATTGCAGGTCAGGGCCAAAGAGACGACCTTTTGAATCTCTATCACATGAAGAACCGTCCGAAAATTGGAGACAATTGGAGTGGGCGGGCAGCATTTGTGGTCAGTGCTAGTTTTGTAGAAGGCTGGAGAAAATTTGTCAAGTAAGTTGAGATTTTAATTTGCTTTACTTTTTCCTTAGCTAATCATAGTAAAGATAAATACATTGTTGCAAGCAGTAGTTTGTTTGATACGCTATTGTGCACAATGGTTTATAATTAAATTGTTGTATTACCCGTTTTTTAAGATACAATTATATGTTTGTTAATAACTAAATTGTAAAAAAAGACATGTAACATTTTTGGTAGCGTATGTAAAAATAAAAGAGTTTGTAAAATGCAGCATTATTGTGCAGAATCAACAATTATTGTTTGAGATCTGGAGATTTTCTCATTACAAACTCATGAAACCTGAAAGTTTGTCTAATGTTGTATCCAATGAAATACTGATATAACACATTGATAGAAGTTAAAAGATATTCAGTCCCTTATTGTTAGTATCAGTGACACTTTAAATTAGACATGTCATTATTCTAGGAAAAAAAACTAACTGGCGAACAAGTTCTATCGTCACGTTTAAAAAGAACATTCAAACACATTATTTTAATATTTACGTTCATTACACATTTTTTACACCCCTACTGTTTTACTTTTATACTAGGTTGGTTAATGCTACATTTATTTGCTTTGTCCTATGTTTGTAAAGTTTTTAATGATTAATTAGCTTTATATTTTGGTTAGCCTAGAGAATTATATTCTTGTTCTTAGTTGTTTGTTGCTCAATGATAATTGTTCTTTGAGCTTACATTATGTTTGTTGGCAGCGTTATTATCATTATTGTTAAAAGATAACGGAAGAATAAAAAATTGCTTTATTAATGTCTGTTTCAATTGGTATTGACCCACAAAGAGAAGACTTCACCCTAATCTGTGTGAGCACATTGCAAAAAAAAATTCACTAAAGACAAAAATCACATTTTATATTAGCTTACATATATGGTTCAAACCAAAAAGATATCCATTTGATATTCAGGACATGCTTGATCTGTATTTCACCGTGTATATCATCTCCTAAGGCTTACTATAAGCTTAACAATTTGAAAAACTGTCTATAGTTCATTTCCTCCATAGTATTTTATCCTAGCTAAACAGCCAGCTATATCAAGGTGTCAATAGTGGCATGTGAATCTCCCTAACAACACGCCTTAATCCTGTGATTAACTGTTATTTAATGTATAGTCTGTATTCAAAATGTCAAAAAGTTTTGCTTATTATTTCTTTATCATGACAGTAATTCGGTTAGTGTGTTGTTTTTTTCCTGCATTTGTTTTTTCCTTTCTTATTTTCCAGGCATTCTGTGAAAAGTGAAAGTGTTCAAGAAATAGTCAATGCCCCGTTGCTTTGTGAGCACTATCTGCTGCTGTATAAACCAGAAGACATGAACTCACCAGACAATGCAACCAGGTTTGTCATTTCTTGAGTCTCTCAATTACGAGAAATGTGTAAATCTTAAAGCTTCCCTGTTTTCATTCAATTCATTTTTTCAACTGTTAGGTGGCATTTTATTTTTAAAAAGTAAAATATAATATAAAATTGTTGTTTATCAATAAAAATTTTAAGTATTCCTGTCATACCAATTGAATCTATAGGGCTTGTGAAGGAGTATTAAAAAATGTCTTTGACTTCTACATACTAGGAGTTTGTGTGGCCAAACAAAATGTTTAGCCACCTTCATAACAACTAATGTTCAGTACCCATTAGAGCTGTGTAGACTCAGGGACAATTGGCCCGAGATCTTCAATACACTAGCCAAGCGCTCTGCCACTAGGACGTGTCCCATAATAACAATTTATTCTAATTTTGTATTTGTTTAATACAACAGTATAATGTAATTCTAATTTTGTATTTGTTTAATACAACAGGGTAATGTAATTCTAATTTTGTATTTGTTTAATACAACAGGGTAATGTAATTCTAATTTTTTATTTGTGTAATACAACAGTATAATGTAATTCTAATTTTGTATTTGTTTAATACAACAGTATAATTTAATTCTAATTTTGTATTTGTGTAATACAACAGTATAATGTAATTCTAATTTTGTATTTGTTTAATACAACAGTATAATTTAATTCTAATTTTGTATTTGTGTAATACAACAGTATAATGTAATTCTAATTTTGTATTTGTGTAATACAACAGTATAATGTAATTCTAATTTTGTATTTGTTTAATACAACAGTATAATGTAATTCTAATTTTGTATTTGTGTAATACAACAGTATAATGTAATTCTAATTTTGTATTTGTTTAATACAAACAGATTCACTTTGGTCTGGGATGAAGAATGGGAAAAACTCACCAATTATTTTGCTTATGATGTGGACATTACAGTTATGCAGGAGCTGCAAGAGGATGGCAAGATCAATGTAGTGACAATTCCAGGTAACTTGGTTACAGCTTAAACAAATTGTTACTTCTGTTAGCCCATTCTTCTTCTTTTTATGGTTATTTTTTACTTAAAGGCTGTAGAGTTGAACAAGTAAATTTTTTAATTGATTGTTTAAATGACTATTTTTGCAAACAGGGGTATGCAGCACTTGTCTAAATGAAAGGATTCGACAAGAAGAAGAAGGGAAATTCATATTCACCCGTCAAGTCATCTATGTCAGAAAAGTCATTGATGGGAACAGCTTGGAGGCCATGCTTAAAGGGGAAGAGCTGAAAGAGAATGGGAAGGGATATAACTATGATCCTGAGTTCAGTGCACCTGTAAGTTGCTCTTCGATTCATGAGGATAGAGATTAAAGTTATTTCTTTTTAGCTCACTCTGTGTACCTTGTAACTTTTAATCAAAAGTGATCATTCGAATTTACTACCAATTTTCAATACAAAGGAAAATAAGCACTAACATTTAGATTATTAATTTAATTATTTTTTTTGGCTGGTCAAGTAACGGCTAAATCATTCATGACTGTAAAAAAGAAAACGTCAGATATTTTAGAGCCGCCATTTACTGTAGAATAAGATCATTGGTGTAACTCAGCCAGTTGCAATGAATTGTCAAAGAAGCACTTTTTCCCCATTATAATAAAAACTAGGGGTAATGCCCATCAAAATGACGGAGAAACGAATGATTACATCAATGTGTTTTGTTAAAAGAGAAAAAAAAACACCATTACAATAAAAAACAGTGAGAACGTATCTTTCGATATTTAGTTTTTTTTTTTTTTTAAAGCATTTCAAAGGGAGATCATTTTGAAATGTCACTCAGTTTAGAATCTTAACATATGGTGATTAGTAATCGGTCTAGGTTAATTAAACATAATAAATTGACGAATAAAGCAATATTGTTCATATAATAAAAAAATATTTTGGAGGATGTTTCCAATTTATACATTTAACTTTTGTGTCGATCGGTCAAACGGCTTAGGAGCATATAGCGAACAAACAGACATATAAATAAATAAACAAACTCACAGTAATTATATATATTGATATGTTGCCGGGTAATGGGTTAGGACATGCTCACTTCTTTTGTAATTTATTTGTGGTTGTTGCTTTATTGACTCCTCTTACTTGGGTCGTTCCTGGCTAACACTGCATTATAAAACTTTGGTTTCCTCCCCAGCCGCACCAGAAGACGAAATCCCTTGAGATCCCCCCGGAGAAGAAGGCCAGGCTGGACAGCGTGGCACTCCGGAAAAGCTCCAGGCACAGAAAGACCCGAGGGGAGAAGGAGCTTGTGGTGTCTTCTAGCATGACACTGAAAGAGCTGAAGATCCAGGTAACAGAAATTTATAATGGGTTGTCACTGATCTATAGACCTTTTCATTTTATTAATTATTCCAAAAAAGAGGTCAATGTCCACGCATGCGCAGTCGCTAGGGGGCAGAAGTTGTCAATAAAACCTTCTTCGCCTTTGTTATTTTACTGGGGGCCTAGTGGTTTTTAGACGTAATTATATTAGCTATTCATTTTACAAAAAAACTAATTCATAAAAACTTTATACCCAAAAGCTAGGGAGCGAACTGTAATTTTCTTTTACCTTTTGAACCAGTTTTTAACCCAAAAAACATTTATTATACATTCTAGGCCTAATGCGTCTATGGTTACCATGTCACCATGTTAATACAGATTGGCGTCGAGCGATCAGTAAATCGTCTTTAAGCATAGGTACAAATAAAATTTAACATAGTTATATATTTATAAAGCTTTTGTTTGTGTTGAAGTATCAACGCGTAGGCTATATTGTATTAAGTTATTATTTGTAACAATGGAAATCGTAACTTTTAATTATTTTTTTTTTTTTATCGTTCTAATTCGATGTCACAAAAGAACCTTGAAAAGCCAAAGTAAGCTCATCACAGTTTGATTCTGAAAAGGCCTAGGTCTATGTCCCATAGGCCTATGCTATTGTTTGACTTGTTCTGGGGTTTTATCGTTAAAATATCGTATGTAGAAGTAGTTAAGCGGGATTATAACATATTAGTAGGCCTAGACCTAGCTATAAGCCTATAGCCGCCTATAGGCTATAGTAGGCCTATAGGGGCTATAGGCTATATAATATATAGTTATATAGGCTATTATAGGCCCTAATAGGCTAAGCTAAAGTAGCCTAAAGGCCTATATATAAATTATAAATATAGGCTTATGGCTTATAGGCTTATAGGATAGGCCTATAATAGCTATTATTTAATATAATATACTTTAATATAGCATATCGAATCGGTCTATCACATATAGTTTACTATAATAGGCCTAATTATGAGCCTGCCTATAGGCCTAGGCCTATTACTATTAGCCTATTAGTACATTAGCCTATTATAGTAGCCTAAAGGTTATAAGCTCAAACAGTTTAAACTATTAAACAATTGAAAATATTAACTATATTTACTATAGAAAAGTGTTGATTAACCGATTGCGATTGCATGAAATAATTAAGCGAATATGAAGGTAGGCTTTGCTATATATTTGATATTTGCAAACTGGTGCGTGTTTTCTTCATGAATTTTTAGTTATAGGCCTGTTATTGAATAATATTTCATGCATAGGACTAATGAAATGACAATAAGTCACAATATGAATAGGCCTATATTATCCTATAGGCCCCCTATATCTATATCTATATCTAGGCTATAATATATATCATATTCAATATGGAAAACATAGGCCTACGCCGACATACGGTCATAGGCCCGACTATACGACATAGGCCTATATATATATATTAGCCTCTTCCTACGAACAATATATATTTTTTTTTAAGTTTAACATAATATTTGCTATGACCATGGCTATGGTTTTTATATTCGTGAAGATGCATCAGCTCTTATGCGTCTGTCTCTATCAAACATTCAACATGAAATATATCTAGAATTATATTTGCCTTTTTATTAATCAAAACGAGCGATCTAGGTCTAGGGCTAAGTTAAGCAATAGCTTGAATAGCCTACAGTAATAAAAGCATTATAGGCCTAATTATTTTTTTTTCGATACAAAACTAGTTCTAAACGTAATTATTTTTTTTTACATTGATTCTCATTGAAGAAACTCAACAAAAAGTAATGACACAGTGATCACGATAGAATCGACCATAATATTAAGGTCCAAAGCATAGAGTCCAGG
The DNA here is from genome assembly GCA_949126835.1 of Anisus vortex. Lineage (NCBI taxonomy): Eukaryota > Metazoa > Mollusca > Gastropoda > Planorbidae > Anisus > Anisus vortex. The sequence goes on along the minus strand of OX421507.1, from coordinate 12,551,553 downwards.
TCTAAAAAAATTTTTCTTTAAAAAATAAAGAAGCTTTAAACGTTATTTTTTTAACAATTCTTTTCCTAGGTTCTTAGTTTAAGATCTCCATGTGTTTTTATGGTTTAAAGTTCAAAAACAACTATAATAACATTAAAAACCCCCAACACCTTTAGTAAAATACTATATGGAAAGAAGGAACAAAAATCTTTGTGCCCCCAAAAGAAAATATATGTCAGTGAGTCTCAAGGGCACGCCCCTTTTCCGGGGTCAAACTAAAAAGGTCTATACATGATTACACTGTTCCATTATTAGGCTAGAACTTATTTTTTTTACTGAGCGCTGGTTTCATTTTCAACCCCTGGGTATTAACTTTGAGACTGCATATTATGCATTAAGATCCCTGAACCAGAAGTAAAGAGCCCTAAATAAACAGTCCCTAAAAATCTTTAAGTTTTTCGTATTAATCCTTTATATATGTATTTATGTTATGCATTTGCCTTCCCAAGATTTTGACCCTTGCAATCCACAAAGACAATAAAAGGCAGGTTTATTATAGAAGGCATATAATTAGTCTTATAAAAGAAAATATCGCTGTAAACCTTATTGCTGTTTTGGTATTATGCTGTCAATACTTATACACATAAAGAAAATAAAGAATGACTATATGATATAAAGAAAGAAATGCACAAAGACAATTGAAGGTTAAAATTGTATGTATTTTTTAATGCATTTGGTGAGAACTGAAAAAGACTCTCCATAAAGTGCAACAAAAAAAACTGTTAAAAAAAGATTGGTTGGATTGGGGGATGTGGCAGAAAATTTGATCAAATGTGTTGCAAAATAGGATGACAGGAAGTTGTTCAATCAGCCTTCTGAAAGTCCGGTCGGTTGCCAGAAACATAATCAAGTGAAGTTAATATGAAGGATTTTAAAAGTTAACAATAGCGGCTGTAGAGATCATTTAGAAATTAGCAACAGCTGCTATAGTTGTACAGAAGCATTGCTAATACATGGATATTATAAAGTTTCTCATTACACCATTTTGAGAACTTGTGTTTAAAAATAAGGATTCCGGCTGTGTACTAGAAGCTCAGCGAGTCAAAACCTCTGCTATCATTTGATGTTCCAAAATAACATTGTGAAACACAAACATTTTTCTGGTAGTAATTTATAGAAAAAAAAAGGCTGATTATAAAATCATTCTATCCTTCATGAACCAATGAGATTTACATTTCAACTCTTATCTGTTGTCTATTTTTGACAGCTGTTCAATTTATGCAACGTCCCACCCTATGATCAGAATCTGTCTCTTGATGGGAGAAGTCTTAAAAATGATGATAGCACATTGCAAGACCTGAAAGTTTATCCTCAGTGTGTCATATTTCTCAAGGTAAAATTGAAAGGATTCTTTGTTTTCTTTTCTATAGAATGAAAAAAAAATGTGTTTGAATAAGTAAACAAAGGTAGTATCCCCGATTCCACACTCTATGTCTGTATGAGCCTACTAAGACTACTTATGTCCAGGAGTTCTTGATGTTCTTTAGGCCCACTGTCCTTGATAGTTAAGGCACCAGGGATTTGACTCTGTAATCGCCATATTCAGTAAAGCATTGATTACAAAAGCCCAATGACGGGCATCAAGACACTGGACCTGGACCTCCTGAGGAAGAGTAAAGTGGGCAGGGTAAGGCTGACATGGAGTAGGTCAGTTGCCAGAGAGGCAGAGGGGAGCCACCCAAGATCGAGACCCCTGGAGAGGTGGTAGTTACAGCCCGATGCTCCTAGGGGGGCCCCTTAGAATTAAGTGAATGGCAAGTGGTGGGAGGTGTTTGTTTACAGTATTGGTTTAATGAGACTATTTGAATGTGTGAGTTTGTTTTTGAATCAGACAGCAGGTGCTCAACAGCTGTTTGAGGTTTTCCTGTGAGTCTGAGAAAAAAATCTATTTCTAGGACCAGAAAAGGCATCATACATTCTAGACTTTTTAGTTTTATACATTAGCATTCTACTTCATTAGTAGTAAGGGTTAGAGTTTTTTTTTTAAATTAAGCATTTACTAAGTATATAGCCTTATAGAGTATAAGTTGTCTTTTTTTATCATTTTCAGAATAGAATGTTTTGTGCATTATTTTCTGATCTCTAACCACTATTCCAATTTACAAACAAAATCTTGCTACATTAAGTATTGTGTTTTTTTTGTGTTTTTTTTTAACAAGAACTCATTGCTAAGCCATAGTTCTGTCATTTAAGCTTAATGTTTTCCAATGTTTAGGCTGATGAGCCCACAGGAGATAATTCTGCAGCAGTTGACGATTACTTAAGTGGTAATTATATTTTTCTTACATCATGCAATCAAATACACACTTTCTTGTAAGTCAGTCATGGATTATTTTTTGTTTACAATCTATTTATCTCTTAGATATATTGCATATATTTCATTAAAAGCTTGTAACAAAAATGATTTTTTTTTTCTTTAGTTCCGACAAGACCGGAGGAGGGATTCAAGGGAACCAACCTGCTAGGAAGATAGGATTGGAACCAGCTCTTGTGTGGTGCAATATACAAATGAACTAACCAATACTTACCGAATTATTTATTTCCCGACACATTGTCCAGAAGCCAGAGTGCTTCTTGGTGTATAGACTTGAAACGCCCTTGAACTTGATGCATCTGCTGAGGCTGATTTTTTAAAACATTTCACCAATGGTAAAAAGACAGCATCAGCAAATCCAGTAGTATTGAAGTACTTTCTTTCTGCATCCCCACTCCCTCCTAACTGCAGCATGTTCATTGTTATCATACAGGGATGTGAATGAGCCAGCAATGGGGGGGGGGCATCAGCCGTGTGGCAGAACTGGGTTCTTGTGTAATACAGTCAGACCTATGTGTGCCCATTTGTTGTTAAGGATGATGCAACCATGATCAGAGACTACTTAGTCTGTGTGCTGTAACCATGATCAGAGACTACTTAGTCTGTGTACTGTAACCATGATCAGAGACTACTTAGTCTGTGTACAAATCTGATTACTTATTTGAATCCATGTTTGATTCAATAATTGGAGTTCTATCAGTATCCTGCCAAATGATGGCAGTTAAAGACAAAAAAATGTTTACTTAATTATGTGTTCAAATGTTGTTTTTTCAAAAGATATCATACTTTGATAACATTTGATCAAACGTAAGCTCATAACCCTAAATTATGTACCTAATGATTTGCACATTTTCATATTTAAATATTAATGAATGCAAGTACTGTTTAAATTAATTGAGTTCGACATTTCAATTTTAGTTCGGCTTTGAATATTTCACAAATTGTTTAATATAGTTTTATTCTCCAGTTGTTTGAAGTGAGAAGGAAATATTGATTATTTTGTTGTGGGAATTTTTGGTTTTGTTTCCTTCCTAAGTACAATTTGGATTTTTAAGACTAGCAAAGGGCAGTAGGAACATTGCTGGTTAAGGTACACAAGTTTTGAGAATAAAAGACTTCTTAATGAATTGTATATATATATATATGTATATACATATATGTAAGTTCAAATATAAACACAATAGTTATATTTTTTTTGTTGTAGAAAATTTTATTTCCAACAATTCATGGCTTGACTAAGAAATATATTTAGATATAACTCACCTATTAACTCCATTTTTTTTTCTATAAAGTATCCAGTGGAACTACTTTGGTATTCTTTTATATATATAAGTATTAGACAATCAAAAGATAAATAGATTCACTATGTCTTTTTAGTGTCACTGAGGCTCTGTGTAAATAGAGAAAGGTGTAAAAAAAGAGAAGAAAAAAAGAGAGAAACACTTCTAGATAGACAATTCTTACAGAAACATAATTCCCATGTAATTTCTAAAACCCTAACACTGACCATTCTTACAGGAACTTAATTCCCACGTGATTGCTAAACCCCTAATCCGAACCTTTTTTTTTAATGCATGTTTGAAATGAATTGAAACTTATTTGACTAAAAATACTGAAAATATGTCAAATGAATACTTGACTGTGGGGAAAAAACAAATCAGTTGTTAAAATGTTTATTTGCTGAATGGGCCATTGAGGTTGTAAATAAATAACTGGCATTGTACAGTCATGGGCGCCAACAAAATAAAAACATTGGAAGGAGAGAAAAAAATTTTTTTCTAATTTTAAGGAAACTCTTTTTTTTTTGTTCAAGAATAGTTGTGACGCTAACTTGTTGTTTTGTAAAAAGCCTATTGTATTAAAATTACCTTATTTTCACTTTTAAAAAAATTAAAATAAATAGCATAGCATTAAGAGTTGTCCACATAGCATTAGGGGGTTGTCCACAGATACAAAAAGGGACTTGGTGGTCTAGCAGCAGTTTGAATTTGGAGAAAAGTAAAGATGGCCTGGCATTGTGCTTGGCCAGACAATCCCCAAGTGTGCCATGTCTAACCCTATAGACCAGCACTGTCATCTGAAAGGGATACTTTCCTTCTTTTTTTTTTACAAGTACAAACTCAAGCTATGCCAGTGTCTGTGACAGTGTTTGATGTTTGATACATAAACTGAATTTTTAAGAACTGTAAATACACATTGTAATTTATTACCTTATTTCTATGTTCATCCAGAGAGGCTGAGCAGATCCAAAATTTTTTCTTGTTTGTCCTAAATTGTTTTTCATCACTCCTGCATATATTTGCATGCAAACGTGGGGTAGATGTGGCAGTGGATCACCATAGTCAAGGTTTTGGGTTCAAATGTGGGAGGGGGGGGGAGTTTTTTCTCTCGGATCTAAGTGGTGTAGCTCAGGCTGCTAAGGAATACGCTGGTCATTTCTCGCCCCTTTATAAAAGCGGAGGCCAAAGGAAACAGTGAATTCCCTAGTTGTAGTTCTATGGACGTAAATGGAGTGAAAGAAGTAGCTGAAGAAATACTAAGACTGATTGATGTTAAGGGATGTAGTGGGCTACACACATCCTTATGTCTGCTGACTTTGCCCTTCATCTGTATCACATTTGATTTGTCAGAGAAAGGTTTCATAAAAGGTCTACACATTAGATATCTATCTTTTATTTTCATATTTACTTTGAAATTGATTTAGTTTTGATTTTGCTTGAGCTGTCTACATCAATTACATGTATTGATACTCTGCAGCTGTTTTTATTAAGAATTAAATAAAACAGTAAATTGACTTATGTTGCAATCTTATTTCCTTTTTTACCATTATGAAATATTTTTTTTTAATTTGACATTTGTTAAACTTCTTTAAACTTCTTCTAAAACAGACTCAGGTGGTTGATCTGACTCTATCAAAAAAATAACTCAAACTAGTGGGAATATGTTTAAGGCCTATGTTTAAAAAGTGTTGTTTTATATCACAAAAAAACAAAAGTGGATCTTTGCATTGTATTGTACTTCATATTGAATGTATATCTACAATAATAGTGTACAGAATATTTTCATTTCATAAATTTATGAAAGTTTTGGTTTTGTTTTGATATATCTGAATTCTGCTTTTTGTTTTACCATTACTATTGTGTTTCAGTTTTGTGTTACTTTTTAATGTCCAGATACTCAATTAAAAAAAATATCCACAAAAATGTATTTTCTATTAGATAAATAGAATAAAGTCTAACTTGTCTATACATTTTGATGTCAGTTTTAGATGCTGCAAAAGAAATAGACACATTAGTGAATTAATACTGACTATATCTATTTTGTTCATTTCAACCAAAAATAGAATCAGATTTCTGGTTGACAAGTAGGTCAGTTTCATTTTGTGTGTGACCTTCATACTCTATTCATTTTGTATGACTTGTTTAGTTTTAGATAAATAATGACAAATAAAGTATTTTTGTTTACAAAATTTGCTTTACATATTACTCAGTCATGGAAGGAATTAAACTTTTACGACAAGGTGCCGCTGCATTGCAACGTTGAAATTTATCGTCGTTGCCAGGCAAAAACCGGCCAAGTCAGAAATTTTTCAATTTTATTTTTTTTACCAAAATGTTCCTTGGGATACCTCACATGTCTAAAAAAAAATTGTAGTATTGTCCAATAGATTTTCTACAATTTTATTTCTTATAAAAACGACTATGTTGATTTGTTTACTCAATCTATGCAGTTTTTTGCTTCTCCTGAAAAAAATTTCTATTTTGGACTTGGCCGGTTTTTGCCTGGCAACGACGTTATACTTAAGTTAATACTGAACTCAAATAAAGTTGATATTTAGAGTTATATAAAAATTGTATACTTTTTATAGTAAAGATAAACCCCGTGTAAACTTTATATGAAACTTGAGCCAAGTTTATTTTTACTGTTAAAATTTGTATGTATTGACATTATGAGAATATCTTCTAACTATTAATACTGGGCCCAATTTACTTGTGTTCCATTAGAGCATAGGTTCTCAACGGGGGCGATTAGAAGCTTTAGGGGGGCGATAACATTCCCGGGGGCGATTGGGGGGCGATGAAGGGCAAGTGGGCGGGACATACGTACCTGCTATAATTTCAACATCTCAGCTATTTGAATCGATTAGTTTTTGGATGAAATATGATATAAACGCAAGTGCTACTAAATATCTGATATCTCCCAACAGTAAGCATACATAATATTGAACAATATATAAGAATGGCAAAGACTTTTCGATGATGTAGGGGGGGGTCAGTATTTGGCGAATATGGTATGCGGCCGTCTCGTCTTATGGTTGGTTCACCGGACTGTCGCCATAACATCTGCTAATATTACTCTTATAATATTACTCTTTTGATGTTTTACCGAGATGTCCTTTAATGCGTTTGAATCTTTCGTAAAGAGGTAACCACAATGACTGAGCGGTATAGATACGTAGTAATTATACAATCTGGGTAGTAATTAAAATGCGTGAAAATATTCATATAAATTCTTTAGTCATATAATATTTACAAAATTTTCAAAAAATTTTTAACAGTTCTATCATATCATTTCAAAGTTATAAATGCTAGCCATTTAATTTTTTATAAAAGAAAAACAAATTTAAATATTACCTCAAATGAAAAGGGTTAATTATCTCCCTTTAATTAACAAATGTTTCCGCTAAAATTAAGTTGGGGGGGGCGGTGAGCGGAAAAAAGATGCAAAAGGGGGCGGTGAGCCGAAAAAGGTTGAGAACCTATGCATTAGAGCCATGGTTGGTGATGATTTGATGAGGCCACAAACTAGCGCAGTCGATCTACACATACTTAATGCTTTAGATATAAAGTTATGTAATGATTACCCTTCAAACAAGTGACAACAGTTATTTTAACTATTATAAAAAAAACTCAAGAGACAAGTTCTTTTTTGAAAATATAATATAGCATGTATTGATAGTGATAGTTAGTAATTGAAATAAATGATTTGGCTCACAGCTGTTTTAAGGCACATGACACTTCTTGCAAAAACTAAACACTAATACCAGACAAACATGGGCAAGAAAACAAGTAAAAAAAAAATCAAAGTTTTAATACTGTCATTCAAAAATCTATTGGTGTATTGCGAAAGCATTATGTATGAGAATTCTTTGTAGCCTCATGTCATAAGATATTGACATTTTAAAAAATAGTTTTATTTGAACAAAAAAAAATGTACAGAAAAGACTGAAAATATATGAAAGTATAAAATGATTTAAAAACATAAACAGTACAAGTCTTTCAGATGGAAATTTCAAGACTTTATATGAATTTAGTGGCTTGATTTAAATGGCCAGTTTTCTTTCTTGTTTTTTTTGTAAATATACTGACAGCAGGTAATTCTTGATATTTTTTTAAAGAACAACGAAAAATATCACATAGTTTATTATATTGCATCTTTAAATATAAACAGAAGTAACAGTAACAGCTGTTTCTATTGGTTGTAATCTCTTAATTAAAAGGAAAAAAGTTAAGACCAAATTTTAAAAAAAATTATTATTCCTGCAGTAAACAAAATAAAAATACTTTGATCAGACGACAAAGTTTAGAATTCTATTTACTAAGGCACATACTTTGTAACATGGCGTTGATCTCTGATATTATTATAATTAGAACTGGCAACTTGAACTTAGTGGTATATGACTATCTATTGGTTTTCTTAGTTTACTGTACGTGGATATCTTATGACAAATAAATTAAATGACATTTGGTGAGTCAAAGAAATAGGTTATGTTGCATATAAATGACATACTCAATGAAACAAAAATTGTTTTTATATCATATGCTATGAAATTGAAAAAAACTTATTGCACAAATCACATCTACGGTATTTGATCTACATCATCAAAATATACAAAATATATGTAGGCCTATGTCATTCTGTTTGGCTATAAGGCGTAGGAACAAGCAATGTACATTGTATCTTTCACTAGAACAATGGAATAGTAATACCCTTGTGAAGTTTTATTTCCCATTCAATTGATAATCCTTTATTTAAAGTCAAGGGGAGAACTAATAGTCAAGAAAAATAATCATTTTGTAGCCGAGGGGCCGTCCATAAAGGATGTCACGCACATAGGGGGAGGGAGGGAGGGGGATCCAACATTTGTCATGAAATGTACACCTTTAAATAAATATCAACATTAACAAGTTTCACTTACCGATAATTAACTACAGTGATTAGATTTTTCATTATAATAATTATATGTCAGTGACAAAAAAAGTTAAAGCAAGCTTTTTTAGGAAGTAAAAATATGGTTGAGAGGGGTGATTTTTTTAAAGGGTAAAGAAATAAATTTGGCAGGGAAGGGTCTCACTTTTTGTAGTTACTTGTGATGATGGAGGGAGGGCGGGTGCTAAAAATGTGCTGAAACTGCTTGACTTCACTTATGGACAGCCCCTTAAACAACAAAAGTATAGTTTAGAATAAAAAAAATGGCTAGACATTATTTAAGGTCTTGGGGGCTTTCCCAGAGCTGCAGGAAGGTGCCCCAGCTAATCAAGCTTTGACAGGTACAGTACAGTTCATCAGTTTTGGGGACATTGATCAACTTTACTCCTTTTGATCTTAGCCACCTATGAGTTTTTCAAGTTCAAGGGTACTAGACTTTTTATCACAAGAGTAATTTAAACACAATAATTACATTATGTGCTATCTTTTTTTTTTAAATAAAAAATATTTTAACTTTACAATGATACAAAGATAATGCAATGTATACATTTTTTCAAGTGTTATTCTTTAACATGCAATAACCTTTCCACTTTTCTTCCATTTTTGATTGCTATAAAAATTTCACATTAATAATTTCAAGTTGTGAATATTTGTGTGTGTGCCATAAAATGTACTCAAACAGTAGCTAGAGAAAATATTTTAGAAATCACAATGTCATTTCCTAAAATAATTATTGGTTTACCCGTAAAATTCAAAATATTATTAGAATTCAAAATATTTTTAGAAGTTTATAATATATGTAAAGTATAAAAAAAAGTTTCAGCTAGAAATATTTACAAGGTTGCTAAAATGCTCAGAATGAAATATGTTTCAGATGAAGTATTGAAACAGTTTATAAACTGGTCTTGAAAACATAAAAAAATTATGTAAAGTAAAAATAATTGGAAAAAAAAAATTAATGAATGTGTTTTCAATCGATACTTTTTTTTTTAGTATCAAAATAATCTCTCTTATCACATTGTTGATTTTTTATTGTCGAATTGGAAAAAAGTCTATTATATTCTTCTTAAGATAAAAAACATGTTCATCCTTGAAAATAATAAAATGTTTGAACTCTAACATAGGTTAAACAGCTTGGAAAACACTGGATTTAAATTAATGTTTTTTATTCCCCAAAGGAAATAGAAAGGATTTCTAAAATTAGACGAGGTAATCAATGAAAGAGATGTCACTAACTAACATCAGTATAAATTTCTTTCATTGTGGGAAATTCGAGACACAAAGAAAAATCTGTACCAATTTATTTGTTTTTAGAATTATCAAGATTGTTTAGTTTTACATAAACTTTGCTTTGACTCTAGACTATCAGAATAGATAGAGTTCTAGTCAACAATTTATAGAACAAACACTAGTTCTAAAAGCTCATCTTACAAGTGACAGACATGTCTTAATTAACGTAATGCAGCCATTTTTGTTCCCAAGCCAACCAAGCAAATTATGCAATTTCAAATTATTATTTTTTTAAATATCTCATAAATTGTAAAAAAAAGATTTAAAGAAATAAATGCAGCTTTGTCAACAATTGTAATGTGAGCAAAAAAAAAAATGGATGAGAATATGGGCAAAAGATCTTTTCTTAAATATTAATTTTTCAAAAAAATATTTTATGTGTCTAATAAATACTGACTATTAATTTTTTTTTTTTAAACAAATATCCTAGTTTCATGATTCCCAGCTGCATGAAAAATAAAAATACAGCATTAAAACTATGGCATTTTTTGTCAAACTGAGAAAAGAGTTGCCTTCTTATTCATAGTTTAATGTCATTATGACTTTTTTGTCTATTATAGCCATAGTAGTATAAGAAAACAAGTCTTTTAGCTGGTATTTACACAGTCTTCCAGCTTTTATGCATAATAATACAAATATGATTATACAACTTTCAATACTAATGAAAATAATATAGTTCATATTTATAGCAAGATTTTTGTATACATAAAATTGTATATGTGATTAAATATATATTTATATATATATATATTTATAATATATAGAGTTTTAAATAAAAACTGAATATGTAAAGTGACAAATGGCAAGTTGCATAGCCTTTATTAGTGACTAGGTTATCATATCACATGATAGAAATTGCATTCAATAATTTAAAGATGAAGTTTAAGAATAATCTTTTTTTTTTAAGTAGCTCAAACATTTGTTTAGTAATACCGGTAATACACAGATGTATAATAAAAGTGATATTTCAAATTTGTTTCTAAAGACTGATGCACATATATGCACTTATCTATATGCACTAATTTTATGATATAATGCATTCATTGTTACAAAAATGATAATGATTTGGAAACATTTTGTTACCTTTTAAAAATAAATTAACTTTATAACCTAAATTTATATGAAATGTTTAAACAATATTTTACTACAAATTAAAAAGTTTTAAAATATTGTATTTTAATCATAAACTGGCATTCAGTGATTATGGGCAGCAGGCTACTATCACTTTCCAAATTTACAACAGTTTTTTCCCAGTGATCTACACATTTTTAATAGTAGTTCTGGTTGAAAGTATAAAAACCTAGTAAAAAAAATTGTAATGCTTACAAACCAACAGCTATATTAAAACAATTACTCTTGCATTCTCAATTTTAACTCTAATGGTCATTAATGATCTTTTCCTTTCATAAGCTATTAACCTTAATACGCAAAACATCCTGATTGAACTTGTGTTCAAGTACATGTTATATTATACTGAGCTTTATGTGTTAACACGAGTGCGCATGGACTCTTTTGGTTGGCAGGAAAAGTACCTTCTTGCGTTGGCGGAAGTTGATATCCTTTTAACTTAGTTCCAAAGTTAGGCTACAATTAGCATTATTATAATGCTCTTTACTACTCATCCTCTGGGAAACTCGGAAACAGTTCTGAACTGGTGCATTTTTTAAGTATTTGCAAAGAATGAAATTCCTTCTAAGTGGTAAATATTCAAGTCGACCACTTCTTAAATCTTAACCTAAAAATGCTGAAGAGCTCCTAGTTATGTGTTTTCAACTGATAGAGCCTAATTAACATCAACCATCAACAACACAAGAAGGTACTTTATCCTCTCATCACATATTGGGATCATAGAGAGCACACTCACTCCAGTTAATATGCATAGCTCAGGTGTTGTATATAGTCAGTCACTCCTGATCATAATGATGTTTTTGACTAAAAACAAAAAATGTCTTGAAAAAAACATATAATTAATTTGAATTAACCAAAACGTGAATTAAAAAACTTAAAATGTATACATTTACACTTTAGTATGTATGCCTACACTTTGTTTAGCTTAATTATTTTCAAGAATGGCAAGCCTTCTTATCATAAACATAACCATTTTTTAAACATATTTTTAACATATTATTAACAATACTATTTTCATGCAAAAAAGAAAATGTATGGCATGGATTTAATATTTGATTGTGGATATTTTTTAAACGAAATATTTCTTCTTCCCCATAATATAATTTTAGTTACCGTACTTAACAGGTAATACTTTAGTTTGACTTAGAAGACATTATTTTAATTCAAATGGAATGAAAACAACATTTTTTAATGCTTCTGGTACACCGGGAATTTTAAATAAAAATCAAAATGAATGACCATTATTTACAAATATATATCTATACATATTAACATGTAAGAATGTCAATGTCCAATTGAAGCCAACTAAATAAGTCTATCAACTACAAACTATATGTCTGAGGCCATAATGTCAGCATGATCTTCATTGTTAACACTATACTCTTCATTGTGGTATAAAAAGCTTGTTTAGGCAGAAAATAACTAAACAAAAAAAGAACAACAAAATTACAAAGACACACACAAATCAGTTTACAAAGCAGTAAGTGAAACAGTTTCTGCAGTGCTGCAGGGTTTTTCAAACATTTAGACTGTAGGAGCTCATCTCTTCGGCTTGGTTTCTCTGTGGCTAGTGCTTCTACTGTCTGTGGCATGTCCAGCGGTGTTGCCCGTGTTGAAGATCAGGCATAGCAGCATGCGAAGTATCAGAGGGAAGAGCAAAAATGGAAGCACAAGCCAAGTCAGTGGTTGATCTGTAACAAACAAAATTGTACTGATAAAGAAGGCATTGAGTTAATCTGAAAGAACCAGTTTTCCTTCTGAGTTGGCACATAATGTAAACTAAACCATGTAATTGTTGATGTTATAGCCTTGTCTTTGTCAGCATTGCCAGGTTTGTTTGGGGGGGGGGGGGGGGGAATTCTAAGCCTTTGCCGAAAGCTTGAAAAAAAAAAGCAAAGCTGTTGTGTTAAAAAATTACAAGCCAAGCAAAAGCTAGTTGCAATTTTAAATATATTTTAGGATTAAATTTAGTATAAAACTCAAAATTTATTACTTTTGTTGTGTCCCAATGTGGTGGTAAAGGAAGGGGGGAGAGGCATGGTAATGGTATCAAATGTTTCTGGTTTATCAAATGTTTCTTGCTAATCACATGAAATTTTCATAAAGAAGTTATTAAGTCTAACTTTCCTTAAATCGACATACCATTCTTTTGGGTCAGTCTAGTCTGAACAATTAGCCTAAGTCTCTAGATGCTACTCTTGATATATTATTTTTTTCACCTCTTGATATATTATTTTTTTCATTAACTTAAAGAATCAAAATGTCAGCAGTTATTTTCCTTGAATTATTACTTTTTAATGGCATCAATACCATTTTTACTGATACAAAAAGTCAAAACTAAAAAGAAATCAAGGAGTAGATTAAAAAAGAAAAGAAAGGAAGAAATCTGAATCAAATTGAAAAGATGACCAAACTACCTTGTTATAAGTTGAGAGAAATAGAACTCTCTTTGATTTCATTATAAATTTAACATTCACTTTTTACAGCATTATTGTAACAAATACAGCTTCTTAATTGAATAATAGCAATATAACTTGAAAATTCAACACACTTTGCAAGGTACAAGTGTATAATATGACTGATAGTAGGTCTACAATGACAATGGTCAATGGTATAAATCTCAGTTTAATTGTTCCTGTGCCAATTAAATAATCATCAATAACATTTTAGTAATTTACTTTTATTTAGGCTATTAATATAAACTATATGAAGTCTAAATTCTAAGAAAAACATATAGTCTAGTATGAAATAGGCCTAGATTCTAGATCTAGTATCTAGGCCCTACTATTAGTAATAGTAATAGGCCTTGCTAAGTTAACTAAGTAGCTAGTAGTAGCCTACTTACTAAAAACAGTAACTCATTAACATAATTATTTTTAAGGTTAAAGCTTTAACTTAAATAAATGCTGGCAGTTTATTATGTAGTTGACTTCACTTACCCAAGTTGATATTTGGCCATGCGTTGTTTAGCCAGTCTGCTTTCTTCGCCTGGTTATTCGGCTTTGCTTCCGTATGTTCAGTTTTTGATACTGTCTGTTGCTCTTCAACGCTGATCCTATCAACTTGACTGTGGACGACGTCTGTTTGAATATGTACAGGAATGACCTCCCCTGAATCATCCACAGTTCTCGCCCCGCTATCGTCTGTCATCGAGGTGCTTTGGTTTTCACGGTTTTCATTTGTCCGAGCTTCTTCCCTTTTCCGCTTCTTTTCCTCTTTTATTTTCTCCAGAGTTTCTTTAGCTTCTTGCATCATTCTTTCCGTCTGAGTACTGTCCTGTTTTGCTGGGAATATCTCTGCGAACTTTCTCCTCTCTGCCTCTTGCATTGCACTAATACGAATCTCATTCATCCGCCTCTCCATACTCTCCAACCGGTTGTTCTGTTCGTTCTGAAGCTTCGACAGAACCGGGTGATTGTCTAAATATTTGTAATTGCTCATCTTCGCGAATTTGCTTCGGTTCACTCGGTGAGTATTTTCGAATGCCCGCTTAGGCGTACTCTCAGAAGCGGAAGCAGTGAGGAGCTGGTCTGGCGTGCCGAGCTTTTCTCCCGAAGACTCGCTCAGAAAAGGAATTGGCAGTTTCTGCTGGGACGCCTCTTGTAGCTGAATGTGCTTGCGGAGTGTCCGCAGCTGCTGTGCCATCTGCTTTTGTCTCTGCCACCTGGCGAGCCTCGACTCTTCATCTTCCAATATGGTGATTGGTTTTTTGGCGCAGCTATTCGTCGAGACTTTTACCGATGTGGACGATTCCCGTGGCTCAATGGAGCCATCCGATACTGCTATCAAAGCTTGGACGGGTCCATTTCTATTAACTTCGCTATTCTCTCTTGTCGGTTGAGGTGCAAGGATCGAAGACAGTTCTCTTTTTCGGTCTTCGTATCGCTTCAAAATGTCCAGAAGCTCCGAAAACTCCGAGCTCTTAGACTGGACAATTCTAGTATTCATGACTTTCAAGTTTCTGTTCAGGGACATCGTGCTCCTCTCCATGTCTAAGCCTCCGCGCGATGACGTCACGCCCAGGTGACCGGCGGACGAGAGGAAGCAGTTAGAAGTGGAATAGCTGGGACAAGACTGATAGCCGTCCGTTTCATCCAGCTCTTCTTCAACCAGACGTCCGGCCCTGCAAGAGCAAGGGTAAGGCTTGTGAAGCAGTCCCCAAACAGCGCTGCTGCCACCTACAGCGTTTCCGCCTTGGCAGTGCGGGCAGGACGTGAGTGCTAGGCTATGAGTCCGGATGAAATCAACACTAGCACTCCTGGGCATGTAGAAATTGAGATGACCCGGCTGAAATCTCTTCCTTCTTTTCCTTTCTTTTCGTTTTTTCTTACTTTGCGCTGCCCCCATGATCTGCAATAAGAAAAAAAAAATTAAGGATTGTCTTTTACTAAGGATACTGTAGACCTCTATATGCTAATCACAATATAGTTGTATCTAATTTTCCCCACTGGTGTGTGATTACACATTCTATAAATCTTTCGGCTTAGTTATTTGTAGTTATTATTTATCGTAAATTTTCTAAGCGACACTAGAGGACAGAAGGGCAAAGAGTAAAGTAGTAATAATAGAAATACAACCCAATAACAACCTGTTGCAAAGCTCAGATAAACATAAAGACAAAAAACACTTTCCTTATCCCCTATGCGAGAACAAATGCATATAGCCTAAGTACTCTTTCTTCCCGAGTGACATTCGGACATAGAATGGGTTGCCTGAACAAACCAGAAAAACCAGTAACTTAACATCAAAACATTAATAAAAATGCAAGACTAGTCTCGGGCCACGGATGAGCGTAGGACGAAATAATCTTTTTTTATAGAAGGAGCGTCTGTAGTAGGGGAGAAGTGGGTAATTCGTACCGCTGGGTAATTCGTAGGTGGGTACACTAAAGGACACCATCTAGATCCGGGCACAAATCATAGCCTTCACCAGGATTCAAACCCAGGACATAACCTACTATACATGATAATTATAAAGATCGCCTTTAAAATCTATGTGGGGAAGCCCTCACAAAAAAAAAAAGGCTAGGCGTGCCGTGTTGTGGCCCTCGTACCACCTGTTTCACATCTCTGTGTTAAACCTATGCTACATATCGTCCTTTCCTTTTTTTCTTGCATGAAAATTTTATTTATTTGCATAGTTAGGTCAAATATGCCTGCTAAAGAATAGGCCTGTGTGGTGGCCTAATAATGATAGTAATATGAAAAATATTTCACTTGTTATGTTTAATAATAACTTTATGTCCCTTTAGATTCGTTGGTTATTTTGCTTTCTTTCCCCTAACACCCCCACCTCTCCTCAAAGTTTCATGCAAAAAAAAACAACAAAAAACATTGTAACGCTAAGCGTTGGTAATGAAAAGCTAGCTACATGTGTCAGAATTTGGGCTTCGGTTGAAACACAAGGTAAGAAAGAAACCACACCCAACCGCACTATAATAGCAAAGCGCAAGCCAAAAAAGTTAAATGTTTCTATATGAATTTGATACCGAGTTAACAAAATGTGTTAGTGTTATTGTTGTCAAGAGCATTCCTGGCCAGTCGTGATGTAATGCAGAGTAACTTAAAAAAAAATTAGGTCATGGTCGTGTAATAATTAATGTTAAATTAGATTTAGTCTAGATCTTGTGAAAACAGTGGGGGCAACGTAAGGGGAAAATATCAACGGTTGAATTGCGTAATTTTAAATTGCTTCCCCTGATGCGATTATTCAATCAAAAAGTCTGTTCGTAAATATTTTTATCAAAAAGTCTGTTCGTAAATATTTTTTTTACAGGCATTGAATCATAAAGTGTAGACTAGTTCTTTTGGTTTCTGTTTGAAATTTGATGCGCTCTCTTTGGTCACAAAAGATTTTTAAAGCATTTATAAATATTGCTTAGATCTTCAAATCAAAATGAACAAATTATATTCAAAAGAAGTGAGAGGAGACTGAGGAGAAGCAATGAGGCCTAATGTAGTTCTACATATAGAACTACTCGTATAGGACTATTTGTAAATAATAAATAATGAAATATTCAGAAAGGATAGGCCTAGGCATCATAGCCATTTATAGGGCTATAGGAGTATAGGCTAACGACATGAGCCTATAGTTAATAGTTAGAACAAGGTGTCTATAAACTATAATTGTTGTTTTCATTGTTATTAAAAAAAAACTTGATCACATTGGTTTCGAAACCGACACACACGATCATATAGTATGATATAGGGCCTACATTATGTATTATATATGTAACAAAAAAACAACGTTTGGGTTTAATATTTTAAAAAAAGAAAGCTTAATTTTGATAGAGCTTTAATATTTTCTACTTGCTGGTGATAGTGTCAAATTAGGAGAACAAAATTATAACCTCTCTAAGTAGGCCTAATAGATATAGAATGATCCATTGGCTATTGTCTACTTTTTTAGTAGGCCTAGGCCTACCTGACTCACTAGACAACTGTGTTGTATAGGCCTTAAACAGAGTCTGCATATCAGACGACTGTCTGTCCATCTTTCTGTCTATCTATTATTCTATTTATCTATCTATCAATGTAGGCCATATCTATCTAATATAGGCCTATCTAGGTATTCATCTATTAATGTATCTATTAGTACTATTATGTCTATCATAAGACAAGTTATAAGTTATAAGTCATAAATTCATACATTTAGATATATCTTAGTCTATCCATCATCTATCTATCTAATATTTACTAATGTATTTCATATAAATATTATGATTTAATAATTAATTAATTCAATTCAATGTGTAAAAGACATAACCTAGACTTACTTATAGAATCAATGTAGCCTAGGCCCTAGTTCTTACACGCGCTGTAAATACTGTAATCGCCGATCCGAAACGTAGGCTAGGTAGATCACTCTATCTATACTCCGTGCCACGAGTCAAGAGCCCAGACCGTCCAACGTCTGGACGATTGGACAAGGGAAAGTACTCCTTTATAGGAGAGGCGTCTGTAATATATAAGATAAGTAGGCCTACCCTAGTGACCTTGACGGCCGAATGAGTCATCACCACAGTCCACTCACAGCGCGTCAATGTGCTAATAGTGTAATGATTGTGTTTCCTTTGTCCCCCCATCGAGGCCACGTTCAGAGATTAAGTGTGTGTAAACTGTATCTACAAGTTAAAATGCCACGGTACATCTTAGGGCTGGTCAGCGTTACGTAACAGAACTTGGACTACACTAACCCACAAAGTTTTAAAATGTTTGTATGTTAGATTATATTTTTGTTGGTCACCTCCCCTTTCCCTTCATTTCAGCCAGACAAGCTAAACAGTCCCACAGTCTTGAATCGCCGAGAGGAAATGGATCCATGGATAAGCCTTAGAAAAGTTGATGAGAAGCTTCATGGATAAGCTTGAGATGGGTAATTGCCGGAAAAAGTCAGGATAAACAACAATGTTCACGTCTTTATAAACTTATAAGCCCTGCATAGGCGCAGGAGGATAGGCGTAGGGAAATGACTCTTTGATGACATGGCCTACAAGATACGCTTTTATATAAGTTCCCCCTTTGGGCAAGTACCAAGTCTATACGAAAACTTCTATGTTAAGTTATCGTCGTGCATGAAAATATAAAAAACAAACATTTGAAAAATAGTCAGGATTCTGTATTTATAACTGATTACAACGAACCACACTGATCTATATCTAGTTTCCTTTGTCATCTGAACACATTTTTACAGGGAACGTATACAAATTCATTTTGAAAAAAACAACAACTCACAACAAGAGGGTTGTGAGTAAAACAGAATTAGCTGTTTGAGTGTGTTCTATTTTTTTTTAAATATATTTCTAGTAAATTTGTGGGGAAAATGATTGCACTACTGTACCACCACCCCTTCCCGACTGTAACTACAAAGAGTCATGTTAGCTGAAATAATGAATGGCCTGATAATGCCGAGATAAGAAAGCCAAATTTATTTGTTGTTGTTCTTTTTTTAAAATAATATTTGAAAACAGATATCGACTTCTGAATACAAATAGAGAAAAGGGAAATTAATTGATTAAAGAAACAAAGATACACACGCAAATAATTCCGGAAATGATGGTCACAATGGCAAAATTATAGTCACGCGACATATCGTTATGTAAATAGCAAAACACTTCATCCCACATTACATAACAAAACATAGTCATCATGGTGGTGTTACTATTGTAAAAATGGCACTGAAAAAAATAAATACTTTAAGGCTAAACGTTACAACGGTTTAAAAAAATAATAAGGCTTCTCGTAATAATAATTGTCTGTGAAGTAAAAATGACAACGGTAAAAGTGGCAATTTTTTTATCTACTGAAAAAAGGGGGAGGGGTGGGAGGACTGTGGTAGACACATTCTTAACTGATTCACACTTTCGTCCGAAACTATTGAAAAACTAATATTTCGAACAAACATTTGCATGCCGCAAAATGTATTCTTAATCTCAATAATTAAATTAAAAAAAAATAACTTCGTAGTACTGACCGTGTAGACGGCTAGTCAAAACAATGACGCAACAAGTTTATAAACATTTCCATTGAAAGCCATGGTTAAACAATGTACAACAGTATAAAATGGCCATAAATTAATATTTAAATTAATTGATATAAACTTAAAATAATTATCAAAGGTATAATGATGCCAACACAATGCATAATCTACATCTGTTAACACCTTAATATAGATCTGTCTTTAGAATAATTTTAATGTTTCCAAATAAAAACCAGACATGAAAATATTATTTAGGAAAAAAAATTTTTTAGGTTTAAAATAAAGCTAATTGATTTCAGCATCAGCAATCTAAACCTTAGCATGGTGTTAAAATATTGGTAAAATACAAGTTATTTTTAGGTTAATGGCTTTCTTTCAAGGTTAGATAATTACTTTTTTGTTAAAGTTAAAGGGATAAAAGAGCATCAGATTGAAACCCAATGCTATCGTTTGATCGATTCGCCCATTCGGAATTGTTTTTTTCGGTCCGATTGCATTTATTCACCTTTACAGGGGACAAACAAACTGAGGTATGTGAGTAATATGTGGCTTAAAAAGTTAATATTAAATTTAAAACAAAAAACGAAACAAACAACAGATAAGTTACTGTTATTGCCACAAATTGTGTGATGCACAAAAAACAATTGGTCATTCTTGTTTAGAGAACAAAGATTTAACTATGCTAGACATCAATTATCCGCAGGTATTCGGACTTGTGTTCAACTCCGAGGAATATGCACACACATATGTATGTGTGAAACGTCTTCATTTTAACCAGCAGCACACGTAGGTGGTTAAAATTAATTTTATTTGTGGATGTTTTTCACTACCCATTGAACTCAGAGAATTTTGTTTTTAAATACTGATTGGAGTTAAGGACTCTCAATGCTGACCCCAAATCTGCTAGTGTAACAACAACAGGAACAGCTAAACTCTAACTCTATATACTGAGATATACTAGCACAATGCAACTGACCACCAGTTTGTAAAACTATAATTACTCACTAATAATGATATTATATGTGCATAGCATGTTGCTCTAGAAGGGTTCGGTCTGCATATTGTAGGCCTATATTTCTATTATTCATGTATAATTATTTATTCATTTAGGGCTTCTTTATCTTAACAAATTAATTCGAAATCGGACCTCTATCCCAGCAAACTAAAACAAGGACTTACCTTTTTTCAACCCACGTTTACGTGTTTACGTTATTGAAATTATCATCAATATTATGAACGCCGTTAGACCTATTTATACAATAGCGTAGGCCTGTATAGATCAGCGTGGTGGGTATTGTGCGCAGCAAAAAAACTAATATAATTATTAATTAGGAATACTAAATAGTCATGTTGTGCAATGTAGGCTTATATTATGTCTTTTTTTGTGATTATAAAAACAACATATTGTGATAATTATAATAATAATTTTTATTCCGCGTATCAGAAGGCCTACTTAATGAGCATGGTGTAGCCTACTTTAGCCTAGGCTATTTGTCATTTAGAAAAAAAAAGCATTTAAGCGGGTAGGGAGGGGTGCTCTAGATCTATGGGTACAAATTAATATATAACAACGGTCTGCGTACAATAGACAACTATCGCACGTACAAAATGAGGTCGGCTTATCCATTAACCCTTACAGTCCCGGGCGCGTATATAGCGGGACTGAAGATCATAGATAGAAAGTAGGTCGGTACAGGAAGGGTTAAAGCTAATAGAGGAATGGGCCACCGTGGGATTTGTTCATAAGATGAATTTATCATAACCTTTGACCTAATTTAATAGTGCAAATTGTTCAGCCAAGCCAAGTTAGGCAGAAAAGGGGATCCTATATTAAATACAATTCTTTTTTTAACAATGAATTAGCAATGTTTAAAAGTAGGAGAACATTTTCCATATATAAAATGTGGAAGAAATTGGTAGGCTATATTATTACAACAAAACATATTACTGTACGTTTTGTTTTAGTGCATTTATAAAATTGGATTTTAGGATTTATTATCGTTTTATCTTTTAAAATACTTTTATAAAGCGGGAGAGGCAATGGAATCGTTTTAGAGCTTAGGGCCTCTCAGGGTCATAATGCGGCCCCGGTTAGGCCTAATGGTTCCAAAATAACAACAACAACAAAAAGCTATTGAGAACCGCTCGGTTAAAGAGTAACAACCTGTAACAATTGCGTAAAAAGAAAACCTGTAGGCCTAATGATAAATGTTATGCATGTGCAATACTTGAAAACTAGGTCAGTTCACTCACATATACAGTGGTGTACCAGACTAGTGGGTTTTCGTTTTATTTTTAATCTTTCTCTTAACTTCTGCGATATTATTTTGGTACCAGAAACCCCCTCCCCCCTCCCCCGGTCAATATTTCTAAACTATCAGGTTTTTTTCCTTTGCTTTTTTCCTCCTTCTTTTTTTATGGACAACCAAGAATCATGTTGTTTTGTTTTAAATTTACCTGGAGCGAGGCCGTGAAAGTCTAATAATTGGGAGAGGGGAATGGGTGGGTGAGGGAACGAGAAGCTAGTATCAGATTCACCAGTGTGAGTCATCTGTTTTTCTTTGTGAGTTTTTGTTTGTTTGTTTGTTTAGAGTTTCTTTAAATACCGAGCCAGTGTCGCAGAAGTAAACAACTGCAACAAACTACTTACTAATTAGACATTCCGAGTCCATGTATCACTCTATACTCTATGCGGCTTACATGGATCACTCTATACGCTTTCATGGATCCCTCTTATACGCTTTCATGGATCCCTTTAGAGGGCCAACGCTTTTAAGGATCACTCTAGCACCGTTCTATGCTCGAGCTGCATGAACGCGTTGGCACGACGGGAGTGCATCTTAACTGAAAACTTTAAAGCAGCGAGGCGACGGGATTTTAACCCTCTCTCCCTCTACCTTCCTTTTTTCTTTTTCGGCCACTTGACCTTCAATCCCATGGGCGATTTGTTTTTCAGTTGAATCAAAGAGTTTTACAATTACAGAAGTATACAGGACCGGCTCTATGGTTTTTGACGCCCTATGCGAAAACAAATTCTCTGCCCTCATTAAAGTGCCTTTGGCGAGGAGAAACTGAGTAGTGTTAGGGCAAACTTTCCTATTTTCTAAGACAACTTAAATAAAACACCTTTCGCCTTACATTATCTAGTAATTCGCCTGCCTGTACTGGTAGCGCGCAGAAGTACTAAACTTTAATTTAGTTTGTATTTTTAAATCCCCAAATTAAAAAAAATCCTCAATTATGCGCCCCCCCCCCTAAAAAAAAATTTTTTTTTCGCTCTAGGCAGCTCCTAGGTTGCCTATATGGATGAGCCGGCCCTGGAAGTACATAAACATGAGCGTCCACTTAAGTTTTTACTTTGCGGATTAACGAGGTATTTATTAAGGTAATTATCAAACTAAGAGAGGCGAACCACCATTCTATTAAGTATTGATATATTTCTCTAAAACCCCTAGCCTATATCATGAGTCCATGGAAGTTAGCATTATGAGACCCACTGGTGTCTACAAGGGGGAACACGAAAAGAGATCAGAGAGGCCATAATTAGTCATGCGCCCACGCCCTACGCTCGAATGCCGCACGCTGCTCATGACACTCGTACGTACTTTACCCCCTCCACACCCCCTCTCCATCCCATCTACTCCTTTTCTACCCCATCATCCTCCTACGCTGTTCTTTTTTTAAATTATTATTCTTTTAATGTAATTGTTTTCCAACAACACATTGGACTACTTTTGAGATTCCTGCGCATTAACTTGAAATTTTGCAATAGTATTGAACAAAAAAAATTCATTGAAGGTGGTTGGAGACTTGGGGATTATTAGAGCACAAAGGTTAATGACGGCGCAACTGAATTAAACTTTTTAGTGCCAGGAGATTATGAAACGAAATATTATAGAGCTAGTCCTTTATGTGTTGTATACAACTATTTTTTTTTTAAATTTAGAGTCAAATTGTTTTATAATATGGCAATGTGAGCTTTGATCAATAGAAGGAATTGATTGAGCGTCCATAATACATTTGTATGTGCCAATATTGAGGCCGGTGGCAGCTATAATTTACTACAAAGTCGTCACAATTCACTTATCCATATAAGTTAAGCAAGTTATATGAATAAGTCACCTATAATTAAAACCAATCCATACGGGGAAAAAAAGGGAAGTCTAAGTCACTTGAAATGTATTTATAGGTTAGTGTTAAGGAAATAAAATTGTATAGACAAGTGAAAGTATATAAAATTTATATATATACATATATATATATATATATTTTGCTTCAAGAATATTGTTTCCGGCCTTATCCATTCTTTTTTATGTCAACCAGAAGAGTGTTACACAGAGGCGTGCAATCATCTTGAGATGATCTCCCCGTTTCAAATGTGGCATAGCGCGAAACGTGATTCACCAGAATCAGTTTCAGCAGTGATTCGCGATGATTCACAGATTTAGAACATGTTCTAAAATTTGGAAACATGATTCTTGATTCAAGCTGTGTCAGCCAATGGGAAGCGCAAACTAGATCATGTGATCATTAGCCTAGTTAAAAGGCAAAACAAAGATGGCAAGAACAGTCACTCTCAACACTTTCTAGATTCTTGAAAATAAAATTGCGCGTCTTGATTTTCTGTGAATCATGAATTACGTGTGGCATGGCTCATTGTGAAACAGCGTATTTCTGAATTGCTCTGAAACAAGATTCTAGTGATTCGTTGAATCATGATAACAGTAAAAACATGATTCTTGAGTATAGTGTGGCTTTACCATTAGGGATGGGGTACATCACAATCAACTCTGAGAATTCCCAGTGTTCACAGAGCGTTCCCGGGGCGCAGAATATTCTAGCCACGCCTCTGAAGTTGCATCCTATGTTTTAGTGTTGTTGACTTTTTCTGACTAGTGCGGGAAACCCATTCCTCGCTGTAATAAATTATAATCGAATGCGTTATATATTATTATTGTAGTCGAGAAGAAGAACTGTGGTTTAACTTTTTGCATTGTGATATTAAATAGTAGCAGCTTCTTTATTAACCTGATCACTAAGCCTGACTCACTCCCGCTTTACGGAAACAGCTCGCAACCTGTTCTGGTCCACAGAAGACCGCCACAAACACAAAAAAACTGGATGGAGTTGAAAGTTGAGACAGACTTGGAAACCACTACAGCGCGATCCATCAAAGCTCCAGACCTTCCCGTTTTAAATCTATCTTTAAATAATGAGTGCGAAGAAGAAAGGAGGCTTTGTAACCTTCTTTCCTGAAGTGTTTCTAAATTTAGTATTTAAAAAACGAAGCCTAAAGTATCATCAACATCATGTATAATTACCGTGTGTTTGTATGCAGAGGCGTATTTATGCATGTTTCATATGTTCCATGGAACAGGGTCCCCCACAAAAAAGAGACCCCCTACCACACATCACAAAACACAGGCTAACACATCCATGTTGGAAGGCAGGGGCGAAGCCACAAGGGGCCGCCACATAAATTTGGACCTTGGGAGCAGGGTCCCCACAATCATAAATTCGGCCATATGTGTGTATGTTTCTATGTTTATATATACCTGTTTGTGCTTATACGGTATGTACATACATAGCCTACTTCTTTTGAGATTGATAGGCCTATATATATATATATATATATATATATATATATATATATATATATATATATATATATATATTTGTATGATATGATATAACAATACACTCACTAGTCTAATATTATTTCAAATATCTTGAGCATAAAATCGTACACAAAGACTTTCTCGGATACTTATAGTTATAATTATAGTTATAGTTTTATATTTATTTTATGATCCCCAACATGGAGGTTGTTTATACAAGTCACGTGATAAGGAGCCCTTGTGAAGTCTATTGCAAAAGCCTTATTTTTTTCCTTTTAATGTTAGTTTTAAATCATCAAATAATTTAATTTGAAATAATTTAATTACTAATAAATTAGTGGGTTTTTTTATTATCATGAATCCACGTCGAGTTTGAGGACAGTCTTTCAAATACAATTTCAAACCATAAACAATTTATAGAAATTAAAACAAATTGACATTTGACGGGCATATCAATATTTATGGTCTAATATTTACCAACATATCCATACAACTTAATATGTGTAAAATACCGGTATATAAAATATAAAACTGAAGAAAAAATAATAAATAGAAACAAATATTTTTCTAAAAAGCAATTAAACTGCTAGAAATAGTTTTAAATAGAAACAGAAGCAGCGGCAGGTAATTCATATTTACGAACTGACTGATCTCCTTTGTTAACTATTGAAATCAATTGGAAAATAACAACAAACACCCAACTGTTTTTGCATAAAGAAATGAAAGACACATGTTATAGAAGAAACTAGCAGTGCAGTTTATCAACGATGAAAAGAAATATCAGTCTGACGTCTGAAGAAAGAAAAGCACAGCGAACGTTTTAACTTTGATATCACTCTACAAATAATTGAGTTTCAACCGCAGTGACGTCACGCACAGTCTTCTTCTTCTGCTCTCGTCTGCAGAAAACAACCAATGGAATGCGCGAAATGACGTAACACTTCAAATTGGTGGCTTTCTCAAGCACGCTGCGAATCGATTCGCACTGTAAAGTTCTGAATTCCGTTGGCGGATGCGAGATACTGGAATATCAGATCTTTGTTGCTGTATCTATTATCTATGCAGATGATCGTAATCTCTGTCTGAATCTGTATTCTTTTTTTAATGCTGAATACGTAAGCATTAGTCTACTTAATCATAGATCTATACCCTCCAGAAACAAGGTGGAAAAAAAACAAAGAAAGAGTACCGGCGATTTGGATTTGAACCAAAGAGATTTAAGATGGAATATGTGGACGACCCATTTATTATCTGTACTTTATTATCATAAAAAGAAATCTTACAATACTGATCGAGCCCCCGAAGAAATCGCTTGTATAGGCCCCTACAGGTTTTCAGGGCCGTCTGCCTGTGGAGGGGCTTAAATTGGGGCCCTAAACGCCCTCTGGCTTTATCTCTTTGTTCTCTTATCAGCCGGCAATACGAAAATTCTTAGTTAACTTCCCGCGCTTTTGGTAGAGAATACACTCAACACAAGGAAATAGTCAACGCGGTACTTATATAAAAAAAAATAGTGCCATAAACTCGCCAAATTCAGAACAGTTCCGCCCGGCTCCTGATGCCGACCAATCTCAAGGAACTAATCAAACCCTATCTTCCGCAAAGAACATTTCGTTCTGTCGACTCCTCGCTTATGGGTGTGCCCCGTTTCTCTCTAACAACCGTTGGCCTGAGAGCCTTCTCAATTTCTGGTCCGAAAAAATGGAATTTACTTCCTCACTAACTGACATACTTTTAATATTCACCGTCGAACATTTTTTTAGACCCCTAGTGATTTACTTTTATAATAATAATATAGTATTATATTTAATAGGTCGAGTAATGCTAACATTTATTTGCTTTGTCCTATAATAGGTCGAGTAATGCTAACATTTATTTGCTTTGTCCTATAATAGGTCGAGTGATGCTAACATTTATTTGCTTTGTCCTATAACAGGTCGAGTAATGCTAACATTTAGATCTGTTTGTCCTATATTAGGTCGAGTAATGCTAACATTTATTTGCTTTGTCCTATAATAGGTCGAGTAATGCTAACATTTATTTGCTTTGTCCTATAATAGGTCGAGTAATGCTAACATTTATTTGCTTTGTCCTATAATAGGTCGAGTAATGCTAACATTTATTTGCTTTGTCCTATAACAGGTCGAGTAATGCTAACATTTAGATCTGTTTGTCCTATATTAGGTCGAGTAATGCTAACATTTATTTGCTTTGTCCTATAACAGGTCGAGTAATGCTAACATTTAGATCTGTTTGTCCTATATTAGGTCGAGTAATGCTAACATTTATTTGCTTTGTCCTATAATAGGTCGAGTAATGCTAACATTTATTTGCTTTGTCCTATAATAGGTCGAGTAATGCTAACATTTAGATCTTTGTCCTATATTAGGTCGAGTAATGCTAACATTTATTTGCTTTGTCATATATTTGTAAAGTTTTAAATTTTTATTAATTAGCTTTATATCCTTTTCAGAGAAATATATCCGTGGTCTTGGTTGTTTGTTGCTCAATGTTAAATGCGCTCTGAGCTTACAGTTTGTTGGCAGCGCTCTATAAATATAATAAAAATAAATTATATTTTTTAAACCACATAAAGCCTTTAGTATAGAACCTTATTAGACTAGTTGCGTAGTGTTCTCCTTTTTTAAAATACATTTTATTCAATTTTGTAATCACTAAAGTCTAAATGAATTTTTTTTTTTAAACCAGAGTTCTACAAATTTTACGGTATGTCATTAGTCTATAGTTTTGGCAAACAATATAAGAAATAAACAATAAATGTGTATCTTAATTATTCTTAATTCTTTGCTAATGTCGTGAACACAATAAAATTGTGCGCTTAAACACACACAAACTGTCAAATGGATCTTTACATGTTAAAAATAATAACTCTTACCCTCAATATTTAAGAGAGTTCCGTTTCGCCGTTAGAGAACAGATAAAGTGAGCGTATAAATATTCAAATAAAAAAAACTGTTTTAGTTTTAGGTCAGTGGGAAGGAAATAAGAAACGGTGCCAGCCTCGGCCAGAAAATGTGTGTCATGCTAAAGACACGAGCTCTCAATATGACGTAGATCCCACTTCCCTCGGCTCGGCAGCAGATGTATAGGTAGTTAAGCACGTGCTAAATTGGTGGCGATGGCGCGCGCGGGTCCGCGTTTGAGGAAGGGGGGGGGGGGTAGGGGAATGCACACCTAAACGGAGGTACGTAAGCAGATATGAATGAGGGAGGTGATCGTCTGCCAAACTCAAGCTGAGTGGGTGGATTGTTAAAAAATAGGGGGGGGGGGGTGTTAAACAACAGATGACTTTCCCTTTAAAATATCGGTTTATTAGGAAATTCCAACTCCCCCCCCTCCCCCCCCCCCCCCCTCCCAGCCCTACGTCAAACATTTTTTAATTTGTGAATATTAACTTTTTTTTTTAAGGACACAATTCCTTTTTAAGAGTTTGAGTGGCGAGGGGCGGACAAAGGCTTAGTCTTTTTATTACCGGTATGTAGATCCATAAATAGGGAATACCAAAGGTAATTTAATTGCATGCCTTCTCGCCCGAGAAATGATGAAAAGATATGAGTTGGGGGAGTGTGTGCGTGTGGGGAGGGGGTCGGATGGCGATTCATGAAATGAGCTATCGGCAGTAATTAGGAGGGATTATAAAAGTGATGGGTATTCGGAGCAACAAAGAATGACAATGGAGCAAGAATGTGCTCCAAAAAGAAAGAAGTATTTGTATTGTACTAACATCCCACAATAGTAAAAGAGATTTTTTTTTAGAAAAGGTAGATCCTAAGAGCAGACCAAGGCGGATAGATAATGTTGCAATGAGTCTGCAACAGCTTGGGTGTCCAGGCACGGAGAAAAGAACAAACATCCGACATGTCTATGTGATGGAGGCGACGAGGCGGGTCAGCCCTCCTTGGGCTGTAGCGCCACAGATAATGTTTGATAACTGGGTGTGGTTGGGGGGGGGGGAGCAGAAGGCTTTAGTGTTTATATATATATATATATATATATATATGGTGCCTATATATGCCCAATTAATATGGTGCCTATATATGCCCAAGTACGCATATACAAAAATAAAAGTAATGAAAATATTACCATTAAATGGCGACTATAAAATGAAACACGTAACCTAGAGTTAATTGCCCCTGTAAAGTTGCAGTCTCGTTTTCAAAGGTCCTGGTAATAGTCAATCACGTGTTTTCAACTAAGAAACAGAAATATGATAAATGTCTTTATGTGTTAAAAAAAGCCTCCATGCTCCTTAGTGTAATAGCTCCAAGACTCAGCTCACATTATCATATATTAAATTATTATCATATATTAGCTAACAATTAAAGAAACTAAGAAACGAGCCTTTTTCACAGTCAAGTGATGACATTGTACATTGCTAACTTCAGGTTTTTTGTTCTTTTTTTTTTTAACGCGAAGCTGACACATTTAACATAGTTCCGGTGATGAATTTTCGGAAAATGTCCATAATACATGATCTCACAACAAGATCCCACCGCACGTGGGCTCAAAATAAAATCGGCTCACGTTTTAACACTTACGAACACACACACATATCTGTGTCACCATCCTATCTTTATTTAAAAAAAAAATAGATTTATGATAAGTGTAAATATGTCACACGGTATATGCAATTAGACCGACATGGTGTCAAAACATCGTCTAATTCAGGGGTCGGCAACCTAAGACTCGCGTGCCAAACTTGGCACGCAGAGCAATTTTCAATGGCACGAAGAATATTTTTTTTTATAGAGTTAAAAAAAAAAATAAACATTTTCAGCTTCTGAATGAGGAAAACTGAATGTTGAAGCCGATGTTTCTGAATGACATAGCGACACATTTTAGTGAGTTGAACATTTACAAGGACCACTGGAATGGATTTGCTTTGAGACTGGACATATCTTGGCGTGAAATCAATTTCAAAACATTTAACTACATGTACATCCCTATATCTAACCGAAGGCAAGACTTTCAAATTTATGGATTAATTTGTTCATCCAGTCTCACCTTTTTAATTAAAGGGAGCTAACTAACGCATTTTATTTGCGCAAATTTTTTTTTTACGTTTCTTTGTTTCCTTTTATAAAAGAATAAATGGCTTACAATTTATAACTTTGAAATGATCAAACTGTTAAAAGTTACAAAAATTATATAACTATTCTATGACTAATCAATTTATATGTATAATTTCAAACAATACATTTACTACTCAATTTGTATGGTTACTACGTATCTATTCCACTTAATTTTAATCGGACCGTGTCATCTTATAACCTTAAACATATTATAGTTAATAATGGATGTTTACGGTTAATACATGTTTAAATTAAATTTAAATTAATTTGAATATGTATGGATGTTAAGCATGTATGTAAAAAAAAGAAGAATGAATGAATTTAAATTTAAAGTTGGAATTTAAATATGTATGGATGCTAGGATTGAATGTCAAATAAAAAGAATGAATGAATTTAAATTTAAAGTTAGTCAGAAAACTCTTTGTCTCGTAAAACATTTTGTCTTCTATCCCCTTAAATGTGTATGAACTGTTCTTCTATTTCCTTTCTTCGTGTAAAATATATGAGATTGTGCAGGTAAACTAAGTATTTAAATATTCTCTGCTGTCTTCTATCTCTTTGGAATTGTAAAAATGCAATAAATGTCTCCTATCCCTTTTTTCTCTGTGTAAAATAATAATTTTGGTAATGTAAATGCAATTTTTCATGAATAAACATTTTTGGAAAAAAAAAATTATAGGACATCACAGTAAACAATTTATTGAATATTAATAAGTGTTAGATCCTTTTTTTTATTACCAAATGATAATATTTAGACAATAACAAAATTAAGACCATAGATGTGAAAGTTTAATAGACCAATAAAATATTGTATTTGATATAAATGCACACAAAAACAAGTATGATAATCATAGACACTTAAATTTTGTTAATTAAACATAAAACGCTTTAACTATTTTCTCTATAAATAACTTTTGCTTTTTGCCATGGTCTTGTTACAGAGTTAAATTAAGAGCCCTATAAAAAATATTTTTTTTAAAGAATAATAGAGCAGGTTGACTTTTAGGCTGTTGGCACGCTGATTGATTTAAAAATTCTAGTTTGGCACATTATTAGCAAAAGGTTGCTAACCCCTGGTCTAATTGATGACAAAACAAAATGTGCTGGCTCATTAGTTTTAAGAATGCGATACAATAATGTAATAATATATTATGGACTTTTGAAATGAAAAAAAAAGAATGATTCCACCAAAGTTTAACTATGGAGAATATCACCTGAGACTGGGGGGGGGGGGGTACATTGGCACCTATCTAGAATGGTAATTTCTATGTATTAAGTATTATGAAGCAAAAGTTCAACATAAGGTGTGGTGTTGAGACTATTGCATTTCTAATATCGATATTATATAAATATATATATACGATTATTTTTTGAACGTATAACAGGTCAACACAGTATAAAAAAACAACTAAAATATTTTTTTTTCTGGAAGCTACGGATTGGAAATAGTGAAATGTGCAATAGTGACACAGTTCCAGAAAATGGAAATCATGTACGCCTATTTCTGACCCCTTCTCCCTCACCCCCTTACCATTCTGTCAAGTCAAATCTTCGGACCTTGGAAAATAGCTCGTAATAGTCAAACTGTAAAAAGAACTGATTCGCCTTGTAAACCACTGCACAGTTCATTAAAAAGCATTTGGACTTATTGTTGAACTCTTCCCTCTTCAAGTCGAGACTGAAGATTGACCATAAACCCCACGTCAACTAATGAAAGTAATATTTTGAATTATAATCGAACATAATTTAGTTTAATATCGCCAAATAAGAACAGCCTTCCAACTGGTAATAGAGCCTTGGCGTGTCCTGGCAGCTTGCGTACTATGACGACCTCCAGAGCTATACCAGCGGAAAGTTTAAACTCCTGGCAGGTTCAACCAAGCTGTGAAGCTGTGCGCGGGTAATGTGTCAGACAAAACCTAGTGCCCTTGTCCTCTAGGTTGGGGTGTTAAACATAAAGCTGGCAACATTATTTTGTAAAAAGAAAAAAAAAACTGCTACAAAAACGCCAAAGAAGACAACCAAAGACAAATCGGCACTGGGAAAAGATGGATCTTCTACTGGATAAGATGGATCTTCTACTGGATAAGATGGATCTTCTACTGGATAAGATGGATCTTCTACTGGATAAGATGGATCTTCTACTGGATAAGATGGATCTTCTACTGGATAAGACGGATCTTCTACTGGATAAGACGGATCTTCTACTGGATAAGATGGATCTTCTACTGGATAAGATGGATCTTCTACTGGATAAGATGGATCTTCTACTGGATAAGACGGATCTTCTACTGGATAAGATGGCTCTTCTACTGGATAAGATGGATCTTCTACTGGATAAGATGGATCTTCTACTGGATAAGATGGATCTTCTACTGGATAAGATGGATCTTCTACTGGATAAGATGGATCTTCTACTGGATAAGATGGATCTTCTACTGGATAAGATGGATCTTCTACTGGATAAGATAATAATAATAATAATTGGTCATTTATATCGCGCCTCACTCCATGCTAATGCAAGCATGCTCAGCGCGCTCACAAAAACGAAACGACAATAACACTCTAAAATAGTTTTAAACAAGGTTTCGGCCGATGGAGGCACGAAACGACAATTACATTTTAAAATAGTTTTAATAAAGTATTTTGCTGATGGATGTGTACTTCATCAACTTAGTTGAAAAGAAAAGTCTTCAAATTCTTCTTGAATGCTTTTTTTGACACTGAGTTTTTCAGTGTCTCAGGTAAGCCATTCCACAGTGTAGGCGCCACAGATTCAAACGAGCGTACACCAAGAGTCTTTTTTCTGTGACCTTCCAAACCTGGAATTTCCAGGAGAGATTGTGTTGAAGATCGCAGCATCCTTAACGGGACATGCTTCGGTATAAGCTCTTTGAGATATGCAGGTGCTGTGCCTTCCACGCATCCATAGGTAAGGGACATAATCTTATGATCGATGCGCTTCGTCACAGGGAGCCAGTGGAGCTCTTTGAGAATTGGAGTGATATGGTCATGCTTCTTTACTCGAGACACAATGCGTGCTGCAGTATTTTGAACTTTCTGAAGTCTATCCAGTTGTTTCTGGGGTAAACCCCACAGGCAACTGTTACAATAGTCTAGTCTTGACTGTATTGTTGCAACAGCAAAAGCATTGGCTGTTTTTTTATTAATCAGAGGTCGCAGCTGACCCAGGGCACGAAGATGGAAGGAGCATGCCCTAACCACAGTACTGATGTGTGGACCCATTGTTAATTTACTGTCAATGATAAAGCCCAGGTCTCTGACAGTGTTGGACAAAAAGATATCAGAGGCCCCTACTTTAATAGATGGAATATCGACTTTCCTAAGATTGAAGTTTGAACCGCACATAATTGCCTCAGTCTTGTCGTCATTCAGTTTGAGTTTGTTGGCAGTCATCCACGCTTTCACCGCTAGACAGCATTCTTCCACTGCATTAACAGCGGCAGCACAAGCATTATGATCAGGATGGAAGCTTTTGTACAGCTGGGTATCATCCGCATATAGTTTGCGAGATAATCCTTGGCTATCAATTATTCTGCCAAGCTGGCTAGTGTAAACAGCAAAAAGGATAGGCCCTAAAACTGAACCTTGAGGTACGCCACAGATGAGAGAAGTGGCTTTTGATAAGGTCTGATTGATAGAAACTCTCTGAGTCCTGTCTGCCAAGTAGGAAGTAAACCAATGAAGTGCAGTATCAGTGATGCCCATCTCGTATTGAAGTCTTGATAAAAGTAAGTCATGGTTGATAACATCAAAGGCAGCACTGAGGTCCAACAGAACTAAGATAGTCAGATCACCACGGTCAGCACTACATAGAACATCATTCATAACACGTAATATTGCCGTCTCACAGCTATGCCCAGGACGATAGGCAGATTGAAATTTATCAATCAGGCCATGTGTGGTTAGATGTTGTAAAAGCTGCTGAGAGACAACCCTCTCAAGAAGCTTCGATACATAGGGAAGGTTAGATACTGGCCGAAAACTCTTGCAGTCACTAGGATCGAGCCCCTTTTTCTTTAATAAAGGCTTGATGGATCTTCTACTGAATAAGATGGATCTTCTACTGGATAAGATGGATCTTCTACTGGATAAGATGGATCTTCTACTGGATAAGATGGATCTTCTACTGGATAAGATGGATCTTCTACTGGATAAGATGGATCTTCTACTGGATAAGATGGATCTTCTACTGGATAAGATGGATCTTCTACTGGATAAGATGGATCTTCTACTGGATAAGATGGATCTTCTACTGGATAAGATGGATCTTCTACTGGATAAGATGGATCTTCTACTGGATAAGATGGATCTTCTACTGGATAAGATGGATCTTCTACTGGATAAGATGGATCTTCTACTGGATAAGATGGATCTTCTACTGGATAAGATGGATCTTCTACTGGATAAGATGGATCTTCTACTGGATAAGATGGATCTTCTACTGGATAAGATGGATCTTCTACTGGATAAGATGGATCTTCTACTGGATAAGATAAATCTTCTACTGGATAAGATGGATCTTCTACTGGATAAGATGGATCTTCTACTGGATAAGATGGATCTTCTACTGGATAAGATGGATCTTCTACTGGATAAGATGGATCTTCTACTGGATAAGATGGATCTTCTACTGGATAAGATGGATCTTCATACTGGATAAGATGGATCTTCTACTGGATAAGATGTATCTTCTACTGGATAAGATGGATCTTCTACTGGATAAGATGGATCTTCTACTGGATAAGATGGATCTTCTACTGGATAAGATGGATCTTCTACTGGATAATTCATTCATGATTAAGAACAAACCAAATACCCATAAATCTAATCACACAGTTTCTCATCGGTTTCTGACGCTCCATCTGTACGTAGGCTTATTGCGCCCTACTCACACCCGTGGCTTAAGTCTTCGTAACAGTTACCTAAGGGTTTTAAATATTGCAAAGCTAATTTTTATATATGTTTTTAAATTGTGTTTAAAGCTATTGGCTCTCCTATCTGTAGTTTGGGGTAGGCCAACACATTTCATGTCCATCGAAGCTGGAAGGGATAAATCTAGTCAATAAGAATACGGAATAATTTTATTTTTTTCGTTTATTCTTTTGTTCTTAAACTGAATAACGATATGGCACATCCCCCCCTTTTCTCAATTAAAAAATATTTGAGAACAAAAGAATAAGAATTTAAAAAAAATGTTAAAAAAATTCGTGTATCGATTTTACCCCCCCCCCCCTCCTCCCCACAACGCCCCTTCACCACGAACCAGGTATCTGCTTCTCATATGGACTCTGACTTAGTCCTATCCTCGTGCATTTCAGGTGCATAGTTTGTTGAGTAACTAACTGGGAGAGGAAATTACAGAACCTACTGTACAGGTACAAGAAGAAAAAAACACACAACACATTCCTGGTACATGAGAAGTTCAATCTTACGCAGGTATCCCCTAATTCTCTCTCTCCCCCACCCCCCTTTCCTTCTTTTCAAAACCATTATAATCTTCGCCCCAACATCACCACCTTGACCGACATCATCAGTAAACACCTCATTATGGTTTCACGCTCCTTCTCCTTCGACGCTATAAATAGGAAAACGCCCCTGCATAGATCATTAGCTTCATTCGTGTAGGCCTAAGTAATTCCTAAAAACATTTGTTCAATTTAATTATGTTTTAAACTACAACACTTACATAGCAATGTCTCTAACGGTCACGTGCTATTGCAATATCCACGCCAGTCTTCTCCATTCTTTAGCTACTTGGTTTCAACGTGTACTTCATCTAAGCTTATAGGTCTATCAGTTTAGTCCAAATCTATCAAGGACATTCATCAAATTCTTACATGCAAAAGTAGTTCAAGTTGGTTTGGCTTATCTGAAACCCTTGGTTTCGGGCATAGACTATTATTAGATATATATATGTGTGATTATAGTCTGTGGTTTGGGTGGGTTCCAATCTAGACATACAAGTGGGACTATGTGGCCAGAATTATTCACCCGAGTACGGAAGGCATCCGTGAATATACCAAAGTCCGAAAGGCAGCTGACACCAGTTAGGGAGACTATAAAGGTGAGTGGGCATTGTACTGGCCACAAAGTCCCTCTTGTGTGTCGTGGACAAGTAGGCCTAAATGTGTGACCGCCACATCACTGGCCGTATTGCCGAGACTGGTCTAATAGGGATACGTTTTATGTTTTAAACTATCGCCCCACCCCACAACATTAAATTTTATTTGTTAAAATAAAAAACATGTATAAAGTGGGGGTGTATAAGCAGCAGTTTTAAAAATGCTTCATAATTAAATTATCAGATGTCAAAGATCAATTTAAGCGATCAAAATCCATGATGAGTACACAGTTTGACTCAAAGTAAACAAAGGTTTAAAAATGGAACCGACATGAAAGGGAGAGCAGCGAGATCTGGAATTTCCCGGTTGCAGTGACGTACAACGTAACATGTCACAGACATGCGCAACACCATCGTTTATCTTTGGGGAAAAAAAATATCTTCGGAGCTTTTTCTTTTCTTTCATGATTTTTTGGTATAGATCGAAATCTCTTCCAAAACAAAACGATGCTGTTTTCTTCTCTTATACGAGGTCGACAATGATACAAGGAGATGGACAATGATATACGGTGGTGGACAATGATACAAGAAGGTGGACAATGATACCAGGTGGTGGACAATGATACAAGAAGGAGGATAATGATACAAGGTTGTGGACAATGATACAAGGGGATGGACACTGATACAAAATGGTGGACAGTGATACAAGGTGGTGGACAATGATACAAGATGGTGGACAATGATACAAGGTTGTGGGCAATGATAGAAGGTGGTGGACAATGATACAAGGTTGTGGACAATGATACAAGGTGGTGGACAATGATACAAGGTTGTGGACAATGATACAAGGTGGTAGAAAAAGATACAAGGTGGTGGACAATGATACAAGGTGGTGGACAATGATACAAGATGGTGGGCAGGGATACAAGGTGGTGGACAATGATACAAGTCGATGGACAATGATACAAGATGGTGGACAGTGATACAAGGTGGTGGACAATGATACAAGATGGTGGTCAATGATGCAAGGTGGTGGACAATGATACAAGATGGTGGACAATGATGCAAGGTTGTGGACAATGATACAAGATGGTGGACAGGGATACAAGGTGGTGGACAATGATACAAGTCGATGGACAATGACACAAGATGGTGGACAGTGAATCAAGGTGGTGGACAATGATACAAGATGGTGGACAATGATGCAAGGTTGTGGACAGGGATACAAGGTGGTGGACACTGATGCAAGGTTGTGGACAATGATACAAGATGGTGTACAGGGATACAAGGTGGTTGGCAATGATACAAGTCGATGGACAATGATACAAGATGGTGCACAGTGATACAAGGTGGTGGACAATGATACAAGATGGTGGACAATGATGCAAGGTTGTGGACAATGATACAAGGTTGTGGACAATGATACAAGGTTGTGGACAGTGATACAGGGTGGTGGACAATGATACAAGGTGATGGACAATGATACAAGGGGATGGACACTGATACAAAATGGTGGACAGTGATACAAGGTGGTGGACAATGATACAAGGTGGTGAACAATGATACAAGATGGTGGACAATGATACAAGATGGTTGACAATGATACAAGGTGGTGGATAATGATACAAGATGGTGGACAATGATACAAGATTGTGGAAATGATAGAAAGTGGTGGACAATGATACAAGGTCATGGACAATGATACAAGGTGATGGACAATGTTACAAGATGGTGGACAATGATACAAGATGGTGGACAGGGATACAAGGTGGTGGACAATGATACAAGTCGATGGACAATGTTACAAGATGGTGGTCAATGATACAAGTCGATGGACAATGATACAAGATGGTGGACAATGATACAAGATGGTGGACAGGGATACAAGGTGGTGGACAATGATACAAGTCGATGGACAATGTTACAAGATGGTGGTCAATGTTACAAGGTTGTGGACAATGATACAAGTCGATGGACAATGATACAAGATGGTGCACAGTGATACAAGGTGGTGGTCAATGATACAAGGTTGTGGACAATGATAGAAAGTGGTGGACAATGATACAAGGTGATGGACAATGATACAAGGTTGTGGACAATGATATAAGGTGGTGGACAATGATACAAGGTGATGGACAATGTTACAAGATGGTGGACAATGATACAAGTCGATGGACAATGATACAAGATGGTGCACAGTGATACAAGGTGGTGGTCAATGATACAAGATTGTGGAAATGATAGAAAGTGGTGGACAATGATACAAGGTCATGGACAATGATACAAGGTGATGGACAATGTTACAAGATGGTGGACAATGATACAAGATGGTGGACAGGGATACAAGGTGGTGGACAATGATACAAGTCGATGGACAATGTTACAAGATGGTGGTCAATGATACAAGTCGATGGACAATGATACAAGATGGTGGACAATGATACAAGATGGTGGACAGGGATACAAGGTGGTGGACAATGATACAAGTCGATGGACAATGTTACAAGATGGTGGTCAATGTTACAAGGTTGTGGACAATGATACAAGTCGATGGACAATGATACAAGATGGTGCACAGTGATACAAGGTGGTGGTCAATG
Source organism: Anisus vortex (assembly GCA_949126835.1). Lineage (NCBI taxonomy): Eukaryota > Metazoa > Mollusca > Gastropoda > Planorbidae > Anisus > Anisus vortex. The sequence continues at coordinate 12,512,698 of OX421507.1, read as the reverse complement.
ATACAAGTCGATGGACAATGTTACAAGATGGTGGTCAATGTTACAAGGTTGTGGACAATGATACAAGTCGATGGACAATGATACAAGGTTGTGGACAATGATATAAGGTGGTGGACAATGATACAAGGTGATGGACAATGTTACAAGATGGTGGACAATGATACAAGATGGTGGACATGGATACAAGGTGGTGGACAATGATACAAGTCGATGGACAATGTTACAAGATGGTGGTCAATGATACAAGATGGTGGTCAATGATACAAGGTAGTGGACAATGATAGAAAGTGGTGGTCAATGATACAAGGTGATGGACAATGATACAAGGTGATGGACAATGATACACATTCTATATAAAAGTATAAATTCTAATGTTCAAAATAACAAAAAAGAATGACAAATCTAAAATATACAAAATATACAAAACAATAAATATATCGATCTAGGCCCTATGCATGTATGCATTAGACTTATCAAGAGTGTATATAACTTTCATTAAATGTTTCTACTTTAAAATCCTATATTTATATTTTATCTTCAATGTTACATACGCAAATTATAAAGTTTTTTTTCTAATGATAAGGTAAATACCCCCCCCCCCCCTCCCTCCCTTTCCACTGTTTCTTTAGTTATGAGGAATAGCCTACTTCCTTTAACCGAATGAAATAATTGCTTGTTTCTTAAAAACTTAAGATTGACGTGCGGTGGAGAATCGCTTTGGAGAAACTGTGTACTTCTAACTGTAGACTACAATGACCTAAAAAGGTTTGGGCCAGAATAAAAAGTTTTCCAGGCCGAAGTAAAATAAATGGTCTTATAGCAGATGCCAGCAACCTTTTGATAATAGTAATAGTGTGCCGGAGTAAGATTTCTTACTTTATCAGCGTGCCAAAAGCTTAAAATTCATTTTGATCTAACACATAATTTCTTGTAAAAGAGGTTTGAATTGCCTTTATTAAGGGTCCTTCGAGTGTTTATAAAAATCGCTCTGTATGCCAACATTTTGCCAACGCCCCGTAGGTTGCCTACCCCTGTCTTATGAAAGCGGAGATAGTTTGTGTAAAAATGTGTATACTATAATATAGGCCTATACGATATAGATCAGTGATGATCACACATCCGATGGTGGTTATTTCTAGGCTTTTCATTATCATACGCTATGAGCCTCCACATTGTGAATTAGTTGTTATAACATACCGATATGATACTTATTTTGAAAAAACAACAAATACATAAATTACATATAGGCTACAAATAAACACATAAACACGTTATTTTTGTTGTTGTTGTAAAAAGTATTAACCCTTCCCGTACCGACCTACTTTCCCATGCATACCTTCAGTCCCGCTATATACGTGCCCGGGACTGTGAGGGTTAAGTTTAAGGATGAAGTGAAAGGGGGGGCATATTGAAATATATTTTCTAACCATACGTTTCAACATTTTGTGTTATAAGTTTTTATTGATTTCGTACAGACAGATGTGTCAACTACCTCGAAAGGAGGATTTCCAACTTCGAAAGGTTGGATTAACGGTGTGTGATGGAGGATTAGTGTGTTTTTTGTTTCATGAGATATAAATAAATAAGTCGACGAAGGGACAGTCGCGTTCTCAGAGCTTTAACGAATCTTGGTTAGTGTTGTCGTTTTTTGAACTAACTGGTGGTAAACAGAGGCGTCCCGCAAAGTTCCGCGTGGGAGGGGAAAAAAAGAGGTGGGGGGAGTGTGTAATGGGGATATTGGATTACCCACCCCTCCCTTTCCGTGGCAAAGCTATAGGTGTCATGAAGTGAAAGATAGGTAGATGCAGGGGCGAACCCAGGATTTTTTTCACAGGGGGTGCTGAGCTTTCGTGTGGCAAACTGTTGACAAATCTTTCGCGAATTTAATACAGATATTTTGTAACATAATTTTTTTTTTCTTTATTTCAGTGGGCTTAGGCCCCCTTTCGTGACTAGCTTATCACTTAGCAGCTTTCTGTTATAACAGGCCCATGAAAATAAATAGCATTAAAACGCTAAATAAGAACAGTAGTAGGAGTAAACGGCCACCCAAACCACACCCACATCGAACACACCGATGTTACCCCCCCCCCCCCTCCCCTAAGCCCCCAGACGCAAGCCGTCAAGCCCTTAGACAGAGACAGACGGTCCAGTGTGGGAAATTGCAGTTGTCGAAGCTAATAACCACATTTTTGTTGATTCTTATCTCACACAACCGTGGGGCTACTAATAGATAAGTCTGTCTCCTCCCCACCCCCAGGCCGCCCGACAGTCCCACCCCGTAACAGCCACAAAACTCCCTAAAAAAATTATTGGTTCACTTTATTGATTAGTGAAACTTATAGTGCTCTGTTTAATTACCTTTTGTGTGGCGAACATGAAGCGCGTGCGTGCCTTGGGGCATACCATGGGGCAGAGAACTCATATTTTCTATTTATAGATCAATGGGCACTTTAAAACGCCGTTTAAACCAACTAAAGAGGTGTTAATAGAGTAGTTACATTGTTTGTTTAATAATTAAATTTAACCCTTACAGTCCCGGGCGCGTATATAGCGGAACTGAAGGCAGCATAGATAGAAGTAGGTCGGTACGGGAAGGGTTAATAACCCTTACAAACTAAACGTTTCATACAAATTCTGTTAGACCTTCTCTGTTATGCATTAGCCTTTCAAATATTTTTCCCTTGGTCACCCCAAAAAAGATACAGAAATAACAAAAGCCTGAACAAACCAGGAAACCCAGTAACTTAACATCATTTAAAACATTAATAAAAATGCAAGACTAGACTCGGACCACGGATGATCGTAGGACGCAAAAATCTTCTTTATAAAAGGAGCGTCTGTAGTCTTTAATGTACAAGATAAGATAAAAGTAAAGTTAATAGAAATATAAATGATACAGAAAATAGGAGGAACTGTGTCAGCTGCTTTCTATAACCAATTTAGACCTACCTATTTGCACCTGAAAGCGTAAAGTGTATTTAAAAAAATCAGTTAGAAAAATGTTTTTGTTTTGTAGGTGTGGGGTAGGGAGGATAGGTGGCTAAAAAATGTAATAGAATACTTTAACTTCGGCTTAACGTATATGTGCCAAGTCTAGTAGTTTGATAGAGTGAAAGGAAGTGGGTCAGTTAATACGCTGAAGGTCGGGTCGCCAGAAACATAGGCTACATACAGAACTAGAGGCCGACCGAAAGCAAATTAACGAAAGTTATAAATCTACTTTCGGTCGAAACCGAATCCAAAACCGAAATCTTAACTAAACCTTCGGCCGAAACCTAAAGATAAACCGAAATTGCCAAACAAAAGATTAAGAAAGACGGCACAGTTTTGTGTAAAACTAGTTTATGGGTACTATTTAAGTAAACCATACAATTGACATGTTTTATATATGTGTATGTATATACATGTGTTATAAATAATTATATTTAGAATTGAATACTCTTTAACATTTATAACCTAAAAGGCAATGTAAACTTTTTATAAGATTTGTATATTTTAATATTACGACATAAATTTTATAAGGTTAGACAAAACAAAACAAACATGACTAATGCAGATATTCGGCGGATGACCGAAAGTCAATATGAGTTTCGATCGAAACCGAAAGCAAACCGAAAGCTAACTTTTTGGATTCGACCGAAACCGAAACTACGCAGAACGAGGCCATTTGATTACTTTCGGCGCCGAAACCAAAACCGAATTTCGGTCGTCCTCTATACAAAACAAAGTTTTACGGAAACCGATTCTTCGACCTGAAAAGAAAATTGTCGAATGCCCAACTAAACAAGTCCTTGGCAAATCCACAAAGAAAAAAACAAACGGAACAACCCAAGTCAAGATAAGAAGATGAAAAATAGAACTAATATAAATTCTCTACAAAAAGTTCTTTAGAACGATCTCCCATTTTAGATCCTTGTATCAAAGATGGCTGATTAGATATAAAGAAGAGGTGACGGGGGGGGGGGGGGGGTAAATCTGGAAGATGTGGGAAAAGGAAGGTTGGGTGGGTGGTTAAGGGGGGGATGGAGTTAGCAGACGAGTTCCAGTACTCCCGCGTCCAGGTCCAGGCGTGTGTTTAAGTTCCACCTTGTGACCTATTTGTGCCCCGGATGATACACTTGCAGCTTTAAAATAAAATTGTGTTGCGTAATAGTAGGCTTAGCCCTTTGAAAACAACAAAAAATAAATGCGTTTAAAATCAGGGCTGGTGTGAATTAGGGAGGAGAGGGGGGGGGAGAGTTGTGTGTATGTAGAGGAGTGGATGGAGACGCTGATGAGGAAAAAAATGGAGGGGGGGGGGCAGTTTGCCCGTATTGTGTCGTTTTGTTTTTCCAACTAATAAATCGCATTCGAAGACTACTTGTTATGAATAGCGCTATATAAATGATGTAGTTTGTAATTTGTATTAGCATTTAGATATTTATGTGTGTGTCTGTGTGTGTGAGTAGCTGAAACCATAGGTTCCGGCGTGAGTCAGTCTGCGAACTGTCTGGTTGTGTGTTGAGTCTATAATTTAGACTTTAAACCATCTTTTCCCTAATGCCGGGTTGCGCGATTCAGTACCGGACATAGAACAAATATCTATTTCTATTCTGTGGTTTCGGGCCACAAAAGCAAAATTTCCGGATTGGAAAAAAAAAAGTCTATATATATATATATATATAGAGAGAGAGAGAGAGAGAGAAGAAGCAGATAATTTCAAAATCTAGGTCATATAATTATCATCAACTAAAAGTAAACATTTTGTGATTATGTAGACCTGATCCCAGCTACAGTCATCAAGACTATACGACACTAGTTTGTGTGTGGACATTCAAATCTGCACTGTTCATTTTACTTATAGATCTACGCGAGTAAAAGGCGGTAGAATTATTTGTGGGAGGCACAAAGTATAAACTCTATACCAGGGATCGGCAACCTTTTTATTGTATTGTGCCAAAGTACGATTTCTGAGTCATTTAGTGTTCCAGAAGGCTAAACTTTATCCTGACCTGGCAATCAATTTCTTATAGACTTGAATTAACTTTTTAGAGGGTCTACCGCCTGCCATTGGAAATGGCTCTACGTGCCAAGTCTAAGACGCGTTCCATAGGTTGCCGACCGCCTGCTCTATACAAATGTGTTGGAGAAGCCATGTTACCGGCGGCGTGAGTCAGTGGCCGAAGTGTCTGCCCCCGTGCGTCGTGTCTAAACAGTCAAAACAAATGTGCTCTCGTAGACGACATACTTCCTGGCGTGAGTCAGTAAGTAAAGTGTGAGCAGTACAAAGAGAACATAGACAAAAAACAACATCTAAGTATAAGCGTATACACGTACATAAACGTAAGAGGAAGAACCCAGACAAGTATTAATATAGCTTACAAGTTTTTCATGTATTTTTTCGCGGATCACCGTTATAACATAGGCCTACAAACACACTAAGTTTAAACCAGTAACATTGCTTTAAAAATGTAAAGCTAAAATGCTTTAATTGAAGGTTGTTGTTCATTACATCTAAATATTTACTTGAGCGTGGCAAAGCTTTTGGAACAAATTACCAATTCAAGTGATATCAATTATAATATTAAAATAAATATAGATATTACAAAATACTACATACACTACGATTGCCCTGTATAGTTTTTAAACGCTTATCTTGCATACGTGTTTAGATTATATGAATTATATCAATGAATGACATCACCAGTCTCCTTCTCACTCCCCCCCCCATCTCACCCTCTCTTTACACATTACACACATGTTGTGGTTTTGAACTAGCGTGTCGTAATTTTGTTATAGGTAAGTCTACCTGTAAATAGGTGATGTTTAGAGAAAGAGAAAAAACTACGTCGCTTTTATAGCGTCATAGTACAACCATTATTTTATTTTCTTCCATATTGAAAATGCCATTGGGCAATGTGGTCTCACAAAAGTGCACCCAGTATGCAGACCAAAGAATTGAGTTCGAATTCAGGTAGCCCTATCAAAAGACGTAGGTCTGCATTCTTTTTTTTTTCTGGGTCGGTAAGAGGGGGGGGGGGGTCCTGTGGTGCGTACCTGGCATTAGTTTCGGATGGAGGGGTCGGGGGGGGGGGGGTCATCACTCATATTGTGCTGGTCACAATATCCCATAGTATGCCGTGGCCGGGAAAACTGATGAACGTCAAGACTAGCCCCATAAAACAAAAACGGATAAAACCTGTAATTAAAGCTAATGTTACTTTTAATATAAAGAAAATGTTTATTGTAGTCTTATAGTCAAGCGACTATGTCGATTGCTTTGTTTTATAATACCGTTTCGACATCACAAACAACCCTTTTAAGAAAACGGTTCATTTAAAAACAACAACGATATTTTATCGTGTGTTAAGATTAGTTTGTCGTGGTCGTGGTGGTGTGGGGTTGAGGTGCCCAAAGCTACACCTACAGCCTACCAAGTTTGTAATTTAAAAGTATTAAATATTGACACATGAACTTACCTTATCAACCTTTGTCCCCCACCCCTTGATGAACGTAAGTCAAGGGGATGTAACCGCTGGTCTCCAAAGAATCACAATATTGAACCGAAATAACACACAACAACACACTGTAACACATCTAACTGTGCACGTGTGTGTGTGTTGTTAGGCCTTGAATGGTCCAATCCAGTCTAACGAGCCAGGCAAAAAAAAAATATAATATATAATAATGAATGCACGGTAATAGTCTGCTCCCCTTCACTCTAGATCTGGCGTCATTTCCCGCGATCTAACGTTCTACTCACTCACTGAGTGGTTCAAACAGTCGTACTAAAAGAACGAATGGAAACTCACGGACTAGTAAAAAAACGAAATAACAAATTAAATAAATTCTCCTACAATATACAAGATGAATTAGTGAATCTCCAAATTTCAGTGCAATAGTTATTTCCCCTCCCCTCTCTTCTTTCTCTCTCTCTTATTTTGTTTATTTTTTAAAAACTACATCGTTTGCATCTGGGTGATGTTTATGATTCAGGATGGTAACACACGTGTGCAGAAACACACACACACACTACCCTCACACTCAGACGAATCCAGCAGACGATCACACACTCGCGATTGTTCTTTGCGTTTATAAAGCATGACTCATCCCTTTCCGAGGCCTAGTTATTTTTTTCTTCTTCTCTTTCCTATTCCTCCGATGATGTTCCCGCCTCTCTCCGACGGCGTGCTCGGGTTATGATGCGAACAGAAGACTCCGCGCGGTGTGGCCTTCTCGTGCCGCAGTTAGGAAGGTCATTTACCAACAGAGGATGAAAAATGGATGCTGGAGCTTTATATAATATTATGTTGGACTAAATGTAGATACGTATAGCTAGACTTTGGTTGGGAAAGGGAATGGGGAGAGGAGGAGTCAAAAACTACTAGTAAGATGGATCTAACTTTACAGTTAAATGATGTAGGCTACTTTGTAATTAGGCAGCTACTGTAGTTATGTAATTAACTTTTAAAGAACAAATGTAAAGGTATAAAGACAACTGTTCAGACTCAAGATACCAAGCGTAAAAAGAAAAACATTTGCAGCTCGCTCCTATAGTGTCGTGGTACCTCTGTGGTGGAATGAACTTCCGAACACAATAATTAAACAAGCGGACAGTATAGGAATTTTTTAAGCAAAACTAAAAATTACACTTATTCGATCTATTTAAATAGTAAACTAAATGACTAAATGTAAGAGTAATTTAAATAGTAAACTAAATGTAAGAGTAATTTAAATAGTAAACTAAATGTAAGAGTAATTTAAATAGTAAACTAAATGTAAGAGTAATTTAAATAGTAAACTAAATGTAAGAGTAATTTAAATAGTAAACTAAATGTAAGAGTAATTTAAATAGTAAACTAAATGTAAGAGTAATTTAAATAGTAAACTAAATGTAAGAGTAATTTAAATAGTAAACTAAATGTAAGAGTAATTTAAATAGTAAACTAAATGTAAGAGTAATTTGAAGACCAATTTTTAATGAATATTGCTATATAGGCCCAAAATAAGTAATTTGTTGACAACCACTGTTTTTAATCCACAGTCTAGACCAGGGGTCGGCAACCTTTAGCTAACAGTGTGCCAAACTAGGATTTCTAAATCATTCAGCGTGCCAACAGCCTAAAAGTCAACATGCTCTATTTTACATTTTAACAATTATTTTTATGGGACAATTAATTTAACTCCCTAGCAAGACTAAGGCCAAAAACAAAGGAGATTATATTTAATACAAAATTAACGTGATTGTGATTATCATCCTATTATTTTCATTTATATCAAATACAATAATTTATTACTAAACTTTCACATGGTAATTATTGTCGAATCATTATCATTTGTTAGCCAAGATTAGGATCTAACACCTGCTAATATTAAATATGCCTATATTTGGTCTCAAGAGATATCCTTAAATCTGATTTGGATAAATGTAAGAGATCCAGCAGATTAAATATTTAATGGAATAGATGCCTAGTGATCATACAAACTGAGTAGTTAATGTAATGTTTTTAAATATACATATAAATTCCTGAGTCATATAATGTTTACATAATTTTCAAATATTTTTTTTACTGTTTGATAATATTAGAGCTATAAATTGTAAGTCATTTATTTTGTTTTTTTTATAAAAAAAGACACATATTCATTAGAAATATTAGCGCAAAACAAAAACGGGTTAATTACCCCCCTTTAATTAAAAAACTTGTTCACATATATATTTTGATTTAATTGTGATGCCAAACAAGTTATGTTTTGTAATATAACAAATATTACTGACTAATTATTATTTCTTTATAAGAAATCCAATATCATGGTATTCATTACATGATTTAATTATAAGAGGATTTAAATAATTTACGTTAAATAGTTGCTAATAAACTTTTATAATATAGTGAGTGATATAACATAAGTCTCTTATATTTATTAATATAATAATACAAATAAATTTCTTTTAGAATTACTTATATTTATGTTTAATTAAAGAAGATGAGAATAAAAACTCTTTTAAATGTCATCAGTTTGTATCAAAATCAAATAATGAGTGGTCAATTGTAAGTGACCTCTTTGTATGCTTAAAACAGCTTTCATTTGCGATAAAATCTGAAAAAATGAGTCCATCAATTTCAAAATCTTGCATTTAGTTAGAAAACTCCGAACTGAGTGCTTCGGTGTATTTCTGAAAAGGCCCTAACTATCTATCTAAATATATGCCTTAATATAGGGGTGTACATTCAGTTAAATGTTTTAAATTGATTTTATGGCAAGATATGCCCAGCTTCAATGCAAATCCATTCCGGTGGTCCTTGTAAATGTTAATTCAATTCACTGAAATGTGCCGCTATGTCATTCAGAAACATCGGCTTCAAACATTCAGTTTTCCTCATTCAGAATGTTGTTTCAATAAAAAAAAACATCTCTTGGAGATCTCGCGTGCCATTGAAATTCTCTCTGCGTGCCAAGTTTGATACTGGCTCCTTAGGTTGCCGACCCCTGGTCTAGACTACTCTAGACCTATAAATAGTGTAGCATCCGGTTACTTTATGATTATGTTTTGGCCATCCGGTTATTTTATGTTTGGCCACGCTATAGAAAGAGATTGTGTTACCAACCACAATTGCCGTTTAATTTAATACACTTTAACTTTAATACATTTTTTTTTGTAGTCCGCGGTTTTCGTCGAGTTTTTCCACCACACACAAAAAAAATAAAAATAAAATGTAGGCCTATAATAGCTAGAGAGTTAAAGGTTTTGTAATATAGTTAGCTGTAGTTAAATATTAATAGGTCTTTAGTTAAAAAATCAATTACATTTTCTAAAGAAAATAAAATATTTTAGAACATGTCGCGTCATTGTAATATTGTAAATTGTATATATGAAGCCGTCTTACAAAACTCTTGAGAACTAGTCTAGCTTACACATTTGCTGGGTTCAATATTTATTTAAAAAAAATTGAAATAGGTCTTAGGTCCATTATTTGTAAATATTCAATTAGTTTAATTTTTAATATTTAGTTTCAGCTAAAGATAATTAGTTAAATTAGATACACTTTTAATTATTAAATAGTTTAGAATAAAATAATGTAGGCTACCGACTACCGGTACAAGGTTCGGAATGTGCTTGCTTCCCCGTCCCCTTTTTTTTTCTCCCCACCTTGCACTGATTGCCTCCCTCCATGCACAGAAGGTCGTCGGAAGAGCCCGAACACTAGAAACTAGAAGAATTCTTTCTCGTAATTCCTCGTTGTAAGTGGCACTGCCACTGGCAGCATATATTATATTATATAATACAATACGTATGTGTTCTGGTACGCTAATAATATCCCATCATATACCCTGCCAAAATAAAGTAGCCTAATGCTATTCCCGCTACTTTAATAAAGTGAATGTGTTGTGTATTAGAAGTGAAAACGGCGCTACTTTAATTTACTTTAAATTTAGTTTTTAACCTATTTCGGCGTACCTAACAACAACCCTCTTTATTAAGACTAAACAACGGTTTATTTAAGAAAAAAAAAACTACTATATACTACTATATTTCATCATGTATTAAGATTAGATTGTTATGGTAGGGAGATGGCGATATTTGAAGTCCCAAAGCTACACTTGTAATACCAAGTAAGATAAAGTATTGATATTATTGATAATTTAGAAACTGGCCTTATGAACAATTCTATTCCCCCCCCCCCCCCTACACCAAACGCATTAATGAACGCAAGTCAAAGGGATATAACCATATGTAATGTAACCGCTGGTCTTCACAGAATCACAATATTGAACCGAAGTAGCACACACATATATATATTTTTATTTCACTTTACTACTATAACTATACAGATAATATAATTAAAATAAAACCCGTATTGGTAAGTATTATAATTTTGAAATAATACCTGTGCTTTTTTTTTTATAAACAAAAAACTCGTGACTTTTGTTGTTTTTATTATTTCTAAGACAGTTTGAAATATTTGTTTAATCCTATTTTTATCATCCTATATTGATCGATAAACATGCATTAAAAACTTCTCAGTCGTAAGATACAAATTATATTTATATGTATTGAAAATTGATTCTTTTCTTATTGATAAAGGTAGAAACATCATTTGATAAGAATACGCACTAGTAGTCTAGTATACTAGTAGAAAGACTTTTGACAACATTATTAAATTACTATTTAAGACAAGGTAGTTCATTATTTAATTTATTTAAAGTATTGTAATTTGTAGTGCAATATAAAAAGTAATTGTAGACCGTTATTAAAACAAGATTCTATTGATCATGCTATCATAAAAATAAAACTAAGTATAAAAATCTAAAAGCCAGTCTTCGTATTTACTTTGTTTCCACTGTCTCCCTAACTGTCATCCCCCTATGGCACGAGTCAAGGGCAGTAATTTTCATTGTTTTACATTTATCGCCTTATGGCAAGTGCAGAGACTTGGGGTTTTAATTCAGATAGAATTTTGTTTTTCTTTATTCGAGATTAAAATTCTCAATACAAATACAATTGATAAATTATAATTTTAGAGATTACATGCACACAAGTATATCTGGATGTTTAAGAATTTTTTATTGTAATAGTATTTATTTATGACCAATCGATTACATTTTACTTTTTAATTACTGTTCTTGAACATGCTGCTTATCTTTTTGACAAGCTGTGCACTGTTAGTGCCTGTGCTTTTAAGATAGATTCTGGAGAATAATTTTAAGTTAATGAGATCTATACAGCTTGCTGTCCATTATATTTTTCAATAGAATTAGAAGAAAGATGGAAATTGTGAAATTACAGTTTTTTTAGTTCCAAGTATGCTTCAAGTAATACAATTTAAACAAAAATAGGGGGGGGGGGGGGGAAGAATTTGAGGAAACTAGTCAATGTACCTTTGTGGCACAGCTCCAGAAAATATTAAGCCCATGTTGTGTTTCATACTCAGACCTGCAACCTGAACCTCTCTGCCTGGTCAGACTAATGGCTCCTAGAAATCTCTTAATGACAAGTTATACAAGACTGGCACACTTAACAATGTTTAACAGCTACTGAACAGTTCATTACAACAATTGAATCTAGTTTTAGTGTGGTGATTAAACAAACATTTAAATTTCATACCATTGAAAATTCTTAGAGAATATTAAAATTAAATATGTTTTTATATCAGGATTTATTTATCAACAACTATATTTAATGAGATTAAATTTTTGCTCCTTCACTTGTAAATACCCCTGTAGTTTACAAACCTTTAAAAAAAATGATACAAAATATTTTATAATTGACAACTGATACCAAAATTCTTACAATTTTTTTACCAATACAAAGTATTATTTTATGTTACCGTAGCACAAAAGCACTGAATAGCAGGTAATATATTAAATTTATTGTATATTTGGGACACCAACCACTTTAAGTATGTTAATGCATTTAACTTAATTTAAGTATCAGTAAAACTGCCTAAAAGAAAACAGTTAATATAAAAAAAAGACCAACAAGTAAAGTATATTTCTGACTTTACTCAAAGTTTAATTTACTATTCACATTAATCCTCTTCTTCCTCATCTTCATCTTGATTAATCTGGAAGTAGCGCAATTCAAAGGACTCCCTGTTTGTTGCTACCACGCGCAACCAATCTCTCAAATTGTTTTTCTTCAAGTATTTCTTTGTCAGATACTTAAGATACCTACAGACGAAAAAAATAACAAAAAATATTTGTTTTAAGTAAAATCATTATTTAAATTTAACCATTATTTCCAATTGAATACTATAAATATAAACATATCCAATATATGTGATTTATAGATGGTAGGATAGAGGATTATACATTTTTACAATGTTAATTTGGCCTCCCTGTGGTCCAGTTAATAGATATAATATATATCGGTTTATGATGGAGCTATATACCAGTAACCTACACATTTCTCAATGTGTGAAACCAATGGATGCATTTAGAAATTTAAAGAGATGGAGGTGTGTCTGTGTTACTCAGGGTTCTTACTCTTTTCAGAAAATTAAATTTCAGACTTAAAAAAATTTCTGACTGAAAAATAATTTAATGTAGCAACAGGGGCGAAGCCACAGGGGGGGCTGAGGAAGGCTAAGCCCCCCCTGGAATTTAAAAAAAATATTTTTTTCAACTGATTATTTTAAAATATGCACTCGCTAAAAATTTGGTAAATCTTTGTTACGCGAAAGTTTAGCCCCCCCTGGTATTTGGTAAATATTTGTCACGCGAAAGTTCAGCCCCCCCCTGGAAAAAATTTCTGGCTTCGCCCCTGTGTAGCAATACTTTATTTTCCAAATATTTATAGCCTTTTTTTTATAAAAATAAAACAAATAGAATAATGGTCCAGAAAGCGCTTTAAGTCCTAGTAAGAACCAGAGAATTAGAAAAATGAAAAAAAAACACACAACAATTAAGCAAGTATTGAGTCTTTAAAAGCTTTTAATAAAAATCAAACAAATCAAAGATAGAAATAGAACAAAATCTATATTTTGATTTATGTAAGCCCTATCTATACTCACATTGAAATATATACAACCAAAATGGCAGCACAAGAAAAAAAGCATTTGCTAACATTTTTAAGCCAATTTTTTTTTCATTGGTTCCATTTTTCTGCTTTTATCTAGCATGTCAATGTTAATTTGTACAAGAATTAAAACAGATTTTTGTTCAAATTGTGTGTAGGCTACGGTATCATAAGTCATATTAAGCGGCATTGTCCTAATTATGTCTTTAAATCCAACCGTAAGCAAACCCTGGCATTAAAGCAACCAAAAGCTGTCCACGTTTTCTTTTCTTAATAGGCCTTAGTCTCCTATTGCTACATATAATCAATAATCGTATTAACAAAATGCTATAGACTCTTAGACTACTACTGCTCTCTTGAAACCTAATTATTTATAACAATCTAATATACTGTATATACTCGCGTACAAGTCGCACTTTTTAAACAAAAATTTTGACAAAAAGTATTTATACACCCAACACTGTTTTTGAAAAGATAAAAAAAAAAAACATCACTACTCTGTCATAAAGTTTCCTACATAACCTGTATAGTTACTGTAGTGATGTAGAATTACTAGGCCTACATTTTACATTAAGAGAACTTTGGTAGTTGTAAATATACTATCTTTATATAAATGAAATCGACAAATATTTTAGGTTTTTCAGACCCCCCCCCCACTCCAGTTTCTTTTGAGCTTTTGTATTGCCGACATGTAGCGTAAGCTTAAGGCTGCATTTTTCGTAGGCCTATTGAACACAAATTACAGTATGGAAAGAATCGTAAATGTATGAAAACCCGTTGTTTTTGTGTCTGCCTACTATATTGTGACTATAGGGATGGAAACTTGAGTAAGGACAGGGACATAAATAAAATGAAGAAACAGATAGGCTAGCTTACTTTCTCATATGACTAATGGCTGTGTTAATCGGTTGTTTAAAATAAATGAAGCGCCGTCTTTATTTGATTATATTGAAACCATTTTTAAGGAAAGCTTCCAAAAAAGGGTGAATATTTGGTAACTTTTATGTTTAAAAGGTATGCATTTTTTAGAAGTTAAAAAGCGGTGTAACCACTGGAAGTCGGGGTGCGACTTATGCGCAGGTCAATGACAACATATAAGAAAAAAAATTAAACTAGGGGTGCGACTTTCAAACTATTTTCTAATAGGTCTACTGACTACTGTCTTACTGTCATTGTTGATTTTCTGTGGAAATTCGATACACTTTACAAAAACAAATCCTTTTTATGCAATAGTTCCAACCACACAATAATAATGTGGAAATGTAAACTAAAGCAAACACAGAATGTTGGTTAGTTATTTTTCATTTAGGCCCCACTAGTGAAACCAGTTTTGCTAAATGTGGAACTAGGGGGACACCTGAAAGACATGAGACACAAAGGAAGAATAAAGCTTACCTTTTAGAAAAAGGAATCTCACTGGTTAGAGAAATTTTACTTTTCTGAAGCTCAAGTGCCACATTGTTTCCAAAGTTTCCAGTTTTCCCATCAACTTTGATGCGTTCTTGCAAATATTTCTCCTGAAATTAGAAATTTGGGCAGAACCCAACAAATATTAGGGAAGGTGGCCCTAATATTAACTAGGGAAGATAACCCTAGTTCAAAATACTTATAAATATACTGAAAAGAAACTAAAATAATTTAACTCAGACATGCCTATATCAACTAAACAAAATGAACACACAAGACAAAAACAAGGACCTTGGGCTTAGGACCGAAATATTTATTAATTAAATTAAAAAAAACATGGTTCAAATTACGGTTGCACACTATAAAGCCTACATACCTTAGGCTATATAATGTATACAAAAATTTAATATATTTTGAGAAACAAACCCATCTATTGTGGAGTTTTTAGACATTTTAAGAAAGTATTCTAGATGAAATTATATAGTCCCATGTAACTTATCCTTACACATATCCTTTTGCAAGTTTTTGCTAAAATTTAGCCTAATTATAAATAGTAACAAAATATATTTTACCCTTTGCAAATGGTAAATAAATTAGGCCTACTGGTTTTCTCTGTTCAGGCATTTGTTCTCGCATAAGGGATAAGGAATCCTATATATTATATATATATTAAGAAAAGTAGACAATGGGTTCAAATTTAAATGATCAGAAAAATACAATCCAAACCAAGAAGACAATTATGGGGCACGAGGCAGAGTGGCAGCATGTTTGACAGGCATATTGAAGGCCCTGGGCTCAAATTCTAGTGAAGGCTAGGATTAGGGTCTGGAGGGTTTCTTTGAGTCTACCCAGTTCTGATGGGCATTTTTCGTAATTGGGGTAAATAAAAGTCAGCTGTACATTGTGCTGGCCATACAATTACCTAGTAGGCAGAGGCCACAGAAACTGGTGAACGCTGCTTCACCGGCCCTATGATCAAGAAGGGTACTTTATTTTACAACAAGTAAATTAAAAAAAAAAAAAAAAGAAATATAATTACAAAATTAGCAGCATCCATAATGCCATCTTCAACAGGATGTGTGCAGTCAATTGTATATCTAAGAGTGGTCTTCTTTTTCTTACCACCCTTTCCAGCTTGAATTTTGCCAGGGCGCTTTACTGCTTTCTATTTTTAAAAAAAGACACACAGAATAGATATTAGCTATAATCTTGTACAAGCCTTTTTGTTACTTGAATTACATGAATTGTAAGGGGTGGAATTTCCCCACCTTAACATATTGAGTTTTTTTTTTTTAAATTGAAAGTGCAGTTCTAATGGCTGATATTTACCTTCCGCTAAAATGGATCTATGTTTTGGTGAAACTTTTCTTATGAATTAATATTACAAATAAATCCAATTATTTCAAGACTTTTATTCTAATTTTAAAAAGGTAAGTAATGTTTCAAGCAATTTACTCTCTACATGTTATCCTTTTTTCACCAACAAAAAAAGTAAAAAAATTATAATTTGGGAACCCTATCGATGTCCCAGCCATTCTAAAATAAAGTCTTGGGCCTGGGGAGTAATAAGTAGCTTGGTGCGGGATCAGTTAATACTTTCGACCAATATTCATATTAACAAAATGCTCCGACACAGTTACTACTGTGCTCTTCAAAACTAATGTGTCAAAGTATTTTCTGAATATGTCTACTGTATTTTCCTATTTCCATTAGGTCTACTGTATTACTATCATTGTCATATGTTGAGCTATCTGGTATTTCTTTTTCAGACGCACAAGTTGTTAGCTTGCTTTTTTATTAGACCTACAATTTGTTTCTATAAGGACTATAAGGCATAGGCCTACAAGCGAAGATGAATAGTGTAGGTCTAATGTCAAGAATGCTACTGGTACTAAAAATTATGCCCATATATGTATTTGACAATTTAATGACAGTGGCCAAACCCAACAAGATGATTGACAACATTTTATTAAATATGAGTTTGTCATTCCCTTAAGTATGACTACCGTATGACCACTTCCATTTTTTTTCACGAAAAATTATATGGTATCTAGTCTAGTATTTTGTTAGAGTGAAAGTGGTTTAAAAAAGTTTGCAGATTCGTTAAGTTAATTGTTCAAGCTAGGCTAGGGTATCTAGTGGAGTGGCGTAAAAATTAAAACTGTAAATTTATTTTTGTTTTTAAAACTCCCTCATGAAATTTTACTTTGCCATTTTAAAACAGTGCACGCGGTGACGATAGAGACATTTTGAAACCCATACTAAGGTACCAAATGCGACAGCTTGCAAAGAGAAGGAGGGAGTCTTATTGCTTGGTGATAGCTCTCTCAAAAGGTCACATGCGTTTTTAACTAAGCCGGGGCCAAGACAGATACAAAAAGACAACTTTTTTTTTTATTCCAGACTTTTACTGTAGTTTTACCCTAAAAATTTAAGAAACATTTAAGACTTTTTGTGAGGCAGCTAAACCAAAGTATTACCTTAAAAAGTTATAAAGCCTTATTTATTAGATCTAGATTAGATCTAGAGTCTAGTGATTATTTTTTTTCTTTGGTTTTTTTTTTTAAGTTAGAGACATCTAGTCTAGATTTAGACTAGGCCTCCTTGTCCTTAGTGCCTTAGTCATGAGTCATGACTGTAATAGCCATGTATTGTAACGGGCACGGGTAACGTCATGTTAAAACATTAGTCTGAGTAGTCAGACTCAAGAGACCAAGTCAATCAACTCTCAACTCATCGACTCATCAAGAATCAAGTCAAGTCCAAGAACTTGAGAAGTCGGTCCAAGCACTAGATATATAGATCTAGATCTATAGTCTAAGTCTAAGTCTAGTAGGCCTACTCCAACCTAGGACCTAGTCTAGATCTTGAGTCTAGCTAGTCTAGATCTAGATCTAGTCAAGTTCCTTGAAGTTGAAGTTGTCGATTCGAATAATTAAATTTAACTTCGTATTTTTTTTTTTTAAACTTATATAAATTATGCAATTATAATTATATAAATGAACTCAATTCGTTTAGTTGAACGTGAAAACCTGAAATTTAATTTTATTTAACGGGACGGGTTAACTTACAGTAGGCATGTTGATCGGCGTGGAACAAAAAAGGAAGTTACGAACGAGATTCTCTTAAAAGTCCCGTCAAGTCACGTGCTATAAAAAGAGATTTGGTTGTGATTATAATTTTAATGCTAGCAATTTTGTTTTTATAATTATTAAAGCCTCATAAAATAATATTAAATCCTAATATAATGTATTTATTAATAATATACTAATATAAAAGTAAAATTTCTAAAACTAGTATCCTCTTAAAATAAATGAGTAATGTCTAATTACCGAGCAAAACAGCTACACTAAACAATAGTAGGCTAGATAGACCTAGTAAAAATAATTATATATAGCGAATCTATCCATGTTATTAAATTTAGTGCGCTTTCTTTCCACAATTTAGTTGCTGATGGGAAGACACAAATAACAGTAGCCATGCAAAGATAAAAGTCTTCAAACTCTTCTTAAAAGAAAATGTCCCGTAGTGGACGTCCGAATGTATTTTCTAGACTAGATGGGATATGACACGACTATATAATTATAATATAGATTTATAGACTATAGGCCTATAAGTATAAGAACTTTCCAGGGTGGGCACAATCATTTTCATTCTTTAGTACAAATTTGGTCAGTGGGCTCCTTACTCCACCTTATTTGCAGACAATGTTGTTTCTCCCCCCCCCCCCCCCCCCCATAGTTTTGTGCAAGTCCTCTTCAGCACTCCCAATTACTATTAGGGACAGTTTCATCTGATCAACCTTTTAATATATGTCTTTTAACAGTGTGATATAAATTCCATTTGAAGCAACTAAGTTCACATAAATTCCACTAAGTATCTGAACAAAAGGGGCGTATGTATGTAACCACGGAACAATAGAAGAGGCAATTTAAGCCATTGCAAGTGTAGACCTATCGATCATTTATAAGATTATAATAGCACGATATTGTCGATTTGTATAAATATCGAGCTTGAGCATCGTCACGGCCCTCTAGTTTGTTAATTTAATTAAAATAAGTTTTTTCTAATTTTACACTTTTTACAAAGTTACACTGACAATTTACATTAATTTAAGTAGGCCTACTTAGGACTTAGTTCTGCGAGTCCGCCAAGGCCAAGTTATTATAATATATTTTTAAAAATTAATGAAGGTTTTAACTTTTAAGTAGGCCTACAAGGGAAAGCATTTTCTTAACAGTTTAAATTCGTATCAACATTAAATTTTAATAAATAAACTGAAAACAAAATGTAGAAACGCATCTTTGAATTTTTTCCCTTACAAATCTTTTGATTACTTTTTCTCTACATTTCTCTGTTACAATGATACTGAGTGATACGGAAGAAAGCCGTTTTCTTTCACATTGCAAACCGGAACCGACAATCGTATATTTGGACAATTTAGTTTTCAATGGCGTCTCCAGAACAGCCAACGATACAAATATTTTTAGCTACTCGTTTAGTGTATGATTTTGTTTATTTTTTATTTGAGACAACACCAGTATTTTTCCTCGATGTATGTACATTACTCTAGTAAATATAGTTTTTTGTATGACTTAGAATCCAGTGCAATTTTCTTCCGTTTTGCAGAAACAAGAAAATTAGCATGAAATAGTCATAAAAATAAAAATTAAAAAGAAATTTCTTCCAAATTTAATAGGCCTACTTTTTTTTTTTTACATCTTATGCAGAATTGTAAAAAGAAGCATCCATCATTGCTTATTAATAGTCTTTGTTGGCTTTGTTTTTACGATGCATTAACAATTATTACCTCATTAGTATTAGCATGACTGTGGTATTACTATTTAAGTATTTTACTAATGAATCTGATACTAATCTTTATTTATAAAATGTAAAATACTAATACTAGTCTAAGTCTAGACTAGTAGTAGTAGGTCTATCTAATAGGCCTACTTAAAATACTTATCAATCTAACTTTTATTAAGTAATTAAGTAACTATGAAGTTATGAAGTTTGAAATTACTATGTCAAGTCAAATAATTCAGATGACCTGCTCATGTATTTGAAAGTATTTGATGAATACTGATACTGTATTTGAGTTCCATTCAGTATTCAGCATAAAACAAGTCTGCTTTCATTACTTTAAAGTTTCAATTAGACCTAAACTTTAATAAAAGCTAAGCTAAGGCGAGGCTAAGTTTTAAGTTAAAATAGTATGAGTATGGACATAATCATATTTAATAATATTTAACAAAGAATAACTATGACCAAACATTACTATGTGACACTATGTCCACTTTGACTGGGACATATTGACATATCTTTTGGCTTTTGCATTATATTATGAATATATGCCTACAAGTATAAAAAACTAAACTAAGTAAATTTATATAATAAGTTACTATTACCGGTATAAGAATAAAAAACATTGCAAGGAAAACATTAGTCATTCTATTAATTAGGCTTAGTTAGGCATATAAGAATAAAAAACATTGTAAAGAAACAGTTAGTTTATAATTATAAAAGACAAAAATAGGATTGTAAATATAAATAGGCCTAGTGTTAAAGATTTATGGTAAATTTAAAGGCATATAGGCCTATATAAATAAAAATGTTACAATTAACAATTATCAAGAATGTCTGTGTCCAGAGTTCTCCATAACTTTCAATAGTCCATTCAATAGTAAAATAGTAAAATAATGTCTAGTCACTGACAATTATTGTATGCATAGGCCTTTTAGTGAGATTTAATTTAACGGAATAGCCTAGAAACATAATGTTTACTATGACTCTATTATTTATATGAATAATTGTAGTCTAGTCTTAGAGGTAAACCTGAAACTGATTATTTTGCTTACTTTTTTTTATGTGTTGCATGTTTAATACTCTACTCCAGACTCAACTCTAGTTCTGAGTTTAGACTTCAAATGAGTAAAGTTTGGCCTAG
Organism: Anisus vortex; assembly: GCA_949126835.1. NCBI lineage: Eukaryota > Metazoa > Mollusca > Gastropoda > Planorbidae > Anisus > Anisus vortex. Next base: position 12,491,843 of record OX421507.1, on the reverse strand, counting down.
TTTAGATAGACTGGCTAAATAAAGGCTAATCACTTAAAGCAGCATAAGTAGCCTTCTATTAAACTTTTATTTATTTACACAGTTAAATGGCTATACAACTGCATTAATTAGGCCTATAGTTATGTTTTACACTATAGTAGGTACTTGTATAGAAAAAATTTCGACTTCAGTAATGGACGAATTAATATTATAAACAGAAATAATAATAAATTTAAGCTTACAATATATCTAAATGTGGTAGTTTAGCAGTAGTAAAAGAAATTTATTGTCATTTATTTACAAATACCCATTTCAGATCTTTCAAATAATTTTCTAATGCCATATGTAAGAGGAAACACATTTAAGTTATCTTTCTTCCTGAGTAACATTCAGGCATGGAATGGGTTGCCTGAACAAACCAGGGAAACCAACAACTTGACATCATTTAAAACCCTAATCAAAATGCAAGACTAGACTAAAAACACGGATAATCGTAGGATGCAATAATCTTCTGTATAGAAGGAGCATTTTTAACATATAAGAAAAATAAGATTAGTGACCTAATGGGTTCCCGGCATGGAAAAAATATAAAGACAACTAGGGCATATATTGGCCATACTGTTGCCAAATCTACCAGCTCTGATTCACTAGCTATGGACTGTAATGACCTTAAGAAAAGGGAACTCTAATGTTTACGCAAAATTTCATTTTTTTTGATGCATGATTAAAACAAAATTTACCACTCTTTTACTTTTATTAATTTCAGAATTTAAAATGAAGATCAAGTACGGCGCTTAGTAAACAGTGTCATTGAGGATTATCATGTTGCAGGAAATAATTGTGTATTGAATCAAACATGGGTCATCTTGTCTATGTTCTGGAATAACTATATTAAGTATGGATTCTGGTAGTTAGGCCCTCTGCAATGGAAGAGGGGAGGATAAATCAACTTTTTCAAGAAGTTCAAGAGAAGAGTGTATTAAGTCAGTACACAGATAGTGAGTATCAAAATGTAAACACTAGAGAGTATGGAGAGAATGAACAGCATGACACCTCATTGCTACAGCGGGGCATGAAATCTATTTCTGGTACAGGGTCATCCACTGCTTCTAATAATGTCATTTCTCCAAGTTTTTCAAAGTCACCAATGATTGTTGTGAGATCAGAGACATCTGTGCCGAGTTCTGAGGCTTTTAACTCAATAAAATCTGTATCTGCTTATTCTACACCATCAAATGTTGAGAGCCAGGAAGTGGACAGAGCTAGCTCTAGACTGGTGACAAATACGCATTTGTCTCAACACCGGCCTTTAATTGATGTTAAGTCACAATCAAAGGCAATCCTGAAGCCTTCCAAGGGTGGGCAGAGCAATTCGGGAGCCAGAGGCCTTATCAGTCAGGTGTCTAAGCAGAACAATAACAACAACATTGATAAGACTGTGCCTGGTTTTACTCATTTTCCTGAGTCAGCTTCTTTGCCACAAAATCAGCGTGAGCTTACTCTGGGAAATGCTGCTGAGCCAGGAGTGGGATCATTTGTTGGGACAGCCACACCGAGCATACACCTGCCTTACAACATGGCCACACATGGCACAGACAGCTGTAAATTATCTGAAGCAACTATGCACTCAATGACTAATTTCAAGCAAGAGAACACAAATGAGGTATCTGAACTACAAGGTAGTAGCTCATCAGTATTGACCAATTTTTCAGATTATTCGAGGAATGTTTCAGAACATGACAAGAGAGGAAGCATTTTATTATTGGATAGTAAAGGCGCCAATAATAGTTTGCATGAATTTTCAAACAGTACACAAACAAGTGATAAAATTTCTGGATTTCAGACATTACATTACAATAATTTTGACAGTTCACAAAAACTTGGACATTGTTCGCCGTTAACTGTGGATACAACAGTAGGCTCAGGACATTTGTCTTTGAGTACTCTCCCTTCAATGCCAAATAATCACCCCACTACTAAACCCAGAAAGTCAAAGTCAAAGGAGAGCAAGAGAAAGTCAGCAGCTGAGCGCCGCATGTCTGAAATCAATGATGAGGATGACGATAATGATTTCATACCCGTGGGCATGCTTCAACTGTCAAAAAAAACAGATACCCAACACATAGCAAGTGCTCCTGAAGATGTACAGCTGCCAGGTTTCCAGTACACAGAGCAGTTGGCCCAGCAGATTGAATTTCAGATTCAGGAATTGCAAGAACACAACTTCCAATCAGAAATGAATAATAAAAGGATGGTCAAGTCGGGAAATGTACATGCTAGCTATCATCTACAACAGTTAGCACAAAAGCTGGAGCCGAATCCAGATTCCTCACAGCACTTATTACTACAATTAGTGCAGCAGGCCCAACAACAGCAGAAGCAGCTACTTGACCAACAAAAGCACTCCCGCCAAAGTCAACAGGACCAGCCATCCACAACTATGAAAGGTCAGAGCCTCCAGAAGAATCTAGCTGTAATGGTCCCCCAGTCGCCGTCTCATAAAGCATTAGCCAATGACACTGTAGTTCAACGTCACATTCCCCATGCTACGGTTGGCCAATTGCAGTATGAGGCTCAAGATGCTAGAGCTACAAGTTCCCAGCAGTCATTAACTCCAGGGAGTGCGTATCTACAAGGTGCACAGTGTCACAGTTTTAATGTTAACACTTTTGAAAACCTGGAGCCTCAACAAGCACCAGGATCCGATGACCCAAGAGTCGTTGATAAACTCCATCCATTGACTGTGTCAAACTTTCCCACAAAACGGAGCGAGCAGCTGCAGCAAAATATAAAGCTAGAGTATGATCCTGTTGCTCTTAATATGACTCGTCAGTCTGACAAAACATTCTTCAGATCTGTTACACCTGTTCTGCTAACAGGGCATCAGAACCCACCTCTCAACCAACAGCATCCAGAGATAGCCAAAATGTTAAGTTCACCGGTCAGCCCTAGACAGCAGATAAGCCCAAGACAGTCCAACAGTCCTCGGCATACAGTCAGCCCTCATCCATATTCAGATAGCCACAGTCATTTTGCAAGCCCATATCCTCTACAAACAAATAGCCCACGCCATTCATCAAAACAGGTTAGTAGTACTTTATCTGCAACCTCCCACCGTCATATTCCAAGCCCGCAGCCCAATCAGCCAAGAAGCCCACATCAAAATGTACTATCTTGGAAGCCAATTAGTCCCCCCCAACCATCCCCTGAAAGTCCATCTCTCTCAAATCAAACTGTGCAGCAGCCACAAGCAACACAAGGGCATACAAGTCTTAGCTATATGTCTGCTGAGCATAAACCTGGGCAGCACAATCCTAGTCTTATTTGCCAACCTGTTACTGTCAATCTGGAGCATTATAAATCTTCTGTACCATTGGAAGATTTGCCTTCAAATCAGGAATTAGTGCAGCACAATTCTCTTAGTCACACTCAGTCATACAACTCACACATTGCACCAAGGCATGAGAGTGACTCTATGACTTCTACACTGACCATTCCCACACTTCATCCACCACAAGTCTTCACCCCTGGCCAGGTAATTCACCACCGTCCGCCAGAGCACAAAAGAGCCCATGCCAGAACACCTGGAAAATCTCGACCCGCTATGGCAGTGCAGTCAAGATTCCCAGGCCCACTGTTGGACATGTCTTCCAATGTACCAGTGCCTTCCGTTCAAAATGCTTCTGCCATATGGCAGCAAATGCAAGCTAAAACAATTAAAAGCAAGTTATATTCTAAGGAAACCCATAGCCAAGTTGACAATATTCAGACTGCATCAACTATCTCTCAGGCTGATGACATTAACCAGCAGTATAATCAGATTCTTGCTTCTAATATGCAAGTCAATAGTCAGTCATGTGATGGCACAAATTCTTTTTCTCAACAGAAATTTTTTAAAGATCCAGAGCCCTGTGGAAAAGAAACAAGCCAACCCAGTGACAGTCTGTTATTAGAAAAATCCACACCCACTACCACTCAGCTAGAGGCAAAATTAAGTGGCACAGTTGTTATTAACACAAACAAATTGCAAGCTTCAGAACCTAAACAATGTGAAGATGTTGAAAGTCAGGTGGAAAGACTTGGTATCAAACAAACACTAGCTGATCAAAATGCTTCATTGGAATCTGGCACAGACTCTCAACTTGAAGGTCACAACAGTAGTACTGCTACAGAGACCACTTCTTCAAGTGAGAAATCTGGCAATGGCCTAAAGGTTTTGTCAGAGATAGCCAGTGAACGTTATGTCTTAGACACGTCTGGTTATGAAGAGCCACATTCTTTGGAAGAAAATACTAGTACTGCAGACAAGGACAAGCCAGTGAAAAAAATAGATGAGTCCTTTTTTGAAGAAAGCACTGTTTCCACAGATCTGAAAAGTGGGGAGCAGCAAGAATCTGGTGAGTCAGATGGGAAACACAATAAAATCACAGCAGCTGAGGAATCATTGAATAACACAGGGGAAACACCAAAGCGAGAGGTGAGGCAGAGAAAACCTAAAAAACCCTTCGAACAAGAAGACATGCCAGCTAGACGAAATCAGAAAGCGGCTACTCCTAATCAGAAGAATATCCCTGCTTCCACTAGTCAAAAGAAACAGCTAGCATCCCCTAGTGTAATTTTATCACAAAAGAAGCCAGTGGTTTTAAATAAACCACAGTCCAAAGTGAATGTTGACAAGCCCTTACCTGAAAAGGAGAAAGGTAAAAAAGACAAAGATTTAGCTGCAACATCAGCGCATCACCAGAAGCACCCTGATGGAAAGAAACAGCAGGAGAAGATGAAATCTCCAGATGAAGACTCTGAGACAGATTCAAAGTCTGACAATTCCCGCAGACTGTCCCAGAGGCTGTTGGTTAAAGAGAAAGAGCAGAAAAAGAATGCGAGCAATGATGATAACACCAGGCGGTCCCAGAGGCATTCCGGTAGAATTGATTATAAAGAAGAAACGTCTGATCCTCCTATGGAATATGTTGGGCCTCAGAAGAATGTCAGAGCATCAAGGTATAGCTCTCCAAGCATCACATTACCCGAGGAAGTGCCAGAAGATAAAAAAGAAAGAATGACTACAAGAAGTAAAAATCGTAAGGAGGAAGATACAGAAGACAAATCATCTGTGAAGAAACATAAAGAGGAAGATACAGAAGACAAGTCATCTGTGAAGAAACATAAAGAGGAAGATACAGAAGACAAGTCATCTGTGAAGAAACATAAAGAGGAAGGTACAGAAGACAAGTCATCTGTAAAGAAACGCAAAGAGGCAAAGTTTGAAGTCAGTGTTCCCATTAAAAAACTAAAAGAGGATACCACTGTGATAGAAGCTCTCCAACAGAAAAGCCGTAAAAGTGATAAACATGGGCAGACTACTCAGCAGGAAGACGTCCAAAAAGATAGTAGTACTATTGCACTGCCATCAGAGAGTAAAAATCAAAGTAAAAAAATTGTTACCCCTGCCAAGAGCAAAGAGCTAAAGAGAAAACTACAGACTTTATCTTCCCTGTCCTCTGTTGCAGAGACTCGAAGGATGACCACAAGGCAGTTGGTGGCTGAGGTGGACAGTGCTAATCCTGATGGGGGCAATAATAAGCACAAAAGACTTGCGCCATCAGAATTTGTTGACGAGCTGCCTAAGGTAAAAAAGCGGTCAAGAAAAAAGTCAGCTGTTTCAGAAAACATGCCGCAATGCAAATCAGATCAAAACACAGAACTAAAAGGTTCACAACCTTTGAAAGAGCCAGAGTCATTACAAGGAAAAGAAACAAACGTAGTTGAATCTAAAACTTTAGACGCCAATAGTAAAGTGTCTGTGTCTTGTACCAAAAAAGTAAAGAGAAGAAGGCATCATGATTATAGGAGTAGGTCACGCAGGCGCAGAGCATTTAGAGCTACTATTTTAAAAAGAAAAGCCACAGCAAAAGATTCTGAAGCCCATGAAAATGAAAAATCTCCTGCTGTCCCAGTGAGCGCAGAAACAAATGAAGAGCCTGAAAAAGATTTTGCAGAGACATCTGATGTTAAAGATGAGAGAGAAGCAAAGAAACCTCAACTCGAAGAGAAAATAACTGATCAGCATCAACCCGTCACTCGGGGATCAGATGATCCACTCAAGCCTGAGTTTCAGCAGCCACTTTGCAAGTCACCTCCTGTATCATCATCATTGTCAATCTCCACGGCAGCCTTATCTACCTCGCTGAGTTCATCTGCTGGCCCCAGCTCACCCAAATCCACAGCTGCCTCTCCCCAGAGATCTGAAAGAGACAGTCAATTAAAAAGTGACACCTCCTCTCTGTTGTCTGGAAAAGAAGAGAAGCTTGTTCAGAGCCAGATGACTTCGGCCAGTCAGAAAAGAAAAATGGTCATGTACCAGCTTGTTCCAGTTTTGGGAGAAGACATATCTGACTTAGAAGGTATGAATTCAATTTACTTCTAAATCCATTATCTTATGATAAAAAAAACACTATACTTATGCAATTGAATACAATTATTTGAAATACAATTACATTGATCTTTATTAAATGTATTAAAATTGTTAACATGTTTAGTTTCAGAATCTCTTGTTCCCTTAAGTGGATACTTTGTTCCTGGTGGAAACAATGACAGAGTACTGCTCCCACAGAACTTGATGGCTGGTTTTGTTGGTGCCAAAGTTTTGTCTACCACCACAGCTGACGCCTCTCCAGGGTACAAGCGTACTACATTGTCTCCACAAAAAGAGCAAGCCAGTCATCAATCGTCATGGTCATCTGAGGTCACTTACTCAAAGACAAGTCATGGAGTGGCTTCCACTCTGCAGTTGTCAACAGTGTTCTCTCCTCTGAGGAATGCACAAAAAGTAAATGACAATCCTAGTGCATGGACTTGTGAGCCACCATCATTGAATCAGTCATGGCCCAGTCAGCTATCACAGTCCATCAACACACCTCCACCATCTGTGGGCGAGCCCAAGAAGCCATGGACAACACTGCAGCCACAGCCCTCACCCTCAGCCTACGGGCCGTCCCCGTCGTGGAATGCAACTCCCCCCTCCATCATGTCATCCTCACCACATTCAACATCATCCTCGGCATGGACAATGTCCTCCTCTTCCAACTTTCCAAACCAATCGCACCCGTCTTCCCAGGCATGGCCAGCCACAAGTCAGCAGCCACCACTTCATGAATCCTCCTGGAGATCGTCCCCTTCAGCGACAGCAGCTATTTCAGAAAGTTGGGACAAAGAGTATTTTCCAAACTCTGGTAGGGCCCCAGTGGCAGACCACAATGGTCGCAGAGAGAGTATGGAGCTAAATATGGGGCCTGGCAGCAGTGGACAAATGGTGAGTAATGTTTTTGTTCATTCACTTACTGACTGGTCAGGGATAATAGAACCTGCACAACAAAATTTCAGAAAACTATATTTGTTATTTTTAGACTCTGTGATGAGCTTGCTTTAAGCATTATTGGAAACATTTGTTTACATTTAATGTTTTGTACTTGGCTTTAATCATTTTCACATCTTTGCATGCGCAAGTTTACATCAAAGTATAAAATCACCCTGCTTGCTATTTAAATACAGAGTACCGTAATGATTAACAATAAACAATCGAAAACATTTTTTTATGCTAATATTTTCTTTTTTTTAGAAATACTATTTGATTTTAAAAGCTTATTTTCAGTATACCTTAAATAATAAACAAATATACTGCATTGATTAAAAAAAAATAGATTTGAAACTTGCTTCATATGATGGATTAGACCATAGGTTCTCAACCTTTTTCGGCTCACCACCCCCTTTGAAATTTTTTTTCCGGCTCACCGCCCCCCCCCCCCCAACTTTCTTATAGCGCCCACTCCCCCCCCCCCTTCCGTCTATCTGGACTATAGTTTCAGAAATTTTGTTAGACGGACTAGACTTTTTTGTGTTATCTTTAAAAAAACTGTAAAGGAAACATATTGTAAGCCATAATAGATAAAAAAAATTGCCTTAAAAAAGTTTTAAATAAATCAATATTAATGCGAATCGTTTGCCTGGTGTGTTGCTAGCAATTTGTCTAATTAGTTTTAATTTTGGTTGCAAAAGCCTTAGGTCTAATAATCAGCAATATTTGTTTTATTACAAAACGGAACTTGTTCGGCATCACTATTGAATCAAATGTGGAAACATTTTTAGTTAAAGGAAGATAATTAGCCCGTTTTATTTGAGCTAATATTTCTGTTTTTTTTTCTTTTCTAAAAAATAAATGGCTTACAATTTATAACTTTGCAATGATCAAACTGTAAAATTTATTTGAAAATTATATAAATATTATGTGACTAAAGAAATTATAAGTATATTTTCAAGCATTACAAAAACTACCCAGTTTGTATGATTACTACTTATCTATACCGCTTAACAACATATATATTTAACCAACACAGGTTAAAATACATTAAGGACATCTCGTTTAAACTGAAATAGAAATATCATTATTATTAGCAGATGTTAGGGAGACAGTGATCGGTCAGCAGTGAACCAACCACAGGACCAGCATGCCGCACACTATATTTGCCAAAACAGACCCCCTACTTCATCGAAAAGTCGCTGCGATTCCTATTTCTTATAAATATAATAATATGTAGGCATACTGTTGGGGGATATCATATATTTAGCAGCACTTGCGTTTACATCACATTTCATCCTCCAAAACCTAATTGATTCAAATAACTGAGGTGTTAAAATATATTAGGTAGGCCTACGTTTGTACCGCCCATTTGCCCTTCACCGCCCCGCCCCCCCCCAATCGCCCCCGGGAATGTCAGTGTCCCCCTAAAGCTTCTCATCGCCCCTGTTGAGAACCTATGGATTAGACAATGGAGTGTAAATACATTATTTAACTGGCTACAAGTGTCTAGTGTCCTTATTTGGAGCTTGTTTACTGTTTAAACAAGAAAAGAACAAAGTTATTCTTTGATTTAATTTTTTTTTACTGCAAATTGTATACAATCACTTACTCTTAAAAGCCTTTCTTTTTATCTTTTTTGAAAACACTGAACAAGAAAAATGTAAAAAAAATTATGCCAGTAAATATAACAAAAAATGAGATCTTTTGCTGTTTGTTAAATATCTGAAAATAAATTTTAGGGGAAAAAACATTCTTTGAATCAGAGGTACAGAAAATTATTTTTTTCTAAAACAAGATCTCAGTCTTCGCCCTTATGTAAACATACAAAGAGTTTCAGCACTTTGTTTTCTGTATCTACAACACATTAAAGCAAATTTTTTATCTGCTAAAAGAACAGTACCAATTTGTTCACAATAAATTAAATTGTAATGGTATAAAGTGAGATAAATGATTTATTTCAGGGTCGCCCTGTAAATGAGAACTACACTTATGAATCTCAGCAACAATCTGCTAATATTTACTCTGGCCTGGACCAACCTCTGAATTCAAACCTGCCCTACGAGACATCCCAAGACGCAGAGTTCAACAGGCCGGAAAATCTTATTCAAGGCTTGCTGCGGCACGTCTCCAATTCTACCTCGGCAGAACTGGCAGCCTTCAATCTGGGGCAGCAGGACTTGGCATTTTTAGAGAATCGTTTGAGGCAAACCTTGTCCCCCAACACCATATTCTCTGCTGTGGAGGCCTATGATGACAACAGTGGGCCTGGGCCTTCCAACAACCAAGACAGCTCACTCCAGGACAGTATGAACTTGGTGCACACTGTCAACCTAGACATGGAGGAAGCCAACCTTGACAGCTCTTCTCAGTTGGATCTCAGTGGGCTCAGCACTCACCCTTCCAGCCATGGGACCCCTGTCACAAGGGTTCCTGAGAGTCTTCATAAACCCGACGTCTTTCAGGATCCCAGCATTATGTTGAGCGATGTTGGGGGTACACCTGGGGCACACGCTGCACCAGAGACGCTGCCTGTTCCTGACAGCTCTTTACCTAAAGAAGAGGGCAAAAAAGAGGAAAAGAAGATGAAGGAGAGAAAGCATCAGTACGATGTAAGTCCTTATAGAAATTAACGAATCAAAATTTGACTGAATACAATTTATTATCATCATCTCGTATCCTAGACACTATAGAGTTTTTAATAGAAGTTTTATTAGTCAGTACTACAGTTGCCCAAAGTATGGCTTGGAATAAGAAAGTGATTCCTGGCCAAAATCTCTTTGCAGAAACTGTTATTGTACAAAAATTTGTTTTTTAAACTTGTATTTTTATTTGGTTACATTGTGTCATTGAGGATCTTCTTTTTTTTGTATGAAAGATTTATTACTTAGATAAATATGATTTGTTGATACATTTCAGATTATTTTGACCGAGGAGTCCAGGAAATTTAAATGTAAAGCCTGTGGTAAAATGTTCAGCAGTAGCACCATCTATCGCCACTTGAGAGTGCACGATCCAGACTATAAAATAGCTTGTGATTTATGCGACAAGACTTACACACAGAAACAAAGCCTTGACCAGCATAAGAAAAAATGTCACGGTGAGGGAAGTGCGCTCACCAAGGCTAATGTTAAAGGTATGTATAGGCTTCAACATAAGCTAAGAATAATACAAACACGTTAATCTTAGAAATGAATGTTTAAAAAAAAATTCATCAATCTAATTGAATTTTAGTTTTATGTGACTCTTTGTTTAAATTTCTGAATTATGAATAAACTAGCAGGTATGTGCCCGGTCCTCCGAACCGGCTAAAAGTACAACTACAAAGTTTATATTTTGAATACGACACTAATTTAAACGTGAAGGAATTTTTTATTTATCCGCTACAAAGTTAATTACCCATTAAAACATTGTCTTAACAATTTAAACATCGACCACTCCAAATTACGGCACATATTAAATAGCAGGTATGTGCCCGGGTCTCTGAACTGGCTAAAAGTTATGTTTACATACACTCTAACTACTCAAGCAGTTATAATGAGATTCCCCGCAACAACTACAAAGTTTATATTTTGAATACAACACGAATTTAAATGTGAAGGAATTTTTTATTTGCCCTCTACAAAGTAAATTACCCATTAAAACCAAACCCATTACCCATTATAACAAATTAAAAATTGCCTGCTATAAATTACGACGCAAATTAAAATGTGAATATATTTTGTTCTATTCATTTATAAAGTACATTAGCAAACATTGAAGCAAAGTTGATTTAATATGAATACACAAAATTTGATGACGTCATAAAAAAAAAAGAAGCTGGCTATCTCTGCGCGAAGTTTGATGACACAATACAGAAATAATCTCAGCACGACCTTTTTACTTATTTATTTTTAGCGCGATCGATAGAACAATGATAAAAAGTTGAACCGGCATTTTCAACGTGAAACCAAAATGTATCTTTTTATTTGTGTTTTCTTACCAATCTGACCACTGCGGTTATTTTTTTTTTTAAAACCTTGACAATGTCCACCGCAGTAACGCAAAGAATATTTGTAGCAAATTTCATTCTGTCCAGTATTTAAAAAGATTATGCGACATGTACACACATACATACATACCCACATATATACATACATACATGCACCTTTTGAGATTTATATATATGATATGATGAGTACTATGTTTACTGTAAATTTATACTAACTAAATAAATAAAAATTCTTCCGTCAGGTATTAATGAGGAACCTAGAAAGGAGCAAGAGCCAAAATCACATAATGAAGCCAAACGCCAAAGAAAAAGTTCATCCACTACCGATCCTCTGGCATCCAGCTTGGATGAGACTGAGCTACGGATACAGTTAGAAACCCACAGACAGGTAGAAGAGCTAAGGAGAATGAAGGCTGAAAAGAAAGCACATTGTAAAGGTTTGGGCCAAGCAGGGGACGACCTTGCCTGTGGTACAGATTCAGACATCAGAGAAGAGGAATCAACTACCGCCACCACAACATTGGAATCTCAGGAGTTTGCTGTGACACAGTATGACTCTGGCATACAAGAGCATGCCCAATCAATGGATTCCTTCAACTGTTTACAGCAAAATCCTTCTGTGCTTCCTGTAGTGCAGACTTTAGGTCATGCTGCGGGCCTGCAGCACTCAGCACCAAAGGGACATTATCAGCTTAATGCTCCCCAACCTGTTATGTCCACTTTGGTGCCAGTCCTGAAAACGACAGCACCAGAATTTGGCTTAAAACCCTCTTTCACAGAGGGTGATACCAAGCTGAATGAGGAAGGCTCATCATTTCAAGAGTCAGGGGATAATCAAGATCCCAGTAAGTTTAACTGTGACATTTGCAACAGCCAACTTGGCTCCAAAAATGGCTATATGCTTCACATGCGTCGCCACCACAGAACCAAATCAAAGATTTGCTCGCATTGTAATAAAAGTTTCCATACTGGCCAGGAACTCAAGTCGCATGTTCGCACTCACACTGGAGAGAAGCCATATAAATGTGAGATATGTTACGTATGTTTTGCCCACTCTGGCTCATTTGTCTCACATAAGAAAGGCCATACCAACAGGAAGGAGACAGAGCCTTTCCCAATAGTAGATGGAGAAATTCGGTATCCTTCTACATTTAGAAAACCACGTTTAGCTGGACCTAAAGAAGAAGGTGCTGAAAAGCCCAAGAAAAGGAAGAAGAAAACAAAAGACTCAGGGCTAACTGGCACAGATCTTAGTTCTTCCACTGGCAATATGTCAATGTCTCCTTCCACTATGGGCCAGAGCAGCTGCCCAACCAGCGTTATAAGAAAAAATAGCCTGGACAGCTTGGGTGATAAACAGCTGGATGGTGGGAGGATTGATCCTGGCATGCCAAGGAGACTCAGTATGAATGATCAGCTGTTAAACCCTGGAGGTGGTCACCTTTATACTGCTGGCATATCTGAGCAACAAATGACCATGTCACCATCACCAGACGTTCAACCTGGTGAAACTTACCCAGCCCCTAACTCAGGCGCAGCATCAGATTACTACAACAGCTACAAGGACACATCTCATCAAAGACATTTCATGTCTCCTCAGTCTTCCCCTCAGGATTATTATTCTCAAGGGAAATATTACCCTCAATCATCTAGTGCTGATCAGTATAGTACTGATAGCACAAACCAGGTTGGTAAAAACCATCAGTATTCTAGCAATATTTCAGAAGACTATTCAGAAAGTGTTCCCACATCTGGCAGCTATTTTTCTTCTCAGCAAACCTATTCTTATGATTTACCTGGTTCCTCTAACATGGAGCCTGGATACCAGCAAGATGACTATGAAAGCACTTTGCCCTCATACAAGCCAGACCCATCATCTTCAGAGATTGTCAAGAAGCTTCTCCAGCACTACAATGTCCCGGCTTCTAGCTACCAAGACTCGGCTCCCATGGATTACGGCCACCAGCTGCAAGGGATGTCAGACTACTCAGGCTCAGGCTGCGAGACTGCCCCACCAATGTATGGGAGCATGGAGGTGGCCGCCCCTCCGTCTTACAGTGCCAGCGTGCAGCAGAAACAGTACTACGGCGGCCTTGCAGGGGGCAGCTTAGATTACAACGCCTTGCAGCAAGATTCAGGGATGCTGCTGACACAGCAGACCCACGGTGTCGGGAGCCCTGAGCACCAGTACACCAGCATTCTCTCGCAGCCTCACATTCAGAGGGAAGCCTACAGGCCAGACTCCACTCCTAGGTACTCTTCTGTTCCAGAGGTATACAGCGAGGGACAATACAATAGACCTTCTAGTCAACAATCTTACACGCAACAAACTTATGAGATGAGCTCAGCTCCGAGAGACTCTTTTCGCCAAGGGCTACCCAAAATAGAAAGCCTAGCTAGAGATTCCAGTCACTTGGAATCTGGACCAAAATCACTGTAGTCAAGTTATTGTTCGGTTAATATGTGGTTCTAAATTTTATATGAGTTTGTCTAGTAGAATTACATATTAAACAATTTCTTTTATATTACTAACTAAAATCTTTTCTTTTGTGACTGTAATATAAGCTTTAAGAAATGGTTGTCTTTGTTTCTTATAATGCTTTTTGTCAGTATTTCATAGTAAAGCATCAAAATAGTTTTTATTTATAGCTGTCTTTTGAACCGGGCAAAATAAAAAGGTCTAAATTTTTATGAAAATCTTGATGTTTTAAGAAAACTGCTGAAATTTAAACAAATGGGACACTATTACTGAAATATATGTGTATAATACACTTTTTAACCAAGTAGTGAAATGTGTAAATTATTGTATAAGCTTTCATTTGGTCATTTGCTATCTGTAAACTGTTTGAATTTCTATATTTTTTGTCAACCTTTAGCAATAAAAAAACACAAAAAAAAAAAAAAAAAAAAAAAAGTTTAAATAAAATTGTTCCCTTTGTTTACACATGGATTAAAATAGATTTAACACAGCAGACAAAGAAAAAAGGAGACCTTTAATAGGATGAATAGAACTTCTGTAATTGTTTATTTGCAATAGAGTACTAAAATAAGAACAAAGATGTATATAAGTGTACTGTAGTTCTATTGTCAGTGTACAAAAATATGCCCTTACAATGGGCAGAGTAGTATTTCTAGAATCACTCTATGATTTAAAATTGTGCATGATACTGACTGATGTCCTGCTCATATAACAATCTTTAATTACTAGTATACAGTTTAATGAAGGGAGGATTCTTTCATTCATTATTTTCTGATTGACTTAGTTCACTTAGTTTGCTTTTAATAGATGTTGTTTTTTTGCATTTTTTAAATATCATTCTATTTTAATTACACTTTATTCCTGATAGTGGTTTCATTTCCTATGATTGATTCTTGTAAGGTTGTTGGATTTTACCTTGTATTTGTATAGATTGCAGCTGAAAGATATAAGAGTTGGGAAATAAAGAGTAAAACTGATGTAAACCCTTATTTAAGAAAGAAAAAAGTCATTACATTTTTTTTTCACAAATATTATTCTCATTGATTTGTACATTATTTTATTTTTCCCTGTACAATGTTTCATTGGTTTAAAAAAAAAAAGATAACAATCTTGCCAGCTTGTCAAATTTCATATCAGCAAAGTATTGAACCCTGTTAGTTAATATCTTTTTTAATTATGAAAAAAAAAGCTATTGATTGGTAACAAACAGCTACTAACATTTTTTATTTTTGATGTTATTACATTATTATCTTTAGACCTTTTATGTCTATTCTTTTAACATCCATGTATAACTACTTTATAATATTGTAGTTGTTGGCTTCCATTTGTCTCAGAAGACAACAGAATTTAATGTGCTCCTGGGGAGTGTGCGCTCCTGGCCTTGCAACTTCTGTGCTGGCTGTACACACCCAACTCTGTTGAACTTTTGGCACAAGACGTTGCCACCGGCTGATCCCCCTTCTGGTGCGCTTCTCATCAGCGAGCTGTTCCTACATTATAATATATATATATACTCTATTTTGGTTAGGGTTAGAGTATATTTTGTCTGTTTGCAATATAGTACAACTTTCTTGCATGTATTCATTTTACTGTTTAAAAAAATCATTGGATGTTCACCGCTCCCCCACTTTTCCTTAAGAAGTTATCTTCCGTCTTGACTATCCTAGATATTATTGTGAAAGTTTTTAGTTTTGGCAATAGATTTACATTGTCTATTCTCAAAATAATCTGACCTTATAGATTTGTATTGTTTATTCTCACAATAATCTGACCCTATTAATTTGTATTGTCTATTCTCACAATAATCTTACCTTATTGATTGTATTGTCTATTCTCACAACATCCTGACCACTTTTGCTTTTAATGCGATGATCGATGATGCTTAGTGTACATTTTAAAAATAGAATTTTTCTTATCTTCTTTGGAGAAATTCAAGTATGATAAAAAAATAAAAATTTAATTTCGTTGAAATTTTTTTTCAAATATTTTTGTATCAGTGGTTTTTTCTTTAGTGTGTATATGTTTTTAAAAATCTTAATTTCACGGTCTTGTGTTATTATATTATACTGCCATTCTGGTTGTTTTCTTTTGCATAATCATGGTTTTTATTTTTGTTTCATTGCTTAGGGGGGTAATCCCCAATTCACTCAAAATGTTTTGCTATCATGAAAATAATTATTCTATTGTTAAATTTTTTTGTTGTAGTAAAAATTTTATAAAGTTTATACTGTATTGAGTAGAGATGTTGGTTAAAACAAATCCACACAAGAGAACACAGAGATATTTGGTTTTCTAATAATGAGGGCTTTATTAGTGTGTGTAAAAAGACAAAACATTTTCATGATATCTTAATGAATACAAAAAATGTAACAAATATACCAATATATAAAAATATATTTATTTAACTGTTATCTTTGTACAAAAATTTAAAGTACTTATTATTACCAAAGTTATTGTTATCAAAGTCACTATTATCAAAGTTTTCATATTATTGTATAATATTGTAAGTTTATAAAGTAAATCATTACATTTGTTTATGTGTAGAGAATTCAAAGAAAGGTAACCCATCCTGAGCCACTACTTAGAATTTAATGCTTCTCTTGTTTTGTTTTGCTACTTTAAATTGTTTTGTAACATTTTTTCAGAATCCAAATTTTTTATTATTATTATATCATTGGTGCTTTTTTTTATCTCTCCCCCTTCTGTCTATTACTTTTTAAAACTGTTATAGATTGAATGAGTAGAAATGTGATATAGTCAAATATATATATATGTGTTTTGTAAGAAACCAGCTCGGGCTGGAGGGGAGAGGGCAACCTAGGGGCAACACAGATCAAGGACTGTACATTATCTATCTGCCCCTGTGTAAATATGTATAGAGAGAAATTAATAATTTGTTGTTGTTTTTTGTTTATTTTATATTCAAACCAGTAAAATGGCCACATACATTTGATTTTGTTTTTATTTGTGAAAGATTATTCACTGACTTATAATGTGCCTTGGGCCTCCCCCATTATTCATAATATAATTTTGTTATAAGCAAACAAGTTTATTGCATCAATAAGTATTGATTAGATGACCTTTAAATGATATATATATATATATAAAAATATATATTTAAATATATATATATATAAATATATATATATATAAATATTTATATATAAATATATATATATAAATATTTATATATAAATATTTATATATATAAATATATATATAAATTTATATAAATATATATATATAAATATATATATAAATTAAATAAATAAATATATATACATGTATATATAGTATCTATTATGTTTTATTGGAGATATTCTACTAAGTTTCATTGGTGACACTATATATAAAAAGTTACGGTGTATTATTATTATCATTCATAAGGGCATTGCAACAATATTGACAAGAACATTTTGTGTGTGTGTAAAAGCTTTGTGGAAATTATGTTTTTACTCTCATAATATTAGTCTATGCTTTTATTTTTATTGTGTAATGATAAACAAGAAACAAGTCTTTTTTTTTTACATGGTCATTTAGTTATCAATCAATATTTGATACACCTCAATGGGTGAAATGTTAATTCATTGGGAAAAACAACATTGCGTTTACATCTTTATGTGTAGCTAAAAACATCAATTATACTGTTTAATTTATCCAATTTTTTTTTGTAGCTGCTATAATCTATATATATAAAAAGACAGTGTTAAGCCCCGCGAGGATCCCCATTGGTCAATTTGAAAACACGTGTGTCACTGACCTATCTAGGCCTAGCCCAATTTACCGTCTAATAATTTTTCACATCGGACATGTTTCTGCAATAGCTCAGTGGTAAACGTAGTGGACTGCTAAACGGGCGACCAGGGTTCGATTCTCCAGTTAGACTATTCTTTTTTTTTTCGACAATTAATTTTTCAAACTTTAAAAAACAAAAGACATTGTAAATCTATAGGCAATATAGATTTTGTTAAATAAAAATATTTGACTATTTTTTTTACCCTATTACAATATTTATTTACTTTCCTAAAAGTATTCAGTAAGTGTAGTTTATAAATTTGTTATCTGCACCCCAGACAGTCCTTTTTTTTTTTTCACCCGGGCAACGCCGGGCAATGTAGCTTGTATAGATATATTTTTTTATCATGACCTTTTACAAACTGTGTAACAGTATTTGACTTTCATAAGGGGCTGAGTTTACAGAAACTGATTTTACAAAAATTGACTTTTTACGACACAATTATTATCATATTATTAAATATATTATTACGTTATTAGAATACTTTAAACTTTTTGAAGGTTGATCTAAAGATCAGAATATAAATAAACAAAATATTCGTGAAGACAGTGCAGATAACTCATTTAAAAAAACAAATTGACCTAGCACCTTTTGAAAGTGGACTACTCACTTGCTACCCAAGTAAATAAAACTAGGGAATCGAATAAAAAATCTTTCCTTGATGTTCAGAAGACGTGGAACTTTTGTTGCTAAAAAAAAGAATGTCCTGTTTTGAAGAATATTACAAATCTTTAATAGTTTTCCTACATTTTTCTTATTGCCTTTATTACTTTGTTGTATTTGTCTTGTTGATTAAAACAAAAATTATTTTGATCTAATTGTTTTTTTTGAAGCACAATAAATGTTTATTTGCTCTAAAATGTATTAATGAGGTTCATGATGACAAAAATAATTATGCTCAATATTTTTTTTTTCATTTCACTTGTTAAACCAAACAGTTTTTTTGGTTTAGTTTTCATTTTTTTAACCCTGTTTAACCAATCTTGAGCATTTGGGAAAACAATTTTTTTTCTCCTCTAGGTTAAAATATTTGAAACAAAAAAAAAAAGTACCGTTTATTTGTCAAAAAGTGATCAATTTTTTTTTTTTAACAATTTTTCTGTGTTCATTTAATTGGCAGGTTGAAGCTTTTCCCCTTTGGCAATGCTTATAATTATTTGCATTATATATATATTTTTTTTATTAATGTTGTTTTGTTTTAAATATTTTTTTTGTCTTACAACCAAAATGATTTGCTTTTTTTTTTTTTACCAAGGATCTCAGTTTTTTATTTTTTGGGCTTTCTTATGTGTTCATTGAAATTGTGTACAGGAGAGAAAAGAAACAAATAATTCAGGGCTATGCTGTATTTTATAGTGCACACAGGTATCATAGCAGAGAAAAATGGTTCTCCCCCCCCCCCCCCCCCCCCCCAAAAAAAAACTATTGAAAATCACAGTTTAATTATTTTTTTTTATTATAACAATATTAATGTTCAGGTTTATATTATCGCTTTATTTACAGCTAATTCTTTAACCTTGTAATTCTTTTCGTTCATTTTATAAAAGAACATAAATATTTTTTTTTGGTGTTGTAAAAAAAATTAACAACTTTGGGGGTTTGAAATTTTCATTGACTGTTGACATGAATAAAGGATTTTTTTTTTTTCATTCTAAGGGGTGGTTTGTAAGTGTATTTTTCCCCACATTATCTTTGTTTCTCTTTCAGTATATAAAATTAGCTTAATTTACTTTGCTATTTTTTCTAAGTTAATATCCCATTCTTTTTTTCTAAGGTTAACCCCCCCCCCCCCCCTCTTCCCCATCCATCTTGTCTTCTTCAGATAATCATTGATGATACAACACATTTTTTGTGTGTAAATTGTTGGTTTACATTTTAACAGATTGTGAAAAGTGTTACCCAGATGTTTCAGCATTATACATTTAAACATTTAAGACTGATTGAGATGTTATTCTTTTTATTATTTTTTGGACAAGAGGTATGCATGTTACAAACATTGCATGACACCTGGTTGGTGTTAAGTGGTCATCTTTATATTAGGCAAGTTGGTGGTCACCATTACATGCAAGTTATGACGCCTTTATTAGGTCACCATTGGTACTGAACTATCCCCATGAATGGCTTGACACGCATCATAAGTGTGCAAAGTGTAATGTCGGCTGGATAGACTTTAAAAAGTTGATCTATTTAATCATTTGGCCTATTCCCATTTGGTGTTTTCTTTCTTTAAAGATTCGGGACATTAAAATCAACAAATCTTTTGGGAAAGGTGTGCGATGGGAGGGGGGGGGGAGGGTAGAACATTCAATTTGTGAACAACCTCAGAAAGGATGAAGTTATTTAACTATTTGTATTTTCAACCTTTTTTTAATTTGTTACTAATCTTGATCTTTTATAAATAGCTATTGTAATAGTTATGACTATTTTGTGTCTGTAAATAGTTTTTATAAAAAAAAAAAAAAAATTTTGTTTCATATTATACTTTTGTTTCATGGACAGTTTGTGTGTGTGTTGGTAAACCATGTCATATAAAGAAAAAATACACAAAGATATTTCATCTAGCTAGTTAGCCGCCGGTTCTGTGTTGTGTCATCATATTTTTTAAAACATACTTTACTGTAAACATTTTTTGTACTCATGATTTCAATAAACAAATTTATTTTTCAGTGGTTCTCGCTCTATTTTGTCACAGGGTTCGTTTATAAGTTTTCTGTTGAAATGCCCACCCCATGCGCTCTTCTGTAATGTTGAAAAATGGTAAACCAATATCTTTAACTCGAACATTGAGGTGGCAGCATAACTATTCACAGTGAGAACCATATATATGACTGATCTCCCCTTGAGAGCTTTTGGCCTAGACCATACACTGAATAAAAAAAACTAATACTATTACTACTAATAAATAAATTTTGAATTAATGTTTGGCCTAAAATCCTGTCAGCTTCCCTGTCATTTAAGAGCAGTTCAATTTGTGTATGCTGTACAGATATGTTTACATATATTTGACCTATATCATTCAATATACAAATAAAAAACCCTATTTTAGAGTATATGAAAAACGTGTTGGATTTATTCTATCTTTTACTAATGCTCCTCCTGTGCAGAAGATTGTGACTGTTTTCTTTTTCTCTGTTCAACAAGTTTGTGGATCTGAGTTTTCTGATACTCTCACACTGTGAGTTGCTGCTGTATGCCATTTGCTCTAATCTCACTTGCTGTCCCATTCAGCTATTAGCTGGGTAACTGGGTTGAACAGGTTTCACCAGCGAGTAGGTGAGTTAGGCGATGAGATGTAATGATTCTTGTCACATCACTGTCCCATAAAACATTAATCATTCAAAAAAATATTTATTTTAGATTAAATGAAAATAATGTTGGAAGTGTAAACTGGATAAGTTTACAAAGTTACTGTAGCCTAATTGAATAATATTGGCACGGCCTAATTTTTATTTTGCATTATGAAAATTTATTTAGTACAGAGTATGAAGGAAGGTAACGTCAAAGATTATCTGGATCACTTTATAAACGTTTGGTTTGAATCAAATGTTAAATGCTGCTGATAAATTATAAATTCAGAATTTCATTTCAATTTATAACCATTACCAGTCCGTAAGAAATTAATTATGTTCAAATCAAACATTCGTGATTTCAACAAGTCTTCTTCATGAGCGTTTTTTTAAATGAAGTGTTATGTAGGGTATATATTTATTTGTACCAATGTAAACTTTCCATCCATATGCAAAATCACCTAAATTAGGATAAGGATGGGCATTTCTTATAGCGCTTCTATCCATGCTATTAAATTAACATGCTCTTGGTGTGAATTGCATACTTAATAAAAATATGGATGACCATTTATTAAGAATATTATTAAAGTCACAACACATAATATTGCCTGGTAAATGATTTATAGAAAAGTTTTTAAAAGTATAATCAACAATTTAATATTTGTAAAGAAAAAAATGTAGAACAAAAACTAGGAAACACAATTTAAATCATAAAATGTTCATATTTTAAAAATCATTTGAATCAATGCAAAACTGACAATCATTGGTAGAAAAGATAATTTGGAATGTTAATAAGAGCTCGCCCCTTCCCCAATAAAAAAAAAAAAAAAAATCAGCAAAGGCCTCTGCTCTCATAGAGTTAAAAAAAGGGCATCTTGAAAGTGTTTTCTACTTTACAAACACTGGTCTTATCACATGGTCTGTTGACATCAAGAAATAGTAAGATTCAAAGAATTAAGGGGGATAAAATAGTTATCTCAGGGATAAAAAGGCTAGATATTATAAAGAACAAGCTAAATTGCCCAGGAAAAAAAATTACATTGGCCCATAGCTACAGATTAAAACAAAATTAAACTACAATGAACGGAAAGCTATAATAATTTAAAAAATATAATTATCAATAGTTAAGGAAAGTAATTTTAAAAAAAAATATTGTAATTGGGTAAAAAATAAGCATGCCTTTGTATTTAACAAAAAGTTAGGTCTATCCCAGGCTGTGAATCAAACACTCGTCTCCTCTACATGTCTAAAATATAATTATTAGATTTTACCTAATGAAAACATTTAAGGAAAGCTTTAAGTCCGGAAATTCTTTACAATCTTTAAAGACCAAGTAAAGAGCTTTTTCTCAATTGAACGAGATTTGGAATAGCCTCATGCGGCAGTGATGTTTGAGAAAGAAAATAAATAAATAAAACTCGACGCTATAAATCTATACTTAACCATTTTGTTAAAAATAAGAACCGGGAAAAGATTCAAAACATGTAGCAATACATTTAAAACACGTGACAATATTCATTTTTCCTAGTCGAAATCCCTTCTCTTACGTCACTTTCCTATATTGCCGGAAATAAAAACATCTCCAATGGTTACGAGATTTGGATTTTTCTTCCGAAAAACACACACATTTAAGGGCTAATATTGAGCTAATTACTTAAAATTTATCTTTGATATTTTGTATAAATGATTTTTATTAACATTCAGATGCTGAATACACTATTTACTATCAAAATCAAATGTTAACTCAATTTTGATAAAAAGCTTTTCACTTGGTCTTTAAAAAAAAAGTAATATTAATTTAATTGAAATTTTAAAAAAGTAGTCTTCCTATTGTCATTACAGAAAAAGAAAGAAAACAAGTTATCTGAGGTCATCCGCATGGCATACCGGGATGCTTACCACTGTGCTTGGTCGGACCCATACAGGAAGTGAGATAGCAAAAGTTAAATATGAGAATACGGTCACAAGTCTTTAAATTAACCAATGGGAGTAAGTTTAGACACAAACATTCAACTTTATATATAGATAAAAATAAACTTGTAAGTATAATTTTGCAATCTTAATATTTCAATAAACTTTTTCTATGGTGCTTAAATGATACATATTATATACAAAAAGAAACAGATCTTCATTTAGTCAAATATGATGAAAAGAAAACATCAAACAAATGTCATAATAAAATTGGCAGTAGTACAATTCAAGCAGTGTGTGCCTTTTTAGAGTTGTCCAAATTACTATAGCAGACACATGACAAAATAAACAAAAAATGAAAGCTTTATAAAAAAATAAAAAATATTGATTACTTGCTATGACACCAGTATGTGGGATATGGTGTTCTAGCATCATGCCATTCCAAAATGTTTTGAGCTCAAATCAAGGTTAAACACCAGTTGTCTGTTTATTCTTCCTATTAATGAACGGTGTCTCTTTATCTGATGGGTGGCGACATTACTTTTGGAAAAATAGTCACTTAAGGGATGCAGTGGGCTCAAATCCAGAAGGGCTGGGATTTGGGCTTGATGGTAGGGTCTAACTGAATAGACAATTTTCTTTGTCTACCCAGAGCTGCTGGAGGGAAGAGTGGTGATCCGAAGTATGTTATATGGAGTTGTGACAATAAAATTGGTGAGCCTTGCTACATCAGGCCTATCGACCGTGGAGGCCTACAAGTGAAATTTTCTACTTTAATGAGTGGTTTATAAAAAAGACGAGTCAGGGGTTTCAATGAGGTTATGTCACAGCCATTTATGTTTACGAAATAGTTTTTTATTCATTAAAACCATCACTAGTAAAGGAAAAAAAAAGTATATGTATTTTATATATAAACCAGTTTCTCTAGATCAGAGGTTCGCAAATGCCAGGTGCGGGCCACAAAAGCAAAATTATAGGGTTGCAGAGTTAGAGATAAGTTCAAACCTAGATCAGATTACTAGCATTGGACAGATAACAGTATACATTTCAATCGACATGGATATTTTGTTATATTAGAACCAGGTTTCAGCTTATGTTTTTACATCACTAGTATGAAAACTTTGTGGAAATTGATCAGTAATATGTTATACATAGGCTTCTAAAAGTAAAGTATTCCAGTTGGACAAAACTGGTCTGCAGGGCCTATGAAGATGCGTTCAAAAATTTCTGTAACCATGGCAAACAAGGTGATTCTGTAGCTGGCACAATTACCAGCCGCCTTTTTTTAATCCTTAAATACTGTTAGGTCCAAATCAGAGCTGAGTAGACTCAGTCTCACCGTCCAGAGCTGAGAACCAATCCTAGCCTTCAACAGGATTTGAGCATGCTGCCGCTAGGCCAACAGGTCTCATATAGGCTCCTTATAGGTAAGTGAAATGTTTGTGGGTCACAAAGTACAAGTATAAAAATAATTGGGCTAAGAAAAAAATATTTGGAAACACTGGTCTAGATAATAGTCATTTCTCTAACCACCGGAATATAATTATATAAAACTTAGAACACAACATATTACAGAAAAACCTCTTTACAAAAATAAGCTATAACAAATATAGTTGATTTCTTTTCAAATATATCTAAACAATTAAAAATACACAAATCTCTAGGAAAAGAAAAAGCTATTAAACAATTAAATCGTTAAGTAAATTTGTACACAAATGTATATTTATGTACATGATTAATCCAAATTTTTAAAAAAGAATTCATACAGGAAATTTTTAAAACCAAAATAAAACATAAGTTTCAGAAAAAGTTTACATATATATTTTTTCATCTCCTTATAAGTGCACACACAGGGTTTGTACCGAAAATTTGCCTCAAAATTCCAGGAGTTTTCCAGGAGTGTTCCAGGATTGTTTCAGAAGTTTTTCAGGAGTAAATTTTGTGAAAAGCCAAGCTGAGCTCTTTAAAAAAAACAGACACCTCGCTACACAGCTTTTTTTTTTGTTTAATGACATAACGGGGACTTATTCAGCCTACATCCCAAGTTTGGATCGAAAAAAAATAAAAGAAACATGGAGTGGCATCACTGGTGTCATCAACGTTTGCGCGCGGAAATAAAAAGTGGCAAAGATGGTTAACTCCAATAGTTTGAATAGGGCTTTCTGGAAAAGTGAAAGTACAATCTAAGAGCAGTAATTACGATTTTTTAAATTAATAATTGATCTCCCTAAAAAAATAAGAAGTTTTTAGTATTTTCCAAGGAGTTTTAAGGTCCTGGAACACAACTTTTTGTTTTCCAGGAGTTTCAAGGAGTTTCCAGGAGCTGTACGAACCCTAACACATACAGAGCCCCAAAAAACAACTTTGATTGCCAGAAATAATGCTATTAACAATTAACGTCACTTTTTTTTTTGTGGGTGGCAAGAGACATATTCTTTGGAAGACCAATACATAACAAAAATTCAAATAAAGGATTTATTAAAAAAAAAATTGCTTTTAAGGGTTATTAAATTTACAGTGTATTAAGACAACTTAGATTCAGAGTTACTGGCTCTTAGAATACTTCTCAGAAGGCCACTACATTAGCCGCTCTGTTTAATCTTCTAGCTCCACTACCTTTTGTAACCCAGTGCAATATAATTGTCAACATAAGGAAATGTAGGATTCCCCTTGTTTATTTACATAGTTATAGAGATCATAATTTATGCATAAAAGGTTTTGAGCCCAATATCAGGAAATCTCTTGGTCATTCTGACCATGTTCTGACAAGCAATTCTGATCGTGTTCTGAATTCTGACAACTAAGAGCAATAAAAAATATGTTATCATTACAATCAATAAAGGGGGAAAAAAAAAAATCCACTCACCGGAATTACATTTTTAAAAAAGCTTTAAAACAGTGGATAACAATTATATCGTTCAACTAGAAAACACACACAAAAGTTTCTGCTATGACATAAACAAAGAATGAGACATAAATAAAAATGAACAAATACAACAATATGCTTCAAAGGTAACTTATCCTTGAATCATTGGTTCGTCCTGGTTATGTGCATGAATAATGACCTCAGCTTGATGCTCATTCCGCTGCTCATTCACCAGCAAGGGAGCATCATCCCTGTCCTCGATGGCATTGCCTCTCTCTAGTCCACCACCATCACCATTGCCATGCTCAGCATTACCGTTACCGTCAATGGCCAGATCATCTCCGTCGGGCTGGCGGCCAAGGATGTCCTGCGGGTTTACTTCACCTCCATCTCCGCAAGATAGAAACGGAATTACCAGGATGTGGGAATAGATGAGCACACCAATGGGGATGACACAAAGACCCGGTACCTGAGAGAGACAAAAATTTAAAAACAAAATCAACAGGGTTCTAACTCTAAAATCATTTTAATATGCCCACACTTTTCCCAAACTTTACAAATAAAATCTAAGATAAGATAAACCAGTTTTTCTCTGGCAATGTGTGAAATTTCTTAATGCTAACTGGCAGCGTAGGTAGCCCAAAGAAATAAAAATGTTTGATAATGTTCTAAAGTACCTTTAAGAAACAAATATGATGGCAGTTTTATTAACGACTACTCATCTTAACTACAATCACATTGTATTTCACTGTTTAAAAAAAAATAATTTTCACGCTGTTTGTTTTATCCATTTTAGTTAAAATTACGCAAACTTTCCCAAACCATGGTCAGTTTTTCCAAATTTAAAATAAAGGCAGTATTTCCCCAAACATGTGAACCTGCAACTACGTTTCAATTATTCAATAGCTGAGTGCGTAACATTAAAATAAATCAAATTTTCTTGTTTTGTTTGTTTGCATAATCAAATACTTAAAATTTGTTATGATATATAACATTATAGTAATTTCAATAAAAGAGGAAAAAAAAAATTACTAGCATATATGCATATATATTTATTTTAAAAAATTGTGTATAGAACTTTTGTTTCACTTTTTAGATATATATTTATTTATTTATGTAATATCCTTAGCATCTATCACATTACTTTAGTGGTGACATTGTGTTTATCATCTTACCTGAGCGATGAAAAAGTTTTCCCAACCTAATGCTAAACAAATTGCCCAGTACATGGCCCAAATGAAAGCCTCAATCATAATTCTAGGCAGTGCACCGTTGTCACGAATCAAGAACATCCCCAGATATGTGTACAGGATGTAGAACACCAGAGAGCCTAGTGATTGAAACAGTGAAAGAATAAAACCACGAGTAATCATGTCACATCTTCATTTTGTACGAATTAGTAGAACTGGTGAATAGTGTGTGAGTTCACCAGTCTATTTAGCTGTGGAATACAAGGGGTTCGTGTGGACAGCGTAATGCCCAGCCAGATTTTTTCCAAAACTCATGTATCAGAGTCCCATAAAAATGCTGGGCAAAAAAGGCTCAGGAAAAAAAAAATTCTTGCATATTTGACCAGATAATTGCAATAGAGACTGACATCTTACCATTAGCAGCATGATTACAACATCATAAATAACTTTTTACACATAAGTAATTTTCTAAAACTAAAATCCCACTCAATAAAAGAGGATAGTTTATTCTTGGCAGCATTAGGATTATTACTCTAAAATCATTTTTATATTCTCAAACTTTACACAAAATTCACAAACCAATTTATACTGATACAAGTGGAATATTTTAATATCTGGTACTGTACATAGGGAGTCCACATATATAACAAAATGTTAATGGAAGTTATTAAAGCACCCAAAGAATAATTTTAGAAAAAAAACAAGATGCGACTTGAGGACTGGGAATTGGATTGGGGAAGCAGACAAGACAAGTGGAGAAGAAGATAAAATTTAATTACCGTATATACTCGCGTATAAGTCGCACTTTTTTTACCAAAAATTTCGACAAAAAGTAGGGGTGCGACTTATACACCCAACACTGTTTTTGAAAAGTTTGAAACACATCAATACTCTGTTACACAGTTTGCTACATAACCCGTATAGTTGACTGTAGTAATGTAGAATTACTAGGATATGCGTAGGCCTACATCTTACATTTAGAAAACTTTCGTAGGTGTACAGATTACTTTCTTTATATAACTGAAATTGAGATCGACAAATATTTTAGGTTTTACAGACACCCGACCTCCCCAGCTTTTCTTTTGAACTTTTGGACCGATTTTGTATTGCCGCGTAAGTTTAAAGGCGTCATTTTCGGGTAGGCTTATTGAACGCAAATTACAGTATGGAAATAATCGTAAATGTGTGAAAGCCTGTCAAGGCCTATAATGTAGGTAGTCTTAAGCTTAATAAGCTTAAGATGCGTTTTATTTAGTAGGCCTACTTAAGGTCTAGGCTTATAGGCTATAGCCTACTAATAAGGCAGTGTTGAGCATTCCGATAAAAACGCGCCATACCTAGGCAACTACGATCGGCAGATGGACGCGTTAAATGTCAAGTGTGTTTTATTTTTCATTAATTGCATGTAAGAGTTGAAAAAAAACACAGCCTATTATTTGTCGGTCGCGCAGACGCACTTGAAATCATTTCAAACAATATTAATGGTAATTAGGACACATGTATAGGGCGTCGTAAATGCCGGCGCCTCCCAGTCTCCAGTCTAGGTGACATTGAGTCTAATGACGTACTTCAAAGACTTTTTGTGTGTAGAGTTACTATAGGGATAGGAACTTAAGTAGGGAAAGGGACTTAGATGAAGAAACAGATACCTTACTTTCCCATCTCACTAATGTCTGTAGGCCTATTGATCGGTGGTTTAAATTAAATGAAGCCCTGCCCTTATTTGATTATGTTTGCCTTATGCACGATTAAAACCATTTTTTAAGGAAAGTTTCCAAATTAGGGTGAATATTTAGTAACTTTTATGTTTAAAAGGTATGCATTTTTGAGATATTAAAATGCAGTGTAACCTGGGAAGTCGGGGTGCGACTTATGCGCGGGTCAATGACAACATATAAGAAAAAAAATCTTAAACTAGGGGTGCGACTTATACACCGGTGCGACTTATACACCGGTGCGACTTATACGCGAGTATATACGGTATTCTTTTTTTTTACATGTATCTAAATCCAATATTTTCACAATGCTTTATCCATTTCTTTGCAAAATTCCAAACCTTCCCCAAACCTTGGTAGTCAGAAGGACGTCCCTTTAAAAATGCTTTCAAATTATGTGTTTTTCGGGACTCGGTTTTCCCGTACTGCAAAATATTATCTACCTTTTTAATTATTTACTTTTATTGTTATAAACAAGAAACCAAACTATTTACCGAAAGAAACGTTCTCACTCCAGTTTTTATTGTAATTTTTTTTTTTTTCTTTCTTAACAAAACACACTGTAGTCATTTGTTTCTCCCTCATTTTGACGGGCTAGTTATTGAAAAAATTGAAAAGTCTAACATTTTGGCACTGAAGAATACAATTTAAAAGGCTCACCTGTACAAGCCACTGCACATTGCCAGGAATTTGTCAGCTGGTACCAAGCGTCCACCACGTCTTCCATTCTGCTGTTTGGTAAAATGCTGTACTGGACCAGGTCCACCAGGTTAAATAGAATAAGAAATATACCAGCAAAAACAGTTCCATAGACAGCTGTTGATAAAAAAAGAAACATTGAAAATTAACATCTGAATTATTTTAAGTTTATAAAATACTTTTTTTTTTACAGTCCCATTTTTAGTAGTAGAAAGGTTATCCCGCCTTACCAAATTGATCCATAGGGCCGGTGAAGGAGCGTTCACCAGTTTCTGTGGCCATGGTATACTAGGGGATTGTGTGGCCAGCACATTGCCCAGCAACCTTTACCCTAACTAAAATTCATCACCCTTCAGAGCTGGATAGACTAACGAACACCCTCCAGACCCAGGAACAAATCAATCCCAGCCTTCACCAGGCTTCAAATCCAGGGGTTTTGGTATGCCAGCTGAACTCACTGCCACTCCACCACAGTGCCACATACAATCCAAATTAATTATGCTTTGAAATAAATGTTTAGGTTTTTTCGTGCTAAAAAAAATAATTGGGTTTAGAAACTAATATATAGATTTTATATCAGTATCAGCTCTGGTTTTTTTCAATTAAAACAATGAGTAAATTGTATTTGAAATGAATTTAAGGAAACGTTATAAATCTAGAGCGAATTCAAAAAAGAGCTGTAAGTTTAACTATAAATGAATAATCAAGTGATGTAACATGGAATAGCTATACCACAAAATTTAGAAATACTTAAAATATTAATAATTGACTGAATTATTCAGAATGTCTCAGAAAAAAAAAGTTTTTAAGTTTGAAAAATCATCATCTGAAAATAAGATTTTCTCAGCCCAATAAAATGATTCTCATCTTGATTGTGGTAACAATTTGAGCAGATGGCTACTTTTACAACATCAATGTTAATGTAAATGTTTTTTCAGAACAGTGAATTTTTGAAGGCCAATAATATTAAAGCTCTTAACATATTTTTTTTTTATCTACGAGAATTCAAAGTTCCTTTTATTAACACTATAGTTACAAGTGCCTTTCCTGTCCACTTAAAGGAATTTACATTTCTATTATTATTAAGATGATTCAGACTGAAAAAGAAACCTTCCATTTTTCCCCTCCAAATTACTGCTTTATACTTCCTGTTTTTAAAGTTTCATTTTATCACAATTTGTCACTGTAATTCAATTCCTGTATATAGTGTTTTAAACAAATTATTATCAAGTGTGATCCTTTTTTTTTATTTTACTATCCCATCACAGTTAATCTACCTTTTTATGAGCTACTTGAAGCCAAGCAAAAGAGAAGGAAATAAAAGAAATTTTTGAAAGTGAAACAGGATAAAACTAATAAAATCAAGTTCATTTTCTCTTTTTTAAGATTTAACAAATTGTAAAGTATAGTTTTGTCAATGGCATATTCTTTTGAACTATAGTTGCACAGCTTTTATGGAAATACAGAAGAACATATTGTTATATTTGTATAGCATGTTTAAAAAGTTTAAATTTATATTTAGAATTGCATCAATAATTCATTTTGAGCTATTTATTTAAATTAAACTGTGGCATCAAGATTATTTCATAGTTATGTATTATGACACACAGATTATTTGCTTACACCAATATGTGTTCTACAATTTCTTTTGAGTTTTGAAAACTTCAGGGAATATCCATTCTAGCACTTTCTGCAGCAAAACCCGTATAAGGCACGCAGAGATTTAGTTTGTTGTTGTTTTGCATAGCGATAATGAAGCTACTTATTATCGACCAGTGTTATTTATGCAATTATTGTACACAAGTTCAAGCATTTAATTATTCTTTAAACGTTCATCAAATGGCTTGAGTGTATAATTTGATATTGAACCAGACTCTAGACGGATACCAGAAGACTTGGGTTATAACAATATTTTAAATATTTATTAAGAACTTACAATTTAGAGGTGTTTTTTGTATTCTGTTTCTTAAAACAGCTGCCATTTTTATTTTGTGTACCCGGTATGTAAATAGGTCTGTGATTTGAAATTCCTCCATCTGCTTTAAAAGCAGAGCTCACCATTTTAAAATATGAACTCACCTTCAGCCCCCAGGAAGAGCATCGGGTGGATAGAGTGCTTTCTGATGAACTTTTCCTCATAAATGATCTTGGTGGCAAACATGATCTGAGCCATAACAATCAGAAGATCACCTGGTAAAAGATTTCTCAGAATAACATTTCAAATAAGAAATCTGGCAGAAAAAAAAAATGATATGTTGTATTTGTTTGCATAATTGAACATCATTTGAAATATCTTTTCTTAGCTTAACTAGTTCTGCCATTAAAAAATAAATACATGAGCACATAGTAAACGGGTTAAGGGAAAGCGTTCAGCAAAATTTATGAGCTAGTACGGACAAATTGAGGCCGGCTGGTCCTGCAGATAGTTCACTAGACTGTCAACCACAACAGCTCGGGTTTTAGCCCTGCCGCCCTGAAGGAGTTTTGGGCCTAGTGGACGTAATAATCTTCTATCTAAAAGAAACATCTGTAAACTTTAAGAAATTTAAATTCAAATCCAATATGCCAAAGAACTGTTTGGAGAACTGATAACAGAATTCTTTCATTCCCATGGTGATCCGATTTTAAACACAAATAAAAATATGAAATGTATGCATTGTGATTGATTAATGTATGTATGTATTGAAAGTACTTTTTGCAAGTAGCATATTTGCAATGTTTGTTTTTAAACATTTGATGTCTAAAAATCTATGTATTGCACAATTTTATTGTAAAACAAGTTTTCAGCAGGATAATTAAGATTATTATTATTGTTAATTTATTGTTCTCTCCAGTGCTTTTTTTGTACAAAAATAGGTGCCGGTACTAAGTGATGGATTGCTTTACTTTTAAAGCAGTTTTGCATTTTATATTTTAATACTTATTGCGCGCAATTTTAAAATAATTCAATTTTAACAAATTAATAATATAATAAATTAATAATAAACGTTAAAATACAAGAAAAGTAATAATTTTTTCCCACATTGAAAAAAGTGCCGGTACACCGTACCGGTGCGTACCATCACAAAAAAAGCACTGGTTCTCTCTTATTATTGTTTAATATCTTGCTTTCAGCATCTCTCCCTATTTTCTAAATAATTATTCAAGGTTCAAGGTATAGTATATTTAGTAATTCATATTAGTTTTATTTGCCTTCCTGCATAGTATATAACAAAACAACAACAACACAAATAGCAAAACAAAACATATTTAAATAAAAACTACCAAGATATTAATACTTTAAAGTGTACTACCTGCTGCAATGCCATATTTTTCATAGCCTCCATCAGGTAAATGGATATAATCAGATATTCCAGACACTGCAAACCCTATAGTGGTGACAATAACTCCAAACCAAACATAGCAGGCCAGCTGCTGGGCTAAAAATGCCATTGCCAGAAGAGCCGTGAAAAATGTAACAGTGCCTTCAAGGAAAAAAACAACAGAGTATTGTGATTCAATGGGAAAAATGTATTTTCAAAATATATTTTTGAATAGCTAAGAGGTTTTGCACTCATTTCAATAATTATATTTCAAAGGTTTTTTTAAAGTCTAAGGCTGAAGAAATAATCTGGGGCAATCACAAGGTTCAGCTGTCTTTACTTTCTGCCTGATACCAGTCATAGCTGAGTGGGTTGTGACACCGGCATACCCAGAAAAAAAAAATCCTGGTACTTCAACCAGAATTTCAACAGAGCATTGAAACAGCAATCTTTTGGGACCTAACCGAGTAGATGATTTACACCCTGTACCTAATCTGAGTACTTGGATCTACTATTTGCCGATTCTGAGCACAAACCAATTAAAAGGTTGCTACCATTATATGTTATATTTATTGTCTTGATAGACCCCTTTACTTCCCCCTACATATCCCATTATGTGCTTGCTTACAACAATAGCAGTAGTAAGGACTTTGGCAAAACTGATTTATTCTGTAATACTGGTATGTAATAAATAGTCTTTAGAAATATAACTACAATTTCTAATTTGTAGCGTTTTGTGTGAGCATTATTTGCCGAGGCAAACCATCCCAGAAGGAAGTTATTCATCAATAGCAAATGTTTTTAATGCGGCTTACAGTAAGGCCCTACAATCTAACACTCTGCTGCAAGACTGCTGTCTAGTAGGTATCAAGTAAAATAAAGGTAAATAGTTTGAATAATCCAATAAATGGACCTGGTACAGATGTCTCATCTTTGGATGTTTACCTTTTAGCATCACAAAACTGGAACCGTAGGTTAACTTTAATCCAAAGTAAAGCAACAGAACACTGGCCTGTGCAAAAAACGCTGCAGGGAAGTATATAAGGTAGGACGGAGACGGATGCCTTCGATTATTTCTGTGCTGAAATATTGCTGGCTGTTCCTGCTGGTCCTGTACTTCTTCCTGTTTGTTGTCGGCCTCATCATGGTTAGGTTCATTCTCAATTGGCATATAGTTCACGTTTCTCAATTGGACATCTCTTCGACCTTAATTACAGAAAACCTGATTATTTTATATTCATATATTTTTTACATTACTTTCCTAACACGAAATATTGGCATCATATTGGAACAATATTGGCTCAATATTGTATTATTGGCTTTACATCTACCAATGTTTACCCAGGCTAAAACCATTGTAATGCCAATTTAGACGTGGTTAAGTCCCTTGTCCAATGTGTAGACAAGGTGGAAACAGTGTATTGCCAATTTTGTCACAGTTAAGTCCCTTATCCAAGCTATATACAATGAAAAGCCAATATTCTCTCCCTTGAGAATTTGGTTGACAAAAATGGGGTCTACATAAGGTGTGGCATAATTATATTGTTAAAAAAAAGACATAGACTTTTAAAGAATATTACTAAACATATTAAAATATTTACAAAATGCAAACATTGATTGATTATATTTTTACCTGGCTTAAAATTTATCACTTACAAAAAAATTATTTGCTGCCTACCATAAATTATTTAGTGCATGACTGTTGGCACATTTTGAGTTTTGGCTCGCTTTGAACAAGAGGGACTAATAAAAATTTCTGTAAGTATATATATATAGCATATAGCCTAGTAATTAATCATATTTCTGTTTATAAGTAGCCTATACTTATATTATATATTGTATTAATTTATCCATTTGAACCTTATTTTAAATATTTGTTTGGTTTTAATCCGATTTAATTTGTTAAATATTATTAACGTAATAGAAAACTGCATAATTTAGAATTTACTGTGGCTTGTCAGAAAGTTGTCAATAATATAAGGAATAGGCTGGTGACTAGGCTATAAACTATAGTTTATAATAGGCGCAGTAGGCCTAGGGCCTATTCCTAGTCCTATTAATATTCTATTACTATTAGGTGATATTTTGTTAAATTTGTATGCCTTCTTTGATTCTAGCTTAATTAGACATTTTATATTTCATAAATAAGTCAATAATTAAGTTTATAATAGTAACTAATAGCAATACTAATAACTAATAGCCTAAGTCAGTAAGTGTCACCTAAGCCCTAAGCCTAAGCCATCATTATCATAGGGCCTACATGAAAATTATAGTTTATAGGATTTATAGGCATAGGCCTATATAAATAGCTCAAGCTCAAGGGTGGAAAGATAATCTAAATCTGCCAAACATTTTTTTATACATTATTTAGAAAGGGCCCTGAAAGGGATATTTGAGAGTTTAATTTCCTTTTTTACAGACTTACAAACCTGTATAAACTGTATTGATTTTATGTAGGCCTAGGCCTAAGCTTAGTATCATTCCTCACTAGTCACTAGCATTGAAAATGTGTGATTGTAATGTTTATGCCTATGTTTTGTTTTTTAAAATAAATAATGACCAAGATCTGTTTTAGGATGTATTAATTACTGGAGACAGTTGAGGATGGATCCAAGATGGTGATTGTGATACCAGAAAAATGACTTTTGGACAGTGAAAGTGAAAGCAAACTGTTTGTCTGGCCCAACCACCAAAATGCTGGAAGTGCATGGGTGCGGATTCAAAAAAAGTCATGTAGTGATTGGCAGATCTGCTATTACACAAAAATCCTGCATAGTTCTGGTAAATCTTTTTTCTTAATTAGTGTTACTTAACTCCATGCCATGTGACATAGTGTTGATTCAGTGATAAAACATTTCACTGCTGTACTGAGTTCATATGCTTGATTCTCAGTCTGATGGGTTTTATATTCTCTATTATTTTAATAAGACAGCTCTAATGAACATTAGTGTTTAAGGGGTAAAGCCACCATTATGATAGACACACACACATATCTTCCCATACAATTAGAAAAGGATGAAATTTACTTCATTTGCCCTTTGTGCAGGGCCTATCCCTATATTATCTATAATCTATATCAATATCTCATAAGAAACTTGTTAAATTTCTGATAGGCCTACATTTTTTTTCACTTGTGTATGCTCATATCAGTTTGTCTGTTTTATAGCTTCAAATAAAAAAAAAGGACAATAGAAATGTAAGGCATTGTATGAAAGTGGTGTCCTAAGTTCATTATCAGAAACAGGGCCACACTGTTTATATCGTCCAACAAGAAAATTGTACCTTTTAAATGATATAATTTTACTGTAAAACAAAAGCTTACATTTTTTACTTGTATTATTGCTGTTATAGTCACATTTGAAATTTACTTTCTATTAATGATTATGCATTTTTTCTTCACCCCCAGCACCAAAACCTTTTCTGTCTTTAGCAGCGGAACATATGCCGACACCTCTTGGATACTTTCCATCAGGATGGGCCCTATGACACTCTTGGATATTTTCCATGGGCTACTGAACCTTCCTCTTATTTTATTCATAACTGTAAGTGTGACTGTAAGCCTGCAGGTGTTTTTTATTTTTTTTTATTCTAAAATCATATAGGATGATATAGGCCTATAGTATAATTTCAAGAAAAATTCAAATAAATGCCAACATTTTCAATGTGTAAGTGTAATATAAATTCTAAAATAATTTTCTATTGTATTATTTTAACTAATGCTAACAAATTTTATTTTTCAGTAACCAATTGAACAAATCATGTCAAAAGTTGAGCAACTTTCTGTGGACATAAAAATCTAACAAGGATAGGTGACCGTTTAGAAGCCAACTTCAGGTTGCTGACAACCAAGCAGCAATACAGAACTGTCTGCCTAGCATCACTCAAGTAGAGAATGTGGAAGAGCTAAATTCTGCACTTGAAGATTCTGATATTAAGCAGAAGATGGTAAGAATCATGCTTATTTTTATACAAACTGTTTATCCCATATATTCTTAATGCTAAATCACAATTAAACAAAACATTATCATTTTAAGATACTTTATCTTGTCAACCATGGAGGGCAAAAGCAAAAAATGCTCTCTATTTTGGGTATAGAGAATGGTTTTTGTTCCTACACTAAGAATTAAAAATATCTTGCACATAAAAAAAGAAAAAGTGAAATTTACAACAAAAAAAAAGAGCAACATCACAATTACAATATTTGGTAAATATATATAGGCCTATATCCTCGTTTGAATGTTACAATTTACTTCTCCAGAAATTAAATTCTATGATCATCATTTTGATTGTTAAACAACTGTCTGTATGTGGATGTTATCTTAAAAATAACTTTTTATGATTCAGATTAATGTTTTATTTTACAGCTTCCTACACTTATTTTTGTCTAGTTTTGCATTATAATTAGGGTTTAAATATGATGTAAAATTGTTGGTTAAGTCTTTATTTTTGCTGCTGTTTTGCGGATAGCTAGGGACATGGACACAATTTTCTACAATAAGTACCTGTAACTTATATTATGTAACTGTTTCATGCAGGATAATAACAGAAATAAGTTGTCATTTTAAATATTAACTTTTTATGTTGTTTTTTTTTTAAATATTTCAGATGCTATCATTAGTAGATAGATATACAACGTCAGTAAGAGACTTAGAGCTATTTACTGGTGATTGGCTCACAACATCTGCAGACAGATCCGATAAAAGAAAGAAGACAAAGGAAAAAATGAACTGCCCAGTCTCTTCTTGCAACAAAACATTATTTGTATATCTTGTTAAGATTTTCAAGAAACCTTTTTTTAGTATCTTTTGACTAGTCAATAAACATGAAAGGGACTAAGTTTCCTGAAATGGGGGTGCATAGCTACAGATTGTCCTTACTGGTATTTCATCACATATATGTTAGTGCTGTTTTATTTTGATTATTAAGTTTATGACCTTGCTTATTATAGATCTCACTTTAAAAGTATGATGTACTGTTATTGTTATGTAGAAATGTAATTTGCATTTGGTAACCTCTCTCTCTATATATATATAAGTAGTCTGTATGTGTGTTATCTGACTCCCATTGGTTAATTTAAAGAAATGTGACCTTATTGTCTCATATTTTACTTTGTGATCTTGCTTCTGACATATGATTTCTCCAGCTTAGTGGTTAGCGTATCTGACAGCCATGCGGGCAACCTGGGTTCGATTCCTCACTGATATTGATAGCTTTCTTTTTATTTTTATAAATTTCCATTATTAATATTATTATTACTTTTTTGTTTAAGGTTGTAAAGTATTTTAGGACTTAAAGCTTTCCTATTTCAGCATACTAAATATAATAATTATATTTTAGTTGCATGCGGGAGACGGGTTTGATTCTCATCCCTTATGATCCACAGGGATAGTCCTAACTTTTTGTGAAATAACAATACATACTTTTATTTTTGTAACATGATTATAGTATTTCTATGTTTTCAGTAAATAATAATTATATTATTTAAATTATTAGATCCATAGCTTTCTGCTGTTCATTGTAGTTTATTAAATTTTTATCTAGTTTATTCAGGCCTAATTAATTTTCCCCCATGCAATGCCGGTATATATTGTACATATCTTTTAGGATATATTTAGAATATATATGTAATTTAATTTCCCTTTTGTCACCTTTAATTATATTGTTAATTCTATCCTCAAAGAAGTGGTCCTCTTTCATTATTTTATAAAACAGTTTAATAATTAAAATTTTGTTATGAGGACCCAGAAGTGTATTTTGGCCATAGTTTTTGCTTTAACGAAACTAAATAAAATATGTAATATAGTCAGGTCAATATATAAATATCTTTTCAAAATTAGAATATTTCATATTTAGTGTAATGCTCTCTTTTTTAATATTACTGATATTTGAATTCTCTGTTGTAATATCAATTGCATTCATATTTAACTTGACGTTACCCGGTATGTGCATTTTTAGATAATTGGTTAGGTTAAGTTGGAAATTAAAGATTAGAATTTAACAATTTTTTTTTCGATATTAGATCAAGTTTCTGTTATTGTTTTAGTACAATTTTAAGAAATGTATCAGATAAAGTTTCTGTTAATATCTTTTAGTACAATTTAAAGAAATGTATATTATTATAGTTTCACTATGAATATTTTTTTCTATCTCTGGAATTAATTTTAATTGTGTTCATAAAAATATTGTAGACTTTTTTATATGGAACTTATGAATAGTTACCGGTATAATTTGCTTACACAGTTTTCCCAGAGCAAACAAATGTCTCATTTAATTACTGATTACTATTTGATTTAGTTTTTTCTTTATGTTTCATTGTTTTGATGTAGTAGTTCAATTGTTCCTTTAAATTCCTGGTAAACATATGCTAATTTTAATTTCCCATAAAGGTAAACTTATCTTAAATTGTATTTTAACTATGGTTGATTATGTTGCTTACTATAATAATTTGAGAGTCATAAAGTTCAATATTATATCATTGTTGTCAGGTGAAAACCGGCCAAGTCCAAATTAGCTAATTTTTCAGGAGAAGCATAAAACTGCATAGATCCAGTAAACGAATCAACGCCCTTTTTATAAGCGGAAAAACGCCCTTTTTATAAGAAATAAAATTGTAGACAATCTATTGGACAATACTTCAAGATATTTTTAGACATCATGTGGGATATCGCAAGTAACATTTTTGGTAAAAAAAAAATGAAACTTTCAGACTTGGCCGGTTTTTGCCTGGCAACGACGATATGTGTTTCCATGATTTAAAAAAATGCTTTTTTTTGTAGTGAATAATTCATATCTATGCATGTTACTGAATTTTGAGAGGAACATTTTTAAAATACAATCAACTATTTTTTGTAAAAATATTTTGCTGATAAATTGAGAAAGAAAATAATAAAAATTATGCATATCATAAAATATCTGCTTTGTATTTTTGTGCTAATAAATGTATGTTTGTTGATCATATAATTAATTAGATACAACCTGGATAGCAATATTACTAAAATATTGGGTATGTCTTAGCTATATATTGGCATAATAATGGGTAAATATGGATACAATATTGGCTATCTATTGATACAACATTGGGTAATTATTGGCAATACTATGGATTACTATTGGCACAATATTGGATTTAGGTTGTACCAATGATGTTCCAATATTGTACCAATATTTATCCAATGGTAATCCAATATTTGTCCAACATTGTCCCAATAATGTTACCATGTTTAGCCAATATTGTGCCAATCCCAAAACAATATTTTGCCATGTAACATGCCCAATATTGCCCCAATTATTAGCCAGTTTAATGCCAATATTGTACACCAGTCAAACGCCAATATTGTACCAATATAGCATGTTAGCTGGAGCTAGCTATTATAATTAGAAATATTTTTATATTCAGGACAAACAAATAATTGATTGCAAAGAAATTCCTATTATTAATAAATTTATATAAAAAAGTAAATTTGAAGAAGAAATATAATTTTTGGAAAAAAGCTTTACTCAGTCTTATTTTCAAAATAGTTTTTAGATAAATATTAATAAAAGATTTTTTTTTAAATTACCAAACAGAAAAAAACAACTCAAATTTTTTTACATCAATGAGTTATTTAAGTAATTTTATAAAGGCTAAGCTTAATTGAAATATTGATTTGTATTAAACTTTAAACAAAACAACTCACCTGTTGCCAAATTTGTGTTTAAAAAAAAAAAGAACATAAAAAGTAATATATTTAATTTAACCAGTAAGGATATAGTAAAGAAAAATTATTTGAAAATTAAGAGACTAACCTCTTTGTGGGGGGTTGCCATGCCTCAACCGTCCAAAACCCCAAACATTTTTTTCAATGAGATACCACAGAGGTAATAGGAGCAGCTGAAGAAACTGTTTTACAAACCACTGAAAAGAGGAAATAACAAAACATCTATCTGTCTGTTTCATCCTTCAAGCAAGAAAATATACATTTTTTAATTTTACAATTTAACATAATACATTCAACATTTGTAGCAATATAATTTTTTTTAAACAGATATGTTAAATTAATCAAGCTTAGTTATTTTTAAAATGATAGACTCTTATTAACTTAATAACAAGTCTACCCAAGCAAATCCAAAACTGAGTCCACAAAGTTTCTCAAGGTTGTATAAAAACAGAAACAGCCTAATTATGCTTCACATCATTCCCATTTTTAATTAACAATACATTACAACATTACATTAAGTATAATATAAAAATCAAACATTTACTGTTAATGCTTTCTTGGGAGAAAAAAATGAAATAAATTTTTTTACAACTTTCAATTTTTTTTAACTTTTGTAATATCCTAAAATATAACTTCTATTGTCATGAAATCAGCAATAAAAGTCAAACTTTTGTGTCAGAGTAATATATTGCTTATTGATCACAATGAGGACAAAGTCCTGGAGGAAAATGACAGACTCTCTCTAACTTCCATTAATCAAGGCAAATTAGGCTCCTTACCTAACATCAATTATGAAAATTATGACTAACTTATGACCCATTTAAAAAACATGCTGTAAAAAAAGGTTTATAACCCATTAATAAAGACTTTGCATGTTTTTTTTTTCTACAACTAAAATATTTAGGTACTATTAATTGACCACTTTATATTATTTTATAGAGTTCTAGGTAAGATTATCAATATACATAATTATCATGAGTTTGTTTATATAAGTAAACCAGTCGAACCGAATTGATCCATAGGTCCGATGAAGCAGCGTTCACCAGTTTTTGTGGCCACGGCATACTAGGTGATTGTGTGGCTAGCACTTTGCACAGCCGCCTTTACTTTACCCCAACTAAGGTCAGGTAGGCTACCCATCAGAGTTGGGTAGACCCAGGAAAAAATCTTAGCCTGCACCAGGATTTGAACCCGGGACCTTCGGCTCGCCAGGCGAATGCGCTGCCGCTCGGCTACCGTGCCCCATTGTTTATATATATGTTTGCAAATTTATTTATTTATTTGTTTGTTCGCAATAAACGCAAAGAATGTTTGACCAATCGGCACAAAAGTTATAAGGTATAAATTGGAAACGTCTTCCAAAAATTTTTTTATTATATAAACAATATTTCTTAATTTGATACTTTATTTTTTACAATAAACTTTGACCTATTGATAATCACTGTATGTTAAAGTTCTAAACTGAGCGCCATTTAAAAATGATCTCCATTTGAAAATCTTTCAATAAAAAAAGAAGAAAAACTAAATACCAAAAGATACGTTCTCACTACAGTTTTTATTGTAATAGTGTTATTTATTTTTTCTTTCTTTTTTAACAAAACACATTGTAATCATTAATTTCTTCGTCATTTTGACGGGCATAACCATTAGTAAAAAAATAATTTGCTAGTACCAAAAGGAATAGGTGATCAAAGGGATGAGGTTTTTTTGATCCACAGCCTTTAACCAGATACTGCAATGGCCATCTAAAATGCAAAGGAATGAAAAGATTATTTAAGTTAATCATTGTATCATTGTCATTTTAAATTAGACTATACAAATATTTATAATGTAGCATATCTAAAACTAAGGTTTAATATAATAAATATGATATATAGACCTCTATCATTAACTGCTAATAATAATCATGTATTATTGTTTGTAACATTGTAACATTAGCATATTATCATATCTATTTTAGTCTTGTTATTTTTAACAATATTACAATAAGTATAAGGTTGCCAGATGTGAAGCCGGCTGGTCAAGGGGTTAGTTCACCAGACTGTCAACCAAAAACCAACTGACACGTTACGGGTTCTATCCCTGCCACTGACGGATCCCTTTTGCCCTGCATAAGTTTTGGACCTAGTGGACGTAATAATCTTCTATCTAGAAGGAACGTCTGTAAACTTATAAGATACATGGGTACCAAAAGGAGGACACAGAGAAACAAAAAGGAGGACAAAAGAGGACACATTAAGTGTTTCCTTTACATCATTTTTATTGTTTCAATTGAATGCGGATTTATCATGCAATCATTACAATTTTACTATAATGATTGCCAAAAATTATATATTAGTAAATCAACCAAGAATAGGTATTGTAAAAAAATAATTTAAATATAAATTTGTAAAATTTTGTTTTCGAAATGCAACAATACTATATTATTTGCAATTTAAACAGTCAATTTTATAGTTAATACATTATCATCTCTCTTAATTATTAAACATATTTCTCTGACGAACCACTTTTTTGCAGAAAATCCAATTTCTCAGCAAAAAATCACAAGAAAATTGAATAAATTTCTCAATGGTAAGCGTAATTTTCACCATCTTAATTAAGTGAAACACCTGACTTGTAATCTAGGACAAAAGTTTCCCGATGTGGCTGAATAGTTTTTGAAATAGGACCTTCACCTTCGCTCCAAAACTTGCCTTAACCGTTTGTTTAGACTCTTAATATTATTGTGAGTCAGTAGCATAGAATAATATCTTTCTCCGGCTAGATCTATCTCTTATAACAATATAGCAGTTTCATAGGTAAATTCGAATGTATGTGTGCATCAGCTCAAACTGCATGTCCCACACGCACGCAACGACGTCTACAAATATTCTCTTTTTCCGTCAGCCATTAGGCTGTGGAACACCCTGGACCTGTTCTCCATCACTGCCCCTACTGTGCCGGCTTTCAAATCTTTACTGAAGGGCTGGACTAAAAATCTAAAGTGACACTCTGTCATCTGTTTATAATTGTTGTTTGTGATGTTTTTTATTTTATGTGTAGTTAAATTGTGGACTCTTTCCTCGGTCCTAATGGGGTCTCCACAGTAATATGAAAAAGTAGAAGGGGAGGTGATGTGGGGAAAGAGAAGATCGTTGGACAATAATTAACTTATCAACAACTTAACTTGTTATCTAATGATAACAAATCTAATTCATTACATTTTCTGCTAAATACTCCAGTGTTTTGCTTTACCCGACCCAGCTACTTATTGACAGTAAATAACAACATAAAAAGTGAAAAAAGTATTTGTAAAACCTTTGGCATACAAAATCTAGACTTTTTAAGGGTTTTTAGCTTTGCCTGCCTGACGGAGGACACGGGGCTTCAAAAGGAGGACATCTCCTCCTTTTGCCGAGCGTCTGGCAACGCTAAAAATGTAGGACCTGTACTCCTGTACTGGTACTAGGGCTAGGGGTGTAGGGTGTAGGACTCAGAGTCGGCTACTTCTATATTTAATTTTTTTCTATATAATAAATGTAACAGAATTAAAAGGCTTACGTCTACGAAGAAAATGTTTATGTTTATTATAACTAGCCATCTTTCTAACTTAATCTTATCGAAACATAACATATATTATGAAATATATTTGATATTTAATATAGATCTAGGCCAATTATTTTAATATTTTATTTCATGATTTTATTTACTAAAAATTACTTGCCTGTCACTGAGCACAAGAAGAAGTCCGACAAATACAAAAGCTAACCCGATTAAAACTGAAGCTTTAGTAGCCATGTTAGTTAAAAAAAATGTTCGCTTTTGGTAAGGGTCTTGTGCATCTTATGGAAATTACAGAAGGTACTTTAATTATCATCCTGGTTTGTATAGGGCTACACTGCTACACTCTTTCTGTACTATGTTAAAAGTTCTGTATCCGAGTATTACCGAGTGTATCAAATGTGTATCCGATTATTACTATGTGTCATAAATATAGACCTACAGAAGTTTCAACGTTTTTCCCTCAGGTATATTTAATGCATTTCATTCTTTTTAGTGAATTTAATTTCATATACGCTATCTATAATTTGTGTATGGAATATATATTTAGTTAAAATTATTCTAAGAACAAAACATTGGTTTCAATTTCGATCTAAATAATCGATTACTCATGTTTCCTTTCAAAAACCTTATTTATTAGCTGGTGGTTGGAATCTAAATGCATAGAATTATTTAATTTTATTCAACTGTTCAATTCGACAAACTGAACAAATTAAAAAGTGTTGGTGCCTTTTAGATTACTTAACGTGGCTGGCCTTAAATCTATAGTTGTTTTACGCCTTTTAGGCTTTGGGTTTACCCGATTTGTCATTGGATTAATTTTTTCCAAGAAATAGAGGTTTGCCAGTTTGTAAAGATCCATTAGATCCTGTGGATTCCTGTTCCTAACCATGATTGTCATTGCACTTTCGATGTGGTTTATCCTCTGTAGATCTATATTTTAAATAAATCAA
This sequence comes from Anisus vortex, assembly GCA_949126835.1. Classification (NCBI taxonomy): domain Eukaryota; kingdom Metazoa; phylum Mollusca; class Gastropoda; family Planorbidae; genus Anisus; species Anisus vortex. The sequence goes on along the minus strand of OX421507.1, from coordinate 12,447,084 downwards.
GTCCTCGCTAAACAACATGCTAAAAAAAAAGAATAACAAGCATCTCAATAACAATTTTTGCGTAGGACTTTCAGTCTATTTTTAAGTATTGGGTTTCCCCATTCCCCACTGAGATTATCTGCACTGATCTACACAAAAGCCCAATACTTATGATAGTTAACAGACGCTCGTTTATACACCTTAATGACTTAAAGAGGTCATCGTCTCATGCTTTACACGCACGCACCGACGTTCACAAATATTCTTTTTTTTTCGTTAGCCATTAGACTGGAACACACTGGATTAAGCCTACATCACTGCCCCTCTCTATGCCGGCTTTTAAATCTTCACTTGAAGGGCTGGACTAAATAGGCCCTACCTCAAGTGAAACTCCGTCATCTGTTTGTAATTCTTGTTTGTATGTTATACAATTGTAAATGTAGTTAATTGTGGACTTTTTCTTTGGGGTCTCTACAGTAATACGAAGAAGAAGAAGTAGAAAAGAAGGAAAATGAAATAAGGGAGATTAGAACACGAGCCAACATTACTCTCTTAAGGCTTGGAGGGCGACGAGTACTATAACTATATTCCTACAAAGTAGACACACTGCCATAAAAGGTCCGGTACGAACTGTTGTCCTGTTCCAATCACTCTAAACTCCAGCCATACAGAAGAGTCTTGCATCATTATCTTATAATATGTAATACGCGCTCTTCTATACAGATGGCTTTTGCGTCCTACGCTTACCGGTGGTTTAATTCTATTCTTGCATTTTTATTAGTGTTTTACGTGATGTTTTTCCTGGTTTTGTTTAGGCAACCCTTTCCATACCCGAATGTTAAGAAAGGGAAATTATATGCTTTTGTTCTTGCATAGGGAATAAGAAAAGTGTTTTATTTTATTACCTTATAGTTGTAATATATTGTTTTTGTCTTACATTTCTAAATGAGAATTTATTACTTTTGTTACGTACTTCTGCGATAATATATTATGGACGTTGTCTAAAGTAGGCTCAATATTCCAAGAGTTATCTGTTTTTGTATTGTCTTGATTATTTCATTAATTATGGTTTTATTTTAATGTTTATTCCATGTAACACTTTGAATTTCAATTGAAATCAACACCAGTTGCACAATAATTGTAGTTTTATTTGGTATAACACCTGAATACAAGACGAAGATACATGAGAAAAAAATACAAGTCCAAAACTAATTCTGATAAACTATGTACAGGTAATGTTTCTACTACCAAGTAAAACTTTCAACTGCTAAACTCAAAACTGAACTCCAACTAGCCTAGAAAACTAGATACTCGAACTGAATTCTGAGGGGAGGAACACGGGTATATCCAAGCGAAAATTAATGTGTTAAAGAAGGAAGGGGTAACTGTAAATGGGGACAGGTGGGGACCAACCACGACCAACTCAGTGTCACAACAACTCGTGGACGTCACGCAGTGTTATCTCACTAGTGAAAATAGGTAGGCCTAAATGTTTTATTTACAGTAAAGGGGGGGGGGGATCTAATTAGGTTAGGAACACACAAAGCTCGGTAATCTCTCTGTAATCTATAAGGGGGGAAATTGGGTACAATGTAACACTATATATTATTCCTTGGACACTAACCCCTACTTTGCCTTTGCCCTTGTTCCTGTATATAGGACTGCCAGAGTGTGCTTTGAAGAAACTACTAAGGGTCCAAAACATGTCTGCAAAATGTTTCTGAACAATGGAAGAAACTCAACAACCTGACTGAAGATATTGCACTGGCTACCTATAAGTTAAACTTGTGATAAAATTCAAAGTTCCGACTCTATGGTCAATCTTCACAGTAGCCTACATCAGATCCATGAGTCTACTACATGTATCAGAGTAAATAGGACCGCGTTCAAACAAAATTTATCAACAACGCAAGGTATCAAAAGTAAAAAAAATAATAATATTTCAAGCTCACTTCTACAGCTTTGGAGCACCTCTGTAGTGGAACTTCCAAGCACAATTAAACAAGCCGACAATATTGCCATTTTCAAAACAAAATTTAAAAATTTACTTATTCCATTTATTTCCAATGTAAAGCTAATTCTAAGACTAATTGTTATGAAAAGCGGTATATAAATGATGGTTTGGTGCTTTTATTATTGGTATCAAAACCAATAGACAAGTCTTCATGAGACGTGACCTTTTCAAATGGAAGAGATCTTTAACTTTCGGTTCTATTTTTAAATTTTTTATTACCTTAGGCATTTCCGTCAACAAAAAAGCATGCTTTGGCTGGTGTTTGACAATTGATTTCAACCTCGACGGCCAGTTTCAGTCTTTGGGGCCGTCCATAAATTACGTCACACGATATTGGCTGATTTTTTACCCCCCCCCCTTGTCACACATCGTCACAAAAAGTCAGACCCCCCCCTAACATATGACATCACAAAATCTGCACCCTCCCCCCCCCACCAAAAAAAAAGATATATTTCTAAAAATAAAAATTTACAGGTTCCAAATTACTTTTATTTGTCATCGTTTTGTATTTACTGAATTTTGTATTACACAAAAGAAAACCAGGAATTATAACAATAATTCAATATCATGTGCACAAAAAAAAATGCGTTTGTAGAATCAGTACAATTAAAAAAAAAATGAAGTTTGTAAAAAAAATATATAAAAATGTATGTTAATCATGCAATCTCCCATGGTGATGAAAAATGCTCCTTCATGGAATAAATAGGGAAAGTATTGGTCTCTTCATCAGGTGGAATGGATAGTCCATTCTAATCAAGCTCTTCTTCTACATTTTATCTATCCATTCAGCACTCTCTTCATTTTCTTCATTTGCGATAATAACCATTAATTCACGTTGCCTACGTGCAGCAACTCTTTGTGGCCTGATAGGTTTGGGAGGAATAATTGATTCTTGCTTGTGTGTTGAGGAATGGATGCTCAGCATGACTAACGAAATGAAGTACATATGACATTTTTTGCAAATCCTATCGCTAAGCACAGATTGTATTTGTACTGAGGGACAGTACAAATCGTATGGAATCGAACGGTAAGGATTTGATGGCCGAGGAAGGATATCATCCACTTTCAGACTTAATAATAATAATAATAATGATAATTGTATAGCGCTGCCAACAAACATAATGTAAGCTCAGAGCGCATTTAACATACAACTAAGAACACGGACTTTGAACTGCAATAGAGATAAAAACTTATGCGACGCTCCATCTGTTGTCCGATCTGGAATTTTCAGACCATCGCCTGATTGAACAACTGGTAAAGGAGGTGGAAAAAATCTCTCTCTTACTAAACTGAAATATGAGCTTCTTGGTTTTGAACAGCACTTTATGTGGGTGCATTTTACAATTTGAGTTAAGTATTGGCTAGATCGTACATGAATGTCAAACCATTTTTGATCTTTAGACAACGGGTGTTCTTCATCAATGAATGGGTCGATGAATTCTGCCACTTTTGGAAAATTATCGACTACCAACTGTGACCAAATTTTAGCTAGAGTGTTGCCTGCGAACTGAAAATTCTTCTTTTCTAAATCAGCATCTATGGTAACACCTCTAACGTTCAAATGACTACCATAGTGGTCATGTGGTAATATCAATCCAGTAAGTTCCTTACTGAGTGGCGCCATTTTCATTTCGACCCTATTAAACGAACTTCTCCCTGGAGCATTGGTAGCGATGAATACAGCATCAAAATCGTACTGAAGAAAGTGGTGGACTGCAACCTTAATAACTTTTCTGTATCTTGGGTTTTCGTCTGGGCCACAAAAACTGTTGCATTGGTTTCACCATACGATCAATACTACTCCGTGTAATGACATCAAATTCCTTGAGACTAAGCAATTTCTTGAAATCGAGTCCATGACTGAATGCTGTTGATGAAGAGTGTTTTCCAGATCTGATGTAAGTCAGTCCTGAATAACCAACAGGTTCTCGGTTTCCTAAACCATTGGACTGAATTTGGATTCCAGCATGCACCGACCGAATTAGCTTGTGTTCCTGGATGCACGAAGGTGATTGTCGGGCTATGGCATTTTTCCCACTTCTTTTTAGCATTATGACGCATTCGCGATGCGATCATCCTTTGAAAAAAGCTAAGAAACAATGCGATCAAAATTTTAATTTACAATGCTTATTAATAGTAACTAGTTGACCCGTGGACACATTGTGTCCATACAAAACATATAGAAATTAAAAGAATAATAGCGAGATCAACAATAGAGAAAAAAAAAGTACAGTATAAACCAACAATGCAAACAAAACAACAGAGTGCGTAGCATTAGCAATACAAAAAAAAAAAGGTCGGGAAAACCCAAACACTGTCAGTGAAAGCAGAATGAATGGGAAGCTACCGGTACTCTCTTTTACGTCGAGGAGCTATTTCTTTTTTTTTAAATTACAGTTTTCATGTGTGCATACATGGCATACTTTTATTTATATAAAATCATCTAAGCAGCATACGTGATTAATTAAATTCTTCTATTCCGGAAAGTTGCGAGAAAATGTCCATTTTTGGTTGTCTCGATCGATCAAACGGCAATGGAGTCTATAGCGCACAATCATATATGTATTTTCATTTTCATGTGACATCGGATATCTTAGACCCCCCCTCCCCCCCTAATCGTGTGACGTAATTTATGGACGGCCCCTTTTAGAAATATACAAAGGCTACAATATTAGTTATGAGGAAGCCGTTTTAACATCAAAAGTGAGTAGGCGATAATTAATACTCAAAGTATTGATTGCGTTAGTTTAAATTTAGCCCTGTTTATAAAAAAAATTAGTCAAGAGTTGCACCCTTGGTTATTAAAAAAAAACAATGCATAGATTTATAAAAAAAACAACAAAAAAAAAACGAAAATTCTTTTGCATCAAGCAATTAGTTTGGGATTATAAATAGGGGATTTTTCAAATCTGACATTCAGAATCCATCATATTGATGAAGTAATTAAAAAATCTAACAAAACATTAGGATTCATAAAAAGGAACTTTTACAAATGTAATAAGAATATAAAACTAAAATGCTATCTCACATTAGTTAGGCCTATACTAGAATATATAGCACCTGTATGGGACCCATCAACTAAAGAAAACATTAACAAATTAGAACAAATTCAAAAAAGAGCTGCAAGGTTCATAACTAGTGAATATTCCCAATTAACAAGAGTAACACCATTAGTCAAATCACTAAACCTAGAAACACTAGGGGACAGAAGGGCAAAGAGTAAAGTAGTAATAATACATAAGGCATTAAACTCTAATTTAGAAATACAACCCAATAACAACCTGATGCAATGCTCAGATAAACATAAAGACAAAAACTTTTTCCTTGTCCTTTGTGCGAGAACAAATGCATATAAGTACTCTTTATTCCCTAGTGGCATTCAGACATGGAATGGGTTGCCTGAACAAACCAGGAAAACCAGTAACTTAACATCATTAATTTAAACCATTAATAAAAATGCAAGAATAGACTCGGACCACGTATGAGCGTAGGACACAATAATCTTCTTTATAGAAGAATCGTCTTTAATAATTAAGATTTATATGGTAGGCCTACAACCAGTCACACATCACACAACACACAGCCATTTTTTCCATTAATTAAATGATCGAATGGGGACGAAATGTTTTTCTCTCCGACCTTTTTTGCTTGCATAATCGTTAAGACTTGTCAATTCTGACCTTATCCTTTTTATAGTATTTGCACACCAAAAAAAAAAAAGCGCCTTTTGTTTACAAAATGTACCATTATTGAATATATTATGCCAATAGTTAGGAAAAAAACACATCCATAATAGTATACTATATTATTTGTGTATTGTTGTTCGGGTTAAAACGTCAAAACGTCTGTTGCAACAAGGTAGGTTGTTTAAAAACCAAAATGCCATGCCATATTATTTTTGAATGAATTTAGACACAACATAATTATAGGTCATACATTCATGGCGTTGTTTAATCTGAAAATCAGGTCGGAGTAGGGAAGATAACGAGGTGGCAACAATACGTCTTGTTATCGACAAGCCTGGTGTCTGGACAAACAGGTCTACAGTCTAGTTATTGGTAACGATCGGGCAAAACTGCTGGTATGTGTGGCACACTTACGTACCAATGGGCCTCATCGCTGGCGAAGTGTGGAAACCCCCAGTACGCTTGCACCAAGAACACACCGGTGGGCTAACGCATGGGAGACAGCCCCTGCTGCGTCCGAGACTCATTGTTTCGCTAAGAGGCCCCGAGGCTCCATGTGGAGGAAGCAATGAGCGCACAACTACCGTCTCAACCCCGCCCTTGTGCCTGGATGCCCATACCTATAGTATGGTATACGGGCGAGCTACCACTATAATGACCGATGGGATTTCCGCAGTGGGAGAAAATATTGCATATGGCTGCGGAAACCGAACCCAAAATTACATGAAACGCCATAAGGGCGTGCCGTGGGGTGGTTTGCGTTCAGCCAGATCCTTGGTGTGCCTTCCTTGTTCCCACCTGAACGTCCTTACCCCCCTAGACATAAAAGCCTGAAGGCTTATTAAGTTTTTCAGGCACTTATAGTATGGTACGCGTGTCAAGGCCCCCTTTTTCACGATCCAAAGGGTATGGTCGTAAAGGAAGGGGAGAACAAATACGCCACACTAGCATGCATTGGACAGTGTAGTAGAGCTAAGATGTTAAGACACACTCCCTCCCCCCCCCCCCATTCCCCCCCCCCCTTGTACGCCTCTGGAAGAAATTATTACAGTTAAAGAAAAGTAATTTATATTTGTACTGTAAGATCTGGCAGCACGATCAGCTTGCGAGTTGTAGGTCCTGGGTTTGAATCCTGGTCAAGGCTATGCATTTTTAATAGCATGGGTAGAAGTGCTATAAGAAGTGCCCATCCTTATCTTATCTTATCTGGAGGGTGTCTATGAGTCTACCCAGTTCTGTTTGGTACCTGTGAGAAAAGTAAAGGCAGCACAATGTTCATAGAAAGAATACAATTTCAGATAACTACTGATTGTTAAGAAAATGAAAATGAAATTGTTCATGCCGCTGTCCGTTTCCAGCATCTGGCTTATAATTTTTATTTCAGGTAAGCAACTTAACTTTTAATTTGGCTACGGCTGCAGGGTTTAGCTCAAAGCAGGGCGCTTTCGGCGCCTTCATTTTGGCGGGACCCGTTTAGCGCGAAATTTAATGTAATATTAGAACAATAATGCTCAACCTTTTATAATTCCTTTAGCAAACGTTTTAAAGTTATACGTTTTATTGTCTTTTTTCGAGCTTTAACATTTTTATCTTCTGTAGTAATATAATTTGATAATTAGTGCAACCCAATACAGAAGGCGCCCATTATTTGATAACTCTTTTCATAAAAGTTATAATAAATACATTTTTGTGAGATAAACTTCACACAGTACTGTGGTAGCCTATAATCAAATGCAAGACATTAGGTCTTGGCCATGATGCGTCGACTTAAAAAAAAGCCATCAGTTTCTTTAATGTTGGACCCAATCAATATACATAATTACCGTGAATTTGTTTATATATATGTTTGTAAATTTATAATTTATTTATTTATCTGTCTGTTCTCTAAAGGCTCCTTGGTCGTTTGACCGATCGGCACAAAAGTTAAATGTATAAATTGGAAACGTACTCCCAAATTTTTTTTATTATATGAACAATATTGCTTAATTCGTATGTTTTAAAAAATAAACTTAGACCCTATTACCAATCACCGTTTATTAAGGTTCTAAGCTGAGCGCCATTTCATAATGATCTCCCTTTGAAATTAGTTCAATTAAAAAAAAAGAACAAAAAGTAAATTAAATACCGAAAGTTCGTTCTCACTACAGTTTTTATTGTAATAGTCAAAGTTATTTTTTTCTTTCTCTTTTAACAAAACACATTTTAATCATTCGTTTCTCTCGTCATTTTGACGGGAATAACCACTAGTTTGCACATATTTGCGAATAAGATGTCATGTTCGAGTTATATTGAAGCTATGTGAAACTATGTGTGTGAGTGTGTGTATAAAGTATTATTAAAGAATGATATTATAAGCAACACTTCGCGTTATATTAAGTTAAGTGCATTTGAATATTGGGTTTATTATTTATTTTACGATAATTTTTCACCCGTGCGCAGACGATAGGCCTATGGAGACATTAACGGACTTAACCGAATCATGAATAAGAAAACCGTTTGGAAACCGCTGATCTACATCATGTTGATACAAAGATACAAACGTGTTGAAAAAAACATTTTCGGAAGATTATGTACTAAATTTATTAATTAAAAACTTTTGGAAATATTTTTTTTAAATATTATTATTTATTCCTTGGCGACAAAACGTCAAACAGCATGTGAAATCACTATTAATCAATAGGCCTTCTTTTTAAACGGTGCCCCTCTAGCCCGATTTTTGTCCATACGTTCAGTCTTTTTTTTTTTGAGGGGCATTAAGTGGTTGCGTCAATTTCCGATTACTGGTCATGCTCGACCACTGCTCCAGAGTTGGAATTATGTTACATAATAATTTTTGTGATCGCAATTGACAAGTCTTAACGATTATGCATGCATAAATGGTCAAAGTGACAAACATTTCCGGTCACATTCGATCATTTTATTCAGAACATGTCGGTGTGTGGCGTTTCTGGTTGCACGAAAATATGTAGTGGATTAAATTGTATTTCATTTCCCAAAAAATGTTGCCGAAAGAAAACAATGGATTGTGAATTTCAGATTGAAAGAATCACCTTTTTATAATCCCAAACTAATTGCTTGATGCAAAAGAATTTTCTTTTTGTTTGTTTCTATGAAACTACGCATTGTGATTTTATAATAACCAAGGACGCAACTCTTGACTAATGTATTTTATAAACAAAGCTAAATTTAATCTAAAGCGACTACCTACTCACTTTTGATGTTAAAAACGAATTCCTCATAACTAATCTTGTAGCCGTTGCATATTTGTAAAAGACCAGAACTGTCCGTTGAGGTTGAAATCAATTGTCAAACACCACCAAAAGCATGGTTTTTGTTTACGAAAATGGCGCGAAATGTCAACGGAAGTTCATGATCTTTTCCATTTGAAAAGGTCACACCTCATTAAGACTTGTCAATTGTAAATTGTATATTAATTCTTTTTAGCGACTATTTTAGCCTTTCTCGTATATGACAACAAGCTTTTTAGTATTAAGCTTATTAGATATCAGCTAAATTGCCCAGCGTTGCCCGGAAGAATATAAAACAGGCCTACATAAGCTACAGATAAAAATGTTATAATATACAATGAACAGAAAGCTATAAATCTAATAAATAACAAGATAATTTTTTTGTAATGAAGACTTTTAGGAACGTAAATTAAAATGAATATTTATTGTAATCGGGTAAAAAATAGGCAAGTCTTTTTATTTAACAAAAAGCTAAATTGTCTGGTGTTGCTCGTAGATTTCCAATCTTTTTTTAAAAAGTAATATTAATTGAAATATAAAAAAAATACTGGAGAATCGAACCCGGCTCGCCCGTATGGTAGTGGGATAGGCCTACGTTATATATACGTTATATATGTATATATGCTACAATATCACAACAATTCTTTTTAAACACCAGATCTGACCCTGCTATGCGAAAGTAAGTAAATAAACCGTTATGGCCCTCTAAAGCAGTGGTTCCCAACCTTTCTAATGTCGCGACCCCTTACTACAGCTCCTCATGTTGTGGCGACCCCCAAACATAAATTTTTTTTCCTTGCTACCTTATGTCCGCTACTGTTATGAATTTTAATGTCAATATCTTATATGCAAGACGTATCGTCACTGTAAAAAAATAAAGCATAGCGATTAATTAAAAAAAACAAATTATATATTGTGAAATATTAATTTCTAATTAAGGATCCCGATGTTGTAGTTGTTTATTTTTACATATTTATTGCTATAAAAAGGGGGAGGGGCAGTATTCTCTTCAACCACAGCTAAAAATAAGAGACCAAACAGCATCCACCCTAAGTTACAATATATTCATAAAGTGTCGTTTTACCGCCTATAATGCTACTTTAAAACAAAGTAGCTACACTATTCATTGTAGTTTAAGCATTTTTTATCAGTAGCTTATACAAGCCTATTTAATTCCCCCCCCCCCCCCCCCGGAAAGGCCGAGGAAATTGACTTATAAATATTTTTATTTATTTCATGTATTTTTTAGCCTTCATCAAGCAAAGTAATGAGTTACTGTGCGTTAGTACAGTAGGACTATGGGGCGCGTGTTTCGCTCTTTACACTGGTGTGTTGGCTAGCCCAATCGTGTCACTGCTTGGCTTCACGCCAGGTAAGTGGAAACGATTGCATTTCTCAGACCACTGGTCATTACTGTGTGGATAGGTACCGTAGTGAGACCAGCCATCCACATCTAGCCAGTGAAAAGTATTGCGCGACCATTTGCTTTTGCTTCTCATTATATGCAAAATTTGGCGAAAAACGTCAGAAAGAAATTTTGGCCATCTCCGAAATCGGAATATTGGCACGGTGGATGAGCGGCAGCACGATCGCCTGGCGCACCAAAGGTCTTGGGTTCGAATCCCGGTGAGGGCCTAGGATTTTTTTTTTGCCGAGACTCGGGGGTTTCCCTGGGTGTACCCAACCCTGATGGGTACCTGACTCCAGTTGGAGTAAAGTAAAGGCGGCTGGGCTTTGTGCTGGACACACATCCTTTAGTATGCCGTGGCCACAGAAACCAGTGAACGCTGCCCCACCGGTCTTATGATCAATTTGGTCCGACGGGTTTTTTTCTTACCAAAATTGGAATCACTAGACCAGGTTATGAATCTGTGTTAGCCACTCAGTGAATAATACAGTTTCGTAAGTGTAAATGTGACACTAAAGTGGGCTTTGAAGCCCCCATTTATGCAATGTAAAAGGGGACACACTAACTGGAACTGGATGACATTGGAGTCTTGGCAAGTTATCTAAAATGGGTATGCATATGGCGTGCTTAGAGTCTTTTTTTAAGGATGGAATGCTAATATTTTTTTCAATTCTCGTTGTTAAGAGGAAAAATAAAGTTATGGAAATAAAATCATCTTATTCCATAATACATGTTACAGGTGCTCTTTCTTTAATTATTGCGTCATATGGCCTTGGTTGCTGTCCAGTCTTGCATTTTTATTATTTTTTCAAATGGCATTAAGTTACATGTTTTCCTGGTTTGTTCAGGCAAGCCGTTCCAAGCTCGGGAAGAAAGAGTACATATATGCCTAGGTTCTTGTTTAAAGGATAAGAAAAGTATTTCTGTCCTTACTTTTATCTGAGTATTGTAATAATAATTTATTTTGTATAAGCTATAAGTTATAATTGTAGGCTCTGTCTAATATTGCTGCTTTGCTCCTCGCCCTTCTCTCGTCTAGTGTTTCTATTTAAATATTGGTATTACTCATGAGGTTGTGAATATTTGCTAGTAATGAACCTTTTCTGAATCTGTACTAATTTTTATAATGTTTTCTTTTGGTTATTTTGTCTTATAGAGAAGATGCATATTCTAGTCTAAGTCTAACTAATGCTAGATAGCATGTTATTTATATGTACTTATTACTTATTTACGCCCGTCAACCCTTGTCGGAGTATGGGTCACCAACAACAGTTCTCCAGCTTCTCCTATCCTGGGTCATCCTCTCTATCTGGGTCCAACTGAAACCCATCTTCCTGGTTGTCAGAAGGGTAGTCGGCTTTGTGGCTTTCTTTTGCCTTTGACCACTAAAGCTTCATAGGTCTTCGTAGTGAAAAAACACTCTTCTCCCCCCTCCCCCCCCCCCCCAGGACTAGATTGTCTACAGTCTCTGATGTTTGTGTTTCTGGAGCACAGGCTTTTCTACAGGAAGGGGTTGCTAGTACGAATTCCTTTATATGAAATGTAATGTTTTGTTTGATTTCTTAATTATTTTATCAATAAGCTCTCTTATGTACATTCAATGATTATGTATTATAATACCTTGGTACTTACATTTTTTGTTAGTTTACGTATTTTTCCAAGTGAGATCAACGACTTCATTTTCACTTCCTATTGTAATACAAGATAAATAAAAACAACAGTATTGTTGTGTTTTTTCTTCTTTTTATTCACAGGTGGTATTAATCCCGGCTCCATGGGTGCTCGCATCATGGGCTGGGTTCAAACATACAACATCGGCCACTGCTTTCTCTCGTCCATGCAGTCAGTCAGCACAGGACAAAGTCTGGGATTCCACGCCATCGCTATGTTGATGGTCGGGGGGTGGGCAATCGGGTTTTTATTTGGATTGCTACTAGTTTATGTTGGCATTGCATAAAAACTTTAGTCGCGCAGAGGCACCCCCCCCCCAACACTCCACATTTGTTAACACACTCAGTAAGTCATTCTGTATTGTAAATTTATGTTTAAAAAAATGTTCTTTCTTTTAACGATTTGTTTCGATATTACTTGTTTAGCCTAATCTGTGATTAAGTTTAAATATAGGCCTATATACATATCTAGGCTTAGAGTTAAGGCTAAGGGGCGTCTATTGAGTCTACGGTTAGTTTGTTAAACATAGGCTACAAATACATTTTTTGATAGTTGTAAATATTTGTCTATGTAAAAATTCCAACACTTATTTTGTATTTATTTAAATCTCTTTTACGTTGTAGTAGGAATCGTGGCGATTTCATCATATATGAATAAAGTTTGAATATTGACTTTCTGTTTCACGGATTAATTATATGCTGTCAATGAATTTGTTGTTCAAAGATTTTAATAAATTTGTTATGCTTTTAAATTATTTTTTTTATTTCACACTCAAATATGGTCAATGTCTGGGGCACAGAGGTCTAGAGTCTAAAGCAAGGGTCTGCAATCTTTTTTATAATAGTGTGCCAAAGTGGGATTTGTAATTCATTCAGCGTGCCAACATCTTAAAAGCCATACTGCTTTAGCCCTCAATTCATTGTAGAAGAGACTTAAGTAGCCTTTTTGTTGGGCACCCGCGTGACATTGAAAATTGTTTTGCGTGCCAAGTCTGGAACGCGTGCCGTAGGTTGCTGATTCCTGGTCTAGAGTCCTCAGATAGTTGCACTGCTAGTCCCGGGCTAGTCCAGTATAACACTATTTTTTGGGGAGGTTTTGGAGTGTGTCTCTGAGCTTAGCCCGCTCCGACGGTTACCTGAAATTAGTTACCGGGGTATGGGAAAATTACAGGCGTATTGTACTGGATAATCAATCTCTTCATATACAGTGGATACGCTAAACTTGTGAACTCTGCTTTATACACTAACATTATCAGAATGTGATATACTTTACTTTTAATACCATACGTTGAATAAAAATAAAATAATAAAAGCAACCTTTGCCGTTTCTGTTGTAGTTTTCTAAGAGTGGGGCAGATTGTATGCAGAGACGAAAACCTTATGGTACTTTTAAAACTTAACACAATGCAGAAAAGAAGGTTAATTATCTAGAGTCTAAACAGTCTGTAGATCTAGTATCGAGATGTCATATTTACTGACACAGGGACTGTAGTATCAAGATGTCACATTTACTTGGGACTGGGGGATGTTATAGAACACAGTGGCGATCCCAGTAGGAATTTGAATGTGTGGCTGTATAAATGACAGTTTGGTCATTATACAAGTGATTGGTAAGTGTTTTGTGTCAGTGATTCATATATGATTGTGAGTCATTGATATGTCTGTGATTGTGTGTAAGTTAGATGTCTGTAATTGTTTGTCAGTGACATGTCTGTGGTTGTGTACCAGTGACATGTCTGTGATTGTGTGTCAGTGACATTGACATGTTTGTGATTGTGTGTCAGTGACATGTCTGTGATTGTGTGTCCATGACATGTATGTGATTGTGTAAATGTAATTATTTAATTATTTATACTAGACCTATATCAGTGCTGCTGTGTTTGTGATAATATTATCATTAATATATATTTATATATTTTTTTACATGTGTTGTGGATTATTGTAATGAAAAGATGTTCATTCGTATAACTCAATCCAATAGGTTATCATGTTTCTCTCCGTGGAACACACCATCGCTCCCCGAAATACGGACGAAGCTGAAGGAAACCTCAGTCAGCAAAGCGTCCGTCCCAAAATTACTTTAAAAAGTAGCCATGGCAGTCCTTGTCTAGAAGCGACGGATCGGCAAATGTAGACACCGGTACAGCCGGCTATGGTGTCTACATAGAATAAATACCTTGGTATCCCAAATAGGGATGAATTATGGGGGCCTTGCACCGTAGTTGCAGATGTAAGGGGGGGGGGGGTATGAGAGTATAAGTAAGAGCGTGTGTGTTATTGAATTATATAACACACACAATTAAATTAATATACATATATTTACATTTATATACAAGGGGAGGGGACGGGTATATCTGTGCATACCTATATTGTGGTAGGCAGGTAGGATTAGCTCCCTGGATGAACAAATACTAAAGACTACTACACTTAAACTTAAAGGCACTATTTATATAAGCTAACTATACTTAAATTACTAAGCTAAACACAGAACAACAAACCACAAATAAACAAACATAAACAACGTACACTACAACAATGTATCTAACTATCAAGTGGACAAATAAATTTTTCATAATACACAAACAAGTTTATTCAAATTATAATAAGCCCTAACCATCAATATCAACAACAACTAAATAAATCCATCGTCTATCAACGCCATTTCTAACTAAATAAATCATCATCTCTACCAACTCTTAATTCATATAGAGACCGCCAACAAAATCATAACTCAAATCCTCTCATCACTTAACACACTATCTAATATCTAACCAAGAAAATATAACAACAGATCTAGCAATTTATAACATCTAACTTAAGAATAATATATGACAAGAGAATAAATATATACCAGAGACTAAATATACACAAGAGATCTAGCAATTTATAACATCTAACTTAAAACCAACATAGGCGGTTTTACCCGACCTAATTAATAAGAATAAATATAAAAAGCAAACATTAGGTTAACAATAATAATATAGATATAGTAAACAATGCAAAGGAAACAGACCATTAAAAATGGCTGCCTCCTTGTATGTTCGCTGTCCATTTAATGTGCTTCAAAAATCCCCATATTATCTTACCCATCACACAAAATAACTAATCATCCTGTCAAATTGTTAGCGTTAAGATAACAATCAACAGTTTAGAATACTTATTTTACATCAAAAAAACAATAGAAAATGTTATAATTAAAACTTACGAGACTAGTATGCCACTTTCAACAGCCACCACCAATAGAAGGCCAAACACTGACCAGAAGGGAATTAAATAGCCCTCTAGGGCGAATCAACTACTATTACTGACCAATCCGATTCAAATAGGATTAAAATACAGACCAATCCTAATCATTTAACCACAGCCAATCAGATTCAAGCAACTTGACCAGGCGCTCAAAAATAATTAGTTAAAAAAAATGTTAAAAGTGTGCTTCATATTATAAGTAAAACGAAGACCTCTAAATATATAAACAATCTAACTAAACTAAACTATATATATATATACAAACTACAGTACCTTTCCTACTAATTACTAATAACCATCTTCCCCCCCCCCCCCCCCAATAATCGTTAACAAAGTTATTTACCCAAAACGGATACGTTTTGGTACAGAATTTAGTAATTAACAAAGAAAATATAGCAAAAAAACACAATCATACACCGTAGACTGGTATAGTAAAAAAACAAAAATACAACGTAAACTGGTCACCAGTTCACACAGAGATTGAGGCCATCAGTCAGACTCTGGAGCAAATCCGCCTTCGCCACTACCAAGGCGCCCTCGGCTCTATGACCCTAATAATCCTGACTGAGAATGTGAGCGACTGCCCTCCCCCCATTGAGAAAATTCTACTGGCTTCAAATTAGATAAGCCAGCACCCAGCGCTTTGGAGACCGCGTGCTACTGTTGTGGGACCCAGGGCATACAGGCCTACCTGGCAACATAAGAGCAGACCACCTTGTGAAAAAAAATTGGCTGAGCACACCCACCTCTGAGGAGCCAGGCACCACGCCATGCTCCGTACGTTGATCCGGAGGTGGGAGACTGTGAAAGATGGAACGAGAGTAGGGACAGCTCTGACAAGGGCCGAGAGGTCTGGCGACATCAGCCCCGCCCTTTCCGCGCCGACTCATGGTGGCGGGTAGAGACCGACCGAAACCAAATTGTTAGTTTCGGCCGAAAACGAAACCATACCGAATATTATAAATTGACTTTCGGCCGAAACCGAAGCCGAAACCAAAAGTTTAACTACAACTTCGGCCGAAACCGAAAATGCGAAACAAATGATTTCAAAAGACTGCACATTTATGTGTAATATTAACTAGTTTATGGGCATTCTATTTGAGTAAACCATTATTTGGAGTGATTAAATAATCCTTTATTATTAACTTCAGTCTTCTACTTCACATTATTGATGTTAATATCCTTTTTTTTTCTCAAAACCTATTTGTGGTTCTAAATATCCTTTTTTTTTTACCCATTTTCTGTTCACCCTCTACGCCCCCGGGCAAAGTAAGTTATAATTTGGAAAAGACAAATTTGCATTGATTATACTAAATAAAATAATACGAAGGACCATTGATCCTTAGAACGTGGTGAAATCTTTAAAAAAATAGATCTAGTTGATTTTGGATTAGCAGAAGTCAAAAGCTGTAGTATCATGAATGTAGTCCTTTATAATTATAATATAAATCAGTTGATGTTAGATCTATATGTTACATACATATTTATATAAATATTTGTAGAATATGAATAAAGTCCCAGAAACATCTATCTAGGGTTGACAGACGTCCAGCAAGAAAATTAACAGTTTTTGAAAAGAACCTTACATGCGCTGCAAAGTTGTTGTTTTTAATTGCCCAAGTTGCTTTTCAGTCTCCATTAAATAAAATGTTGGGTCAGTTTTACTAATATACAATTATTGGCAGCTAATGTAATAAAACTGAACTGATTGTGAATAGTGAAACACTAAATATGTCATTCTTTGTGTCCTCCTTTTGAAGTCCCAAGTATCTCGCAACCTTACGTCTATCAGTCTGTTTGTCTGTTAAAAACAGTGGGGAAATTCCAGTTATTGTTCTTTTCGAATACGTAGATCAAATGGCTGTGCCAACGACTAGCGTTAACATCTGCATTTGCTGTTATATGTGCTTGTATCGCGAATTCACAATCAATATTCGGAAATTGAAAAAAAAATATAATTCGCCTCTGACAAACGAATGTTTGCAAGGAATATAATATTAAGGAATTGTTTTGTGCTAATCAAACAGGGTTTACAAATATTTCTTCAGATACAAAAATAAATAAATTGTGGGACACAGTTATGAATGATTTCGTCCCGAAACCCGGCTTTCGTTTAACATCCCTACTTCACACAGATTAATTCACAACGGTTTAACTAAATGAAAGTATCAATAAGCAGAGTAATAGATGCAGCAATAACGTAGCATTATGAATTTTGAAAGTTAAATAGATATTCGGTTGATGACCGAAAGTCAATATCGGTTTCGGCCGAAATCGTAAGCAAACCGAAAAGTAACCTTTTGGCTTCGGCCTAAATCGAAAACACGCCGAAAAAGGTTTTTTGCCTTTTTTCGGCGCCGAAAACGAAGCCGAAATCGAATATCGGTCGGTCTCTAGTGGCGGCCTAAGCACATTTTCCATTAAAAAAAGGAAAATGTCATTTACTACACACACTGATAACCGTAGAACTTAAAACTGGCGAGGTTAAGGGATGGGTTATTGGAGGGAGTGGCCCACAGCAAGATCCTGTCCTAGCCACCCCACAAAACGCCGATTGGGCGTGCTGCATAACATAAAGCACTACACTTCTATCACCACCTTCTAAATTCCCATTGGATCATTAACGTGGTGGCTCGCTCGTATACCCGCACTGTCGCCAGGTAGAAAAATTTCCAGAATATAGACCCTTGTTGTTTTTTACTTCAGGTTTTAATGCCAGTGTACACAATGTTACAATTAATTTGGGAGTGACCAGATCAATCTCATGGTACAAATATGTTTTGCAGGCGATCAATGTAAGTCATACACTCACAAGAATTGATACATTGGGTTACACTTGGGATATTGTTTTTATTGGTGAGTTCATATTTTCGTGTGTTCATGTGTTCATTTGTTCATGTGTTCATATTTTCATGTGTTTATATGTTCGTGTGTTCGTATATTCATATGTTCATGTGTTCATATGTTCATGGGTTCACATGTTCGTGTGCTCATATGTTCGTATATTCATATGTTCATGTGTTTATATTTTCGTGTGTTCATGTGTTCATATGTTCATGTGTTCTTATATTCATATGTTCATTGTTAAAGACTGATTTATATGGGAATGGGAGATATAGCCAAAGGGAAATAGCCTTAAACTAGCGTCGAGGTATTTTTTTTATAGTCAAACAAGAGTGCAATAATGTTATTTATGTAACTATCTACAATAATTCAATACAACTTAAATCAAACGGCCACAAATAATATTATCAGCGAGAAAGTTGCAAAACGTAATAGTAATACTCAATTCAAAGCTAAACTTACCAAATACATCTTTTATTGAATTGATTGGAGTCGTATGGCGGGATTTCAAGTACAGGCCGACCGAAACCACATTTTTGGCCGTAACAGAACGTTTAACTACACATTCGGTCGAAACCGAAATATAAACCGAAATTGCCAAACAAAGGATTTAAAAAGACTGCACAGTAATTCCACACAACATTTTTCAACATTCTTGGGGTGATTAAATAATCCGTTTGTTATTAACTTCAATTTTCTACTTCACATAGATTAATTCGCAAACAGTTTAACTAAACTTAAATGAAATTATCAATAAGCAGAGTAATAGATGCAGCACTAGCGTTGCAGTCTGAATTTTGAAAGTTAAAATAGATAATCGGCTGATGACCGAAAGTCAATATTAGTTTCGGCCAAAACGAAACGCAAACCGAAAACTTACTATTTGGCTTCGACCGAAGCATTATCATAATTGTTTTTTCATACCAATCATCAAGCACCATTTACGGCATAAGAATATATATTATATGTTCAGATCGCAAACATTTGCATATAGATCTATGTGTTACTCTCAGATAGTGTGAACCGGGCAGTGGTTTGCCCATTAATGAAGAAGTTTTACTTAACGCTAAAATAATAATTATAATCTAAGTAAACTACCAGAACCTTCGGATCGCCAATCCACTAAATCTTTAATATTTTAATCCACCCACCAGATTTTTTAAAAGTTTATTGGAAATAAATCGTTGTTAGAAAGGTCTATTTGGATCAGGGGTCTCAAACACGCGACCCGCGGGCTGCATGCGGCCCACCAAGTTGATTTTTGTGGCCCGCCAGTAAGCTTACAAAAAATCTACTATTCATGAAATTCAGACAGCTAGTACTGATACACATCAACATTTTATTGTTAATTTCATATAGTAACATACTTAATAATAATATAAATAACGATAATAAACTTTGGTATAAGTCCTTGTGTCTAAATTGTAAACTGGCATATTATTAGTGATAGGCCTAAGTTGTAAAAATAGTTCAGATGTATCAAGTGTTTTTTGTATTTACTACCGTCGGCGTGTGTGTGTGTGTGTGTGGGGGGGGGGGGCTGTGCTCTGGCCCTTGACGCATCTCTTATATGATGAAATGACACATGCCTTCATCCGAGTTTGAGTTGAGCAAAAGCACTATGCAGTGACGAATTAATGAAATGGCACGTGATGAAGTGAGAGTATATTGTGTGAGTACCTAAAAACTTTCCACATTTTTACAACTTGATGGGAACCACGCTACCTGACAATAATTAAACGTTATGTCTTTTTATATTATTGAAGGGAAAATTTTGCTAGTTTTGAAGAAGATAAATAATTAATGGAAAATTATATAACTTTAACTAGAATACTTTATAGGGAAAAAAGAAATTCTTCCATCGACGATGGCATGGATTCTATAATAGCTTGATGTCATAATGAAAGAAATCTCTGCAAGATGTAGACCTATTAGCTGTGTTTGATTCATCGACAACAATAATTTACTAAAAATCTCAGTTATCGCCTGCATCACTCACTATAATACGTAATTACTGCAGGTAACAAAACAGAAGCAACGCATTCAATGATAGATTGTTCAGAGAGTGTTGCAGATTTTTTTTCGAATAATGAGGATTACAAATAGTTTGTTACAAATTGTCTGCGGCAAATTTGACTCAGTTCAACTTCAGATTTGGAAAGGGGGAGGTAATCAGTGAGAGATAAAAATTTGAAAAAGGGGGCGGTGAGCCGAAAAAGGTTGAGAACCTATGCACTAAACAAAGCAGTTACAGTATGCAATGGGGGCGGCGATTAAACTTTTGCCCTGGGGCGTCACAAAGGCTTGTGAGGGCCCTGGCTAAAATATATAACGGGTACATTGTAACTTCATATAACTAACACATTCACACTCATTCAACCAAGATTAAGTACCAATTTCAGCCGTATTAATTAGTAAACTCTGAATTGGGAATTAATATAATAGAAGTGAAGGTTAAGGAAAGTGATAAAGAGTGGTTGGAGGGTTGCAATTACGTAAGAGAGCGAGAGATAATGACGCCAGACTACTCTCCTCTTTTCTATTCTAAACTTAAGTTAATGTACGGTCTTACTCCTACACTACTAACTATCTACATGTGCTAACAAGTCAAGATTGAGTCCAGAATCGTGACACAACACATAAAAAAACATCAACAACAATCCACAAAATCTAACTATAAAGTAAACAAATATATTTTTCATAATACACAAACAAGTTTATTCTCAACAAAAATCCCTAATTCATAAATCATCTCATCAACACAACCTATACTTATAACTATCTAAGATATAAAGCGAGACTAATCTACAAATATCGAATATCTTAAGTGACCAAGATCTAATACGAGGCTATAACAAGAGATCAACAAATAGGCATGGTTTTACCCGACATAGAAAATTCCAACATGGCGCGGGAATGTCTAATCCTAATTAGACACTTAAATCCACTAAAATCTTCACATATATTATCAATCAAACATATTATTCAGTCATCGGGACTTAGATGCAACTCTTTCGATCACCCCACACTAAAAGGCCTCATCGTGGACCGGAAGGGCTACTTATACTTTAGGGACAGCCAAATACGATCACGCCTCTAGGACCAATTGACCATTGACAACCGGCCAATCAGATTCGAGCACCTAACCCGCGCGCTCAAAAATAAATACACAATATAACTACCCTAACCTATACATATTTAAAAACCCAGCACATTTCCGACCGATTACTGACAATTATATATTCTAACAAACATCATTAAACAAAGTTATTTAACAAAAACGGCCAAGTTTTGGTAAGAAATAACAGTAAATAACAAAGGATATATCATGAAAATAGGGGACGTCCAGTAATTACGTTTACAAAATAGGGGGAGGGGGGGGGGTCTGAAAAAGTGTGACAATTGTTGACCTGGGGGAGGGGGGGGGGAGGTCAAGAAAAGTTGACGTCAACAATGTTACTTTTTATGAAGTAAATAATTATACAAAATTTAGTACTAAATTCTACATTTGTCCTGTTAAACTTACATAGATAACATTAACAACATAGTTTTACGTTAATACAAATATATCAATTATGGAAACTACATTTGATAGGCTATGTCCTTTTTGTGTCCATCCTGCTAGTTTGTAGATCTATGTATGGGTGGAAACTAATGCAATTGTTAGCAAGGCAAAGTGACCGACCAATTGTAGAAAACCTCACCTTCGCTGTATAGCGTAGGGTTGCCCGACACATGGGTGTAAAAAGGAGGACACCGAGAGACAAAAAGGAGGACATTGTGTTTCAATTGTATAGTTTCGCATTTAGCCCGCAATCAGTATAATTTTATTACAAGAGCTGCCACTAAGTTTAAATGTGTACTGGTCAACTGTGCAAGAAACAGTTTTGTTAAAAATAACATATAAATTCAATGTAGGCTGAAATGCAGCTTGCATTTAGTTGGGCAACTTTGAAGCTCATGCACGAGTCTTCTAAAAAAAACGGTTAATTCTTTTCTTGTACAAGTGATCGCCTGTTTATTAATTATATTCTTAACATGTTAATACTAATTTTAAAATTTATGTCCTTATGCCTACAAAACATAAAAAAAAAACAAAAGCTGGACATTTTAAAGGTATTGTGCTTTGCCTGCCGGACGGAGGACAAGAGTCTAAATAGGAGGACATGTCCTCCATTTGCCGGACGTCTGGTAACCCTAAAGGCTCAGTACATCTAAATTAGGCTACGCGCCAGAGTCCGGCGTTCGTTATATAAGCCATGTAAGCGATGGCTGGGATTGACAATAGAACTAAAAACAATAATAGGCCCTCGCCGAGACTATAATTAATGTTTGCAAAGCATTGAATGAAGTGAATTCTGTGAATCCAACATGGTTATTTAAAAAATATTTCCTTCAGAAAAATAATTCTTGGTCCACCCCATGAAATACGAAATACTTGGCCTACCTTATTTCCTTTTAACATCCCTAATTCTGATATATAAACTAATATATTTTTGCTCACTACGTTATAATTGGTGAAACATTATAATTGGGTCGATTAGGCTACATATTTAGTAATTTTTACGTATTCATTTCTAATTTTCTGGAAAAATTTAATGAGATAAAAATATATTAGTATCAGTGGCAAATAAAGCAAGGTAGGGAGACAGGGAAGGCAACTACCGTGTGTATATAATGTGTGGGTGTGGACTGTGGACAGTAATGTAAGAAGGAATAGTGAACATATGGCTAAAATTAGGTATGTTAAAACCGGGTTTTCTTCAAAACCGGTTTTCGGTTCTATAAAACCGGTTTAAAACCAGATTTTGGTTTCTCTCCCCCCGCCTTCCCGAACACTGTTACAAGTAGGGATGTTAAAACCGGTTTGTTTTCAAAACCGGTTTTCGGTTCTATAAAACCGGTTTAAAACCGGATTTCGATTCCTTCCCCCCCCCCCGCAATGTGACAAGTCACAGGCCGGAAAAGACAAGTGAGCGTAGTTTTGTAGGTGTATTTGACAAATATTTCAAACTTAATAAGTTTTTGCAGAGCATTCAAGAGGTTGATTTGTGTGAATACATTTTGGTTTTATACACTTTACCATAACATTCTTTAGAAAACAAAAATATGGGCTAATTGATTAAAACCGATATAAGCTTTCAATTGTGATAATTTGTGCACCGTGGACTTAGACTTGTAAAATAATGTATTGAATAGGATCACGTAGCGCCAATCAAAAGTCAAAAGAATGTGTATTTAATGCTGCCTTTAATAATAAAGCACAGACGCGGTGTCTAGCCCAATTGTTCAGGGTCACAGGACAAAACTAGTTTGCTCTCTCCATTGCGTACATCAAAGAGTCGTCGTCGGCATCCGTCCGTCTCGAGAGACGATGGTGTAGCTTCATGGGTGAGGTTTCCAACTGCAATCCCTGCCGCACTTGAGGCACATCAAACAGTAGCGCATTTCTAAACGATGAGCCGACATTTGGTTTGATGTTGTTTTTATCGCAAGCCATAGTTGGTATTTGGAGAAAAAAAAAGAAACACAGTATCTAAGACTAAATAGTATTAGCAAGGCATTTCAAGAATTGTTTTGCGTGAATCCAACATTATTTTTTTTAAAATATTTCCATCAGAACCAATAAAAAAAATAAAATAAAGGGTGTGCTACCTGAAGTAATGATTACCTTCCAACCAACAAACCGAAATCCGGTTTTAAAAATCAAAACCGGTTTTCAGATTCAAAACCGGAATCCGGTATTCCGGTTTTCGTTTAACATCCCTAGTTACAAGTTACAGGACGGAAAATCCAAATGTGCGTAGTTTTGTAGGTGTAGCCTATTTGAAAAATAGTTCTAATTTTATTAGTGTTTGCACAGCATTCAAGAGGTTTCTTTCTTTGAATACAATATTATTTTGTACACTTTACCATAAAATTCTTTAGAATAAAAAAAGAAAACCATAAAAACACAGTTTTTATCATACTCCCTTTATTTGCAAACTAAGTTTACCATCATGTAATTAAAAAATATCTGTGTCGCAAATCTCAAAAATATCTCCTTACTCTCTCTCTGTATGAATTGTTCTAAAAATAATCTTAGCGCATAATTTTTTTTTCTAGCTTTGTGCCGAAAAAGTATAAAAAGTTGCACAGGCATTTTTTACGCGAAATCAAAATTTTTCTTATACTTTCCTTTTAAGTAATGAATATTGTCATAAGTGTAGTATTATTAAGTTGTTTTAACTGAAAATTTAATAAGATGTATTGTTAGGCGCCACAAATCTGCTGTCCGAATTTCGGCTCGATCGGACTACGGGAAGTGGTCGAAAAATCGAAGCCAATTTTTGCACCATTACAGACAATGCAACTTAAAATAAAGGGAGTAACAAGAAAACCATAAAAACGAAGTTTTCATTATACTCCCTTTATTTGCAAACTAATCTTACCAACATGTAATTAAATAATTGATTGACTACTGGAAATGAAACGTACAGAAAAATATCTGTGTCGCAAATCTCAAAAATATCTCCTTACTCAGTATGAATTGTTCTAAAAATAATCTTGGCGCATAATTTTTTTTTCTAGCTTTGCGCCGAAAAAGTATAAAAAGTTGCACAGGCAATTTTAACGCGAAATCAAAATATTTCTTATACTTTCCTTTTAAGAAATGAATATTGTCATAAGTGTAGTATTATTAAGTCGTTGTAACTGAAAATTTGATAGAATGTATTGTTAGGCGCCACAAATCTGCTGTCCATATTTCAGCTCGATCGGACCACGGGAAGTGGTCGAAAAATCGAAGCAAAGTTTTGCTCCCAGACAGAAAGACAGACAGAAATTGCAACTTAAAATAAAGGAAGTAACAAGAAAACCATAAAAACGAAGTTTTCATTATACTCCCTTTATTTGCAAACTAAGTTTACCATCATGTAATTAAATAATTGATTGACTACTGCAAATGAAACGTACAGAAAAATATCTGTGTCGCAAATCTCAAAAATATCTCCTTACTCCGTATGAATTGTTCTAAAAATAATCTTAGCGCATAATTTTTTTTTCTAGCTTTGCGCCGAAAAACTATAAAAAGTTGCACAGGCATTTTTAACGCGAAATTAAAATATTTCTTATACTTTCCTTTTAAGAAATGAATATTGTCATAAGTGAAGTATTATTAAGTCGTTTTAACTGAAAATTTGATAGGATGTATTGTTAGGCGCCCCAAATCTGCTGTCCATATTTCAGCTCGATCGGACCACGGGAAGTGGTCGAAAAATCGAAGCCAATTTTTGCACCTAGACAGACAGAAAATGCAACTTAAAATAAAGGAAGTAAAAATATCTGGGCTTTTTTATTAAAACTGATAATAGCTTTCAATAGTGATAATCGAATTTGCAATTATCGTTGACCATGATATTAAAAAGCATATGAAGAGGATGACGATGTTAATCCAGGATGCTTAGTACGCACCGCTCCTGCATATCTGAATTAGGCTATCTGTTGGGAACATAGTTTACAACGAGCCATCGTTAAAGACGTTTTTTCAAAATTTTCTGACACAAAAGATTGTAACTATATAACTTAACATTTGGTTTGATGTTGTTTTTATTTGGAAAAAAAGAAACACAATATCTAAGACTAAATAGTGTTAGTAAGGCATTACAAGAATTGTTTTGTGTGAATCCAACATTAAGCCTATTTGTTAAAAATATTTCCATCAACCCCCCCCCCCCCCCAAAAAAAAAAAGTCTGTGCTACTTGAAATAATGAAAAGGCCTACCTCCCAACCAAGAAATCGAAATCCGGTTTTCGGTTAACATTCCTAGTTAAAATAGAAGGCTAATTTAAAACTGGTGCACAATTTTCCCCTAACTACTTGAAGATTAACATTGTACCAAAAGCTATTTTAGTGAAACGTAGAATTAGACATGATTAAATATTAAATGAAAAGAACAATAGTAAACATATGAGAATTATAGCCAATTAGAAATCCTTTTAACAAGTTTTAAAGTGCATTAGGCCTACATTTAATTATAGTATACACCCTTCCGTTTTAAATCTATTTTAAACAAAAAAGCAAGCGTCTAAAATTTTGTTACTTGTTGTTTTTTTTTTTTTTTTGGGGGGGGGGGGGGTAACCAATTGTTGACGTAATTATATAGGGGGGGGGGTCTCTGAAAGTTTGACAGTTGTTGAAAAGGGGGGGGGTAAAAGTCGCCAAAAAACTGTTGACGTAATTAATAGCACAAAAACAGTAGACCACCAGTCTACATTAATATAAGTCGTAAGTATAGCCTAACTTTCACAATTTTTCGAAAATTTGGGTCTTCCGATAACGCTCGGCGTTATATTAAATGCATAGTTCTTCGAATAACGCTTCCTTTTTTTAAAACACAAACCTAGATCCAAATTGGAAAACCTAACATTTTAAGACGACTTAATTTTTTATGAGACATGGTTCATCTAAGGGGACGTCCATTAATTACGTCAACAAAATAGGGGGGAGAGGGGGGGGGGTCTGAAAAAGTTTGACAATTGTTGACATGGGGGAGGGGGGGAGTTCAAGAAAAGTTGACGTCAACAATGTTACTTTTTATAATAAAAATAATTATACAAATTTATAACAAAAATCTACATTAGCTCTGTTAAACTTACATAGATAAGCCTAACATGTACAAACAATGTTTTACGCTATCAATTATGGAAACTACAGTTGACATTTTTGTGTTCATTTTGTTAGTTTGTAGATCTATGTATGGGTGGAAACTAATGCAATTGTTAACAAGGCATTGTGTCCGACCAAAATTGTAGAAAACCTCACCTTCGCTGTCTAGCGTAGGGTTGGACATTGTGTTTTGATTGGATAGTTTTGCAGTAAATCTGCAATCAGTATAATTTTAGTACAAGAGCCAATAAGTTTAAGTGTGTTTTGGTAAACTGAGCCAGAAACGGTTTTGTTAAAAAAAACACATATAAATTCAATGTAGGCTGAAAGGCATCTTGCATTTGGTTGGGCAACTTTAAAACTCATGCAAATGTCTTTAAAAAATAAAGGAGAATTATTTTCTTGTCCAAATAATCACCTGTTTATTAATTATATTCTTAACACGTTAACACTATATTTTTTTAAAATTTATTTGACTGTATATCCACAAAACAAAATATTACAAAAGCCGGACATTTTAAAGGTTTTGTTCTTTGCCTGCCGGACGGAGGACAAGAGTCTAAGAAGGTGACCATGTCCTCCTTTTGCAGGACGTTAGGCAACCCAAGTATGCGAGACATGGTGGCTGGAATGACAAAGGAACACAAACACACCAACAAAATGTCTGCAGAGTACGTTCAGAAACGCATTTTTTTGCCGCTCAGTACATCTAAATTAGGCGCCAGAGACTGGAGTTCGTTATGTAAGCCATGTAAGCAAACGCACGGATTAGCAATAAAACTAAAACAACAATAGGCCTTCTCTGAGACTATAAGTAATGTTTGCGAAGCATTGAATAAAGTGCATTGTCTGAATCTCTAACATGGTTATTTTCAAATATTTCCTTCAGAAAAATAATTCGTGGCCCACCACATGAAGTAGCCTACGGAATACTTTGCATACCTAAGAATATCTTTTTTCCTTTTAACATCCCTAATTCTGATATATAGACTAAGATATGTTTGCTGACTAGGACGTTATACTAGGTGAAACATTAAAATTATGTCGATTAGGCTACATAGATCTATTTAGTAATTTTTACGTTTTAATTTCTAATTTTCTGTAAAAATTGAATGATGAGATAAAAATGTATTAGTATAAGTGGCGTCGACAGGATTGCAAGGTGGGCTTGGCAAATATGGCAAGGTAGGAGAGGTAGGGGACAGGAAAGGCAACTACAGTGTGTATAATGTGTGTGTGTGGACAATAATGCAAGAAGGAATATAGTGAACATAATAATATGGTTAAAATAGAAGGCTATAATTAACAACTGGTGCACAATTTCCCCCTACACTATTTAACAATTAACATTGTACCAAAAGCTCATTAGTGAAACGTAAAATTAGAAATGATTAAATATGTCTATGAAAAGAATAATAGTAAACAAAAAGAAAAGAAATATTGTTAAAATCCTCGGATTGGAAAAAAATGTGGGAGGGGCGAGTGAGGGGGTAGGAACCATGTTACACTCCTTCGTAACTACGCCTATGAGAGTTATAGTCAATTTGAAATCTTTTAAACATGTTTTAAAATGTAGGCCTATTACAATTAATTATAGTGAGACCTTTACTTTCAAATCTATTTTAAATATAAAAGCAAGCGTCTAAAATTGTGTACCTTGTTATGAGGGGGGGGGGGAGGGGGGAACAAATTGTTGACGTGATTATATAGGGGGGGGGGGGTCTCTGAAAATTTGACAGTTGTTGACAAGGGAGGGGGGAGGGGGAGGTAAAAATCGCCTACAAATTGTTGACGTAATTAATGGACGTCCCCTAAATTAGCTTAGCTTAAAATATTTTGAAATCAAACTTTAAATAAATAAACTGCGATATAATTTTTTTTTAAAGTAAATTTAACTTAAAAGAACAACTGAAATAATTAGTTTATTAATGAAAGGAAAAGAAATTGTCTATGATAAATATATATTTTTTGTTTCGCACCGGTATTAGAGTTCTTTTTTTTATATAGACTTATATATTTTTAAATCTCTAAACTGAAAAATGGCGTACTGCATAATTGGTAGGCTTACACTTCTAACAGTGTTAGCAACTAGTTATATTTTTTTTGGAGCCTTTGGGCTATATGACGATCAAAAAGGATTGTTTGACTGGTAATATACTCAACTCTTTGATTTAATGAATATTCTGAAAAGGCTGCGGCTATTCGGACCCAGCTTCAGTCGGAATTCATTAAATCAATTCATAAAAAAAAACATAAAATTAAAAAAAGAGGGGGAAAAGCACAAAATATAATTATTTCAATTATTTGTCTTACGAAGTGGCTATTCGGACCCGATAGACTAAATAGTTAGTATCATTTATTTTATATAGGTTAGGAATGGCTTTGTAGTATTTTTGGTAAAAGTTAGTATCGGTTATGTTATAAAGAATAGGGATAGGCTAGCCTATATTCATGGGCGCCCGCAAGGGGGGGGGGGGGAACATGTCTCCCCCCCCCTTCCGGATTGATTGATAAATTTTTTTTTTTTTACAAAAATAAAAATCAAATTTATAATTAAAACATTTATAGGCCCTAAGTAATTGTAACAACTGTGACTACTTCCATTGTCATATCAATATCATTATCTTTGGGGATGCATCCCCCACCCCGGATGCTCTACTTTTTACTCCATTATCCTCTAAACACTATGACGCGTGCATGAATCATTCCAATACGTATCTTTAGCATCTGCCTGGAGATAGCTAACTCGGACTAAATGTGAACTATTTGGACCGCCGATCGCGCGTCCTAGCTTTCGCCTGATGTGCAGCTGGTCCAGCGGTTAGTGCACCGGACTGTCAACCATAAAACCAACTGACACGTCGCGGGTTCTATCCCTGCCACCGACGGATCCCTGTCGCCCTGCAGGTGTTTTGGGCCTAGTGGACGTAATAATCTTCTATCTAGAAGGAACGTCTGTAAACTTATAAGAAAGTGGTGCATCCTAGCCTGTGCTGCACTAGCTATTTGGACTGTCGATAGCACGTCCTAACTTACCCTTGGGGATGTGGATTAGCTTCTCCCTGGAGATGTGAGTTATAGTCTGTGCTGCATAAGGAAAGTGGATAAATATATAAAGCTGAACTTTTGTTTCCAGTTTTTACTGTTTGCGATAAGAGTGCTTGAGTTGATTTCTAATTCTTTTAGAAGTTATTTTAAGATAGTTTCGGAAAACCTTATGTTTTTGTAAAAGTTTTTTGTAAGCATTTTCAATGTTTTAATAAATTAATCTCGAACATTTATAAAAGAAAAAATTTGTCGGGCAAAAAAATTGATATATCCGGCATAATTAAAAAAACACATTTTGATACAGCTGCTGAAAATGCACGTTAAACATCACACTGAACGCAGAATGATTTTATCAACTTGTCTCAACAAGCTCTGCGAGAAGACATTGTAAAAGCTGCCAATAATGCTGTTGGATTCTCGATCATAGCCGATGAAACAGCAGATATCGCAGGAACAGAACAGTTATCAATGGGAGTCCCGTTTGTAATACGTCTAGTAAGAAGGCTATGATTCGTGATGAATTCCTTGGATTTTCTCCGCTGAAAGAAATTAACGCTGCCACGATATCTGATTGTATTATTCAACATTGCAAAACATTTGGTCTTCTCCTTAATAATCTGCTGGGTCAAGGTTATGATGGGTGCTCGATAATGGCCGGAAAAGAAAATGGTGTTCAGGCAAAAATTCGAAGTATTTACCCCAAGGCTGCCTTTGTTCACTGTGCCTCGCATAGACTGAATCTCGTAGTAAATGATCTTAATAATGTTGCAGTGATACGAAATACTATTGGTACTATCAAAGCAATTATTACATTTTTTTGTGAAAGCCCAAAAAGGAGGTCCTCTGTTCCAAATATTCCTCTTCTGTGTGAGACAAGATGGACAAGCAAGTGTAAAAGTGATCGGATTTTTTATAGTAAATTTGAAGATATTTATTGTCAACTGGAAGAATTTTCATTACTGCAAGTGGAAATACACGACAGGCTGCACATCAGTTCATCAAAGTCCATCACATTTTTATTTTGTCTCAATATTATTTTGCAGTACTCTGCCATACTGGAACCAGTTACTCCGGCTCTTCAAGCTGTTCAAGTTGATCTTCCAGAAGTCCAACTGCAAGTTCAAAACCTGCTCAGTGTAGTAAAACTTCAGTGATTCCGATAACTATTTCAGGGACATTTTTGAGAAAACAGTACAACTCGCAAAGAAGGTGGATATTGAACTGATTATCCCAATACAGTGTGGAAGGCAAAAGCATCGAAGTAATCCGGGAACCATAAGTGTTGAAAGTGTTGAAGAAGTACTTCAGAAAAACAGTTTACATTCCATACTTAGATTCTCTATTAGCTCAATGGAGAGTGGATTTTGTGAAGCCAACAGTGCACAATTTAACTTAGCTTTGCTACATCTTTTGAAATTGTGCAAACTGAATCGTCAACAGTTTAATGATACAATGTCTACTATCAATCAGGTATACCACATTGATAATTTTGAAAGTGAAGCCTTGAGTTGGTTTGATTTTTGGAAAACGCGAGTGTACAAAAGTAGCCAAGATTTCATCAACTTGTTACCTTTTACAAAGTTTTATCCGGCTGTCAGGTATGCCTTACTAGTTTTGCTAACATTACCAGCAACAACATGTACTGTGGAGCGATCGTTCAGCACATGACGTCGTGTAAAAACATGGCTTGGATCTACAATGTCAGATGAACGTCTGTCTGGGTTGTGCATGTTAAGCGTACACAGAGACAAAGTAAACTGCAACAAAAAAGACTATGGACAAAATTGTAGATATGTTTGGTAGCGATAACAGACGACTCCAGTTCTTGTTTAAAGAATAAATTTTATTTTAAATTGAGCTTGTAGTATTTTTATTGTAAAGTAAGGTTTTTTGTCTGGTTTACGTTTATTATATTGGCCTATACATATATTGTGTTCATGAAAAATGTGTTGCTACAGTATGCCCTTCATTACTACAGTTTCTTGTCCCTTCGTTCACCATACAGTAAATTAAAACTGCATTAAAACATTACTACAAATATTTTGCCCCCCCCCCCCAGAAAATTTTCTGCGGGCGCCCATGGATAGATTTGGTGTTTTTTGTGCTATTTCGTATAAATATATGTTAAGACAAACATATTTTGTGCTTTTCCCCCTCTTTTTTAATGTTATTTTATGAGTTTTAAGGAATTCCGACTGAAGCTGGGTCCGAATAGCCATTTCATGCTAAAGGGACCCGGGTCCGAATAGACGCAGCCTTTGTCTTAACATACTTTAAACATATTTATAAATAGCACATAAAACACCAAATCTATCCCTATCCTATATAAACTAACCCATACTAACTATATATTACTAAGTCTATCGGGTCTGAATAGCCACTTCGTTCTGAAAATGAAAATCACTTCCAGGCAATATCAATAAAATAAAAAAAGCAGAAATAAAACCTTTTTTGAATGTTTATCATAGATTAATCTATATATATAAAAAGACAGTGTTAAGCCCAGCGAGGATCCCCATTGGTCAATTTGAAAACACGTGTGTCACTGACCTATCTAGGCCTAGCCCAATATACCGTCTAATAATTTTTCACATCGGACATGTGTCTTCGATAGCACAGTGGTAAACGTAGTGGACTGCTATACGGGCGACCAGGGTTCGATTCTCCAGTTAGACTATACTTTTTTTTTTCGACAATTAATTTTTCAAACTTTTAAAAACAAAAGACATTGTAAATCTATAGGCAATATAGATTTTGTTAAATAAAAATATTTGACTATTTTTTTTACCCTATTACAATATTTATTTACTTTCCTAAAAGTATTCAGTAAGTGTAGTGTATAAATGTGTTATCTGCACCCCAGACAGTCCTTTTTTTTTTCACCCGGGCAACGCCGGGCAATGTAGCTTGTAATTAATATAATTATAATTCGTACACTTACACGTTTTTTTTTCTATATAAATGGCCTTATGTCAAAATTAGAAACACAAAAATGTTTATTTAATGAAAAAAACAACAACATATGTGTAGTTAAATTGTGGACTCTGTCCTAACGGCCTAACGGGGTCTCCACAGTAGTAGAGTAATATGAAGAAGAAAAACAGAAAACCCTAAAATCTCTCATTTTTATGGCATGTCAGACTTTTTTTCGTCCTCTGATTGATGCTAAGCTAAGGCTAAGCCCTAACCTAAGTCCTAAGCAGTCTAAAACTAGATCTAAAAAATAATAAAAATTAGGCAATCCAGAACATTATTATGGCAGGTTTCATTTATAGCGACCAAATGCTGGGCCTTTATTTGTTCATTTTTTTTTTAAATTGTTTAGGCCCATGGAAGCCTATAGCCTACTAGGCTATGGCAGGTTTTGTGATAAGGATTTCAGGAGTTCCCATTTTGTATGTTGTTTTAAAAACAAAAAAGGTAAAACTATATTGTAGTATTATATGTCATTTATAAGACTAAAAGTCCAGAAATCCAAATATGACACTTATAAAGTCAGCTGATTTTATAATTAATAATTAAAAAATCTGGAAAGTCTGTATGTCAAGAAGTTGCAGAGGCTACAAAACGAGTTAGACTAAACAACATCAAAATAGCATTAAAACACACAATATTTTTGAAATGGATACTTTTATGACAAATAAACTCACAAAACATACAAATATCAGTGATTGTGTTGTCTTTTATTATTATTTTTACAATAAACGTGATTTCGCACTCGAGGTTCATAAAGTCTAGAAGTAATGAAGTCGGCGCCATGCTGTCAAAATGTCGGCTATCGTGGACGTAAACAAAGCATATGTGTTAAAAGCAAAAAAAAAAGGATTTTTTACGTTTAAACCACATTAGCTTGCGTAAATTTAGTTTAAAACTATAAATAATAGTATTTTTTTGCCGTAGATAGTACACAAGCAGTTGGAAATTGGAAAATAAATGTGTAAATAGTGTTTTAGAAAATACTTCATCGATATCGATCATACATTACAAAACACACACGTTACGGACAGAGACGAGTAAAAAAATATAAATCCTCTTTTTACAAACTCAAAAAGTGCATCAAATGGAATTTTTAAAGACCAAGTGAAGAGCTTTTTATCAAAATTGAGTTAACATTTCATTTTGATATTAAATAGTGTATTCAGCATCTGAATGTTAATAAAAATCATTTATACAAGATATTAAAGATACATTTTAAGTAATTAGTTTACTATTTGCACTAAATGTGTGTGTTTTTAGGAGGAAAAATCCAAATTTTGTAGCCATTTGAGATGTTTTTATTTCCGGCAACATAGGAAAGTGACGTAAGAGAAAGGATTCCGACTAGGAAAAATGAATATTGTCACGTGTTTTGAATCTATTGCCACATGTTTTGAATCTTTTCCCGGTTCTTATTTTTAACAAAATGGTTAAAAATAGATTTATAGCGTCGAGTTTTGTTTATTTATTTCCCTTCTCAAACGTCACCTCCGTATGAGGCAATTCCAAATCTCGTTCCTTTGAGAAAAACCTCTTCACTTGGTCTGTAAGCTATCCAATCGGGTTTACAGTCTAAAATTCGCGCATGTGCATTTAAATTGACCGTAATATCAAATCTTGTTTTGACAGCGCGCGTTACATTTCACGGACAGAACTCTTTTTTGTAACAATCAATTTTCATTTATTTACTAATAAAATTAATTCTTCAGCTGAATATTTAAAACAAACATTGTTTTTATGAAAAGAAATATATTTCTGGTTAAAATTAAAAGAGTTTTACGAAGTGACATAGATAAATCTTATTTTAGATCTAGTTTTAGACTAGTCTCGGTGGCGGAAAAAATGTCAGATGTGCCGTCAAAAATTAGGGCTTTTTAAAACATGTTTTTTTCAAAAGATAAACATTTTTGTGTGCTTCTAATGGTAGGCCTTGGGAAAATTAACGTGTTTATGATATTAAACATTAAAAAAACTTTATATTTCGGCTTTATTTATTCCTGGTAAGTGATTTTCAAATGTATACAAAAAAATCAGGAAATGGTGTCTGTTGATTATGTAGCGTTCGAGGGTGTTAAAAAATTAATATAAATAACTTAATAATATAATTAAAACATACAATAATGATGCAGCTGATTTTTTATGGACATATAAACACATACAAAGTAAAAAAAAACATTTTGCATCAACAATTTTTATTTTTTAAATAAACAATAGATCTCCATCATTTGGTGGCCATTTTGTGAAACCTCCCCTATACACTATACAAAATGATGTCTTTTGAAAAAATGTATTGTTTTGTTTTTATAATAGGCCTAGGCCTTTATGTTTTATATAGAAGTATCAGCTATATCAATGGTTGTGCTTTATTATTAGGCCTATAGTTATTTGTATTTTTTTGCAATTTTGTATGGTTTGTAGTTTGTAGCGTAACTTATCATTATCATGCCCATGCCTAACCGATTTCCCAATTTTTTGTACCCTTTTGAAAATTTCTTATCGGGACTAGATCTATATAACTGCCTAATACAACCTTTTTTCCATAGGCAGGCATAGGGCATAGGCCTATTTATCATTCTTACACATGCTTTTTTGGCCTTTGTCACACAAAAAATAATATTTAAAATATCTCTCCCACACTTG
The DNA here is from genome assembly GCA_949126835.1 of Anisus vortex. Lineage (NCBI taxonomy): Eukaryota > Metazoa > Mollusca > Gastropoda > Planorbidae > Anisus > Anisus vortex. The sequence continues at coordinate 12,411,678 of OX421507.1, read as the reverse complement.
GTGCCAAATTAATGTTTTAAGTTTGCCATTTTGTTTAATTTTGTTGTCTAATGTAACTTCTGGGTCTGATGACCTAAGTGTGCAAAATTATTAGTTTGTTGTAAAAATTGTATAATAACAAAACACAACACAAATGATGATATTTTACGTCTTGTAAGTTTATTTTGTGTTATAAAAGTATCAACTTCAATGATATTGTATGTTTTTGTAATATATTATATATTGCTGCTCTGTTTAGTGTCATTTATTTTTTAGTGTCTGCAACATTTAACAATACATATTGTATATGCAACATTTAACAATACATATTGTATATGCAACATTTAATAATACATATTTTATATGCAACATTTAACAATACATAGTGTGTATGCAAGATTTAATAATACATATTGTATATGCAACGTTTAACAATACATATTGTATATGCAACATTTAACAATACATATTGTATTTGCAACATTTAACAATACATATTGTATATGCAACATTTAACAATACATATTGTATATGCAACATTTAACAATACATATATTGTATATGCAACATTTAACATCTTGCATATACAATATGTATTATTAAATGTTGCATACACAATATGTATTGTTAAATGTTGCATATACAATATGTATTGTTAAATGTTGCATATACAATATAATATATGTATTGTTAAATGTTGCATATACAAAATGTATTGTTAAATTTTGCATATACAATATGTATTGTTAAATGTTGCATATACAATATGATATATGCATTGTTAAATGTTGCATATACAATATGTATTGTTAAATTTTGCATATACAATATAAATTGTTAAATGTGGCATATACAAATTGTATTTAAAAGTTTCAAACTACTACAACTCTATAGGAAACATGATTACAATGGGCTAATCGGCAAAATGAAGTACTTTCACTGGGATGAATTACAGTTCGGAAATACTGTTTTAATTGCTTCGGAAAACAATGCCATAGCTTCGCTGAGTGTTCAAACTGGAAGAGTTGGTAAGATCTGTTGGAAATTGTCATCTTTTTTTAGCTAATGATAAACACTTTGTGAGGCCAGCTGATTCTGCGGTTGCTACACTGGACTGTTAACAAACCGCCCGAGTTCGAGCCCATTATAATCGTCTATCTAGAATGAACGCCTGTAAATTTACACGTTCATTTTCTTTTAAGATATTTTTTTTTTTTTATATTTACTTGACATTTACCTTTTTTTTTGCTAAAATAATTTATAGTTTTATTAATTTTGCTTTGGAGTATAGTCTTGATAATTTCAATGTCTCTTGTAAAGTCTTGATAATAATTTCATTTGTTGATGTTCTCATTTATCCATGTGTAATTCTTTGACTGCAGTTTGGTGTAGAGTGCTAGAGCCCAATGTGAGAGGTAGGATTGATGAATTTTTGCATAGAAATTCAGGTAAGTATAATAAAGAAAATAATCTCTATATTAAAAATCTTCATTAAAAGTTCCTTATTTTCATTATTAGATCTGTTGATTTATCAATGGTATTTAAAATTAATTCTTGTTTCATGTTTTGTTATGTTTTGGAAACAGACCTTGTGTCAATTCAAGCTGGAGGTCTATTCGTCAGATCATGGTCAATAATTTCGGGAAATCTTCTATGGGAAAAAAGTCTGGCTGATGATGTCAAGAACATGTAAAAAAATAAATTCTTTTATTATGGTTTAATTATAGTGTTAAGGATTAGGTTAAATAAGTGTAAATCTGAAGCGGCAGCGCATTTGGCTGGCATACCAGAGGTCCTGGGTGCAAATCCTGGTGAAGGCTAGGATTTGTTCTCGGGACTGGAGGGTGTCCCTGAGTCTACCCAGCTATTCTTCTTCAGATTTCTCTGGAGACCCTGTTAGGACCAGGAAAGAGTCCACAATTTAAATACACATAAAATAAAAAACATCACAAACAAGAATTATAAACAGATGACAGAGTTTCACTTTATGTTTTTTCTCTACTTTTCAGAGCTTCTGGCATTTTTTCCGAAAGAGATGAACAAGGTATAAGTGTATATTTTTATGACATTTTCATGGTACATATAGAATTAAAACTTTGAATGACATATTATGAAATCACTTTAAATTAAAACAAAGCCTTAACCCTGAAAAGTTAAAAATATATTATGTTTTTTTGTTTTTTTTACAGAAGTTCTTATTATAGCCGTGTCGAGTTACATCTATTGTTTAAAGGTTGAAAATGGAAAAGAGGAATGGAAAGCTGAGATAGCCTCTGGGTTAGTCTTGAAAAGAGTCTTTATTATTCACTTATGCTAGTCTAGAGTTATGGTTGTTTTAACAACAGCTGATAGAGTCCCCTAATTCACGGCATACTAGGGAATTGTGTGGCCAGCACAAAGCCCAGCCTCCTTTACCTTACCCAACTAAAGTCTGGTACCTTTCAGAGCTGGGTAGACTCAGGGACACCTTCCAGACCAGGCTTTGGCTTTAACAGATAAGACGCTTGCTAGAGCAAAGAGTAAAGTAGTAATAATGCATAAGGCATTAATCTCTAATTTAGAAATCCAACACAAAGCTCAGATAAACATAAAGACAAAAACACTTTCCTTGTCCCTTATGCGAGAACAAATGCATATAAGTACTCTTTCTTCCTGAGTAGCATTCGGGCATGGAATGGGTTGCCTGAACAAACCAGGAAAACCAATAACCTAACTTCATTTAAAACATTAATAAAAATGCAAGACTAGACTCGGACCACGGATGAGCGTAGGACGCAATAATCTTCTTTATAGAAGGAGCGTCTGTAATGTATAAGATTTTACTGTATCATTATTTGATGAGTTTAAAAGATGGCGCCTTCAGAATTCACTGGCCAGTTCTTTACACGTGTGCAATTATAAAATGAAGTTTGAAGGGGAGGGTGAGTGGTACTCCATTTCCCAGATGGCATGCAATAGGATAGCAGCTGTGTGTGATTTCATTTCATCTTTTTGTTAGTTGAAATTTATTTCAATCTTGTCGTTATTAAACGTTTGTAAAAATATTTTCTTGTTTTTCTTTGATGATAATGTTGTGTTTTTTTTTAAGCAGAGACTGCTTACATTTTTGTGGGGGTGCGTGTAGGCCAGTGGCCTTTTAAAGTTTGTTTTGCTAGTGTGGATGATGGTATGAATGTATGTTTTTGTTGTGTTGACAGGAAGAGTCCAACCTTTTTATTTAGAGTTCATTCCCCTGTGTGAAAGTAGAACTGTTGTCTGGCCTCAGCAAGACAGGGGACGACACACTTTGTTTTGCCGCTGTGTGCGGAGATCGGTTGATGTAAAGTACTGTCTTCACTAGTTGACTTGTTGGGTTTTTTGGATTTTGTTAATTTTCGGTTTTACTCTTGTATGAATAAAAAACAATACCCTCTCACATTCCTGAGTTTGTTAAGTGAGTTCAGTGCCTCGAGCTTACATTAATATTGAGAATTTGTTGACCTACTTATAGATTAAATAATATCTACCTATGTCTGCAGCGACACCATTGAGAGATGGTACCTGGCGGAACGCGACGACGGAAGCATCCTGGCTGTGGGTATCGATCCGTTTCGTTGGGTAACAATATCAGTATTTAGTGCCATTGGTGCCGTCAGCAAGAGCGTAAACGTTCTAGCTCCATGGATCAATGTCAATACAAAGTAAGAGATTGATAAGAAAAACAATGTAGCTTTTCTCTGCCTGTATTTCCATAAAGTTTTTATAATTTTGTCTCTCTGCCTGTATTTCCATAAAGTTTTTATAATTTTGTCTCTCTGTTTGTATTTCCCTACAGCTGTCTAATCATGGAGGATAATGAACATTTTGTTTGCTATTCACCACAATCTGGGTCTTTACAAGTAGTTAGCGTTGAAACGGCCATGGTTTTTAAACAAACAGAGGTGGGTTGACTTGTATGAGCATTCTATTTACAATGAATTATTTCTGTTCCCAGCTAAACACATAGCAAAGGACAGTATTGGATAATTAGCTTAAAAAACACTTTTGCTTGTACAACAGCTGATAGAGTCCCCTAGCCCAGAGTGTTTTGTTTGTTTTAACAACAGCTGATTGAGTCCCACATGTCCAGACTTTTAAAGCTTATACTTATATGGTCCAAGACATGATTGCATTAATTGGCTTTTTCAGTACTTTGAGTCTTGTTTTTCATATTGATGTTGGTGTTAAATAATCTTAAGTTGTTATAAAGCTAAAGTACCCCACAGACCGAATTGGTCTGTAGGGCCAGTGAAGCAACGTTCACCAATTACTGTTGTCATGGCATTCGTAGGTGATTGTGTGGTCAGCACAATTCCCACGCCGCCTTTACTTTACCCTAACTAATGTCAGAGCTGGGTAGACTCAGGGACACCTTCTAGTCCTGGGCAGGCTCAGGGACACCCTCTAGTCCTGGTTAGACTCAGGGACACCATCTAGTACTGGGAACAAAACCTAACCTTCACCAGGATTTTAATCCAGGACCTCTGGTTACCTAGCCCGAACGTGCTCTATCTAATTATGCACGTTATCTGTTTCAGCTGCTAGATTTTCCATTGACACCAGAGTCAGCCATTGAAGGTCTGGTGCCAGGGTTATCAGCTATCAATTTTCGCTTCTCACGGGATCGTCTGGTTTTCATGGTTCTAACAACTCAGGAGACTTTCACTGTGCACAAAGTCCTTGATAAGGTAAACAAATAAATTCACCACAAAAATGTTTTCTTGTCATTTTAAAGCATTTTAGTATAAGGCTAGTTAAAGGTTAGAGTATAGATTTCTGTTGTCTGTCTAGGATCTTTTTCACTATGAAATAATAACACTGAAGTAAAGCCATGAAAAAGAACTCCCTGACTAAGCTTACTTTGGTTTGTTGTATTTTTGGTTTCTGTAGCATTGTTTTTTTTTACGGACTTAGGTCGCTAACCCCACGACCAACTCTCCTCCTTTACCCGGGCTTGGGACTGGCAGGATACCCTCCCAAGAGCGAGACCTATGTAAAAGTGTAGTTATACAGGATGAAATCGAGCCACTCGATGAATGTTTAAAGAAGAATTTAATGCTTGAACTTGTGTACAATAATAACTTCCAATTTCACTTGTCAATAATAAGTAGCTTCCTTATCGCTAAGCAAAAACAACAACAACCTGACTACACCAATGTATCTATTTATTATCTAAATTTAGTGCAGAATGTGCTAGACATATAGTAGTGAAATAGTTCACTTTGCTGAGAATTGGGCCTACATTCTGCTCACATCTTCCCATGTTGTTCTTTCTTTTACAGACTTTCGCTTGTGAAAGCATTCATGTGGGTGAAAAATATATTAAATATAGCAAAACGCAATTTGAAACCAAGGTAAGTATTTTTTCTGTGAAAATAATTAGTTGAAAAATTTGTTTTTTTTAGTAGTTTGAGTCTATTTTTTCATATTCATGTTTATCTTTCTTTTCAAGAAATGGTCATCTGAAACTGTATTTGTTCATGAACAATTTATTTTGGTCACGCTTACCCAACTGGATTCTAAGGTAAATATTTGTTTAGTGCAAATATTTAGTTTTAAAAATGTGTTTTTTACATGAAGTTTTTTTCTTAGCCTCTATTTTGTGTGCATATTGTTATTATTTAGTTTGAATGTGTTTTTTTCATCCAGACGCTACAGTTAACTTCAACAGACCAATCAGATGGTTCTGAGTTAACTGAATTTTCACAAAGAATATCTTATGCACAGCATCATGGATCACCAACCAAGGTCAAGGATTTCCTTTACTTACTTTTGTCCGCTACCTCCCCCTCTGGGTCAAGGATTTCCTTTACTTACTTATGTCTGCTACCTCCCCATCGGGGTCAAGGACTTCATTTACTTACTTATGTCTGCTACCTCCACCTCAGGGTCAAGGACTTCATTTACTTACTTATGTCTGCTACCTCCCCCTCGGGGTCAAGGATTTCCTTTACTTACTTATGTCCGCTACCTCCCCCTCTGGGTCAAGGATTTGCTTGTAACTTTTAGTTTTTTTACAGAAACATTAAAACATAAAAATTAAAATTAAACATTAAAATATAAAAGTTATAATTAATATATATTAAACATTAAAATATAAAAGTTATTTGTATTTATCAGTTTAATAAAGTTAATTTTTTTTGTTTTGTTTTATTACAGATATTCCCATTGTTGTTCACTAAAAAGAAAGATTTGAAACATCGTCCTGGATGTAAACTGATATTTTTAGCACAAGATTTTTCCCTCCATTTTGCCCAGAAAAGTAAGCAGAATACAGAAATAATATGAGAATAAATAAAATATCAATTCAATCAATTTAAATAATAATTAACATATTATACACTTTATCTGAATTAATTTTTAATTTAAAACATGATTATCCTGAACTAATGAAAATATAAATATAAGACATAAGTTTACAGGTATTGAAATTAACCAATGGAAAGCAGATTTGACACACACATCCAACTTTATACCGTAGCCCTATATACTCCCGTATAAGTCGCACTTTTTTACCGAAAATTTTGACAAAAAGTAGGGGTTAAAAGGCAGTGTAACTCCTGAAAGTCAGGGAGCGACTTGAACACCGCGGGTCAATGACAACATTTAAGAAAAATAATCTTCAACTAGGGGTGCGACTTATCCACCTGAGCGACTTATACGCGTATATTTCTCTCTATATATATATTTCCTATTGCTGTATGGTGGCTTGGCTTTGATTCTATATTTCAAACCCTCTTAGTAAATAATTCATGTTTAATGTATGAATGCAAATTTCCTTTTTTTAAAATCAAGTAAGTTATTCTATTAGAATATCTTTCATTTTTATGTTTGCAAAATTTTCACTTTACTAGTCAAAGATATTTAACTTTATATCTAAATAGAGATGTTGTGTAAACCAGTGTAATCATGTAATAAAAGGATATAAAATTAAGTGTTTTTTTTATGTTGAATAATTGAATAATGGACCAATATCTATGTTTGTTACTGCAGACAAATCTTATTGGAGGAGAGAGGAAGCAATGGCGTATATTGTGTCAGTTCTCATGGTAGATTTACCAGCATCTGAAAAACAAGATAAATTTAAGGATGAGTTTGGCACAAAAGAAGGTAAGTTGGCAGCAGAGTTTCATATAGTTTTCCTGAATACATTTCTTCATGACTGTCTATATTTGGACTTTGTTGTTCATCTTGTTCATTTAGTATAACTATAATTTCTGTTGAATTATTTACAACTAGCCTATGTTTCAAGCTAACTATTATAATTGTTTTATTATAATTGTTTTCTCTGTTTGATTATTATTTTCTGTATTTGTTCATTTTCTAAGAGGACCTCCTGGCCATGTGTTACAAAAAACTCAAGGCTCAATTTTCTCAGCTGCATGTAAGTCAGACAATTGTTTCAAATACTTGTAAATACACATATTCACATACTTGTAATACACATATTCACATACTTATAAATACACATATTCACATACTTGTAAATACACATATTCACATACTTGTATTACACATATTCACATACTTGTAAATACACATATTCACATACTTGTAAATACACATATTCACATACTTGTAAATACACATATTCACATACTTGTAAATACACATATTCACAAACTTGTATTATACATATTCACATACTTGTAAATACACATATTCACAAACTTGTAAATACACATATTCACATTTGTATAAATACACATATTCAAATACTTGTATTACACATATTGACATACTTGTAAATACACATATTCACATACTTGTAAGAAATAAATAAAAATTTATGAAACCTAAAATATTATTTTTATTTAACAAAATTTCTTAGTTGTTGTCCACTATAAAATATTTAATTTAGTTCAATAAACATATTTTAAAGTACTTTAATAAAGAAACTACATTCATTTTTCTTTCTTTTGATATAAAACACATTAGGTATATCTCTTTAACTCTTTTAGTTGTCCCAAGATATAGGCCTACATTTAAAATTTACTGGTAAAAACATGAAAATAAAAACCAGTAAGTTCAAGTGTTAATTGTCACATTTTTTTTTTACATTTATTCAAAAGGGTTTTGCTCACACTTTGATTGACTTTGCTCTGGGCCACCATCACCAGCATGCCGAGTCTATTGATGCCATAGAGGAGGAAGATCCGGAAGAGGAAGACTTGATCAGGGATAGTTATAACCCGCATAAAATTATTGTCGTGGCTACTGCTGCTGGAAAGGTTAGCCCATCTGTTTATCATTATTGTTTAGTATTACAGTAACTTACCCAATTGATCCATAGGGGCAGGTAAATCCTAATTGAAATAGAAGATTTAGTCTCATTTTAGGGATAAGCAATGTAGAAAACAATCTTCTGTATAGAAGGAGTGTCTGTTACAGTCTGTAAATTATAACAACGAAAAACTAAGCTTAGGTTTGAAATTCTTTTCTTCTTTCATTTCTCTCATGCAGCTATATGGCATTCAGAGTCGCACAGGTAAAATAGCTTGGCAACAATTTATTACAGACCTGGTCCGTTTCAGCAGTGATAAGCAGAACAAGCAGTCGCTGGTCGTGCAGAGGTCAATTGCACACTTCCCTCATGAACCACTGTGGACAGTTCTAGGCGGTAACAAGGTAGGTTGTGTACCTATTGTGTCATAGATGTCAGATAAAACACTGTCATTTGATGAAAATTAAGATTAGAAGCTACAATTTGACCCATTAAAAATCTATGGAATAGGTTCCGTAAGTGCAGAGTATTTAATTGAGGATGTCGATTGTCAAGAGTTCGCCTATCTTAACTTACTCGCTAAAAACAAATAAGGCAATGCTGTGCATTTTTTCACAATAGCTATTGAAAAACTATAAAAGCCTCAAATCTTGTTTACTTCTTGGACAGACTAGTGACTATGGACTAGTTTAACAGTTAAAATATAAAGATTTATGCAGACATATTCTTTATATATATATTTTTTTTTAATTGACATGGTAAAGAACAATTTTATTCCGCCATGTCTTCATCAAGGCTTCTTTTTACATAGGTACATGACCTAGAAACCTAAGCCACGCCTATTGCAAATGTTCTATAGTTAGTTTCTAGTGCCATGGCATATGATATACGATGATTATGTGTCCAGTGCAGTGCTTAGTCAGGTTGGTAACACTGGAGGAGATTCCCAGACCCAGGAAGATCCTGGCACTATAAATATTTGTTCCTTAGAGTAAAGCTTCCCAGATGCCAGTTTGTGACTCACATTTGTACCCATGGGCTTCAACGCTGGCGAATTAAGAAAACCACAGATCCGCTTACATTAAGAGCACAGCACCTTTTGCTCATCCGAGTATCATCGCCATGACTCTGTGAGGAGGAAGCAATGAGCGTGACAGCCCGTCTCAACCCCACCCTGATGCCGGGATGTGCAGGCCTATAGACTGGGATTTGTGCTATCGGGCGGCAGTGCAGTTATATGAGCGAGCAAGAGAAGTTTATTGCATGTACTGTGGAGACCATATCCTACATTACCGCAGGATCTTGGTGTACCTCCAACCCTGATCCACCTCTTAATTTCGTTATGCCCTAGATGTGAGCAGGAGGGCTCATCCACTAATTTTTTTAGACAACTATAAATTGTTTATGACTGGGTACTGGGCTACAAACCAAATTAGCCAGGTTAAAATAGTAGAATAAAAAAAAAGTTAAAATCTAGGCTTAGATGATGGGATTTACTAGTAATAGACATATAAGAATATATATTACACCAAGTGAACATATTTTAAGCAGTCTTTAGCTACATCCTTTGTGTATAGGTGTGACTACACACTGATTATAGTCTGAAAATTAATGCAGAAATTAAATTTCTTATATGCAATTTCTAGGCTATTATAGGGGCTAAATTGTTAGTAGGCAATCAAGTGACAGTATAAACATAGACAGGGAATCAAATGACAGTATAAACATAGGCAGGGTTTCAAGTGACAGTATAAACATAGACAGGGAATCAAGTGATAGTATAAATATAGGCAGGGAATCAAGTGACAGTAGAAACATAGACAGGGAATCAAGTGACAGTATAAACAGACAGGGAATCAAGTGACAGTATAAACATAGACAGGGAATCAAGTGACAGTATAAACTTAGACAGGGAATCAAGTGACAGTATAAACATAGACAGGGAATCAAGTGACAGTATAAACATAGGCAGGGAATCAAGTGACAGTATAAACTTAGACAGGGAATCAAGTGACAGTATAAACATAGACAGGGAATCAAGTGACAGTATAAACTTAGACAGGGAATCAAGTGACAGTATAAACATAGACAGGGAATCAAGTGACAGTATAAACATAGGCAGGGAATCAAGTGACAGTGTAAACATAGACAGGGAATCAAGTGACAGTATAAACATAGGCAGGGAATCAAGTGACAGTATAAACATAGACAGGGAATCAAGTGACAGTATAAACATAGGCAGGGAATCAAGTGACAGTGTAAACATAGACAGGGAATCAAGTGACAGTATAAACATAGGCAGGGAATCAAGTGACAGTATAAACATAGACAGGAAATCAAGTGACAGTATAAACAGACAGGGAATCAAGAATCAGTATAAACATAGGCAGGTACCAATTGAATGACAGGAAAGGGAAGAGATTTAATTTTTGTTCCCCAGAATATCTCTTTGAATCCTGTGACTGGATCAATTAAACAGGAGACTATAAGTCACGAGTACAAGCTAATAAAAGAAGACTCGTGTTTTGAACTTGGAGCAGAGGTAATGCAACAAATAATCATTACGGCTGATAAAAAAATGGTGAGTACATGATCTCATGACATTAAGTGCTGGGAAATAATGGGAAACATTATGTTGGGAGTTAAAATATTTTATCAATTAGTTGACAATGTTTTATAAATAATAAAAAAAAATTGATGAAACCTAAAATATTATTTTTATTTAACAAAATTTCTAAGTTGTTGTCCACTATAAAATATTTAATTTAGTCCAATAAACATATTTTATCATAGTAAATCCAAGTTGAAATTAATTGAGTAATTTTTACACAAACAAGAAAACGTTATCAATTAAAAAATTTTTTTCAGGCCTCAGTAAAAAAAATTCCCGAACCAAAGGCTGTTGCTTTCCTCCAGAGAAACGGTTAGTAAATAAACTTCCTGTTTATAACTACACATTTTGTAACAAAATTCTAGCTACATACTATGTATTCTACCTATATTTCTACATTAATATTTTCAACAGGAACAATTGTACAAAAAATAAAGCTTGTGAGCCAGGAAAATAAATCAGATTTTCCAGAAATTGGTAAGGACTAAAGGAATGCAGAGTATATGTCATTATTATTAAATGTTTTTATTAAAGTGTATTATTATTATTATTATTATATTTATGCTTTTCTTTTGCAGTCTTTATTTATGGACACGTTGTAGCAGGCTGTGCTATTGTGCTGGGTATTTTGTTTCATTGGGTAAGTTTTCAATATTTTATTATTTGTGACCCGTTCCCACAAAAGGTGACATAAGTGTTTTTTTCAACATTTTAAGCTATATATATAATTTATTATTATACGTCAATATTTCATTTTTCTATGACACTCACTATCACTTAGAACTAGTCAGACAAAAACTAGAGTTTTGAGAAAAGGCGTTTTAAAGTTTATGTATTTGAAAATGTCTAAACTCCGTAGCAACCAGAGTCGTAATATCTATATTTACATACCAATCGAAAGGGCATTCAATTATCCTTTTAGTGGTATATACAATATTATTTTATAATAAAACTGAACAAAAAATATTCACATCTAGCAAAGAATTTAGCAGTGAAGCCATGGGTCTCTCCATTTTGTGAATTTTCATAATCTCGAAAACGGAAAGCCTAATTGTTATCTCCTTGTATTCCAATAGCCAATCAGCGAATTTGTATTGGAAAAATATGGTATCGTAACCAATGATCAATTTATAAACGAATTTTTGTTGGATAGAAAGAAAGGAATTGTTTATCCCAAACTTCAGGCTTAAATATTTTCTGATTGGTTTCTATAAATAAATAGTGATGACAAGGAAATTCCCGAGAGTCTGCCCTTTTCAATGATATATAATGTTATGGGGTTCTGTCAAGGGTTTGATACAAAACAATAGGTTAAATAAAGTCGAATTTTAGTGAATTTATGCTAAATTCTAAATCACACGTTGATCAAAATAATTAATTAAAGTATATTTAAGTAGAAAAAAAATAAAAAACATATAAATTATGATTTAGAAATGGATAACCTAGTATTTAAAAAAATATAAAAAAATTCACGGGAAAGACCCCCACAACACAAAAACACTTGTAGCACAAATTGGTATTTCCGACTTATGTCTCATTTTGTCAGACATTTATAATATTAAAGTGAATACAATTAGAGGCTATTTATATTATATTATAACTTATTCCAACTTATTGAATAAACAGATAATAAGTATGAAATTTTTTTTTTTTCAGATCAGAAATGTTTGAACTGAGCCCACAGAGAAGCTATTCACTGATTAAGATCAGATTAATTTTATTTCAATACGACCAGGTTGAATTTTTGAATAAGGGCAATTCTTTTAATCATTTTCAAAATTGGAACGTTATTTATGTATATTTTCTTTTTGTCTCATGTCTGTTCATAATTTAATTAAGGAACAAAATACTAGATCAATCTTAATCTTAGTTTTTTTTTTCCACCAAAACGACTTCTGTTCCCTTTACTTGTGTAATTTTTAAATAATTGGTAAAGTAATTAAATGGATTTTAGAAAATTGTATGCACCAATTTTGAGATAACTGAATTGGCTTCTATAAAACACCTAAAACTAAATATGTCAATTTTACCCATTTCAGTACCATTGTGAGGGGGCTGCATCACATATATAGTAAACAATTCTACTGAATTAATGTAGAGACATATGAATTGGCTTTCATTAAACACCCCTAAATATCTAATTTTACCCACTTTAGTACCAGTGTGTGGGTGTTGCATCACAGATTTATTTATTGATCACGGACCAGACATTGATGGACAGTGTGTCTTTCTGTGTTGCATTTCTCTAGAGTTGATGATCTTTACTTTTAGTTCTTCATTTGATTTATTTCTTTATGGCTTTGGTTGACATTTTGTTCAATTTATTTTTTTTCTATTGTTTTTTTTATGAGTTGTAGAGCTTTTTTTTTCATTGTACTACTGTCATATTTATCTGCATAAAACTTGTGTAAACTTGCTGTATTGAGTCAATTTTTGTATTTAAATATTGAGCCAGTTCTGGGGTCTACATTTAAAGAGATTTAAATGGTGGGTCAGATCTATTATCCCATCTGTTATATTAATACATTTACAGACGCTCCTTCTATAAAGAAGATTGTTGCGTCCTATTGCTCACCCATGGTCCGAGTCTAGTCTTGCATTTTGATGAGTGTTTTAAATGATGTTAAGTTACTGGTTTTCCTGGTTTGTTCAGGAAACCCATTCGATGCTATTGTACCCTTTTGACAGGGTAAAAAAAAATTTGGAATATTTTATTTCATCTTTTTTTTCAGCTTTTTGTAGCTTTGTTTTTTGTTCCCTAAAATTTCTGCTAACATTTTTATTTTCTGTCTTGATTTAAAGATGAGATGATTTTGTTTTGATTTTAAATGTATTGTCTTAGTATAAGATTTCATTTCAATTGAGAAAACCTTTCCCTTCATTTATTACTCATGTCAAACTAAATATATTAGCATTCATTTACTTTGTTGTTTTCTAATTTTTTTTGTATACCTTAAGTCTTCCTTTCTTGGGGCACTGTGGCCTAGCGGCAGCGCTTTTGGCTGGCGCACACGAAAGGGGTCTGGGTTCAAACCCTGGTGAAGGGCTAGGACTTGTTCCCCCTGGTCTGGAGGGTTTGTCCCCCAAGTCTACCCAGTCCTAATGGATACCAGACATTAGTTGGTGGTGAAGTTAAGGCGTCTGGGCATTGTGCTGGCCACACACTCACCCTATAAGGTCATGGCCACAGAGACTGATAAACTCTGCTTCATCGTCCCCATGGATCAATTTGGTCAGACGAAATACTTTACTAAGTCTTCTTTTAGCAATAAGATGTTTCTTCCACACAAAACACAACAAATGTTATTTAATAGTTTTCCAATAAAATTTATATTTGATGTTACTGTATATATTTTATATTTTAAGGGAACTGTCCATTTACTTCTCAGTATTTCACTAATCTGCATTAGAATTGTTCAATCTATATTTTTATCCAGTCCACAGTGTGAAAATGTGGTTTAGCCTAACAGAGGTTTTCTTTCTTTTTTTTGTATAAAGTATCTCTGTAGGTTGTATCACTCAATTTATAATTGTACTACTTCATGATTGGAGATTTCTTCAGTAGTTCTAATACATAACATACAAATATCTTCCACTCTACCAGTGTGCACTCTTTATTTATATAGGTCAGTTAGCTCATATATTACAAACCCTGATTCTATAATTTACTATAAAGATTATTGCATCCTACGCTCACCCATGGTCTAAGTCTAGTCGAGCATTTTGTTTAATGTTTTAAATCAGGGTTCCACTCTTTTTCTGAAAAAAAAATCCAGACTGTTTCCTGTCAATTTCCTGGCTATAAGAGCGAAATTCCTGGTTACCAAAATGAATTTTAATTTACTATAGGCCCTATAACGAGTATAATTCTACTTACATTAAGTCTAAACACAACATAAACTGACAATACAGGTTCAATAATTCAATTAAATCTTTAATTTAGTACAGATAATAAACTTTAATTGACAAAAATATTAATTTTGTAAAACTTTTATTTTCTCCTCAATGACACTTAACATTTCTCCCAATGCTTTTCTTTTGAGAGAAATGCGGTGGGGTTTGCAATAGTTGTGCAGTTTCTGATGTCTTATCTTCATTGATTGATAATGACTCTGGGAAAGACACACAAAGTGTTTTATATTATAAATATAAATAGGCAAATAAGTCTACTTAATAACATAAAAAGGCCAAAATCATGATGATATTATTGTTGCTTAGCTTTAAAGTCAATATTATCTTGCTAAATATCACTAGAAATGTCTTTAAGAGAAGCTACTATTAGTATCTCATTTACTAAAAGTAGGTAACTAATTTTAAAAATATTTTGTAATTCTAGTAACAAAGGCAAAGAAGGACAATTGGGTCTGACTTTAGGATTAAAAATAATTAAGAGTTACCCCCCTTGCCTTATTGTTTGCTTTTATATTTATAAATATACATTTCGGACGTTTTAATTTTTGATTGCGTCCATTTTTTTAAATAAATTTAAAATTATAATTAGTCAAATTATTTATCCATATCGTGAAAGAGTTTGATTTCGAATACACAAATATTTCCTTTTTTTATTTTATGATATGCAGAATCAGTGAATTTGAGGTCACAAACTTCAAAGTCAAAGACATAAAAATAAAATAAATAAAAAAGTATATGTTTCCGTTTTGAAAACCCAATCATAGTAGTCCTATAGGCCTACACTAAAATAAATAGGTCTTATGCAACGGCGGCTGCCCGATCCCAGGGCCCCCTCCGACCGCTGATGGGTATCAACGCCCAGCCCCCCACTGTTGATGTCCCAATCCACCCTCCACCGCCAGCCATGCTGTACGGGAGGACCCAAGTAAACAGGCGGCGACCCTTATGACCGTTGACAAACAGGGAGAACCTGCCCCAGCAATCCACTTCTCCGATCAACAGAAGAACCTGCAAGCCTCAACAACCCCTGCCCGCCCTGATCCTACGTCAACAACCCACGGGCCCGACCCACAGGTGGCACCTTTAGATACTAGAGCCGAACCCGCTCCCCAGATCACAGTACCACCCCCTGCATTAAATTTCCAAGAAACCCCTGTGAAAACCTCATCCCCCCCAAAAAAACGAACCAAGTCAACAAAGCGCCCCTTCCGGTTAATTGCCTCTCCCACTAATCCACACGAGCCGGCATACCTAGACGAGCATGGAGAAATTCTGTACCGGATGAGATATGGAAGAAAAGGAACTTATGTAGGCTACTATGTAGCCCGAGAGGACCCTAACGATCCGGAGGACCCCGATTACGTAGACTACGAACGTGCAACAGGAAGGAAACCTCCACAATCAAAGGAAGATATTGACGACTCCAACACCCCAAAGGGGTTAAATCGCAAAATCATACCCTACCTCAGAGGAGAGCCGGAGAAACCACCAGAGAAGACAGACAAAGGGGAAACGAACAAGGCAGACAAAGAAGACCTAAATAAGACCCCCAAGAACGCTGCCCAACAACCAAGGCACGCCTCTTGGGCTGAAGAAACAGAAGTAGACGAAGTAGAATTAGACCCCGACAAGACTCCGCCCCGCCTACTAATAGATATGGAGAAATAAAGCCTTTTCGAGTCAAACTACAAAATAATCTCGCTTTACAAGTCCAACTATTGCTAAATAAACGATACGATGAAATTTAAAAAGGTTATTTTTAGACATTTCTCCCCTTGGATAATATAGCAAAACAAACAAACACACTATGACCAGATGACGAGGACACGCAGAGCCAACTAACTGACTTCACGCTCGGGTGATTTCGATACACAGAGAGAAAAGGTTGCCATGCGTTGTGCAGGGGAGGAACTCGGTAGCACACTGAGGACCCTCTTCTACACTCCTATACTTTGTTTTTCTTTTCTTGTTATTATATGTATTTTACCCTTTAACATTTAACAATGTACATATTACAATATTTTGATGACTACGAATTTCAAAACAAAAACCTTCTTGACCCAGCCAACTCAATAAACGGTATAAAAATACCAGCCCCCACCCCCTCCATCGACACGAGTGGCCGGCCGACGTCTGGTGAGGACTGGAGGTCTCCAGGTCCCGTGGCGGGAGGGGAGGGAAGCTAGAAAGCCGTGTGGACATCGTTCTACACACTTGCCTCCTAAAGCGCCCAAAGTAACATCGACTCCGTCAGTACACATAAACTCCATCCTGAAAGGGAAGGAGAACTTTATTAAACTTGTAACAATGTAACACCACCCAACACCACCCGCCTCTCGATTACGTTTACCCCCTCCTTTTAACGCTAAATAAAGTGAAGGCTAACAATTTTTACCACACAATGATATAGAAAAGTCACTGCCTATGTGCAGATAGTTATATGACCAATATAAATTTTCTCTTCGTAAATAATTTCATGAATTTTGTTTTAACTGTACCCTGAATAAGGGACATAAGTAAATAAATAACTAACATTTAATCTCAATGCTGTTTTCTATCCCTTGGATTTGTTTAAAACTAAATATAACCGTCTTCTATCCTTTCTTTGTATTACAAAAACATATCACTATACACATACTATATTCAAAATGACCACATTACTTAAACGTAATTATCGAACCAAACCCAATTTTATTGCCTTTTTACATTTGTACATCTTATTTATAGTTCCCAAATACGTCATAAATTAATGCATTGTTTTCAAATGATACATTTTGTTAATGTAAGTATGAAAGCTATGAACGAATGAATTATACTGTTTCGTAAAATAAACAAAATGAATGGAAGTAAAACTGGATTAGTTAGAAAAAGATTTATTTCGATCAACTCTTTGTTTCAAATCCTCTTTATTGTCTTCTATCCTTTAGTATTGTAAAAATGGAAATATCTGTCTTCTGTCCTTTCTCTAAATGTTAAAAAAAATATATAAATACTATTGTCAATGATTTTCACTGAATAAACATTTTTGAAAACAAAAAAAAAATAAATAGAATTGTAAAAATGGAAATATCTGTCTTCTATCCTTTCTCTAAATGTATAAATATAAATACTATTGTACATGCCTTTACCAAATAAACATTGTTGAAAACAAGAAAAATAAATACATTTTGAAATCATTCAAACAACTGTCTAAACAAAATTAGGCATGGACTAGAACTATAGTTTCTTAGCAACAAATTCCGACGCGAAAATCGGACATTCACATTAGCTCTTTAACTACTAGGCCTACTAGATCTATGGCAAGCTTATGACGCTATGGCTACGGTTACTAGATGTTCGTAAATTCATTTTATTAGAGCCATAGCCTAATATTTAAATAAATGACTCTTATATAATATTTAAAAAAATTGCGAGCGAAAATTCCAATTTAATGTGTTCTTAAATGATAGTAGGCTTAACTCAGTACATTTTGACATAAGATGAACAAAAGCTTGAAATTATTCTAAACTATTTTTTTTCACGAGACAAAAACAAGGTCATCTTTGTTTTAGTCAAAATCGGCCGCTTTTACCGAAGTAGGCCTAATTAATTACACAAAGTCTAAAGTCAAGTAGGCCTAGGGGCCTATAGACTATAGGCTAATATATAATGGAAGACTTCTAGTGTGGGCTTAGGCCTACTAAGACTAAAAGAAGAATGACTTTGTTTTTGTAAAGGGTCAATCGATCATTTAATCTGATATTAAAATAAATAACATTGAGGACATTGACCCGTCATTGACCTTTGATCTTGTATTTTTGGAACTTACGACAGTGGACACTAGCAGTAAGAATCACTTCGAATAGGCCTATGCATTCTTAATATAAATAAAACAATACAAGATACTTGCCTTAAAGAAAATCAGCAAAGCCAAGACAGAAAATTAGCGGTAGTAGGCATAAGTGTTAAAAACGGCGAGATCGCTAAAGGATTAAATGAATGATCACAAAAAAAACACGTAAATCATAGTGAACTAGTCCTACGACCTCGATATATTTAGGAATAGATTCGCCTATCCCTTTGTTTTTAATTCTTAGTGCGCATTGGGTGGAAAACACAAAAAAAAACGGCGCTAATGATCGAAAAATACACATTCGGCGAGGAAACACTATGCATCTGTGACATTTTTGTTTTGGGGTTTTGTCTATTTTTTTTCCTGGCTTTTTAGACCTTTTTCATTTCTAAATCCCGTTTTTTACGGCCGGATAAAATTTTACTAAATTCCCATCTAATTCCCGACTTTCCCGGTAGCGTGGGGACCCTGTTAAATAAGTTACTTGTTTTCCTGGTTTGTTCAGGTAACCCATTCCACGCCCAGGTGGAACCCGGGAAGAAAAAGTACTTATATGCATTTGTTCTCGCATAAGGAATAAGAAAAGTTATTTTCTCCTTATGTTTATCTGAGCATTGCAACGCAACAGGTTGTTATTGTGTTGTATTTCTAAATGAGAATTTAATGCCTTGTGTATTATTACTACCGGTACTTTACTCTTTGCCCTTCTGTCTTCTAGTGTTCTAGATTTAGTGATTTAACTATTGGTGTGTGATTCACACAAAGTGCCTATTTTATTATTATGTGCTGTTTATTTATTTTTTAGATTAGCACAAAAATGTCCATGATATATATTTTTTTACATCAGCTCATTTAATTAAATTTAATAGCTTGAGGTCTCAGTTGCAAACTGGACTAGTTGGCATTGTTTATTTGGATAGGCGCTTCGAAAGGCACTTATTGCTGCACTCGTATCTTTCGGAGGTGGTGGTAGAGGTATCGAATCCGGAGCAGACATCAATTTCTGACGCTTTCGTTGTAACGTTCTCTTCAGTGATGTTTTCTTTGGTAAGTGCCATAAGTACGCAACTATCAAGATGTGTACTCACTTCTCCAATGACAGCTTTAGTTGTTGCCGAAATTTCTCCCATCTTGTTTTTCATTTCAGCAACAGCCTGCATCGCTAGGATAGGCTCCTTGTTTCCGTCGTGATTGTGTTCAGCATCACAATCGCGTATAATTTCATCGTTTTTGGTAGCAATACGTGCACGGCATCTGGTTTTCTGGTGAAGTTTGCAACGCCAATGAATTGTCCCATTCGTACACTCCCTATGTTTGAGGAATTCATATTGCTTGTGTAGCAAAGAGTGCTTGCCTTTCGACGTTGTACCAAAAGTGATTTTATCAGCCATATCCACAAGTATAAATCCAAGATATCTGTAGTACAGAGCTAAAAGCTTAAGAAAACATCTGAAACAAAATGTGTTTTTATTAACATTTAGGGTCCTAAAGAGGGCGGTCCAGTGAGCGACGCCATTTAGTCATATCTTAACTCATTGCCCAATGAAAGCAAAGGCCGCGCCCCTTCCAACCAGGTCACCTGTCATTTAGTCTTCAACTATATTGAAAACAATTAATACAGGATAGTTTACAATGATCCAATTAATTATCTAACCTAGTCGTTGGGGTCACAAGGAGTGGTCACTACAAATAAGCAAAGCCGACATATCTTTCTGACAATCTCTTTGTATACCAATCAAAGCAAGTCTCGCTCGACCTCAGACCAACACTCCTTCTTTGACAACCATCTGGGTGAGGATTGTCACTTGAACATTACGCATAAGGGTTTCCCTTAAGTGGCTAAAATAAGAAAACACATTTTATTAGTAATTATTATTCCTACCAATTAGTGAGTACTTTTGTGACAACTAGTTCTCCAAATACGTTTATTATTTTTTCTTAGTGTACATGTCCGCGGGAGGGATTAAGTGTCATATGGGACTATCTCGCGGGAAGGGAGTGATTAAGTGTCGCGGGACCAAGTGTCAATGGGATTATCTGTCGTGGGATTAAGTGTCAAGGAGTAACTGTCACGGGATCAAATGTCGCGGGATGAAATGTCACCAAACCCAACCAGAACTGGATGGACCCAATAAAACCTGACGTCTGCTTGAATCACTGGCCTATACAAAGAATGGATTGGGTCGTGGAAACTATATTAAATTCTTGATGCCAAAATCAAATAGCTTTCACTTATCTATAAAATTAGATTTCCTAAGCACTGACCTGTAAATACATTTCAAATGACTTGGACTTCCTTTATATCATGTAGACCATAGGTTCTCAACCTTTTTCGGCTCACCGCCCCCTTTTACATTTTTTTTCCGCTCACCGCCCCCCAACTTAATTTTAGCGGCAACATTTGTTAATTAAAGGGAGATAATTAACCCTTTTCATTTGATGTAATATTTCAATTTTGTTTTTCTTTTATAAAAAATTAAATGGCTTGCATTTATAACTTTGAAATGATATGATAGAACTGTAAAAATTATTAAAAAATTGTATAAATATTATATGACTAAAGAATTTATATGAATATTTTTAAGCATTTTAATTACTACCCAGTTTGTATAATTAGTACGTATCTATACCGCTTAGCTATTGTGGATACCTCTTTACATAAAAGATTTAAACGCATTAAAGGACATTTCGGTAAAACATCAAAAGCGTAATATAAGAGTTATTAAGAGTAATATTAGCAGATATTAAGGCGACAGTCCGGTGAACCAACCATAAGACGAGACGGCCGCATACCATATTTGCCAAATACACCCCCCCCCCTACTTCATCGAAAAGTCATTGCGATTCTTTTTTATTGTTCAATAATATGTATGCCTACTGTTGGGGGATATCAGATATTTAGTAGCACTTGCGTTTACATCATATTTCATCCAAAAACTAATCGATTCAAATAGCTGATTTGTTGAAATTATAGCAGGTACGTATGTACCGCCCCCGGGGGGCGATATCGCCCCCGTTGAGAACCTATGATGTAGACCATAGGTTCTCAACAGGGGCGATGAGAAGCTTTAGGGGGGCGATAACATTCCCGGGGGCGATTGGGGGGCGATGAAGGGCAAGTGGGCGGTACATACGTACCTGCTTTAATTTCAACAAATCAGCTATTTGAATCGATTAGTTTTTGGATGAAATATGATGTAAACGCATAGGCCAATAATGTGAAGGTTTTTATATGCTTGAGTGTGTGCATGTGTGTATCACACAATGATAATTTCATGACTAGATCATACAATTCTTTCTTAATAAATAGACAAATATATTTTGTCAACAACAAGCTGGTTCAAACTAACATGAAAAATGTTCGTCTAAAAAAACCTTTTCCCACTTGTACAAATAAAAATACAGCAGCGTAACAACTCCAAGAACAAGGCTAATAAGTCAAGTAAAATTAAAGGTAACCAGTCGGACCGAATTGATCCATAGGGCCGGTGAAGCAGCATTGACCAGTTTCTGTGGCCACGGCATACAAGGCGGATTGTGTGGCCAGCGCCAATTCCACGCCCCCCCCCCTTTACCTTACCCCAACTGATGTCAGTAGGACTCGGTGACACCCTCTAATCCTGGGAGGAAAAAAACCAGAGCCTTTACCAGGATTCGAACCCAGAACCTCCAGTACGCCAACCAAACCCGCTGGCCCTTGACCACTATGCCATCTAATCAACAACACACACAAAAAGTATTAATAAAAAAACAGCAAAATAGGGAAAACTTGGAATGAATTGCAGAGAAAGTTTCTTTTTATTTAAAAAAAATAAAACACTCCATTTAAAATATGGACAGGAATGAATCTGACAGTCAGCAATAATATACAAATATAGATCATCAACATTTAACTTTTTATATTTACAGTTTGTTGGGGGTAAGGAAGTAGTTCATAAAACTCCTACGATACAACAAGAGTGTTTACATTTTTTTAAACAAACAGATGGAGTAGTTTTCAAGAGTGTTGTCTGTATCCAGAGTTTCTATTCCATGAATCTTCCGTCTTTTGGTGTAGTACTCTACCCTTTCTTCCAGGCTTTCTGAAATATCAATAGAATTTATAATTACCACAAGTTTATATATTTGCTTATACATATATATTTGTCCTCTATAGACTCCTGGGAGGTTTAAGAAAAGTTAAACAACATAAATTGGTAACGTTATCTAAAAGAAAGTTTGACAAAATCAACTGTATTACTTAGTCCATTGATTTATTTTTAAATAAACTCTATTTTTAATTATGTTATGGTTATAAACTGGAGTGCCTTTTAAAAAATATTCAGAGTGATGTCCCTTTAAAAATGCTTTCACATTCTATGATCATTCCAGGTTTTCCCTAGCTGCGAAAGCCTCTATTTTTATATAGTTTCGGATTTTTCCTTTGTTTTTTCTTTTTGATTGTTTTTATTCTTTTAACCAAACATATGGTAGTCATTTTTTTTCCCTTCCTTTTGATGGGCACAACCAATAATTGTAGCAGTATTTTTTTTAAACTGAAAATTAAATTCTTCTTTCAATGTAACATTTAATAATTTTTGTTTGTTCCTCCATACTTTATGGACATTTCCAGTATTACAATAATCATGAGAAGCAGCCAGTTAGCTTGATTAATGCTTTGGACTATTCTTTCCATAAAATGAACTCAAGTCCATTCATTTCACAAAGCGTCACGGCATAGCATTTTCGACAGTGCAGCGAACGTCTTACGTTTCTACACTCTCCACACACACACAAACAAAAGAGTAATTAAATCAAAAGGGAAGTAACGAAACAAAATTAGGCAAACTCAGGATGGCAGATGCAGCTATTTCCCACAATGGTAGGGCAGATGAAGCAATTTCCCTCAATGGTAGGGCAGATGAAGCAATTTCCCACAATGGTAGGGCAGATGAAGCAATTTCCCACAACTAAGATAAGATAAGATAAAAATGGAAAATTCTTATAGCGCTTCTATCCATGCTATTAAATTAGCATGCCCAGTGCGCTCTTGGTGTGAATTGTAGTGGCAGGGCAGATGAAGCAATTTCCCACAACTAGCAAAATGAAATGTCTATGGGGTAGATGAAATAATTTCCCAACACTAGCAAAACTTAAAGTCTATAAGGCAGATAAAACAATTTCCCAACACTAGAAAAATTATAGGGCAGATTAAACAATTTCCCAACACTACAAAAATTATAGGGCAGATGAAACAATTTCCCAAAACTAGAAAAATTATAGGCCAGATGAAATAAGTTCCCAACACTAGAAAAATTATAGGGCAGATGAAACAATTTCCCAACAATAGAAAAATTATAGGGCAGATGAAACAATTTCCCAATACTAGAAAAACTTAAAAGTCTATAGGGCAGATGAAACTATTTCCCAACACTAGAAAAACTTTAAGTCTATAGGCCAGATGAAACAATTTCCCAACACTAGAAAAATTATAGGGCAGATGAAACCATTTCCCAACACTAGAAAAATTATAGGGCAGATGAAACAATTTCCCAAAACTAGAAAAACTAAAAGTCTATAGGGCAGATGAAACAATTTCCCAAACTTGAAAAACTAAGAGTCTATAGGGCAGATGAAACAATTTCCCAAAACTAGAAGAACTAAAAGTCTATAGGGCAGATGAAACAATTTCCCAACACTAGAAAAATTATAGGGCAGATGAAGCCATTTCCCAACACTAGAAAAATTATAGGGCAGATGAAACAATTTCCCAAAACTAGAAAAACTAAAAGTCTATAGGGCAGATGAAACAATTTCCCAAAACTAGAAAAACTAAAAGTCTATAGGGCAGATGAAACAATTTCCCAAAACTAGAAGAACTAAAAGTCTATAGGGCAGATGAAACGATTTTCCAAAACTAGAAAAATTATAATTTGTTATGTTACAGCCCCAGGCCTATATATATAGTCATACATGGTATGTACTGAACTACCTAACAAGTGAAAGAAAAACATCAATAACTTTAGGAAAAAATCAAGAAAAAAAAGATAAAGAGCAAAGTCCTTTGTTAAAATTGGAATAACTCTAAACTACAAAAGTTGTGACTCTAACATTTTATCCCATGTAGTCTTCATATAATAAACTGGTCTGTACTTGAAGCAGTTGACCTTGCCTCCTGTACTTACCACACATCTGTCTCTTCAGTAAAGGCCTGTAAGTCTTGGGCTTGTTGCCTGGTATCATCCACTCTGACTGATGGAGTAGCCTACTGGTGAGGCAAGTTCATTCCAAGGGGCAATGTCACAATCTGGTGATAGAGAGAAGTTCATCATTTGGGAACAGAACGAAAGAAAAAACTCACAAAGTGTAGAATGCTATGAGAGTATAACCCTACTAAGGTTTACAATTTAATTTAACTTAAGATTTAACTTTACAAAAAACCTATACAGAGAGTATAATAGAATGCAATTTGTTAGCTACCAGTTTCAACTTTGGCAACATCCAGCTCTTCCAACATTTTCTTGATCATGGTGGCCCTGAAAATATTGAATATTTCATCATTGCTAAACCATTTGACTCACTTGACAATAGTCTTCATACAATTCAGCTTTTTAAATTCTTAGCGTTACATTTTGTTGAATAACATTGGTACATGCATCCCTACACCCTGATTTTCCCAGGAAGAGCCTAAACATATTTTTTAATTGATATTCTATTTGGTAAAGTCATGTGTTTAGGAACTTTTCTGCTACTGTGTTGGGGCATGGAGGCCGAGCAGTAGCGTGTTTGGCTGGCAAAGTCATGGGTTCGAATGCTGGTGACAGCTAGGATTTGTTCCATGGTCTTAGAGGGTGTCCCAGAGTTTACACAGCTGTGATGGGTCCTAAACTGGAGGGTGCCCCAGAGTTTACACAGCTGTGATGGGTCCTGGACTGGAGGGTGTCCCAGAGTTTACACAGCTGTGATGGGTCCTGGACTGGAGGGTGTCCCAGAGTTTACACAGCTGTGATGGGTCCTGGACTGGAGGGTGTCCCAGAGTTTACACAGTTGTGATGGGTCCTGGACTGGAGGGTGTCCCCGAGTCTACCCAGCTGTGATGATGGGCACCTGACTTTAGTTGGGGGTAAAGTACAGGCAGCTGGGCACTGTGCTGGCTAAACAATCCCCTAGTAAGCCGTGCCCACAGAAACTGTGTGAACGCTGCTTGACCGGCCCTATGAATCAATTAGATCCGTCGGGATACTTTACAGATGTAATGGCTATAATCTTGCTGCAGAGAAAAGAATGTCTGCTATGTCTTGTGTAGATAGCAACTATTAAATAACTTTAGTTTACAAATGTATTATTTTGAAATGTTTATTCTATAACAATCTAATACCACTGTAAGCATAAAAAATATATAATGAAACTATGGCAATAAAGGATAATTTAATAAATTCAATGTTTTGATGTTGAACACTGAATTATAATTGAAGATTAAGTTAACTAGAATTATAATTGAAGATCAAGTTAACTAGAATTATAATTGAAGATCAAGTTAACTAGAATTATAATTAAAGATCAAGTTAACTAGAATTATAATTGAAGATCAAGTAACTAGAATTATAATTGAAGATCAAGTTAACTAGAATTATAATTGAAGATCAAGTTAACTAGAATTATAATTGAATAATTTTTAAAACCAACCAACCTGCTTCGTAAATCCACTCCAAGTTATCACCAAAGTCACAATCAAACAAAATTAAAGGCAGTTCTGTAACATGAGAGATTGAAACCACAAAATTAGAAAAATGATACAAGTTTTGTTAAACAATTTTTCAAAGGGTTTTTCTATTGTACTAGTAGTTATGCCCGCCAAAATGACGGAGAAACAAATATCTACAGTGTGTTTTGTTAAGAGAGAAGAAAATAAAAATACATTACTATAAAAACTAAAGTGAGAAAGTTTCTTTCGGAACTTAGTTTTTGTTCTTTTTTATTGTGTACGGTCGCCATGGCCCTGGAACATGCACGTGTTGGCTTGACTTCTTATTAAAATAATATTAAACTAACAATAATACTATTTTTATAAAAATGCACAAATACCAAACTATAAAAAGGTAATCATTAAAAAAAAGGAGATGATATTTCACATTACAAGAAAATTCAGTCCCGAAAAAGAAATAATTTGAAAGCAAGGGAAAACCCCCAGAAGGACCAAACAACACATAGTTTGAAAGCTTATGAAAGGGACATCACTCTGTATTTTTTAAAAGGCGTTCCAGTTTATAACTTGAACTCATTAGTAAAACGTTATTTTAACAAATAAATTAAGGAATAAAGCAATATAGCTGATATAAAAAAAATAATTTTTCGAGAACCTTTCCAATTTATATGTTTAACTTTTATCCCGAAAATTTAAACGGCCTAGGCATCTATAGAGGACATATATATACATATATTTATAAACAAACACACTGTAATTATATATATTATGTTACAAACTCCCCTAGCCACACTATGTATCATTAGGGAAGAATAACATTAAATTTCATCTACTGTTATATACAGGACTTTTTTTGCCTAACTATAATATAAAGTAAAGTTCCCTTTGGACCAAACTGATCATAGGGCCTGTGAAGCAGCGTTCACCAGTTGCTGTGGGCTGGGCATACTAGGGTATGTGTGGCCTTTACTTACCCCTAACTAATGGTCAGATACCCATCAGAGCTGGGTAGGCTCAGGGACACCCTCCAGGCCAGAGAACAAATCCTAACCTTTACCAGGATTTGAACCCAGGACCTTCGGTACGCCAGGCAAACGCACAGCCCCCATTCGTCCACCGTGCCCCGGTGCAATACTATAATTTTTTAAATGATACCTATAAAGTTAAACAAAAAATCATCGTCGTTATGAAGTGTCTACAGCACATTGGGTTTTGAGCAATATGACTAAAGAAAAGAACTGGGCGGGCCTTAGAATAGTGATTATAAAAGTCAACGCAGTGTTTTTTCTAGAGGGGAGAATGGGGGAGCTGAAGGTTTGAGTTATAATGACTTTCTCCATAAAAGTTACATAATCCATACTCACCAGATGCCATGGTGTACTGAGATTTTCTGGGATTCTTCTCCACATCTAACAATTCATCTAATACCTGGGCAAAACAATAGCAATAGGAATTAGTGAGCAACCACTGAAGAACCAGATGGTGCACAGAAATACGACCAAGTGAATTGTGGGCAATGTTTGATAGTTGTTGTAAGGATTAGATTGGTGTACAATGATATGCAAATACTAAATATTTAACTTGTTCAATAAGTGCATGTAAGGGGTAACCAGGTAGTGAGTGTATGACATCATGTTAGTTACTAATAAAATAGGATTAGAGATAAGTTCAGTTTCAAAGCGACAGTGAAGGAGAGAAGTCCTGTTGGAATGAGAATGCGATAGTCTTGAGAATTGGTGTAGGCGCGTTGGGAGACGTGGCTGTTATGAACTGTTATAAATCTATATGTTATACGATGATTAAAACTATTGACCCAAGCACTGTGTATGTTATCATTGAACATTCTGGTTCAAGTTGTTATTATGGTACAAACGATCCTTGTTGCAGTTATTTATGTAAGCTCAGGCTCATGATAGTAAGATAATGCAATGGCTGAAGTTTTCTACATTAAAGGAACTATTTGTTCACAGTTAAATAATGCAATGGCTGAAGTATTCTACATTAAAAGAACTATTTGGCTCACCGTTAAGTCCTCCTTGCCTTGAGCGATGAGAAAGAGAACAGAGACTATACACCTGATCTGATATCACAGAAAGGCTTGACCAACTACCGTCAGTTCACACATAGAGTAGCCCTGTTTGCTGGAGAGCAGAGACAATAAAAACAACAAAAATAAAAAAAACTCTCATATACTTTCACTTACAGTTATTTGTATTGCAAAAAACATAATGAAAGCTCAGAGTGCATTTAACATTGAGCAACAAAATCATACACAGAGCCAATTTTGTAATGCAAGATCACAGATATTGTTCTCTAGGGTAAACAATTTTTTTTCTATTACATCAAGAGATGTAGACCTAATTGATAATCTCAAAATTTTATGAAAAAAAAACATAAGACAGAGCAAATAAATGTAGTATTTACCGACTTAATATAAAAGTAAAACAGTAGGGCTCTAAAAAATGTATAAGGAGGGTAAATATTAAAAAATGTATTTTTAAATTATTTTTTTTAAAGTATTGATAGAATTTGTCTATCTGAACTTGTCTAGAACTCCATCTACAGTTTAAGGTCAGATTTTAAATAAGTTATTATAAAATATGGTACGACTGGGACTTGTGATTAGTCTTGATTAAATTTTTTAAATGTAATGTATATTGTCAGTCCAAAATGATCCATGGGGCCAGTCAAGCATCATTCACCAGTTTCCTAGTGCATACTAGAGAAATGTGTGGCCAGCACAATGCCCAGCCACCTTTAGCCTTTACTTTAACCCAACTTAACTATTTAAACTAAAGTCAGGTGCCTATCAGAGCTGGGTAGACTAAAAGGACACACTCTGCACTATGGAACCATATCTAGCCTTCATCGGGATTCAAACCCAGGACCTTCGTAAGTTGTGCGTATGGAATTCTGAGATTTTATAATATGGTGTCGGATTTTACTAATAACAAGATATTGTGCATACTTTACAAAACTATTGACAAGTCTTAATGAGGCGTGAACTTTTGAACCCGAATGTTTGTGAACTTCCTGTTCTATTTTTAAACTAATAAACAAAAAAAGCATGCTTTTGCTGGTGTTTGACAATTGATTTCAACCTCGACGGCCAGTTCTAGTCTTTTAGAATTATACAAAGGATACAATATTAGTTATGAGGAATCCGTTTTTAACATCAAAAGTGAATAGGCGATAATTAATACTCAAGTGTTAGTCGCGTGAGGTTAAATATTTATTTGTTTACAATATAAATGAGTCAAGAGTTGCGTTTTCTTGGTTATTCAAAAACAAAATGCGTAAATTCATAAAAACGAATAACAAAAATGCTTTAGCATTAAGCAATAAGTTTGATATTATACAAAGGTGATTTTTCACTTCTGACTTTCACAATACATTGTTTTGTTTTGTAAACATCTTTTGGAAATGAAATAAATTTTAATCCCCAACAAATTTGAGTACAACCAGTAAAGTAGCACACAGACATTGTTTCGAAGAAAATGATCGAATAAGAACGGAAATGTTTTTGCACGTAACCTTTTATGCATGCATACACGTTAAGCAGGCCCGGGTTTCCGCCTAGGCCCACAAGGTCCGGGCCTAGGGGCCCAGCCAGCCCAGGGTTCCCGATGGCGGAATCTTTACATAAGCTCAAAAGCCTGGCTTGCCTTATCAAAAAGCTTTATAGAAAATAATATAAAAAATATTTTTACTACATTTTTCCAAAACAGGGCGCTTATAATATAACTTACAGCCCTGCTCTTCTTAGCCAAACATTAAGCAATGGTAAAACACGACCTCGAACGTGGCTCATATTTTCGAAGAGCAAGGGTGCAGTGTTTTGCGCCCCTTGTAAGATGTTTGGGAAATTGGGGTCGCTAGCCAATGAAGGGTACAA
This sequence comes from Anisus vortex, assembly GCA_949126835.1. Taxonomy (NCBI): domain Eukaryota; kingdom Metazoa; phylum Mollusca; class Gastropoda; family Planorbidae; genus Anisus; species Anisus vortex. Next base: position 12,381,523 of record OX421507.1, on the reverse strand, counting down.
CGTCTGGAAAAACGCAGTTCAGAACAAAGGAACATGAGGATTCGGACGAACACAGGTCAGCAGTTGTGACACTATTAGCTAGGAAAGTGCTGTCGGTAGAGTTGACAAGAGTCTTGTTCTTCAAACGGAAGAAGAAATAAAATACTGACATGGGATTTTGAGTCGCATTGGGGCTGTTGTGAGGTCACTTTCTGCACGCGGATTGCCGTTTAGAGTTTCCCATGAGATATTTGGATAAAAAATCAGAGGGAACTAGGTTACGACCCTAGAACGTTTTGCTGAGTTCGATCCTTTTCTGGACTTACACATAAAACGCCTCGGTAACAAAGGAAGTGGCACAACATCAAATCTTTCGTCAAAAATATGCGATGAAATGATCAATATCTTGGCAGAAAAGGTCATAAATTTTTTAATACAATCGTAACTGAGATAAAACATGCCAAATATTTCTCTATCACTGTGGACTCTACTCCGGATATTTCTCATGTAGATCAACTTTCTTTCATAGTGAGATATGTCTCTGAAGATGGATGCCCTGTCAAACGATTTTTGAAATTCATTTCAAATTGTGGCTTAAGTCGTTCTAGAGACATTGAAAAATCACGACTAGGATATCTTAATAAACAAAAAAAAAAAGTAGAAACTAACTTTATAAATGACAAGTTATAAACTACTAACTTCAATATCCAAGTTTGCCTTGGGGAAATAATACTTGTAGTTAGCCTACGTTTCTTACAGCTGAATCTTGAAATAAAAGAAGAAAATATTTTTACTCTTCATCTCTAGCAATCACAAGGCTTTCACAAGCTGTTTCATTTACAAGAATGTTACTGGTCAAATAGTTGTTTATATGTCAAGGTCAGTGGACCATACACGTGAGCTAGGGTGAAGTCAGAAAGGCATTAAAAAAGCATGAAATGGGCAACTGTATTTTACTGAGATGTGCTAAGAAAGTTAACAAGGGAGGTAAGGATGAATGGTTTGGTAAGGACAATTCTAATTTGTATTCAGTAGGGATTCTTCATTGTGAAGTAAGAGAAAATATAATTTACAGAAGATCAGTAAATAATTAAGTTTAGTATCCCATGGGACCAAATTGATTCATGTGGGACTGTGAAGCAGCATTCACCAGTTTTCTGTGGCCACGGAATTACTAGGAGATTGTGTGGCTAGTGACATACCTTATGAATTTCCACACTAACATTTTGCGCATCCTTTTTTTTTTCTAGCGTTGTGTCGTTTTCATTCTATTTATTTCGTAAAAACGAACATATCCGAAAAGTTTATTTACTTCTGTCTCTTCCGGTAGAGGCAGCCATGTTTTACGTGAAATATATTCTTCGATTCGCAAATTTGTCGAATGAATTCGTGACTATACCAAAGGCTATGATGCTGAAAATTTGATAGAATGTATTGTTAGTCTGGACAAGTCTGCTGCCCAAGTTTCAGCTCGATTGGACGACGGGAAGTGCTCGAAAAGAGTGCCAGGTTCGGCCTTGGTTTGCTCAACACGACGTGCAATCCTCCAACCATGGTTCGCGATCCATTCCAACCCGAGATCGCCAACCCAAGATCGGCAGGTTAATACGGAGAACGGTTCGGGTAGAATCGACGATCTGGTTTGCGAACCTAGGGTTTGGCCCGGTTAAGAAAGGCCTTTAGACATACTGCAGTGAACACCTATTACATCTGCGGTCAGTGGAGGATCGGGCGCCCGAGGAAGAAGGGGGCACCCATGCGGGTTTGTGCCTAGGGCACCAAGATGGCTTAATCCGGCCCTTGATAAAAAGATGCGTTGAGAGTATTTTTTAGGATGACGTCATCAAACTTTGCGCTTTAGATCGAAATTTGTGAATGAAGGGAAAAAATTCATTCATGTTTAAATTGCCTACGTGTTGTATATATGACTTAAATTAACTTTGTTTTCAAATATGTTTATTATCATAATTACATGTACAATGAGAAAATTATATCAATTGATATATCGATTGTTATGACAATAAACCATTCATGCTTTATTCCAGGGATCGGCAGCCTTTTGATAATAGAATGCTAAAGCAGGATTTCTAATTCATCCAGCGTGCCAACAGCTTAAAAGTCATACTACTCTTGCGGTAGAAAAAGTCTAAATTGACTTTTTTGGGGGTCTTCCGCGTGTCATTTAAAATCGCTCTGCGTGCCAAGTCTGGTACGCGTGCCACAGGCTGCAGACCCTTTCTCTAGGATATAAAGCTGTTTAAAAATGTATAAAATATGTTTAATGCGTTTATAGTTAAATGCCAGAGATGCGCTAAAATAGCATGAGAATGAACAATATTTATTTGCCACAAAGTACATCAGTACCATAAAGGCATAATAAAAAAAACATAATTAGAATATTCTAACATTAGTAAATGATAGTAAAAGTTACCGAAATAATAAAAATTTATAATAATAGATTCATTATAAGGTATCAAGAAAAGAGAATACCAACATAGAAATACAGTATAGGCAAAGTAACATAGTTCATGAAAACAATTATAATTTAATAAAAGGTGTTTTAAAATGAAAGTTGTTAATACATGTTGTTACGAGTAGATTTATTTCCATATTATATTGGTTCTGTTATTATTAACTAAAGTTAAAATGAAATAATCTTAAACCCGAAATGTTTCCGTGTTAGGAATAAAACATGCATATGTCTAGACACTACGTCATAGCGATAAAATACGTCATATGCACGAGGGTGGAATACCGTTTAGTTTAGTTCTAGTTTGGGCGCTAATGTGGAAGGACTGTTTTTGACCACTTTCTTAAAGATAGGATTACAGCTTAGTTCATTATAGAAGAATCTCAACTGATTAAGTTTCATTATATAATACTGGTACATGTATTCTGTGGTATTGTTATATTTTATCATCTCAACTTGTTGGAATAAAATTGTGTTCAATTTCAAACAGGATTGTGGATTTCCTATATATTAAGGTACAGTTTATCTAAATCACTTTATACACAAAAGATTCATATCGCAACGAGTCAAATAAACATCAAATCTAATTCAATAACATCAATATGAATTCTTATACAACCTTGTGAGATCCAAGATGGATATGAATCAAAAGAATATATATAATAATACATTACTAAAAATATCATCTAACGTCAGTAGCTGATTTCGCACGTGACAATGTTAATATATTTAACACGTCAATAAGTCGCATTTACTGTAAGGCGTTTGGGGAGGGGGGCATGGAGGCTTTTTTAAATGTTATTTCTCATTTTGTTTTTATATTTATTTATAGCGGTGTTCATTTCACGCTTGTAGTTTTTACTGTGTGTTTTTAATCTTTCAAGTGAGCCTTTGGTTTTGAGGGTATTATTCATTCTTCTTGCTTTAAGGTATAATCTTCGTTTTTGTCTACATATAAGTGTAAACCAGGGTTTATTTTTTCTTAGGTTATTTTTATCATTAGGGTATCGACAGAAATCATTTTATTACATTCTATACACACACATACATACAAACAAAAAATAAATAAAAATAAAAGCAAAAAAATAACAACTTATTCCACAGTAAGGATAGGGATTGTAATAATTAGATGATAACAATTTTACAACATGCTTACTACTAATAGTAATGATCACAGTACTCAAAGTGTAGTTATAACTTTATTTAACATGTTAACTGAGAAAAGTTTCGAGTGAGATGAAATACATAAGATACACAAATTGTAATTACAAGATAATAGGCATATTTTTACGATTGTTAAAGGCCGTTGAGTAATGTTGTATGTTGATTTAGTGTTGTATGTTGATTTAGTGTTGATGTTTATTTTTGTGACTAGTTTGTGTCTAAGTTCTTCTATTAAATGTAGTGTATAGTGGGGTATAGTGGTGTGTGGTTATTTTTCCTCCGCAGGCCTTGTTGAGTATTTTCGGTCGTTCCGTGTTTTGAGATAACGGTGCCAAATGTGACTCGCGATATCAACAACGACCTGAGCAAACCGCCCCCCCCCCCCCTTTAAATAATCAATGTACCAGGTGTTGACCGCACATGTGTAAACAATGGCACTCATGAGATCTCAACAAATATATGGTCACAAAGACTAAAAACAAAAATCCACACAAGAACGCAAAATAAAATAAAAATGTAACTTTACATTACGGTATTTGGTTCTGACCAAAGACTATATAATAAGATGGACAGCTTGCTTTAATATTTCTGCTATTTGGTGACTCGAATATCCTCTTATCGGTAATTTCGATCGCACCAAGTCCTCTAGACTTCCGGTCTAGTAATTCGATATGATTTTCTCAATGGAAAACTAAGGGTCAAGTTAAATGGGCTTTTTTTGACCTGATTGCCAGCTTTTATGGAGGCACTTTGTATGTGCCAGATGGTGCAGTCATAAGCAGTGAGTGCCCTGGGGATGTAGAGCAAGTAAGTGAATCAGGATTTTTGCTTTTTTGGGGAGGAGAGGTGAGGCCCAACTTATTTGTATTTTGTGCTGATGGTGACAAAATATATCTATAAATGTGCGGCACCCATCAGGTACGAGGTGCGAGTCAGTTGCCCTAGTTGTCACCTCAGAGGCCACCTTTAGAAGAGTGTCATGAAAATTTGGGATTATAACATATTATAAGAACACAATATCGGCATAAAGGTATTAATTATGTTAAAATAATGATATGTCACGTAAAGCAATCAATTATTAATTCAACAAAATAGTGAACATTAAGCATGCCAATTTAATTTACTTTGTATTTTTTAACAGAGTGTTTCCAATTTATTGAAATCATTAGTTAATGTTCAATATCGGGTGCAATTAAATAACACAGCACTTTTCATCCAATCCTTTCAAAATATACTGCCAAATTTTGAAATACAATACATTTCATAAGTCAATGTTTTAAATTTTTGCATTTTGCCAAGGAGCTGCACCTTGCCTGTTAAAGAAATGTTTCAAGGCATCTCTGATTTCCGTGCCAGTCATGTGCTGTGGGTGGGCACCTCCGACGTCTGGCTGTAAACCAAATAAATTTGCGTTGTTGTGGGTCCGCCACTGTCCCAAAATTACATCATGGTTGGGTCCTTCATTGTCTACAGCAGCAGGTCCACAGTACTTCTGATCTTTGGCAATCCGAAGGAAATTGAGCAGTGCAATGGTAGCAAGCACAAACTGCTTGCCTCGTTCAGGTGCTACTTTTATTGCGGATTGATAAATTCCAAATCTGCAGGCTAGAATTCCAAAGGCATTTTCAACTATTCTTCTTGCTCGACTGAGCCGATAGTTGAATATCCTCATTTCCTGATCAATGCCTCTTTCAGAGTATGGTTTCATGAGGGTGGGAGACAGGGCAAAAGCAGAATCTGCTACAATTAGACTAGGAATTGGAACAGGTGAATTATATGTGGTCATGGGTGGTGGGGTTTGAAGGTAACCTGCTTCCAATTCGTGCTTCAGTTTTGATGCATTCCAAATAGTAGAGTCGCCTACCCTACCAGGTGCTCCAACTTCAAAGTATAGAAATTTGTTCTCTGCATCCACCAAGGCAAACAATACAAAGCTGTGAAAGCCCAAATAGTTAAAATACTGTGATCCTGCATTCCTTGGACATGTTATTCTTACATGCTTGCCATCCATTGCCCCAATACATTGAGGAAATTGCCATTTAGTCATAAACTTTCCCTGAATATCCTGCCACTGCGTCTGTGTGCATGGTACCTGCAACATAGAAAAACATATGACAATAAGTGCCTTAGTCATACATAATACATAGTGCTTAAATTATATATCCCATTTTTGCCTGTTTCAGGAAGAAGATTCACAGTCGGATTCGAACAAACTGCTACTACAAATTCAGAATCATTTAAAATCAACTGAAATCTGCCAGAGCAGTAGGCCTACCACACCAATAAAACTCAGTCCAAGTCCACTGAATTTCGTAGAGAGTGGACCAGAGACATCAAACCTTGATGAAACACCAAAACGTGCTAAAAAACAATAAAAGTGTGTTTCAGTTAAAACATAAAATTGACTTTTCCCCCATTCGGCATTAATGGAAGAAATGGCCGATTGAAAAATCTGTGTATTGTCTGCATGAGATTATATTGAAACAATCTCACAAATGATTAAACTAATAAAACCAAACTTTGTTCAAAATTAATGTATTTCAATTGTTGCCTTTTTTTTGTAAACAAACGTTTCAAGTCCTAAGCGTGCTGGTTATAATTAGTATTTTGTTTACACAAGGAAGGCCCAACTAAGTGCAGCAAATTATCAAAGGTCTCACCACTCATACGAAGAAATATGTGAAGATGTTTTGGATCCTATCACGAAAAGAAACATCACATGTCATAATAACATATACATGTTGTGACAGATACAAATACATATATAGTTTATAACAGGTACACATCACAATAACACACATGTATAATTTTCAGATGATTCATTTTAGCTGTATGTTATGTTATAAATATTTATTAAAAGTAAATTATATATAGGATTTTGGGTAAAAAATGAAAAGAATTAGTAATAATATAATATTACATGTATACATGCATGCAGTAATTAGTCTATTTAGTAATGTACCACTAATATATTTAATTTGTAAAGTTATTGCTGAAATGGTAGCCTATATACTAGTATCGCTATCCGTATCAATCAGCCTGCACGATACCTGTTCAGCCAATTCTTGCACGAGTGCGTGAAATGCACCAAGTTGCTGTCGCTGTATAACATATGGTAAAGTTGTCTTGCGTTTGCGCCTTGTTGCTTCATGTTCTAATTCTTCGCTGAGAATAAGGATAGCTTCAAGTTTTATCATTTTCTGTCGCTTCGTGGAAGACATCGCCATATTTGTTTACAGAGAAGTACGTCAAATGTAGGATCGGGCTTGTTAAGATAGCAAACCCCGATCTGCGATCTCGCAGAAAGGTTCGGGGTTTGTATTCGTACACGTGACTATGGTTTACAAACTAGATCGCCGATCTCAGGTTCGTCCCGGTTAAGAACAGGCTTAACCTTTCTATGAGGTCGCAGATCGGGCTTTGCAATCTTAACAAGGCTGATCCTACATTTGACGTACTTCTCTGGAAACGTAAACAAATATGGTCTCATTATCGTTTAAGTACAGTTCCGCCATGTTGATTACCGCAACTATGCATTCGCGTCTTTCTGCACCTTCCTGCACCTTTCCGCTCAAAAAAGTGCCATGTTCGGCCTAGGTTTGCTCAACACGACGTGCAAACCTCCAACCTTGGTTCGCGATCCATTCCAACCCGAGATCGCCAACCCAAGACCGGCAGGTTAATACGGAGAACGGTTCGGGTAGGATAGACGATCTGGTTTGCGAACCTAGGGTTTGACCCGGTTAAGAAAGGCCTTTAGGGAAGTTAAGGAGTCATTAAAGACAGTGTGCACCCGGAAAAAACAAAATAGAGCAGGCGGTTCAGCTCATTATAGTGTTTGCTCTGACCTTCTAGGTCTAGTTGTGGCTTTAATTTGGCATATTATATTATGGACATTTAGAGTTAATATTTTCGCCGCTTATGTCACATAATACAACTTTAGTGTAAGAAATGCATTTTATTTTCCGATCTAAGTTTTAAAAAAATAAAATAAAACTGCGTAAAAGTAGATATTCATGTACATTAAAATCCTGTGGATGGAATTTTAAAACTTTGCGACATTTTATAACATGTATTAAAAAATAAATATCTGACTATATTACTAGCAAGAAAAATTTCAATTTACCCCAATCTAATTCGTAATTTTTCGTAATGGTCAAAATTTGAAACATTTAGAATGTTTCGTCTAAATAGCCGGGTCTGAATTTTTAACATAGCTCAGTGCGAAAATGGTGTCACTATTTGAACTTTGTTCTATGGCATTAAAATTAAATTTATTGTAAACGCACTACTTGTTTTCCTGGATGTTGTAGCGACATGTATATTAGTTCTTTGTTAACAATAGAGACAGTGAGTTCTCTATCTGGAGTTCAAAAAGTTTACCTCTATACACCTCTATAACTAGATGTATACGGTAAACTAATTATCTCGATAGTTAACAAAGTGGGCTGTTATATGATTCCTTCAAAAATTTATTCCGTTAAAGACTTGGGAAACGTATTGTTTCACTTCGCTTCATTCCTAAACTCCAACTAAGTGCTAAGTGTTCAGACAAGTCTTCCTTCAATAAGGTGACAAAATGCACTTCGTATTTAACGCAGTTGTGTCGATATGGGCCGTTAAACAATGCATTTAGTTCTACTTGATGCACACAGCCGGTACGTATTGTCTCATTTAACTGTTTTAACACTGAGTCTGTACCTACACAGCCTCACAGTGGCGACTCGGTGTAACGGAGCACAGATCCGAAAATCCCACCTAAGGACTGCGTGCAATTGAGACCGTGCGTGGCTTGTCACAAAAGGCAAGCCTCCCGGGTTAACAGCACTGCACATTAGGACTCTGCTGCGACTAATGGTGTAGGGCGTAGGCGGCGTAGGGGATGCGCAGTCTAACATGCAGATTATATGCCCGAGGCGTTCGAGCTCCTCGTTTCCGGAAATGCTTACTTTGCACAACAGTACATAGACCAATGGCAGGGGCACACGTCTTGTAAAAGAGCCGTCTCAAACACACTCCAAAAATCAAGAGAACTGTTTTGCCTGGTGATGGTTGAATGGGCTCGTAAACTCTAGGCCTTAGGTTCTCAACGGGGGCGTTATCGCTCCGGGGGGGGGGGGGGGGGTGAGAAGCTTTAAGGGGGCGCTGACATTCCCGGGGGCGATTGGGGGGCGGTGAAGGAGAAGTGGGCGGTACAAACGTATCTGATATAATTTGAACACTACAGCTATATGAATCGATTCGTTTTTTTGATGAAATATGATGTAAACGCAAGTGCTGCTAAATATCTAATATTCCCCAACTATACATATATCATTAAAGGGTAAGTCCTGCCTTAATAGTAACTTAATTTCATATTAAAGCCTTTGAAATATCATTTTCAAATATACAAGTCTTTCTTTTGAGAGTGGACGATAAATGTGTTAATTTAATTAAATTACATTGCCAATTACGGAAACTGTCGACCACGGGCCGGAAACTCACGAACAGGTAGTGACGTCACAAGTTTCCAAGATTTTTGTTTACAATCAATCGACTATGCTATAATCGACATGGCTTCACGCGACGTAGAACCATACACGTATTACATGTTTGAACAATAAAATAAAATCTATCAGACAACGAGGACGAAAGGAATTTTAACGCTGAATTCAGCATATATCAATCAATCGAGAAAAATGGATCACGCATCGGAAATATCAAATGGTAAGTTGGCCTACTTGATTAGCCTCCTACAGTCCTACTAGGTTAGGTCTATAGTGTATGCCATAGACTATGACTATGCAGTTTCTCGACACTTTAGTAGGCTTAGCCTTAGCATCATAGCCTTAGGGTTTGACTTTATCAATTTTTTTGTTTCTGACTTACGTTAAAGATAGGCCTATGTAGGTAATCTTCACACTAGTCTACATAAAACGACTTTTAAATTCACTTTTACTACCGGAACTTTAAGTATTTTAAGCTATATGAATAGTATATATGCTAGCTATTGCCTACTATATTAGGGCCTAATTACTGTGACTGTATGACTACCCGGTATACTATAGGCTATAGACTATAGGAGGCTTAGGCCTACTTGTGCGATTTAGTTTAGAATAAATACGCTACTAAGTAGCCTAGTTATTATGAATTGTGACGGACTAATAATTATACTTGTAAAAAAAGCTACATATCTTATCGGTAAAGGTAGACTATTGACATAGGAATACCGGCCGTAACAGGCATAATAGGGGCTAGCTGTTTCCTGGTCCTCTTCTTAGGGTGTGATCAATCCTCTTATCTTTACCACCAGTGATTATTACCTATCTGTTCAATGTTTAAAGCTACTTAGGATTAATTGTATTTGATCTTGATTATTAAAAGATTACATTGGCAACAGTTTTTAGATAAAATAATGAAAATTAGCCCAATTTATAGTTAGGCTATATAAGCTCAAGCTTGAAACAAAACAAAAAAACACTTTTTGCATTTCAAGTTTAATTGAATCAATTGCTCTATACTATAAAAATATTTCATATACCGAAGAAGGGTTTTAAAAAATATAGTTGTAGGCCTATATATGTGATTTATATAAAAATACATCAAATAGTGATATGTTAAAAAAACAGCTGAATTATGAAAAGTATTGACTAAAACCTAAACAGTAATTATTCTTTTTTTTTTCAGGACAATGTGATACACAGCTTACAGTTACAGGAACTCAGTTTATTGGTGTTTTGGCATACTTGGTCATGAAATTCACACACCGCTGCCTGCTTGTGCTTTAAACAAAATAATGTTGGCCTATCCAGAAGGCAGACTAACTGGTTTCAAATGGGCCGATATTGACAAAGAATAAGCTGTACAGGCTTAGTTCTAAAGTATTAGTAGGCCTATATTTCTTTGAACAGTTATAAAATAAAAGGATTAAATTTGAATGAAATGTCTTTATTGCTTTCAATATAGTTGCTAATTTAAACAAATATGCCCATGTATTATATACATTTTTAAACACAGTATAAACAAAATAACATGATTGATAATTAATAGGTAGTGCATTTGGAAAACAGTCGATCATCCTCTGTTCACTTTTTTGCAGTCATTTCCTTGGATTTATGAGCATTAGGCACTTTTAAAAGAGTATTCTTAACACAGGATACCCCACCTACCCTCCATGGCAGCAAACCAGTTGGTCCACGGCAGCTTATTCAGTATTCACAACTGACCTCTATATATAAAGACCATTTCCTTATTCGCCACCTGGGGACGCCCTTGGTAGGAGATGGTAGCTCCCCCAAGACAAATTTCAACTTTTTGTACTTCCAACTCCGACTCCAGGTACTTTAAATTTCCTCCGACTCTTCGACTCCACAGCCCTAGTTTTCACTGATAAAAAAAGTTATTTAAAGGAATTATTATATCAATGTTGAACAAAATGTTTCAAGACTTCTAATACCAGTGTATGAAATATTTGTTCTTAAAAGGATTAAAATTAAAGCAAAGTTTAGCAATATTAATTAAATATGACAAATATTGCAGATATTTAATAAGACTAATTAGTAAACTAATTTAAAATGTCTATCTTATAAGATACATTTCGCTAATATCAGATTCATCTTCTTCATATTCACCTTTATCTGGAACTTAGTTATTGGTGTAGGTCACTGAAGACTTGCCTCGGCTATGGCTCACAGGTCTGAACTTCTACAGACTTGCATGTTTTAATCCCAGTTTGTACTCCTTAAAAAGTATTGTTAGATAGGTTGTAATGTAATATATGTAGGCCTACAAAGTAAATGGCATGAGTAAAAGTGAAATACAAAAAAAAGTATTTATATATTATAGTCGTTATATAGCTATATATATATAAGGTTTAGTCAAAATATTAAATATATTATATATATATAAATTATCATTAATGTATTTTTGAATGCTTACCCTTGCTTCTGATTCATTCTGAATATGAGATTTGTCTGTATCATCTTGTCCTCTTTGGAACTGTGATCCACATAAGATCTGAAGATCTACAGACATAAATTATGGCTTCGCAATTGTTGGTTCTCACAAGTCAAAGCTTCACTCAGTGGTGGCGGTGGCATTGGGTCCATTGAAAGAGATTCTCTATTCGTGGATTATATTTCCTGATTATAAAATGATTACAAATTTTACTATCACCTAGTATATTTTACATTTTTACAACCACATAATTTTTTTATATATTGTTATTTACAACTTTCTTCTTCTTCTTCTTCGTTCTCAAATGTTATGATTTGGGAGGATTCAGACAACAAGTCCGATAGCTGTAATGAACTGCGCCGTGGCTGTCAGTTGCTCTAGTCCACCGAACAGTTTGTCGTTGAGGGTAGCCCCCAGGGGCCAAAAGGCTGACCGGGTAGAAAGATACAGAGGGCAGGTCTGAAGGACATGCTCCGCATTTTCGGGAGCTGTTTCGCAGGGGCACATTTCGCTTGCTCCGATTCGTAGTTTGCGGAACATATGTTGCTTTAGCCTGTTGTGACCAGTCCTTAGTCTGAAGATGATGTTTTGAAATTGGCGGGAGAGTTTGTAGTAAGCATCAATCTTTGGGTTGTTTTGTTGCAGCTCAGACCATCTTTCGGATTCATTCCTTTTGAGTATTGCCTTTATTTCTTCGGGGTGTAGAGATGGGTCTGTCTGGTTTTGTCTGCCTCCAGCTTTAGCTAAGGTGTCGGCAGTGTCATTTCCTTCATTTTGTATATGCCCAGGGATCCATTGGAGAACCAGTTCTTTAGTTATTTTGCTCAGTTTTAAAAGTTCTGTACTGAGTGACTGGTTGATCGGGGCATTTTGGTTTTTTAGAGACTGGAGTACTGTTTTGGCGTCAGAGAAGATGACAATCCGGCTGTTGGGGGATTGAGTGTGGCTTGTTAGTATATTTGCAGCAAGCTCAATTGCTTTTCTTTCTGCTCTAGTGCTATCTGAGAGGCTACCTGTGACAGTGGCTTTTTCTAGGAGTTCTCCATTTGGCCACACTATGAAAATGCCGGCTCCTCCATTTTTCAAATCTTTTCCAGTTGACCCGTCAGTATAGACTCTGGTCCATGCATTTTGAGGGTATTGTTCTCTAATGATGTTGTTTACTGCTTCTTTTAGTATTTCGGGCGTGTAGTCAGATTTTTTTCCTATGTTGCTTAGTTCGTCTCTGATTTTTAGAGTAGGGCTTGGGTCCCAAGGGGGGAAATGGCTGTGGGGTTGGGTAGGTTCAATTGCAATGTTTTCTATTTTATATTTACTTTTTAGATGTTTGGCTTCTTGTATAAAATTGGATCTTTGAAGTCTTTTTGTTGAGGCGGTTTTGAGTAGCTTGGGTTTTAGAGGGTGATGACCTGATGCTTCTAACTTGGTGAAGTGAGTAAGGATTTTGGTTTCTCGTCTAGTTTCCATAGAGCTTAGGTTAGTTGCATCCTCCATTGCTCTGATCGGGGTAGTTTTCATTGCTCCTGTTATGATTCGAAGTCCTAGGTTTTGAACTTTGTCTATTTTTCGGAGGTTTGATTGGGCTGCCGTACCCCACACTGTGGCTCCATATTCTAGGGTAGGCCTTATATAACTGGTATATGTTTTTTTCAAGATAGAGTGATTTGCACCCCAGTCTGAGCCAGCAAGTTTTTTCATCAAAGCTAGTCTTTGGATTCCCTTTTTCTGTGAGTTTTCTATTTGACTTTTCCAGTTATTTACAACAATTACACTAATATAACATCTTAAGCAAATTATAGCAAAGTATAGCTAACAATATATGGCAAGTAATGGATATATAGTAGACCTTTAAAGAAAGCATAGGCTCTACTCAGAATTTTAGTATTTACCATTAGGCATTAGGCTTTTAGCCTATAGATTAAATAGACCTTTGCATTATTTATATGAGCCTACTATGCCTACAATTATGGGTTTTTAGCTATGATACAGTTTATTACAAGTAAACTTTAGGACTATAGATTTTGTAAACTAATAGGTCCTATAATAAAGCCCTTTACATTTATTGTCTGTGACTGTAGTCTAATATAGGCTACTGCATGACTATATAATAGGTTAATAGGCTATAATCTATAATATAGGCTAGGCCTAAAGCCACTTAAAGTACTTAGACTTATAGTAGTTTAGTAGTAGTTAGATCTATAGTAGTCTATACCTATAAGCCTATAATTATACTATAGGCCTACTATAGCCTACTCTATAGACACTATAATATAGTGAGTCTATAGTTATAGACTAGGCCATAACATTTACATAGGTCATAGGCAGGTATAGGCCTAAGTCAAAAGTCTATTAACTTTTTTAAAATGTAGTTGCTTAGCCAAAGAGTAGAGTAATAAGAGTCTTATGAATTTTTAAAAAAATTACCTTTGATAATAATTCATTTTTCAAATCTCTTATGAGTAGGCCTATGCTTTTTTTTTTCTCCGATCGTCTGTCTTGTTTGAGGGTGCTTCCGAATCAGTCTTAGATTTAGGCCTGCATTGTAATTGTTTTGCCACCTAACTTTGCTTTTTAAGGAACAGATATCCTTGTGAATGGACGGAATGCTTTAGGCATTCAAGATTTCTTCTTTTGAAAGCCCTTCTCGACTGCAAGAATGTTTACAAAATCCTCTCGCACAAAATGTTTACGGCAATCAAATAGTAGGCTATAATATAAGACTTCACCCTGTCTGACACTTGTGACGTCACAAGGAAGGGAAGTCACTGCATGGTCGTTTTTTAGGTCAATCAATAATTACACGATTTATTAATTAATTAAACACATTTTTCAAAAGAATAAAAATAAATAAAATATTTGATAAATCTTATTTTTAAATAAGCTTTCAGAAAATATATAATTTACGTATTTGATTTTCAGGCAGGACTTACCCTTTAAACTAAAAAGAAATAGGAATCGCAATGACTTTTCGATGAAGTAGGGGTCAGTATTGGCAAATATGGTGTGCGGCCGGCTGGTCCTATTGTTGGTTCACCGGACTGTCGCCCTAACATATGTTAATATTTATGATATATTGAACTCAATTTTACCGAGATGTCCTTTAATCCGTTTCAATCATTTAACTTGCGATATATAGAACCATTGAGCGGTATAGTTACGTAGTAATCATACAAACTGGGTAGTTAGTGTAATGCTTGAAAATATACATGTACATTATTTAGTCATATAATATTTATTTAATTTTCAAATACTTTTTACAGTTTGATCATTTCAAAGTTATAAACGTAGGCTAAGCCATTTTTTTTTTATAAAAGAAAAAGAATACAGAAATATTAGCTCAAATGAAACTAATTAATTATCTCCCTTTAATCAACAAATGTTTCCACATTTGATTCAATAGTGATGCCGAACAATATTTGTTTTGCAATATAACATATATTACTGATTATTATTATACATTCAACATTATGGTATTCATAACATGATTGAATTATTAGAGGATTAAAATAATTTAAGTTAAACAGTTGTAAATAAAAATTTCCTGCTTTATTGTTTTGTCCATTTAAGGAGTTTATATGTTAAACATTAATAATTGTGTCACAATAAAAGGCTTTTTACATGTTTAGATTTCCACTTATTTGATTCATCACAACATGTAATTATGTCATTTTGTTGATCAAATGTTGCATAGAAAGCTATTTAAAAATTAAGAATGCACCACATTGGTAAAATGTAATGAAAAAGTTTCAGGCCCAAAAATAAGAAACAAAATTTCTAAACTCGTTCTCTTTAAGAACCAATAATTTTCAATTCTATAGTCTCTACTTCTGTGTATATAGTCTCTACTTCTGTGTATATAGTCTCTACTTCTGTGTATATATCAAGTGAAAACATCAAAACAAGTTATAATAAACATGTGTGTATTGGTCATTTCATGTAAAAGTAGTCTTCAATATTCTTTATTTATCAAGTATAAATTATGATTTAAATGCATACAACATTAAATTCTATTAATAGGAAATGAATATCTTTTGTTGAAATTGTATTTAATAAAATGGAAGAAAATGTAAAATACAATTATTTTGATTATTGAAAATATGTTACTTTTATGATACTTAGAATTCAAACACTCTTTTTATGCCAATATTGTTGAATGTATGTGTGTTGATATAAACAAATGTTTAAATAATTTTTTTCATAATTGATGGATTTAAAAACTACTATATATAAGCCATTCATGAACGTGATATCTATTTGCACAATTTCATTATGATTGTGTTATATTTTAGGTTGTGGATAGGTTCTATTGAAATGAAACCATAACATTAATTATACCATTTTGAAAGTGATTTGGTTTTTAAGAAAACTGCATTTTGCTTAAAGTTAAGGTGAGGTTGAACCCTCTAATAGAAATATTCACTAAAATGTATGTTTATATATGGTCTAAAAAGGGGCGGCAAGGGGGGTGGAAAGTTTACGATTTCACCATTCAGTTCAGTCATGTTATTTTGGGTTCTAATCAAAATAATGCCAAGAAAATTGTATACAAAGCATAGAGATATATAATACACAGAATAGACTATTGTGAAAACAATACATCAAAAAACATATTTTATATGAATTTTTTAGTAAGCTGACAAAAAAACAGATAAAAACTGTTTGGGGTAGGGGTAGAGTATCAAGCTATAACTTCAAAACTAAATGCATGCATGTATTTTTAATAGACGACCTGGTGTAAATAGGGTTAACGTAAAACCTCCCCAAATTTCCCCAAGATAGCTTGAATAGTTTAGAAAATAAGTTGACGTTGCTAACTAAATATGAATGAAAAAGAAAATTCAGAGAAAATCAGTAAAAACAACAATAAATTGAATTTTTAAAATGTTTTACCTTACTTTAGAAGCCTCCAGGTATATAGTTATCCTCTACAGCATCTGCTAAACTGATGGCTTTGTTCTTATTACTCCTTTTTTTGTCCGCGGCGTGAAACGAATTAACTGTATAAAATCCTGTTTCTAATCCTAGAAAACTGAAAATGTCCCTTCGTCCTAGCTCACCTTCATTGTAGACTATTGTGGCATCATAGACAGCAATTTCCAATATTTTTTTACCCACAAAAGTTGTTTTTGGGCATCTTTTCCATATAAGTTGATGAAACGATTCATTGGTATTTTGAGTGCCACCATGTAAACACTTTTCTAACAATGTCTGATGCTAAATCTTCAAATATAGGTTTTTTTTCCATCATGACAAAGTTAGGCAGTTTATTCTTATTCGCTTTGTCTAAGTCTTTGTCTTTAGGGCACCAATTTCCACAATCCTCGTGTTCGCCGAACCGGTGTTTCCAAATTCCCATTATGGCTTTTTTCATAGCTGTTATATTTCCAGAATTGTTTCTAATAGCGCCACCATAATGTCCCTGAATTCTTTTAATGGCAGATATTGTCAGTCTACCAGCACCCTTTATACCAGTGTATTTCTTACTATTTTCCACATAGACTTTACCGTTACATTCATTGGTTTTATCCATCAGACGCTTTCCCATTTTCTTCTGGACATGTCCACAGCACTCCAATTTTCTTATATTTTTAAGTGGGTATATTGGTGGATTAGCTTCGGCTACTGCTTTATAGCTTTTGCAGTCTCCATCACCCAAGTAACTGGTGTAGGTAAGGTCATACTTTTCCTGTGAACGTTTAAAACATTTAAATATACCTTGCGACTCCATCGCGCCCGAAGTTCCTATGTGGTTCTGTTCAGTCAGCATTATGGTTTTGTTTCCAATTTAAAAATTCATCAGGAGAAAGCCTCCTTTTACCTTTAGCACACTTATCACAATAATTTCTGCTTGTATGAGTGTCAATCACTTTAGGTGGGCCTCTTGGATTTACTGATAGAACCGTAGACACACCATTTTTAGAAACAAAGCCGCGCCGCTGCCAGGTGCCATCACATGATACCGTTACATCGTTGTCACCATCAGTACACTGAGATGTTTTAAGTTCTGTTGCATACAGTTATTAGCAGCTTTTTCTGTGGCTGTATGTATTTTATTTTTAAAATAATTGTTTCTAGTAACACTCACTGGTGGTGGCATGTTCATGTTTCCTAAAAACTTTTTGCCCTGCTCATAATGACATCCAATGGAATACATAGCCATTTGAAATCTTACATTTACATTTTCTTTAGAATTATTCAATAAGAAGTCTTGTTTACAGCCTTTACAAATGAAGGACATTTTAGAGCTAACACCAAACCTTGACTCTGTCATTTCAAAGCCACATTCTTCAAGGCAAGATGGACACATAAAAGCATTCATTAACTTTAATAAACTGTCTATGTCAATAATTGAATAAGTCTATAGCCACTTGGTCACTTGGCATATCAGGAAACTCCGCTACCTCGCTTACACTTTCATTTAATTTGCAAAATGCAGTATTTAAAACAGAGTTGTTAGCAGCTTCAGTGTTTAAAACTCCACTTTCATTTTCCGTGTCCACAGTATTAGCACTAGTAGTACTAGGCTGCATTTCATTATCATTAGGCACAGCCTCAACAATGGTTTCATCTCAAACTGTGGTAATAATTGCTCTAAGTCATCACCAATAACTGTAAACTCAGGAGTTCTACAAGGAACTGTTCTAGGACCGCTACTATTTCTAATTTATATTAATGATCTGCCAAATTGCATCAACACAGAAACAAAAGTAAGATTATTTGTAGATGATTGCATAATTTATAGAATAATAAAGACAGGAAAAGATAGTCAACTTCTACAAAAAGACCTAGATGAACTACAAAAATGGGAATCCAACTGGAGTATGTCTTTTCACCCAGAAAAATGCCAACTAATAAGGGTATCAAAGAAAAAGAAACAAATATTAGCAAACTACTTCATTCATGGTAAAGAACTAACTCAAACTAACAATGCTAAGTAGGCCAATCTAGGAGTGATAATAAATGACAAGTTATCTTGGAACCCTCATATTGATGAAGTAATAAAAAAATCTAATAAAACATTAGGATTCATAAAAAGGAACTTTTACAAATGTAATAAGAATATAAAACTAAAATGCTATCTCACATTAGTTAGACCTATACTAGAATATGCAGCACCTGTATGGGAACCATCAACTAAAGAAAACATAAAAAAATTAGAACAAATCCAAAAAAGAGCTGCAAGGTTCATAACCAGTGAATATTCCCAATTAACAAGAGTAACACCATTAGTCAGATAACTAAACCTAGAAATACTAGAGGACAGAAGGGCAAAGAGTAGACTAAAGTAGTAATAATACACAAGGCATTAAACTCTAATTTAGAAATACAACCCAATAACAACTTGTTGCAAAGCTCAGATAAACATAAAGACAAAAACACTTTCCTTATCCCTTATGCGAGAACAAATGCATATAGGGCCTAAGCACTCTTTCTTCCCGAGGGGCATTCGGGCATGGAATGGGTTGCCTGAACAAACCAGGAAATCCAGTAACTTAACATCATTTAAAACATTAATAAAAATGCAAGACTAGACTCGGACCACGGATGAGCGTAGGACGCAAAAATCTTCTTTATAGAAGGAACGTCTGTAATGCATAAGATAAAATAAGATAATACTGTAAGTGAATAAAAAAAACACGAAAGTAACAATTGAGCATTTACGAAAGTTTACAAATAAAATTAAATTAAAAAAAAATGCCCATTATGAATATGCAGATGTGAATGATAATTGACAACATAGAGGAAGGAAAGAAAAAAAAGACACTAAAAAGACACTAAAAAGACTACTCACACAACTAATATACTAATTACTAATAGATAGAAAGAGGTTAAACAAATGCCTAAAAAAAAAGCCACAGAAAACAAACACTAAAAGCATCTCGGTTAAATTATTGTTGTTGCGTGTTTCTAAAAATTGTGAGATTTCCTCGTCAAGCATGTGAGGTTTTACGTTTCCCTCGTCGCTATTCTCGTCTTCCCCTTAATTCCATCACCCTCGTTATTCCCTCGTTGGTTTGTTCCGATCTTCTTGGAACGAAACTCGAGCTCTCCTGGACTGATTTATGGCTGAGTGGAGATGGGTGGGGTGGTGTTGGGGGAAAAGGGTGGAAGAGTTGGGAGTTTTAATATATATAAAAAAAAGGTATTCTTGTTGGTGTCTACAATCCTGGCAATGTAGCCAATGCTGATGATATCGGATTTCTGGGTGTTTTTAATTTAGGTTCCGTATTAGTATCATCTTATTTACAAAGTCGGAAAAAAACAACTTGCGAAATACAAATGTTGTTTGATTTCTTTTTCTAGTTCTATCTTTCTATCTATCTATCTATCTATCTATCTATCTATCTATCTATCTATCTATCTATCTATCTATTTATCTTTCTAATTATCTATCCATCTCTCTATCTGTCTGTTTGTCTACCTATCTATCTATCTATAAATATATCTATTTATCTATTTATCTATTTATCTATCTATCTATCTGTCCATCTGTCTATCTGTCTGTCTGTCTGTCTGTCTACCTACCTACTTACCTACCTACCTTTCTATCTATCTATATATATCTGTTTATTTATCTATCTATCTATCTATCTATCTATCTATCTATCTATCTATCTATCCATCTATCTATCTGTCTATCTATCAACCTTTCTCTTTATCTCTCTCCCTCTCTCTCCCTCTCTCTCTCCCTCTCTCTCTCTCTCTCTGTATATATATATATATATATATATATATATATATATATATATAATATATATTAGACAGATTGTTATAATCTGTTTTGTCTTGATTTGGTGATACCTCCCGATCCTTAACTCCATCTCCCCCACTACGCAGCCCAGACACACATCGGCTCGACGTTACTAGAGAGTGCATGTGTGTTTGGTTTCATGCGGGGGGGGGGGGGGGGGTTCAGTTTCAAACACGGGATATTGTTACAGAGATAGATGAAAAATAGAACGAAATCAGAGAGACAAATAGAGATGCAGAGAGACAGAGAGAATGAGGGGAGGGAGGGGAGATTAAATTCGTAGATCAAGAGAGAGATACAAAACAAGATGAATGGGTCAAGGTAAATAAGAGAGACAGGTATGTGGATTTCTTTTTCTTTTGTTTGCCAAAGAGAGAGAGAGAGAGAGAGAGACTGGCAATATAGACAGTGAAAGTCAATGAGAGATTTAAAGATGCTTCAAGAAAGGAAGTGATAAACGAGATGGTGAGAAAGAGAGGGAGATAGAGGGAGAGAGAGAGGGAGAGAGAGAGAGAGAGAGAAACAGAAAAAGACGACTATAGAAAGAAGAGAGAGAGAAAATGGAGATACACCATCATACGCCACCAAAAAGATAGAAAAAAAATGTAGGCCTATATAGAGAAGAGATCATGTGAAAAGGAAGGAGAGTGAAACAAATATAGTGAGAGAAAGATGAAAATAGAAAGAGAGAGAGAGAGAGATGTGTGAGTAAAGAGAGAGATGAGTAAAGAGAGAGAGAGAGAGAGGGACACAGAGAGAGAGGGGGGAGGCAGAGAGGGGGGAGGGGGCAGAGAGAGACAGAGAGAGTGAGATGGGCAGAGATAGAGGGAGGGGGGCAGAGAGAGAGAGATGAGTAGAGAGAGGGACACAGAGAGAGAGGGGGAACAGAGAGAGGGGGAAAGGGCAGAGAGAGGGAGAGAAAAACATTCTCCAAATTAATGAGTTCAGGCCGTGTTACTGCTGAACCAAAATACCACCTAAATCTAACATTATTGGAAGTTTATCGGCAATTCCCGATGTAATGGCCGTAATGTTTTACGTTTATTTAGAATTTAGATCAAGAGGTCTCACAGACTAATTGATTTGATGGTCACATAATGACTTGTAAACTAACCCGAAGGCCGCATCATCGGATGAATTTGTGTGTGTGTGGATAAAACTCTATATTTTTTTAAAAATCTGTTTAATTAAGTGAATTAAAGTAATGTTTGACAAGGATGTAGTTGCCAAATTAAATTGACAACTTGGCCAATTTCATTTATCGTTTTGTAGCAACAATGACCCCCCCCCCCCCTCCCATTCCAGTAGGCGATTAGGTTTGCATTTAAAAGAAGAAACCCATTTCAGTATTGCTTTCAAATGTTCATAAAAAGAATCTTGATGTTAGCACCGGCTTGTTAACATTTATCATTGTAAAAATAACAACATACCACTGTTCAAATACTGAGGTGTATGTAAGCTTCAAATATTGCAATAATGCTTACTACTGGTATTTAGGGACCGTCCATAAATGACGCCCGGCATCTGGCGGGAGTAAAGGGGCGGGTGAAACATTTTTGACGATATGTCGCGCGATGCGGAGAAGTCGACGTGGCATATACCACGTGACATTGAAGATATCTTTGCGTGCCAAGCCTGGCACGTGCGACTTAGGTTGCCAACCCCTGGTCTAGAGCAGAGGTCGGAAACCTTTTGCTAATAGTGTGCCAAACTAGGATTCCAAAATCATTCTGCGTGCCAACAGCCTAAAAGTCAACCTGTCCTATTATACTTAAAAAAATAATTTTATAGGACAATTAATTGAAGTCCGTAGCAGGACCAATGTCAAAAGCAAAGGAGATTAATAGAGAAATAGTAAAAGCGTTTTATATTTAATAAAAAAACTTAACGTGTTTGTGATACAATATACAATATTTTATTAGTCAACTTAACTTTCACATTTATGGTAATCATTGTCTAAATATTATTTTGGTACTCAAGATGAAGATCTAACACTTAGTAATATTAATTATATTCTATCTCAGCATACTGAGATGTCCTTTTAATTAATGTATTTAAGTCAACGACCGTTTATATGCCATTACTGTTGAGAGGAATAGATACGATATAATCAAACAAACTGGGTACTTAATGTAATGTTTGAAAATATTCATATAAATTCCTTAGTCATAAAATATTTATACAATTTTCAAATACTTTTTTAAAGTTTGTTCATTTTAAAGTTATACATTGTAAGCCATTTATTCTTTTATAAAAGAAATAAAAAGGAACATACTAAAATTATTAGCGCAAATAAAATGCTGAAACTATCTCCCTTTAATAAAAAATCGTTTCCAAATTTGATTCAATAGTGATGACAAACAAGATATGTTTTTTAATATAATAATATTACTGACTTATTTTTATTTCTTTATAAGTGTAAGTTGAACCAAAAGTTGAAATTAGAACAGCGACTGCCTATCAGTTGAGAATATTAGATGACTTTCCTAAGCTGAGCAACTTCCTTTCAGATTTTTGTCCGCAAAAGGGCACATTTGGATGCACATTTTTGGAAAGTTTTTGAAAGTCTTGCATTTCGATAGAAAACACCACTTTGAGTACTTCGATGTACTCCTGAAAAACCCCTAACTATCTATCTAAATATATGCCTTAATATAAGGATGTACATGTAGTTAAATGTTTTGACATTGATTTCACGGCAAGATATATGTCCAGTTGTTCTTGTAAATGCAATGTGTCGCTATGTCATTCAGAAACATCGGCTTCAACAGTCAGTTTTCTACATTCAGAACCAGAAAATGTTTTTGTTTTTTTCATCAATTAAAAAAAATAATCTTGGAGGTCTCTCGCGTGCCGTTGAACATCGCTCTGCTTTCCGTTTGGCACGCGTGCCTTAGGCTGCCGACCCATGGTCTAGAGTGTTAATTGTACAACACAATTGTATATAAATTAATTTTATGTGAATAGAAAATAAAACCTTTTAAAACAATAATACTGGAGCAGGGGTCGGCAACCTTTTTGTAATAGTGGGCCAAAACAATATTTCCAATCCATTCAGCGTGCCAACAGCTTAAAGTCACCCTGTTCTTTTTTGGCTTTTTAGGGGTCTTTGGCGTGCCATTGAAAATTGCTCTGCGGGCCAAGTTTGGCACACGTTTCGTGGGTTGCCGACCTCTGTATTAGAGCAACAAATAATTCCTTATGTATAGCATTATTGTGTTCCGCATAGCAGACATTTCGTTCCAGATAATAAACTCGTCCATTTACATATTCATATCAAAACGTTACGTTATTGCAAATTCTGAATGGCAAAATACTTTTTATTCTGCGCCTCCTCCTCCCCCCCCCCCCCCAGCTTTGAGCGTAGACATAATCTAGTCTATTTCATCAATAAATGGACAGCATAACCGTCTTCTCTTTCTTCCAACTCAAAATAAATGCAGTAGGCTAGCCTAAAGTGAAAGATTATAAGATACAGAAGCGAGACCAGACATTTTTTTAAGGGTGGGCTGAACTTTCGCGTGACAAACATTTATAACAATTTTCGCGAAATTAGTATAAATTAAAAAGACAACTGTTGAAACAAGTTATTTTTCTAAAATTTAGGGGAAGGGTGGGCTTAGACCCCTTAACCCCCCCCCCCCTCCTTGTGGCTGGATGCCTGTACCTATAGTATAGGATTCGTGCAACCGGCTCACATTTCAGGTATACGGGCGAGCCACCATGATAATGAGCCCAGGTGAATCCGTAGTCAGTGCCCTCACATAGGGGTGGGCAGAGGATGCATATGCCCGGGGGCGGCACTTCCAGGGGGGCGGCATATGTAGTCTAAATATAGCAAATATAGCACTAAACAAGCAGTTACAGTATGCAAGGGGGCGGCGCTGAAACTTTTGCCCTGGGGCGCCACATAAGCTTGAAAGGCACTGTCCGTAGTTGACTTATAAGTTCGACTGCGAAAACCGTACCCTGTTACACGGCACGCCACGCCTTTGGTGTGCTGTGGGGTGGCTGGAGCCTGGACAGAACCATGGTGTGTCCGCCGTTGGTTGACCCCTACCAATCTTAGGCCTTGGACTTGGCTCGTCCGTTTTTTTTAGAGACATTATAATTCGGACACAAGAACCCGGTTCAAAACTTTATCCTGTGTGTCACTGTGCTATAATACGGCAACGCCTTCTTAGTTATTGGTCAAGTTGTTTCCTCACGTATCAAGTGCTTTAAATCCAATATATATATATTCATCTATCGACATATTCATCTGTAATTTGTTTTATATCGTGGTCTTATCACTTCGCTTATATATTAGTGTTATGTACGTCTTTTTTTATCGGAGGTGGCTTAAAAAAAAAAGTGTTAAACAAAATGGAATTCAAAAATATTTGTGTGGATATAACTGAATCTGCAATAATACTAGCGACGTAAAATGTGGTGTCAGTCACAAATATATTTTCCCCCTAGATCTGTCTCTATCTCTTCTAAGAGATGTTATTATATTTCTAGAGTTAAACATACACCGAGCTAATATATATTATTGTTTTGTTCACGAGATATTTGTCTGGAATCTCATGAATAATGAGCTGCATAGATCATAACAAGAATTACATGCATAAATAAATATGTAATATGTCTTTCTATCTGCTAGCCTATCTATCCATATATCTATCTATCTATTCACCCGTCTATCTTGTTATTTTTATAAAAGTATCTCTATCTAGCAATTTATAAATGTAACCATCTATCTATCTATCTATCTATCTATCTATCTATCTATGTATCTATCTATCTATCTATCTATCTATCTTTCGATCTTTCCATCTATATGTCTCTAGAATCTAGATATTTTTTCTCAGACCTTCTAATAGTCCTGTTTTTCTCTCTATAACAACAATTTAACTTTCTCTCTCTCTGTCTGTCTGTCTCTCTCTCTCTCTCTCTCTCTCTCTCTCTCTCTCTCTCTCTCTCTCTCTCTCTATATATATATATATATATATATATATATATATATATATATATATATATGTTCACTTCTAAAGAAAGAAACCACACTTGACTAACATTAATATATCTTTAAAAAAATGAAACGATAAAAAACAACATAGAAAAACGTATCTCACATAGAAAAAACATAAACACTAAAATCATCGAGGACACAAGGAAAACTCTAAAATGTATGTGAGGGATATTATCTTGTCTTATGATTATAATGATTGCATGAATGCATTCATTTATCATTTGCGTGTTGCCATTCGTTCTCTGTGTGGCTGAATATGTTTCACTAAATAGGCGTGTGGCTTAGAGGCCGACCGAAATTACATTTTTTGTTTCGGCCGAAAACGAAACCATACCGAAATTTTTGTTATTGACTTTCAGCCGAAACCGAAAGTTTAACTACACATTCGGCCGAAACTGAAAGATAAGCCGAAATAGCTAAACAAAAGATTTGAAAAGACTGCACAGTTTTGTGTAATATTAACTAGTTTAAGGGCACTCTATTTAAGTAAGCTACAGAAAATTTTATATACAGTTGTTTATAAGCTACATGTATTATATATCATTTTATTCAAAATTGCAATGAATAGGCCTACTCTTTAAGTTTTAATAACCAAAAAAATCAATATATAATTTAAATAACATTTTTAAAATCGAAATATTTTGCAATAATCTTTATAAAATTAGATAAAAAAAAACCCACGACAAATGCAATGATGACCGAAACTCAATATCAGTTTCGGACGAAACCGAAAGCAAACCAAAAGCTAACTTTTTTTGGCTTCGACCGAAACCTAAACCACGCCAAACGAGGCAATTTGCCAAATTTCGGCGCCGAAACCAAATTTCGGTCGGCCTTGGATGTGAGGTGTGTGGGTAGACGCAAGAGCTAATGTGTGGGTAGACGCATTAACAAATGTGTGGGTAGACTTGTGAGTAGATATGTGTGGATAGACGTGTAGCTGGACACATTGCCAAAACAAATTTGCCTTTTATTCCGTTGACTTGTAAATAGCGATAGACTAATCATACGTTGTCTCCTCATTCTCTGAATCTGTAATTCCAAATAATATATTGATCAGACATTGTTCTTTTATACCCCTTACTCCCCCTCCCCCTATTTCCTATGCTTTTGACAAAACAAAAATGACAAATGCCACTTAAAGAACTTTATGCAAATGTGTGTCGTGAGATTATTCCGCCTCCTTCCCATATTTTTGTGTCTTTTTGTTTTTCGTTTTGTTATTTTTCACATTCATGTATATTTTTCCCCATTGTCTCTTGTTTTAAACCTCGAAAGTTTCTCGTTTAGCGTCAGGAATTCTATAAATATTTTGTCGTGTCTGCTGTTTTTTGCAAGAATACAAGTATTAGATCAAGTGTGTTCTGTTCTGTCTGCAAGTATAAAATTATTTGGTCTAGTGTCTGCTATTCCGAATAGATTAAAATTTATATTATCTAGAAATTAGAAGCACAGACTGGCGGGATGAATGTATAGGCCTACATAGACAAAGAGACAGGTGAATAAAATGGATAAATAGATAGATAATGATAGACAGATGACTAGAAATAATAGACAAATAGATCAACATAAGAATAGATTAATAACTAGGAAAATAGATATATGGATAAATAGGTTAATAAATAGATAGATGGATAGATAGACTGATAGAGTGATTGATAGAGTGACGGATAGATTAATAGTAAGAAATGTAAAAACGATAGAACTATAGATAAATCAATACATATAATTTCATGTTCAGTATCAGTCATGAGACTTTTAATCACACATTATTATAGAACCAATCTCCTATCTAAGAACTAATCCAGAACTAAGCAGCAGAGTTTATCGAGCTTCACAGCTGACGCGGTCTAATTTGGTAGAAGGGAAACACTCCACGCCCCACCCCACCCCACGCCCCAGCCTTGTACGCCATTCTGACCCCCCGAGGCTAGTTCTGGATAGTCAAGGGTTTTTTATATTGGGTTCTGTTTGGCCTGGCCGGAAACATGTAGCATGCAACAGTCAGGAGAGTCGATTCGACACTTGGTTAGTGGAAAATGAAACACATTCAGAACATTTGAAGAGAAGATCCGGAATTCCAGCCAAGTGAGAAACATGTCAGATACAAGTTTGATTTACTTCGTGGTGAGATAGAAAATCTGTGTGTCTATTCTCTCTCTCTCTCTCCCTCTCTCTCTCTCTCTCTCTCTCTCTCTATAGGCTAATATAGATCTGTTTAGTTGTCTATTTGATAGTGTCACTCTGTCCTTGGCTGTCTGTGATTAGTGTGAGTCAATTAACTAAGCTCTATCAAATATACCAAATCTATCTAATCTATCTAATCTATCTAATCTATCTAATCTATCTAATCTATCTAATCTATCTAATCTACCTAATCTACCTAATTTACCTAATCTACCTAATCTAACTAATCTATCTAATCTATCTAATCTATCTAATCTATCTAATCTATCTAATCTATCTAATCTATCTAATCTATCTAATCTATCTAATCTATCTAATCTATCTAATCTATCTAATCTATCTAATCTATCTAATCTATCCAATATCTAATCTATCTAATCTATCTAATCTATCCAATCTTCCTAATCTATCTAATCTATCTAATCTATTTATGTTTACATCTACCAAACCTTTTTTCTCGACTCCACACCTTCTGCCTCTCTCTCTTTTCTTCTCATATCTCTCTCTATCTCCAGGGGCGAAGCCACAGGGGGGGCTGAAGGGGGCTAAGCCCCCCCTGGAATTTAAAAAAAAATAATTTTTTAACTGATTTTTGTAAAATATGCATTAAATTCGCTAAAAATTTGGTAAATCTTTGTCATGCGAAAGTTTAGCCCCCCCCCCCCCCCCCTGGTATTTGGAAAATATTTGTCATGCGAAAGTTCAGCCCCCCCTGGAAAAAATTTCTGGCTTCGCCCCTGTCTATCTCTGCTGCCCTCTCTCTAAAACATTCAACTTCGCAACACCAGCTGCAATAAAAGGAATACATGTAATAAAAAAAAACCACACCCATACAAAGTAAGAAACTAAATGAAACTAGACTTTGCTCAACAACAACAACAATATAAAATAACAACAACAATAAGGAACAAAACACAAAAGCTTGTGTGTGGTGGTTGTCGTACATCTACGTCGTCTCATAAGATAACCGGCCCCTGTGATATCACCATGGCAGCACACAGCTGCAAGATATCGCCCTGTGTAACAAATGGACAGCCCTTTGTATCAAACAGAATTAGGGCGGACGACAGATTTCTCGATAAGTGAACGCGGGAAAGCCTTTTTGTCTTCTTCTTCTCATTTTGACAGTGGCAGTGTTTGTAAAGATTATTTCGGACGATAAGTTTACCCCCCCCCCCTCTATTGCCTTCCACTCCCCCTCCCATAGATGATCTTTGAGATATGTTAATTGCCTTGTTTACCTTTAACGTTGGCCAGGGGTTAATGGGGTAGCCTACAGTAGTAAGATTATTTTTTTATGGTACGAACCGAAGAAGTCGGGGTAATTTTGACATACATTGTATTCGTTTTTTTCATTGTGTTGTTTAGTGCAGTTGTTTAGTGCAATTGATTATTATATTTGTTTGGTGCAGTTGTTTATTGCAGGGGTCTGCAACCTAAGGTACGTGTGCCAGACTTGGCACGCAGAGCGATTTTTAATGGCACGCGAGAGAGCTCCAAGAAGTGTTTTTATTGATGACAAAAAAACAACATTTTCTGGTTCTGAATGAGGAAAACTGACTGTTGAAGATGTTTCTGACTGACATAGTGACACATTTCAGTGAGTTGAACTTTTTTTTACAAGGACCACTGGATTGGATTAGCATTGAAACTGGACATATCTTGGCGTGAAATCAATTAAAAAATTTTTTACCTACCTGTACATCCCTATATTAGGGCAAATATTAAGATATAGTAGGGCTTTTTCAGAAGTACATCGAAGCACTCAAAGCGGAGTTTTCTAACAATTTTTCCTACCACATCAAGGCTAACTGGTTTGATCTTACTACAGCCTTCTTAGATGTATATATTTTTTTTTTAAGTGGAGGGATATTGACGATTTAAAAATGCAGCTACTTGAATTTTAAACATTTATAAAATGGGCATCCAGATGTGCCCATTTGTGGAAAAAATCTGGAAGGCAGCTGCTTAGGAAAGTCATCTGCTATTCACATTTTACAACTGTCAGACTTTCGCTCTTCTACTTTTAGCTTTTGGTTGAACGTACACATTTACAACAACGGTATTTATCGTACATGAAAGCTGTTACAAAGAGGTCACTTACACTTGACCATTCATATGTGACTAATTATGTATCTGACATTATACAATTAGCGGAGAGCATTAATTGATACAGACTAATTAAATTTAAAAGAGTTTTTTTATGCTCATCTTCTTTAATTAAACATAGCTTACATAGCTATAAGTAATTCTAAAACAAATGTATTTGTATTATAACTTAATAAATATAAGAGACCTATGTAATAGCACTTTATTATGTAATTTCTGTAATTATTAATTTTTTAAAAGATAGACTCCTTAAATGGACAAACAATTAATGCAGGAATTTTTTTTTACAACTGTTTAAAAACGTAAATTAATTTTAATTCCATAATAATTAAATATTGTAATGAAGACCACAATGTTGGATTTATATAAAGAAGTAATAATTAGTCAGTAGTATTTGTTATATTACAAAACATAATTTGTTTGGCATTCGGCATCACTATTGAATTAAATGTCGAAACGGTCGTTTAATTAAAGGGAGATAATAAACCCGTTTATTTGCGCCAATATTTCTAATATGGTTATTTTATAAAATAGTAAATAGCTTACAATTTATAAATTAGGAATGCACAAACTGTAAAAAGTATTTGAAAATTATATAATTATTATATGACAAAAAAATTTATACGTATATTTTTAAACATTACAGTTTATATTATTACTACGTATCCATTCCGCTTAACTGTAATGTTGAGTATAATTAATACCCCGTAACAAATTAATTGATATCTAAAAAATACTGAGATCAAAATATAATTAATCTTAGCAGCTATTAGATCCTCATCTTGACTGACAAAATGATAATGATTAGAAAATAATTACCATAAATGTGAAAGTAATAAAATATTGTGTTATATATATAAAAAGGATGATAATCACAAACACGTCAACTTTGTATTAAATATAAAACGCTTTAATGATTTTTCTCTATAAAGCTCCTTTGTCTTTTGGCCTTGGTCTTGCTACGGAGTGAAATTAATTGTCCTATAAAAATTAATTTTAAAAATCATAATGGAACAAGTTGACTTTTAGGATGTCGGCACGCAGAATGATTTAGAAATCCTAGTTTGGCACACTGTTAGCAAAAGGTTGCCGACCCTTGCTTTAGGGCATTTGATTATTGTATTTGTTTGGTGCAGTTGCTTATGACAATTGACTATTGTATACAGTTTCTTAAACTAGTATTAACATGTTAAGAATATTAATGCATAAAAAGTGATTATTTGTACAAGAAAAGAATGATCCGTATTTTTTGAAAGACTCTAGCATGAGCTGGCAAGTGTGTTTTTTTTTATAGATCAGTGAATTGAAACACACTGTCCTCCTGTCCTCCTTATTCCTCCTTTTGTCTCTCGATGTCCTCTTTTTGACACCCACGTGTCTGGCAAACCTACTAATGTTCTTAGAGGTTGTTGAATTATAAGCTATCGATGTGAAGACTAGGCCTTATCATTACCAGAGTTGAGTTAAGAATTGTTGTTTAGTTCCTTTCAGGCTAAGATTATGTGGTTAGAAAATGATATGCTAATGTAGGTTTCGGTTCACAACGTTGACCTAGAAGTCAGCGTATAGTCATTATGGTGTTAGTATGCCCGTCAAACCAATAGGATCTAAAGGGCATGTGTCGCAGTGTTCACATATGGTCGTGGACACGGCATAAAAGAGGATAGTGTGGCCTTTACTCCCACCTCCCCCCAACTAATTTCGCGTAACCATCAGAGCAAGATGGATAGACTCAAGGACACACTGGAACAAATTCTAGTCTTCATAGGATTCGAACCCTGAAACCGGGCTACCTGGCCATCGCGTCTCTTATGGTCTCTTATGGTGTTAGGCTAGTGGAGTCGCAGACAAACAGATAAACATTAAAATAACATTTTTGTTTATGAAAATTCAAAATGCGTTCAACCTACAGGAGTTAAAGAGCTAGGGAACAAGGTGGTCTAGCGATAGAGCTCTTAGAGTGGTGAAGGCTAGGATGTGTGTGTTGGGGGGGTGGGAGGGTATACATTCTTCGGGTATTACCGTTTATTTTTTTTTAAATAAGTTATTTGGTCAAAGAAACAATATTTTAATTTTGTCTTTAATAATGCCATTAATCTCACTGTCATCTCACTTGATTTGTTTTTAAAATCTATATCAGCTCACCCCCAACCTTACTCACACACACACAATCTTTACTTTCACCTCTTCCTCTAAGACCAGAGTAGGGAAACTAACTTAGAAAACCGTGTTATCTTTTTTTAATTGTTATTTCCCTTTTACGGCGGGGTTCTCCCCCTTCGCTCCCCCAGCTTATATTTACACGGATAATTATTAGACGGATCTCCTAACACGACCCAACTTCCTCTCCCCCCCCACCAAAACCCCCAAAACAACCTTGTTCTTTTTCCTTTTATAAAACATCGCCGGTAGATACCACAGGAAATCGATTCCTAATTATCCACATCGTTCTCCCTTACACCCGCCCCGTAATGTGTTTTTTTTTCTTCTCTTACTAATGAAAAGATATTGACTCTTTGATTCTTGAAACCAGTTAATTTGATTTAGTGTAGGTCTTCACGTCATGACAAGTCTCTATTCAAAATCTTCCCTTTGCGTGTGTGTATGTGTGCGTTTGTGTGTGTGCGTGCTGGCGGGCGGGCGTTTTCTCTTAAACGTCTGAAGCTGTAAATACCCGGATGTTCTCGGAATTCTTTGAATACCAATGATATATGACTTTTCTGTAAAATATATTATTTAAAAAAAACAACAACACACCAATTCTGATTAAATGAAAATCTTT
The DNA here is from genome assembly GCA_949126835.1 of Anisus vortex. NCBI lineage: Eukaryota > Metazoa > Mollusca > Gastropoda > Planorbidae > Anisus > Anisus vortex. Next base: position 12,349,131 of record OX421507.1, on the reverse strand, counting down.
AGAGATGATAAGAGTAAGATACTTTTTGCTGATTGATATCTAGATCTACGACTTTATACTTAACCCTTCCTGTACCGACCTACTTCTATCTATGCTGCCTTCAGTTCCGCTATATACGCGCCCGGGACTGTAAGGGTTAAATTAAACATCAATGTGAGGGAATGGGGGATACACAGGCGGGAGAGGGTAGAGTAGGAGGGAGGAAGATGTTAGCGTGTTCTGGAATCAAAGTCTTTGGCACAAGTGCCACATAGAACGAACTTTACGTAGAACAACTACAGTGTTTAATACTATAGAAATGTAACAATAAGAAGTTAATATAAACGGGATAGACAAGAATAATGTAAAGTAAACATGAACATTTAAGATGACATTTACATTTCTATGGACCCGTCTTAGTCTATGGCAAAATGCGAGTAATAAAGCTGCAACTATTATTGTTTCAAAGGAAAATTCCCCTTCATGAAGAGCTTAAGTGATTTTACTCTAGTCTCTTTTTATATTTATATTTTTATATATGCACGCTTCCTCCTAAACTACTGAACAACTTGCATTGTATCAAATTATCAATAGCGAAGCGTAAAATTAGATTCAATAAATATTTCTATGAAGTTGAGATAAAAACACACACAAAAAAAAAGAAATATTGTTAAAATCCTCGGAATGGCGGCACCTGGTAAATCTACGTTAACCCTCCCAACTCGCGGCTACGCCGATGAGAGTTATATAGTCAATTTGAATTCTATTATATTAGTTATTCTATTTAATTTATAAAATACAGCATATTCAATTCTGTTAGTTAATAGAGGAGGGTTAGAGTTAAACCCTTGTTGACATAATTTAATAAGGGGGGGGGGCTCTGAAATGTTGACAATTGTATGACAAGGGTGAGAGAAGTAACTGCAACGAAACAGAAAGCGCAAAGTCTGCCACAGCTCAACTATTAAGGATGTTACGCACTCATAAGTCAGAGATGCAACAGAGTCTGTCTCTCGCGATTATGACTACAGAATTACAGCAAGCACCGGTCTAATCTCGCTTCAAGGGCGCACGAAATATTATTGTCTTCGAGACAAGGGAGTAAATAATAAAGTATAACACGTTAATAAAAAACGTGTTTCATCCGCAAAGATAAAGTAAGGAATCAGGGGCAGAGAATCACTTTTGAAAATCTCCCAAAATTCCATTCCATGAATGTTTTCATTCAGATTGATGTATTTAAATCACTCAATGTCAAGCTCAACATTCCATTATCATTCAGACGACAAAACAAAAAAACAAAACAAAAAACACCCGAGGCTCATCTTTCAATTTGGCCGAATGTTTGACTCTGAGAAATAGTTGTGTTTGTGTCGTACTGCGAGTAGTTTCCCTTGTCTTATCTTGAAAAGATTATCTTTTCGTTGCGTGTTTGAGAAAGAAAAACAAAGCTGGAAAACGAACTGCATTCTTCCTCCTATAAAATACTTAAACAGCCGATATAAATAAATAGAGTTTATATTTAAATAAAAAAAAGTGTGTTATGGTGTTTGTGTATGTCAATGTAAGTGTCACTATACTCGTTGTGGTGTATTTTATATCTGCCATTACGTGTGTCAGTGTTTGTGTCAGTGTTTGTCTGTCAATGAATGTGTCAGTGTACATCAGTATATATATGTCAGTAAATGTGTTAATGAATGTGTCAGTGTGTGTGTCAATGAATGTATCAGTGAATGTGTCAGTGTGTGTTAGTATAGATGTCAGTGAATGTTTTAGTGAATGTGTCAGTGTGTGTGTGTCAATGAATGTGTCAGTGAATGTGTCAGTGTGTGTGTCAGTCTGTATATCAATAAATGTGTCATTGAATGTGTCAGTGAGTGTCTTGGTACCACCGTTAAAACATATCGACGCCTATCGACCCTCGAGCGTTACTGGGCGCAGTAAATCAAATCCTCGGCGCCTCCTTCCAATTCCTTCACGACCTCTTCCTCCCCCACCCCCAAACCCTAATACAATTGCCGTGTCCAGTTCACCAACGCCACACTCACACATACACTTAAACACAATCACACACATATCCACACAAATACACAAACACACCTAGATCACTGCTGGATACTGGGTACCACTATTCGGGAAGCTACTACATGTCAACACATTCTCAACATTACATTCATGTACAGACGTAAAGTTACAAGCAGTAAACCCTGACGCTTACGTTTATCATTGCTACTCAACTGTTAACTCAACACCCTGTTTGTGAGTGTGTGTGTGTGCTACAACAAGTAGTCTACAATGCTCAGATAAACATAAAGACAAAAACACTTTCCTTATTCCTTTTGCGAGAACACACGCATATAAGTAGGCCTCTTTCTTCCCGAGTGGCATTCGGGCATGGAATGGGTTGCCTGAACAAACCAGAAAAACGAGTAACTTATTATCATTTAAAACACTAATAAAGATGCAAGATTAGACTCGGACCACGGATGAGCGTAGGACGCCATAATCGTCTTTATAGAAGGAGCGTCTGTAAAATATAAGCATTCAGTATTTGAATTTTGGTACACATAGGATTCAAAAGCAAAAAATAATACTACAAGTAATAAATGAAATAAATAAAAACATAAACGTCACATGACACTAACAAAGGGTAGGATTGGTTAGCAATTTCCGGTTAGTCACACAAAGTCGAATAGATTTTTAGACAACCAAAATACTATTTTGTGTTCAAAATACTATTAAATAATAAACTTAGTTTGAAAAATTAAAAACGACGGTAATATAACATACTTGCAGTAAATGGAGCCACTATTTTGAGATGCGGTGAGAAAGAGTAGGATCTTTGGGCATTTCTCTACAAGTGAATTTCATTTGGACTTATGAAATATAGAAAAGTTCAAAGTTCGCTCGACCCAACAAGCATGTTTCTATTCACCTGTTTTCCATCCATCTATTCATCTTAATTTTAACATTTATCTATCTATTTTTTATATATATTTTCTCTATCCATCAACCTATAAGTTTCTCTGTCCAACTGTCTATCCATCCATCTATCTATCAATCAATAAATCTATTTATTAATCTCATTATCCAAATAAGTATATATCTGTTTATCTATTCATGATTCTCTTTGTCTATGTGTCATATTTATTTGCTTGTGCGTTTTTATTTTTTTGTGGTTGTATGTCTGTGTTTGGTTGAGTATGTGTCTGTGATTGCGTATGTGGTTCTGTGTATGTGGTTTCGTAAGTACGGGTTTTGGTAAAGAAACAGACTACCAGCAACTAGACAAGGTTATTAATGATTATTCGGCCTCTGTGGATAGCGGGCAATAAATCTTGGACACTAATGCCCTGGTCTGTATTACTTCTGCGGTCAAGAGTGAACATTGGTGGACGTCAGAGTTAATCAACGTGTGGTCAGTGAATCACTGTCCGTTCACTACTGAATGTGTGAGTTGTTGGTACTTAAACAACAACAACAACAAAAATTCCATATAATTCCTAAGAGTTTACAGAAAACGTAATATTTTGTCACTCTTTTTATTTCAATAGCAATGCCTTTAAAATAAATAAAAAACTAGAAATTGAATTTTTGACCAAGCATCGCGGTCACCGACCTGTATTATTTTATTGTGCACTAGCAAATTTACCCGGCGTTGCGCGGGGTAACACTGAAGCGTGAATTTAAGAAACGAATGGACTATACTTTCTGCTTTATATCTGTGGATATTGATACCATTTAAAACTAAATTTAAAGTTAAAAGAATTGGTTCTGATGAACTCATTTTTAATTTTGAAAACAATAAGAAAAACTAAAAATCCTGAGGCTCTTCACAATGAAAATAAAAATTGCAGTCATGAAAATATAAGTAACGATAATTCTGTTACAATAAAATAAACTAAAATAAAAAATAAACAGTTATGCAATGGGGAGAAATAACCCAGATAGACCGTATGACTTTAAACCAGGAGTGTGCAATATTTTTCTGCTTTGGGCCGCATATGAAATTTTATACTACAAGACGGGCCACACAGTATGAAAATGTATATGCCACACTAAAAGACTTGGCGGGCCGTTTTGTAACCCGCGGGCCGCTTGTTGCACACCCTTGCTTTAAACAAATGTGTTAATAAGGATACATGCAGGACGGGAAATTGCAAAAGTAAAATAGTAGACAATAAAGTCACGTTTCTGTTAAATTAACCAATGGGAATCGGATTTGACACACACGGCTGAGCTGCAACAAAACAACATAAAGAATGATGCTTACTTCGAACTCTCCCGCCTATTTCAAACACATCATCTTCAGACTAAGTACAGGTCATAACAGGCTGAAGCAACACATGTTTCGCAAACTACGAATATGATCAAGTGAAATGTGCTATTGCGGAAAAGCTCCTGAAAATGCAGAACATTTCCTTTCATACCTACCCTCTGTACCATTATACCCGCAGAACATTTCCTTTCATACCTGCCCTCTGTACCATTATACCCGGTCAGGAAGCAACCTTCAATTACAAACTGTATAGTGAACTGGAGCAACTTTCTTTATTACGCTAATTATAAATCATATACTGGTATATTAAGTTCGTTTTCTGTAGACGAGTGGTAACGAAATCTTCGTAAAGTTAATTGACTTACTTCATGTCATGATACCGAGCTGTTACTTGGCACATAGACTTTTTGCGGATGACAACATAATCTATCAAATATTCACCCCCCCCCCTCCCTACCATACTATGAGCCTCACCCCACCCAGAAACAACTTTTTTTTTTCAATCCGAATTAATGAATTAAAAGTTTTGACCGAAAAGAAAAAATGCAATTAAAAAATGCTTATTGTTAGAACGGATTTATATGATAAACTTTGCTTTTAGATAATTTTAATTATCTATCAATGACACAATTAACGTAAAGAATTAATAATTCTCTGATTATGTGTCAATTGTCTTGTACATTTAGAGATGGTCAGATGAACTCAAACATGTTTTGACTATATCCCAAATCTCTCTTTTTTTTTTTCATAAAAAAAAAAGTTCTTTTATTGAATAAAATATTGAGACAATTTATCTTGAATCCTTATTAGTCCGCACGTCTACCAGAGCAATTAATTAAAACAAGCTACCGTCGATTTCATATCTTAAAAAGTAAGAACGAATGCATTGTAACTAAACTCCCCCCCCCCCCTCCCAGCATCTATTACCGTATAGTTGGGAGATGGTTCCACTGGTTGAAAAATTAAGCAGACAACAAGAACCCGGGGACACTGTAATCTAGAGGTCGGCAACCTATGGCACGCGTGCCAGACTCGGCACGCGAAGCGATTTTCAATGGCACGCGAAAGACCCACCAAAAAAGGCATTTCAAATCTTTTTTTTTAAATTAAATAACAAATTTAGTACCAGAGCACGATGACTTTTCGGCTGTTGGCACACTCTAAATTAATTAGAAATTCTTCTTCCGCATACTGCTATCAAAAGTTTACCGATCCCTCCCTGCAATGTAATCTACCCCTTCTGCACTCGCTGAGGTTAACGAAGACAATTAAAAGACATGGTGTACCGATCCTCTTTCAATGTTACCCGCCGACTCTATGTTTATTTGTAAACGACCTAAAAAACCTCAGAAAAACCACAACAACAAAAACTAGGTTAGCTTCCTGATCGCATTTCTATTCTAAATTCTAAGACAGTTGAGTTTTTCCTCAGAGGCACTAGAAAAAGTTCGCTGAGTACACCAGAAGCCAGAAACGTTTAATGAGAAAAGATAAAGAAGAAAAAAAATATTTTACAAACCCAGCAACATATTGGGGTTGACCTTGACCCCGGAAGATGACTATCTCGCCGCGCGAGATGATCAAGAAATTGCTTTAGCCCTTTACAGATTTTTTTTTCAGTAAATCCTTAATTTACGTCATGCACAGTACAGTGAGACTCCAAGGATTGCGATAACATCTAACCCCCCACCCCTCCACACTATTGTAAGTGGTTCTCAGCTAGGTTAATGGCTACTCCAATAAATCTGTCATATATTATCAATCATAATCTTAATCTAGTGTCTAAATTATATTATTATTTACAAATCAAGGCTATTTTTGTCAATGCAATAAATGCGAAAAAAAGAAGAAAATGGTGGGATATATCTATCTATCTATCTATCTATCTATCTATCTATCTATCTATCTATCTATCTATCTATCTATCTATCTATCTATCTATCTATCTATCTATCTATCTATCTATCTTTTTGTCTGTTGTCTGTCTCTCTCTCTGTCTATCTATCTATCTATCTATCTATCTATCTATCTATCTATCTATCTATCTATCTATCTTTTTGTCTGTTGTCTGTCTCTCTCTCTGTCTATCTATCTATCTATCTATCTATCTATCTATCTATCTATCTATCTATCTATCTATCTATCTATCTTTTTGTCTGTTGTCTGTCTCTCTCTCTGTCTATCTATCTATCTATCTATATATTTATCTATATATCTATCTATCTGTCTATCTATTTATCTATATATATCTATCTATCTGTCTAGCTAATCTATCTTCTATCTATCTATCTATCTATTTATCTATCTATCTATCTATCTATCTGTCTATCGAATCTATCTTCTATCTATCTATCTAATCTATCTGTCTATTTATCTAAGCTATCTATCTAACTGTATGTCTATCTATCTAATATATCTATCGATCTATTAATCTATATATGTATCTATATATCTATGTAGATATCTATATTTCTATCCGTCTATCTGAAAAGGATTATGGTATTTATAAACGAGAGTTAGAAAAATAATGCTATTTAATTGCGCTATAGACCCTATACATAAATATATTTAATTGACACACTTGGCTTTTTTCGTTCATTTTTTTATATTATTCTCTAAATATTTTTACTAGCAACTAATTTCTCTTTATTTTTTTCTTAGTCCATATGGCTATCTAAATCACTTGACTTAGACTACAGATACGCCCCTTCTCTTTAGCCGCCATTTTCTCCATCAGTATCCATTATCGCCAAGTATCTGTCAGAGTAAGCTCCCTCTAACGTCTTTTCAAATCCCGGTCTAGCTGTCCGGATTCTACTAGAATTTATACCATCAATTTTGGTACTCCAAAGGGAGAAAACTTGGCCAGATAGGCAAGCTTGGACAAGGGGCAGTAATTAAGGAACGCTAGACAATAAAGTTAAATGTGTCTTTGTACGAGAGGGAAATCCGGTTTTAGGTGATTTAATTATAGAAGAGGAGTACTTTAAAGCATTTTAACGCAAGAAAAAAACATTGCAATGTAAGATATATATTTACTAAATACCTGTAACAATCACCTGAAATAAACACATTGTATTTGTATAGATGTTTTTGTTTGTAATACTTCAATTAATTTGTTTCTGGTAGTTACTTCTTGAAATTGATGATCAAACCGAAACATATACAATGCTACCGACTTCATTCAATCAGCAACTTATTGGTGCTTTATTTCCTTTATTTCCATTGCTCCAGTTCTAAGTGACAATAAATCAACTTTATTGCTTTTCTTGGACATTCTAATGCTGCCTTTAAAGCTCTCACCCCTCCCCCCCCCCCGCCCCCCCCCCCTCCCTCCTCCTGGGCGGCTACACTTTTCCTAAAACAATTATTTCCCTTTGTTTTGAGAAATGAGTTTTATTTCTCATTCAAATCCCTAAAAAAAAAGTTGTTTTTTTTATTCAAACGTGTTAAACTCAAGGCCCGCGGGCCACATCCGGCCTAGGGTACAATTAATCCGGCCCACGAGTGAATTTTAATCACCGCCATTTTTTGTGTGTCTTTGCAGGAAACAGAAGCAGAGGACAGCAACATTCCTTATTATTTATTATACAGATGTGCTGTGATTTAATCAGTAGACTTTTTTTTCAATTCATCGGGAAAATTGTTATGTTATAGAAATTTTCCCAGCAAAGGAAAAGACTCCACATCAAAGGATCGAAAGTAAAAATGTGGGTTGGCCTTTCTGTCTGACTTGGACTTGTCCCACGCCCACTCATCTTAACGTATTAAAACCTGCAGTTCAAGGGACGAGTCCACTTCATCACTGGCAAACTGGGTCTCTGGGTAACACAATTGCACTAAGACAACTTTGTCTGGCTTTCCATGTTTCAAATTAGCGACGTCTGCGACGTGGTTACCCCCAAATGCTTACTTTGCACTAGGTTCACACGGCGCCGTAGTGATTCCGAAACACACACACACACACACACAAAGTAATTTTAAACTGTTTCGTAACCCATGTTCGACTGGAGTACCGAGTCCTGGGTTCAAATCTTGGTGCAGGCTAGGATTTTTTCCAGGTCTGGAAGATGTCCCTGAGTCTACCTAGCTTTGATGGGTACCTGACCTTGGTTGTGGTAAAGTAAAGACGGCTGTGCATAGTGTTGGCCACACAATCACCTAGTATGCCGTGGCTACCGAAACTGGTGAACGCTGCTTCACCGGCCCTATGGATCAATTTTATCCAGCGGGATACTTTGTCTTATTTTCTTTTCGTAACCCACAAGCAATTGACAACAAAAATCAAAACTGCTCTATACATTGGAAGATAAAAACTCAAAGAGCTGCAGTGTATAAGCAAAAATACGAAATTGTGTGTACGGGGGGGGGGGGGGGGAACACACAGCTCACTCCTTTCACTCCAGAATCAATACCCCAGCATCGTCGATAGCTGTGTCCAGACTTTGAGCATGTTTGATATCACATATAATATTGTCTTTGTGAGCAGCTGTTTCCTGTGATGAAAATGAACCAAAATATCAACACAAAGTGTCGTCTCCGCCGATGTGGACACCTGCAGTCCATCCCAATAGAATCTTAATTACAGAAAACAAAACGTACTCCCAGACATCAAAGAAGTTGCTGCTGAAGAAAAACAGGGCCCAAACATCCAGGTTCTGGCAAACAGTTGGGATAAAAGCGAAAATTGTGTTTTGTTTCCTAGTTTGGCAGTTATTTCAACGTTTTTATCTGTTTTCATTAATTTTATTATTTATTTTTAAATTTTCGTTTGCCGGTCTACAACTAATGTTTATTCAATTCGACCCGCAAACTCAAGTTTTGAGTTTTGGCCTCCTGTATGATTGAGTTTAACAAATCTGGTTTAATATCAAGAACTCTATAAAAAAATTATTTATTATACCACTTACATTTTTTGCCGTCACACTCTCTTTCCACTTTGTATATACTGGTAAATATATTCATGCTTATCAGCCCCTCCCATCTAGTCCTAATCCAAAACACATGGAGTTTGTAAAATTTACACGTTTGATACTTTGATCACCCCTGAAATTTATAAAAAGAAATTTGCAGACGAGAATCTGCGTTGAATATGGGATACGTAAGAGGGCATTGATCTCCATTCATTAAATATGTACTTCTTGTTTTTTTTGTTTTTTTTTGAAAATGTATAGTCTAGGACTCAAGATTTATGTTAAAATGGAGAAAAAAAATCATTAAAAATATTGTCAGTTTTACATTATAAAATATTTAATAACTACACGGAAAGATAAAAGGGTTCTAATCAACACAAGCATCCACACGCAGATGGGGAAAGGAGAGAAAGAGAGAGAGAGAGAAGAGAACTAGCAGAAAGAGAACAGACATTCGAAAAAATCAAGTTTTGATTACAGCAACCTAGTAAAGATATACATTTCTAGTTGTGTTCCCCGTAATCCTCAGTAGACAGACAAATCTAACACAACATCTTAAAGAGGGCTTAAGAGCAGTTCTTAGAAGTAGAAAAATACAAACCCCCCATAAACAATCGCGATTGGTTGTTTTTTTTTCTCCCTCCACGCTTCCAGTTCCGGTAAAGCTTAATATTAAGCCCCCCCCCACTCCCCCCCCCCCACTCCCCCCCCCCCCACAAACACACTGTTGTTGTCTTTCCTCCTTGTGATTTTGTTTAGTCTGTGAGGTATTAACCCCTCTGGTGAGTCACCGAATCAATACAAATAAATCAAAACACAATTATTCATACGATCAATTATTATTTCTTTTTACTTTGTTTCAAGGCATCATTTATTGGACAACAGAGATAGTCTAGAAAGTAAAGTACTGGATGAAAAAATAAATATTTATTCAAATAACAGACAATGATGAGAGAATCAGCAAACCTGTGGTTCTTTTAAACTTTAAGCTTTGTTGGCAAGCCTTTGTAACTCTAATATTTTAATATTGATATTCAACCAATAAATCATCTAATGCAGTATTCTAAAATATTTGGTCGAAACCCAGCGGGAACACCACGTCGTAAAGACGTGGAAAAAACGTCGAAACCATGAAAAATACACATGTGGAAACCACCTTTTTTCCCCCGTCGATACCACGTGGTGTGCCCGTGGGAAGCGTCGTTCCTTATTATGAGTTGACATATTCGCGACTCGACTTCTTTTTATAATTCTAAAAAGAGTCAGCGAACTTTGATCTGTATTTAGGCGGTCGGAAGCGTTAGGTGAGTTGGCGCTGCTCTCATATACTCTCACCCCAGCGGGCATACCACGTCATATCGACGGGGTGTAAAAACGTGGAAAACACAAAAACACGTTGTAACCACGTTTTTTCTCCGTCGATACGACGTGGTGTGCCCGCTGGGACTACAACGTATTCGATACAACGAAAAAAAAAAGTCCGCTTTTAAATCGCTTTAATTTTGATTTTTTTGTTTTTCTACATTTTTTTTTCTTCTTCGAATGTTTTTGAAACAAGATGAAATCGATTACAATAACGTGCCATGAGTCAAGGGAGATCAATCAGTAAATCTTTAATTCTCGTTGGGTCAAAAGAACTTCCTATCGTGTCCTTTGGGAGGTTGTTACTTGTTACTAGAAGCTGTAGATGCGTATCGATACTAAAAGAGATAAAATGTAAAAATTAGTGTTTCCTTCTTTGGCCAGGGGCTGACTAATAGTGTATTAGTGCAAACGTTATCACATGCTTTTCAAAACATTTTCTTGGTCAAAAAGTGTTACACAACAATGTATAGTATTATTTATTACAGTAGGCCTACAACATTTTAAATGACAAGACGGTATTATTATAAAATATGACACAGTGCAAAAGTACAAACCTAATTTGAAACTGAACGCAAAAGAAAAACACACACACACACACACACAAAACAACAGAACATAAAAACAAAAAACAACAACAAAGAAACAACCCCAATAGTATTAAAGAACAACAATCAATAAACTTGACTATTGCTAGTTGTTCATTTTTACCTTGAACTTTCTAGTTGACATTGGGTGTGGCGTCGATATGCAACAAAATGTGTGAGAATCACTGGTTCTAATAGTTCATGGGTGCCTGAGCATTCTCCCTTTTTCTGCCTAGCTGTTGACCCCAGAGAAGCATTCCTTTCTGTAGCTTTTTTTTTTAAACCAGGCACTGTGATAAACCATGCCAGTGTTTCGACTTTCTGACTTCCTGTAAAACCCTGATATACAAAGTAGTTCAAGACACAAGGAGAAAAGTAGAAAGAATTGGGAGGGGGGGGGGGAGAAGGATGAATAGATGTGTGTGTGTGTGTTTGTTGTTTGCGCGCGTGTGAAATAAAGTTAAGGATCCCATCGGACCAAATTGATCTGTGAAGCAGCGTGCACCATGTTCTGTGGCATTGGCATACTAGTGGATTGTGTCACAATTGTGTGGCCAGTACAATACCCAGCCGTCGCTCTTACTTTACCCCCATCAGAGCTTGGTAGACTTCAGGGACACTGTCCAGACCCGGGAAACCAATTCTAGCCTTCACCAGGATTCGAACCCAGGACCTTCCGTACGCCAGCCAAAAACCCGCTACCGCTCGTCTACCGCGCCCCATCTGGTGTGTGATATGTTTGACATATCCACAGCCATGCCAGATGCTTTCTTTAAAAGTCTAATAAGTTTAAATGTGTTCCTTCTAGATTCAAGACTATTGACTCAAACCCATGCGGTGTGGAATGGATAGAGCCCCGGTCGTCATGTGGACTGTCCAGTGTACTAACCGCTCGACCATTTGGCCACACATCCCTTTTTTTTAAGGGAGTGGCTGTGTGTGTGTGTGTGTAGGGGGGGGGGGGGGGTTAGGAGCAATGAGATCCTATAATTTGTTTATTTAGCTTAGCCAAAGCCTTTAGAAAAATTTCCGCAGATGTGAACAAGGCCCAACAATTCTATTTCTTCTTGTATATCAATAGAATGTCAAGAAAAGTCCGAAGTCCCGTACCACCCACGACTTTTACAGAAAGACTGAAAAAACGCATTCCTTTCGGATAATTACTTGCTTACACCACTGATGTACTACTAAGATTTAAACACCGTCCTCTTTACAGCCTCTACCACCCTGCCTCTTTTTCTCCCCCTTCCACCGAACCCCTACGCCATCATCCATTACACAGTTGAAAACGTTTTTATTTTCTGCACGTGCTGACATCACGTGACGAGGCTTTGGTGCACACGCGCGCCTTCCATTTGGCCCTGTCAAACATATTGCATACAATTATTGAGAGTCGTCTGGTTTTAAGCGGACGGGTCACTGATACATCTTACTGGCCGGAAGTAGAATTAGAGAACTGGCTTTTCTTTCTTTCATTCCATCATTCAATGATCCTTTTCGTTGTTGCTGTCATAAAAAAACTAAAGTAAAGCTCTGTCATCTGTTTATAATTGTTGTTTGTGATGTTTTTTATTTTATGTGTAGTTAAATTGTGGACTCTTTCCTCGGTCCTAAAGGGGGCTCCACAGTAATATAAAGCAGACGACATTTCTTCTAATTAACATCTGTTCTTCGTCAATCTACAACTCTTTAACTGAGAGTTACAATGAAATCCCAACCTCTAAATAGTGTATCGTCTAACTATTATTAGTCTAAATTTTTTTAAAGTAGAAAATCGAGAACCGATCTTTCTTTTAAAGTGACGGCATTAGTCCACGACCAATAATCTCAATGCTTTCAGACTTATTACAACACAATAATTGTATTTTCATTAAAACACATTACTATAATGTGTGATTATGTAACATTTTGTGACTCTGTGCGATAGAACACGGATATTGTCTGCAATTTTCTGCCAATATTTAAGTATTAACCAGAAGATGGGTGAAAATCGAGAACCGATCTTTCTTTTAAAGTGACGGCATTAGTCCACGACCAATAATCTCAATGCTTTCAGACTTATTACAACACAATAATTGTATTTTCATTAAAACACATTACTATAATGTGTGATTATGTAACATTTTGTGACTCTGTGCGATAGAACACGGATATTGTCTGCAATTTTCTGCCAATATTTAAGTATTAACCAGAAGATGGGTGAATATTGGGCGAATATAGAGAGCTTTTATGGCGTTTCGGTTAGTTTTTCACGAGACTTGAGGTGGGGGCCTCGTATATTCAATTGGGAGGTGTTGGGAGGGGAGGGGGGTTAGCCGTTGTGCTAGCTAGAGAATCTCCTTTCTCCGCCGTGTATAACAAAGCAGTCGGCTAGAGAAAAATATTTCCTAATTCTAAGTTGACATCATCTCCCATGGGCCAATGCCATACCATTCAAGTAATTTAGGCAATAATAAAAAAGTAAAGTACCCGTCGGAACAAATTGATCCATATGCCCAGTGAAGCAGCGTTCACCAGTTTCTGTGGCTACGGCATACTAGGTGATTGTGTGGCCAGCACTATGCACAGCCGCCTTTACTTTACAATTTCTAGCCTGAACCAGGATTCGAACCCATGACCTTCGGTAATCAGCCGATCGGCCACGGTGTCTCCTTAAATTAGCCAGTAGCGATCGTTTAACAATTGTAAAAATAAAAATAATTTGCCCTTTGACCTATTAGACGTCAAGTAGCTCCTTCCCTGCCAGGAATCGTTCAGCACAAACTCCGAGCCCAGCCCCCCGTAGCCCTCTGATAGATTAGCCATCCTGCCACATCGATTTCAATGTCATCCTTCATAATGTTCTATTTGGGAACATGGCAGGTCTTTCATAAAGTATTTCGTTTTGGGTGTGTTAAAGTGCGTGTGCGTGAGTGGTGGGGGTGGGGGAGGGGGAGAAACGTAGGAGGGATAAGATTTGGCTTTGGTCCTTTTTAGCCATAATGCAATATAATAATAATAATCAATAAATAAACAGCAACCCGAACCAGTGGATTATTAGTTGTTTGTTTGATGAATTAATTTTATTCCTTTATAAAAATTTTGTCTCGAAGTGAATTAAAAAAAAACATAATAAAAAATAGACAAGCATAAAGAACCTAAAGCCATAAATGATAAAACCGCTTAAATTAATTAATGCCAATACTAAGCTGTTACTTGTGTACATTTTGTTCTAAATTTTTCTAAAGTGTCATTTTTATAGCTTATTGCAAAGAAATGCAGGACTAGACTCAACCCGCGGATGAGCGTAAGGCGCAATATTCTTCTTTATAGAAGGAGTGTTGTCTGTAATGTATAAGATAAGAAACACATATTTACATAAGCACACAGACACCCACACAATTGAGGACCACTGGTAAGGAGTATCCTATAGAAAGAAAAAGACCAACGCGAAACATGGAATGGGTTGCCTGAACAAACCAGCAAAACCATTAACTTAACATAATTTAAAACATAATTAAAAATGCAAGACTAGACTCGGACCACGGATGAGCCTAGGACGAAATAATCGTCTTTATAGAAGGAGCGTCTGTAATGCATAAGATAAGATTTAACAATAAAAAAAAAACTAGCACAGGGAGTGAAACGTGAAAAAAAAAAACTCGACCATCTCAAATACAACGAGAATCCAATTTATTGAGGAAATCGAAAAACTTAGATCTGTGGAGAAACATTACGAAAAACAACTCTGGCAACCTGGTTATCAATATATCCAACAAAAACTTTTCTTGTATTTTCTTCATATACTAGCACACCGACCCTTCAACTTCTAACGCTCTTCCATTTTCTTTTTTTTTTCTTTTACCACCTCATCTCTTTTATTTTTATGTTCGTCTGTGAGAGTAAATTTCTTTCATTCATTTATTGATATTTTTCCTTTTTTTTCTTATTGACATTTTCCATTTTCATCAGCATCAATTCTTCTGTTCTCAATACAGATGTGTGCTGTGGGGCGTTAGTTGTGTTTTTTTTTTGTTTTTTTTTGTATAGCTGTGTTGTGTTTATGCGGTGTATTTATTTTACAGCTGTTCGGAGGGAGTACGTCGGAAGTTAAAAATACCCACTTGATGGAGTGTGGGAGAATGTGTGTATGAAGTTGTAAGAAAAATAAATATTTCAGAAACGTCTTCTTCAATACGTCTGCAATATAGTTTATATAGGCGCTTGGTTGTGAAAGAGAAAATATTTAAAAAAGTAGGGTATAGATCAACTGTAATGGACTCTATTTACAATAAATATATATTAAAGCAAGGTTCGGCAATCTAAGGCGACATGGCACGCGGTAGATCCCCAAAGAAATAGTTCTACAAAATACTTCTACAAGAAATAGTTTGCAAGAGCAGAGTGACATTTAGGCTGTCTGCACGCTGAATGAATTAGAAATTCTATTTCGGCACTTTAAGGAAATAAAGATACATGGATAAAGTAACATATTTATATAAAGTCTTTATATAGATTATATTGTGGATAAGAAAGATAGATAGAGAGAGAGAGAGAAAGAGAGAGAGAGAGAAAGCAAAACATAAATAAATAAAGGATGCAGGATGCAGTTGAAATAAAGATTAAAATGCTAAGAATTCAAACTTTTAAACAAACTTTACTTTCTCTGACTTACGCCTAGTTAGTTAGATGCACTTAGCTCAGAGAAGGAGCTAGTTGGGCGTAATGCAAGCAATATCGATAATGTAAATTCTCCCAGACATTTCCAAATTATAACACATTTGAATATGGACTCAATATTACTAAACAAGGTGATGAAAAACAAGAAACGTTCAATAATCCACAACGGAAAACTAATTTCAACTTCGACTAATTTAGCCATATATTACTATGGCTTCAGACTTCAGATTGAAATCCAGCGCGTATTACTTAAAAGGTCTTCCACGGATCTCGGAAAATGGCTTCCGTTTCTCTTGAAAAGTTCCAAAGTATAAGACCGAATAGGACGCCATTCTACGATGGCATTCAAGGACAAAAGAAAAAATTGTTTGGACTCAACACTGGTCTAGCAATCCAGCAACTTTCCCGATCAAAGGGACGCTACTCCTGTTTGTAACGTTTTGGTCATCATTCTATTAAGGTCATGTGTGTTCTCTATCACCTCGAGATGTCAAATATTGGACGCTAGTTGTCAGCACTGTATACTAGGGCTCCTTTTCTTTCCATGCCTCTCGTATTGGCTCAAAGGTCAAACATAGATCGATGTATGTACTTATCATTGATTAAAGTTTGTCTTTTTTTTTTATTGTGTCCAACATTTGATGCTAACAATAGAGTTTAATTGTTGTTTATAAACGAGTGCACCAAAATCAAAGTTTACCAACACTCAGACGCGAGTTCTATATTAATTTGTGTGCTTGCAGGGAACTTGGTAGAGTTGTAATAGGAAAGCATTGATTTCCATAAAACTAAGTTAACGATAAAGAGCTTGTCTGAGATATCAACCATTTTGTGTTGCTTTATTCATAAATGACGCCGTTTTCCTTTATGTGTGTGTGTATGTGTATTATATTTGCTTGTGGTTTGTTACAAAATGTTGTAGTTTGACCTGTTGTACTCATTTACTTATAGTAAGTTACATAGTAGACCGAGACCGATGGAGAAATGTAGTTGCGGCCCTATGATCCTATGGGGATATACAGGATTAAGTCAAGTAAGTCAAGTTACATTGTGCACACTTCTCGTATTAGTCGCTTATTGCCTTAAATTCTAATTTCAAATTACAGTAGCTAAAGAAAAAAAAAAATTTATTATAAGTAAAAAAGGCAAAGTAAAACTGAAAGAGAGGGAGGGAGAAAGAGAAATATATCTAGATAGATTGAAATAAATAAGAGAAAAATTAAGAAAGCTAAAGTGAGAAATAGAGAGAGTGTAAGAGAGTAATAACGAGTAAGAGAGACAAAGTAAGAAAATGAGGGACAAAAGTAAGAAAGAGAGAAACAGAGGGAGAGAGAGAGAGACAGTAAGAAAATGTTTTCCTTGTCGCATTTCAACGTCAATCTAAAGCCCTACGTCTAGAGCTTAGTTTTCAATCATTTTAGCCCCCGTTGTGCCGCTGGAATTGATTGCACTGCAACTGGTCACTTTTGTCCATATGCGCGCAAAGACCGTGACAGTTTTCCGACGAAGAAAGGTATGAGCGTGTCTGCACGAGAGTACAAGCTATTGCAAAGATTAAGCTATGTTGGGCAAAATTTGCAATTAACGTTTCAATGTACATACTTAGCTAGGAATTTGCATACAAAACAATACATAAGTGAGTGTTCACAATATAAACAGCAAGCCTTATCACTTTCAATACTAAAACGATTTTCTATAATATTTGTTTCTTCTGTTTTTGTCTGGATCCAATAATTTCTACGTACATTGTTTGGCCGTCACGTGACTTTAGGGCACCACAGAAATATGCCTATAATTAGACTTAGAGAGTCTATACATGTTTGTTTTTTCTGAAACTATAAATTATTACAACAAGTTTAGCCTTTAATTAATCTACTTCTATCTGCATTCGTTGATTTATAATCTGTCAGCCGTTTGGACCCAGCGCAAATATATTTATCTATTAAACTATGTATCTATCTGTCTATCTATATGTCTATCTCTCTGTCTATCTATCTAGTTATCTATCTATCATCTAACTATCTATTTTTATAAATATTTATCTAACTATTTTTCTCCATTAACTGCACTTAGTAGCCAAGAGTGTAGTCATACCACTACTTTCATTTAAAATAGTAGAAACTCTATGTTTGTCAATTTTACCGTGGTCTTTAAAAAAAAAACGTTTTGTGATTTTTTGCCGTTTTTACCGTTGCCATAAAAGTTAGAAATCCTAATGTAATTCTTGAGAACTTTTAAAGCTGTAGTATGTTCTTATCGTAAGCACTCTGCACTTATTGCCAGCTATAGTAGAACCCTTTGACCCAGGCAATCATGTAATTAACTCTAAATCTCAAAGACCTCAGAATAGAGCTCCACTCCAAGCTTAGTGCTACCTACAATAAGTCTGCAGCACTAAAGGCAGGTAAGAATTGCAGACCCATAAAACGTGTTCTTGTACCTATTGACACCTGAAGTAAAGGTGGGGGAATGAGGAGGGGGAAACAGACTATTATAATGAAAAAATGGAACATAATGTCGACGCTCAACTTTGAAGCTTTGAACTTTGAACTTGGCCTCATCAAGAGCTTACCTGTATTAGTTCACCGCTAAACCCTGGCGATGGCCCGTGCCAGCTGATCCCTTTCATACCAATAATCCTTTTAAGAGGCATATACAGTATAACTAGAATATGGTATTGGTCATTCTTTTAAATATAGAAATTTTAGTCTTACGATCCATGTGTACACTTTTTCTGAAAAGACTTTCGGAAATATCAATTTATCAAAACACATTCTCATTAATGATGTAGAAATTTTTTTTTTTATTTATAAATGAAACAAAGTTAAAATTCAGTGGGCTATATCTTTGGCGTGATTTTTGTGTAGAATTGGATGTAAGGCGATGTTGTGTTAATATTGTTTGGGACAATGTTGTGTTAATGTTGTTTGGGCAATGTTGTGCTAATGTTGTTTGGGACAATGTGTGTTAATGTTGTTTGGGCAATGTTGTGTTAATGTTGTTTGGGGCAATGTTGTGCTAATGTTGTTTAGGCAATGTTGTGCTAATGTTGTTTTTGGCAAGGTTGTGCTAATGTTGTTTTTGGAAATGTTGTGCTAATGTTGTTTTTGGCAATGTTGTGCTAATGTTGTTAGGGCAATGTTGTGCTAATGTTGTTATTGGCAATGTTTTGCTAATGTTGTTTTTGGCAATGTTGTGCGAATGTTGTTTTTGGCAATGTTGTGCTAATGTTGTTAGGTCAATGTTGTGCTAATTTTGCTTTTGGCACTGTTTTGCTAATGTTGTTTTTGGCAATGTTGTGCGAATGTTGTTTTTGGCAATGTTGTGCTAATGTTGTTAGGGCAATGTTGTGCGAATGTTGGTTTGGCAATGTTGTGCTAATGTTGTTTTTGGCAATGTTGTGCTAATGTTGTTAGGGCAATGTTGTGCTAATGTTGTTAGGGCAATGTTGTGCGTGCAATTCAAGTGAACTTGTGAATATAACTTGATGTATGTAAAGAGACTTCTAGAAAAGAGTGCTGTGTATGTGTAATGCCAAGAGAACCAGGATTTGACAGTTGCTGGGATGGTATGTTATTGTTTGTGCTTGTCAATCCATTTCATGCTAGCTTTGTTTTTTTGTTTTTCTCCTCATTATTTAATTAAACCTTTTTGTTTCACGAAGGACCTGGTTTAGTGTATTAGCTTTCTTCCAAGAGTCCATAGTCGCCACATACATCTCTGTATTTAATGATTACTGTGCTATAAACAAGACAAGCCAGTAAATTATTTTGCCTGATCAATGGATTTCTCTTACTCATCTAATTATGTCTGGGCTCGATTCTATCTTACCGCATCTTTTTCTTACACGCTTCAGTGAAGCCGGAAATTGGGACACTCGCCACATCACGTCCGGGTATTTTTAATTTGTAGGCTCTGTCCATTGGGCTACATATAGATCTATAGCTTGTAAACAAAATGCAATCTGTTTGACATTTTTTTTAAAGTATAACAAATTAAAGCCTTTTTGTTACGCAATTTCTTACACTATAACAATTTTAAACAATTTTGTTACGCAATTTATATTTTATTTTGTATTTAAAGTTTACTTTTTACGAAAAAAAAACACAAACAAACAAATTTTCCGATGAATAAAGTTATCATATAGATCTATCTCTATCTTAACGCGACTGTATTCATTGTATCTTCTTGTGTCCAGTTTCAAATCTACTTAGTCATATTAAATTCTAGAACTTGTTGCTTACTATTGCTCCTCAATAATAATAATATATGTGACTGTCAGGATTTGTGCTGCTAAAAAAAATCAGGATTTAATGTCAGAATTTAAATACTTCTTTTATGTCAAGAATTCATTCTTCCCATAATTATTAGCTCAGCTACGAAAAAATAAAAGAATCAGTTTGATAAATCGCTTCAATTACTCTTCTGTAATTTGCTCTCTGTTCGTTTTACAAACCAAGGTAATAATTAGACTCTCATTGAAACAGGAAAGAATATTTTATTACATGTGGCATAAGATAAAGTGTTGATATCTGTATGTATATCTTGAGTATTTCATTACACTTTTTGCAAGGGTATGGCAGCGTTTCCTTGGTGTTTGGGCCGTATAACACCTTACATATTATATTTGATATTTACACTGTTACAAACGGATGTCTGTCGAAAATTCTGGGGGGGGGGGGGGGCATAATACTAGCTTGGTGGGCCGTGTTAGGGTCCGCCGACCTCCAGTTGCATACCTATGCACTGTTGTTTTTATTCATAAATACGTATAATGGAAGTTATATTTCAGGACAGGGGATGGCTGTCCATTCGGCTTGGAAGTAGGGGAAAATGAATGAATCAACTAGCCCAAGAAAAAAACAAAGCGAGAAAGTCGTAAGTAAGCGATGCCACCAGAGTACCAGAATATTCTCCACATTGACATGCCACATCTTAAGCCAGAACATGTAGTTTATTGATGGGGGCTGAACATGTATATTTAGATATATCTACACAAGCTCTTTGTGTAATGTAAAGTACACATAGATATATGTACACAAGTTCTTCGGGCAATGTAAAGTACACATAGATATATGTACACAAGTTCTTTGGGCAATGTAAAGTACACTTAGATATATCTACACAAGTTCTTCGGGCAATGTAAAGTACACTTAGATATATCTACACAAGTTCTTTGTGTAATGTAAAGTACACTTAGATATATCTACACAAGTTCTTCGGGCAATGTAAAGTACACATAGATATATGTACACAAGTTCTTTGTGTAATGTAAAGTACACTTAGATATATCTACACAAGTTCTTCGGGCAATGTAAAGTACACATAGATATATGTACACAAGTTCTTTGTGTAATGTAAAGTACACTTAGATATATCTACACAAGTTCTTCGGGCAATGTAAAGTACACTTAGATATATCTACACAAGTTCTTTGTGTAATGTAAAGTACACATAGATACATGTACACAAGATCTTCGGGAATGTAAAGTACACATAGATATATCTACACAAGTTCTTCGGGCAATGTAAAGTACACATAGATATATGTACACAAGTTCTTTGTGTAATGTAAAGTACACATAGATATATGTACACAGGTTCTTCGGGAATGTAAAGTTAACATAGATATATGTACACAAGATCTTCGGGCAATGTAAAGTACGCATAGATATATGTACACAGAATAAAGTTCAAATAGTGAATCATACACAATAATGTAATTTTATTTCAAACATTTAATAATAAAAAATATAATACAAATATTGAGAAAAAGTTATCAATCAACAAAGATTTGAACATTGAAATTCATTAAGTGATGAAGACGAAGACCAAATTTCGAATGGCTTAAGTCTTCCTGCAACTAAAATTGAAATTGTAAAAAAAAAGTTCTTAAATTTAAAGAAACAAACAGATTTAAAGGAGGCAGGAGCCATACTAAACTCAACAAACACTAAATTCAACAAACACTAAACTCAACAAAACTAAACTCAAAACCCAAACTAAAAAAACACTCAACTTAACAAACACTAAACTCAACAAAACCCAAACTCATCAAACGCTTAACACAAATCACAAAAGACACTAAACTCAACAAACACTAGACCCAACAAACACGAAACTCATCAAACGATAAACTCAACAAACACTAAACTCATCCATTAACCGCATGCGGCTCTCTGAAAACAGCCCCAGTGTAGTGTATCATCGTTAGGAATTGAATATAGTTTTCCAGGAAATAAACAAGTTTTCGAGATACGTTTTATAACTTAAAAAAGAATATGCCCATTTATAGTCATCATTGGAACCAGGGAGCCGTAGAAAGCTTAAAATTTTTCTGGGGGGTCATTATCTTTAAACAGACACAATTCAAGATGAATATTAGATATATGAATCACTGAAATATGTTCATGTTTTTGTTGAACTTTAATGAAATTAGTTTGGTAAATGTTTCTCTGTAGTTTTTACTTAACTTGAAAAAAATGATTATGTTGGTACTGGAGTTTATGGACATACAAACTAGGGCAGCACTATACAGGTGGTGAAAGGCAGCGTCCAGTGGTCCACCAAAACTAAATTCTGGAACATAGTACGCCAATACTATGACCAATGTGAGGGGAGAGAAAAAAATGGCAAAAGATAACGCGATGACCAGTACCAGCTTGATGGACTTCTTGTCTCTAGATTGTATAGAGGATTTCTGATTGGACGTTTTCGACGTATGCTGTGTACGCCAGCTGGATTTTTGCGATAGCTGAAACGCTAGAGCAAAAGTGAAGATGATCAAAATGCCCAGGCCGATGGCAACTAGAAATGCGTGTAGAAAATAAGTCATATCATAAGTCACTGGGTCAACGTAAACTACACCCGAGCCTAGCAATGTTTTGTTTAGTTTCGAATAAAAATTTGGCTTTAGGTAAAAGGTCATGTACACTGGATACATAGTTAAGAAGTTGCCAATGACTATAAATAATATGATGCCGATTGTGACATTTTTCGTGATAATAGCCTTGACTCTAAGAGGGAATAATACACAGAGAAATCTTTCTACAGTTAGGTATATGGTGGTGTGAAGCGTGACACGAATGACGCAGCCAAGGGGAAAAGCACCGGTCACAAAGAACAGCTCATCGAATTTCACGGAAGCGTCGATCAAGTCTGAATAAGGATTCACACAAAAGTTATCGTACAGTATAAAGAGAACCCTCATCAAGTCAGAAATGTCCACTGTAAAAAAGCTGATGTCTGCTGGACTGTTGAGACCTAGGACAGCGAAAACGCAGACGTTGATGGCGTTCACTACAAGGTCAAATAATTCAAGCAAAGTCCACGGTAATGTTATCACCAGTAAATTAAATAAAGGTGAGTTGAAAACATCGTCAGGTGCATCTCCGACTTTTATGAGATCGTCCGGAATTGTGGTGGAATTTTGAAACGGCCTCTCACTCGCCATGTTGAATCTTTCTCGTCTGCTCTATACTGCTGTGTATGAAAAGAAATATAACAATAATCATACATTGATATGTTTTCAAAAGTGTAAAGTCTGAATAGCCTGAGCTTATTGTATTGTCACTGTATAAAATAACGTACAATTTCAACTTTTTTTTTTCTCTTTGATAATTAGTGCTTGAATTTAGTACCATTTGTGGGCTCTCTATATAAATGTCTATAGTATATGTAGAAATTAATTTTTAAGAGCTAGATTTTTAGACATAATGATTGTGTTTTTTATTTACATTTTATTTTAAGGAAATATATCTAGATTTATATCTAAGAAATGCACCTATTTGTATCTATATGCCATAGCGAAATATTATAGGTCCATTGGCCTAAATGATTTTTCGTACCTTGTTTTTTTAAACTATTCGTTGTGTTTTCGTTCTTTCTCGGATCGAAATTCTTCATATACTTATTGATATAGTAAAACTGTACATTCACGCATTGAAAGTAATTAATTATTGTATCCTACTGGTTATTGTCAGTGATGTAAATCTTGTTCTAATATTTCATATGAGTTTTTATAGACCCTAAGCTGTTTATATGCATCATTTAAAGATCTAATTGATTGAATTTTGGCGACTCATGAGTAGTCATTAAGAATGTCAAACTGTAAGTTTATACATGTGGTTATTGGAAGCTGCATTAGATTTACGATAAGAGAGAAAAACTGTTAATCATATAGACTGTGTGTTTAAGTTTGCAATTAAAGTAGCCTACATTCTCAATGTACGCTCTAAACATAATAATTGATATTGAGCTGAAAGGTGCATCAAAAAATGACAGACAACCGTAAAAAAAAACTATCAAGATGGCGTGGGCACTTTTAACTTTCGATACTAATGTGTTGTAATCGATTACATTATAGTTTACTTCTCCATTTGAAAAATAATATAAGTCTGATTACATATTAATTTTATTGAATGAGGTACTTTATCCTCCCATATAACCAATTCCCCCCCCCCACCCCCGAACCATTAGAATTATTGTGTGCTAAATTTCAAGAAACAATAAATATATATTATTATATTTAATTTTAACTGCGCTTTCGGCTTTCCAAATAAATCCATCTTTGGGTTTTCATCGCTATGGCAAAAAGTTAAAACATATGTTTCATTCTGTTATGTTATATAATAAAAGGTATAGAGACGCTGCACATTGTCAATTTATTGATTTGGTAATTGTAGGCTCAGATAGTCAAGAGTATGTCAAGAGGTAGCTCGTTTAGACATTGCAATAGATGGTTAGACATTGCGATAGATGGTTAGACATTGCGATAGATGGTTAGATATTGCGATAGATGGTTAGACATTGCAATAGAGGGATAGAGATAGTCTGTGTGATTTCTAGCTTCTCGTCGACAATGTAATTTGAAAACGAACGACGTCTTCGATCTAGAAATGTCTTCAACACAACGCATACAAAAAGCGAGTAGCCTCAGCGTCAACATGGTAATAGTCATAGATTGGGTTTACTGCGAGTGTAGATTGTATATGTTCACATTTCCAGTTATTTGTGTACACTTTGGCCAGGTCCAATATTTCTCAGCATTTTACAGACAATTGATTATACTAAAAAAAAATCATGAATGAAACTTTTAAAAAAAGTTAACTTTAAACAAAAATCGTTAATTAATTAAGAATAAGGAGAAGTTTTCTGTTTAAATAACGTTGTAAATGTTGTTTTTTTTTTACTTTAATACGTTTTTTTTTGTTTCTGGCACGACTTGGTGTAGCCTACATTTGTCGTATGTAGTCATATATCATCTTACATACGTACATAGGAATGTATGTAAATAAGATTGTTTTATTTATACAAACAAAAAGAAGTTTACCATGTTTTAAAAAATATGTGTTACAGATTTATTAATGAACATTAGTGAAATCACTTCACATACAAAACTAGAAAAGTGAACAACGTATTTAAATAGACATAACTATTCTACTGTTTATACATGTTCATACAATGCTAACCATGTCACTTGGTTCTGTAAGCTCCCAGTGGTCAAGATTAGCCAATCACGTCGTCTAGATCTAGTATAGATGCCAGCAAGTGATGACAGAATTGTTTAGACTTTAGACTAATGACAGTCGATGTATAAATAAAAGTTGACTGATAGTTTTGTGTTATGTTTAACTATTTTAATTTTCCGAGGTAGAAAAGTCTTTGTTTATTTTGTGTTGTCTAGCAATTGAGATAGTTGTCAGACCATGTTAACTAATTATTTATAGTTACGTCTAGATATTTATATATTTATTTTCTGGGACTTCATAAGCGGGACAATTACATCGAAATGAGAAATATCTTTGTAAACTATTAGTATACAATTTGAACTATGTTTAATTATACTTAATTATACTCGACTTAAAGCAGCTTATCATCATCGGAGGACAAAATCTGCTGTATAGAATGACGCAATATGAATATATGTTCTTATTCATGAAATTGTTCAAGATATTTTAAAATGTAGGCTATATTATGTTTATTATTGTGCATTTGGTGATATGGTTGTTATTCTACCGAAAACACGTCATGTTTTTTGATACTTTAATAATTTTACATTTATTTTGTATGTAAGTTTCTGGCAAATTTAAGGCTTAATTAATTTTGGCTGGAAAAATGTCGATAAAGGGAATTTGTGGTGAAAATAAAGACCACCAGACGTTCGTGATCTTTTGGAAGCAAGATGGCGCTGAGTTGATAGACACTTGAAATATGGTGCATAAATTCCAATAAACTTTCGGATAAACCCCACAATTTTCGGATACGAGCGCAGTCAGCGTGTTAAAAGTGACAACATGAAGATTGGCCCTATAAAGAACGACCATCATTATCATTATATAAGTAGGAGCCTTGCTTTCCAGGATGACATTTTCTTAAAACAAAATTTTGTTTACTTTTTTTCTCGCAACGCATTTATATTCACCAAAGACTAAAAAAATGTTTTGGGAAAGGATGGTCATACACAAAGCATTATTTTGTCTATATCTTTAATATATACGAAAAAAAAATCATTTCCAGCTAAAAATAACTAAGGGACAACATGAACATACTTTTAGTTTCTCTTAGTTTGCCAAAGTTTCGTTCAGTAAGGCTCGAACTCTTTGATGTTGAAGTTATAGTAAGGCTCGAACTCTTTGATGTTGAAGTTATAGTAAGGCTCGAACTCTTTGATGTTGAAGTTATAGTAAGGCTCGAACTCTTTGATGTTGAAGTTATAGTTAGGCTCAAACTCTTTGATGTTGAAGTTATAGTAAGGCTCGAACTCTTTGATGTTGAAGTTATAGTTAGGCTCGAACTCTTTGATGTTGAAGTTATAGTAAGGCTCGAACTCTTTGATGTTGAAGTTATAGTAAGGCTCGAACTCTTTGATGTTGAAGTTATAGTTAGGCTCGAAATCTTTGATGTTGAAGTTAAAGTTAGGTTCGTTCGCCGAGTTTGATTTTGACAGGATGGGTTCTGTTTCGGTTCGATTTACATGTGTATTGACTACTGGACAAACTGACTGACTAGTAGACTAACTACATGACATTGACCAGTAGACAATATACATGGCACTGGCCGGTACTAATTATATTACACAGACTAGTAGATAAACTAAATGACAATGATTAGTAGACAATTACATGACACTGACCAGTACACAAACTACATATGACTGACAATGTAAACATGTTTATTTTATTTTATTTTAAACAATGCATTTTAGTCCATGTTTTTTTTTATTGTTATAATAATTTACTGTTGAAAAAAAAAATCTGTGAAATTAATGAAGAGGTTACTAAATAAATAAACTAAATTTAGATTTTTAAATCATATATTTTTCATTTTTTTCGGTTGTTGTCTTTAATTATTTTAACCTGTTTCAATTTTGTTGTTTTTTTATTGTCAATGTTTTGAATATTTGAACACACCATCAGTACCAAGTTGTTTAATTAGAATGTAGCTTTTAGATTTAGAGTTTTAATAGGAAAACATTGATTCCCATAAAACTAAGTTTACGATAAAGTAAGAGCTTGTCTGACATATTAAACATATTTTTTGCTTTATTCATAGACGACGCCGTTTTCCTTTGTGTGTATGTGTAAGAGATAGGAATCGAACCGATTCGATTATTTTTTGCGATGAATAAAGTTATCCTATAGATAGATTATAGATCTATCTCTGTCTTAACGCGACTGTATTCATTGTATCTTCATGTGTTCAGTTCCAAATCTACTTAGTCATTCTTAATTTTAGAACTTGTTGCTTACTCAATAATATATGTGCCTGTCAGGATTTGTGCTCCTAAAAAAAAATCATGATTTAATGTCAGAATTTATACATTTCTTTTATGTTCCGTATTCATTCTTCCCATAATTATAAGCTCGGCTAAGAAAAGAATAAAGAATCAAGTTTGATAAATCGCTTCAATTACTCTTCTTTAATTTGCTCTCTGTTCGTTTTAAAAGTCACGGCAATAATTAGACCTTCCAAAACAGGAAAAAAAATTTTTTTTTTATGTGGCATCAGAAAAGTGTTTTTATCTGTATGTATTTATGATTATTTCATTACACTATTTGCAAAGGTATGAAGCATTTCTTTCGTACTTGGGTCGTGTAACACCTAACATAGTATTTAAAATGGTAATGGCTTCGAAACAGGGACACAACTGTGAAAGTAAGAAATAAGAATCACTAGATCTAGTCTGAAAACTCATTAGTGGTGATGTAAAACATATTAGTACGGTAGAGATATGTTTTCTTGACCTCGTTATCCGGTAGTAAACATAGTGCTTGCAGTCAGGCTTGGCTAACATATGATTATAGTCATGTTTGTGAGTTAACAGAGTTACCACTCACGCGTACTATACTAGTAAAACAGTTGGCTTTTATAGTACTTTATAGGCTACTCCAGTCAAATACAACAGTTGGCCTTTATACTCCAGTCTGATACAGCAGTTGGCCTGTATACTCTAGTCAGATACAGCAGTTGGCCTTTTTATATACTCCAGTCTGATACAGCAGTTGGCCTTTATATACTCTAGTCAGATACAGCAGTTGGCCTTTATATACTCCAGTCTGATACAGCAGTTGGCCTGTATACTCCAATCAGATACAGCAGTTGGCCTTTTATACTCCAGTCAGATACAGCAGTTGGCCTTTATATACTCCAGTCGCAGCCATGAAAAACCCGGAAATGACGAAACAACACAAAACGCATAATTTGAAAGCATTTGTTCATTTGTAAACGGACATCGCTCTGAATATGTTGTCAATTGCGCTCCAGTTTATAACATTAACATAATTAATAATACTTTTATTTAAAAAATCAATAATTGTATTATAGTATATATAATGATTATTTCTTATGGAAATCAGTTCCAATTTATGTATTTCACTTTTCACCCGATCCCATACTCGTCCTAGGCGTCTAAGGAGGACAAACATATGTATATATATAAATTATAAATAGGCCGCTATATGCAAAATGAACAGCTCGTATATATAATAATTTTCATGTCACATTACTTTGCAAAAGCTTAGTTTTACAACCAATTCAAAGTTTGGTTTGTTCCTGATGTCCTATTAAACATGGCGGCTGAGGCTGAATTGCTATCACGTGGGTCTTTGGTCAATTTATCCTATTTTTATAACCAAAAAGCCGCGAAGATTTTTAATCTCCAGGTCTTGCAAAGTATCACTGAGTCTCCCTAGCTCTGATTCGTGTCTGGCTTATATAGTTTATTTAGTGTAAAGGCGCCCTTGACCACGCCATCAGCTTTTGGATGTCGCGGCATCGTTATTCTGCCAGATTCCGTTTTGCTGACTCCACCAACCAGCCTGGTCTTAATAGGAAACTTAAGCGTTTTGTACCTGTAATCAGTAGCGTAGCCGGGGGGGGGGAGCAGGGGGAGCGGCCGCTCCCCTTACTACCATTTTCGAAAAAAAGGGCCTTTCGAGACAATTTATTTAGTGACGTAGCAAGAACAAGACCAAAAGAAAAGTAGCGTAATAGAGAAAACCATTAAAGCGTTTTATATTCAATAAGAAATTAACCTGTTTGTTATTATCAGCGTTTAAAAAAAAAATCCATTCGTAGCTAATACACAATTACATTACTTAACTTACACATTAATAGTTAACATTTGTCAAGAAATTATTCTAGTATTATAGATATAAATTCTTTAATGTTTGATCTCAGAATAACTGAGATATACTTAGTTAAACATATTATTATTTTAATTTGAAGCGTACTGTGATGCAATTAAAAATTAAGTGGAAGAGATACGTAATAATCATACAAACTGGGTAGTGTTTTTAGTGTTTAAAAATGTACCACAAATGCACATGTAAAATGTACATGTACATTCTTTAGTCATAAAATATTTATATAATTTTCAACTTTCTTGTGTAATTTGATCATTTTAGAATTATAAATTGCAAGCCATAAATTTTTTAAAAAGGAAACAAAAAAGAAACATATTAGAAATATTAATGTAAGGAAAACTGGTTAATTATCTTCCTTCAAGTAAATTCTCAAAATTTGATGCTAGTGATACCAAACAAGTTAATTGTTATAATATAGATCTAACAAGTGAACTTCTGAAAATGATCATCTATCTTAATTTGCCTTAAATTAGGGAAAGATTAAATGTTTTGAAATTTGTTTCACGGAAAGATATGCTCAGTTTCAATGCAAATCCATTCCAGTTGCCCAACACTTCAAGTGCTTTTGGACCCAGTCTTGTAAATGGAAGTTTAACTCACTAAAACGTGTCGACCTGTCATTCAGAAACATTGGCTTCAACAGTCAGTTATCCTCATTCAATAACGGAATTTTTTCCCCATTAAGATACATCTTAATTGCTTCCAGACAAGAAAATAATGTAAGACTTTCCCTATAGGCTACTCCGTATGACTTTCTTCTAGAAGAGACTTGAGAAATTATACAATTGACTATATTAACAAGAGATTCAATCACAGATTGCAAGTCCAATGACGGGAGATTTGCATACAAAGATTCCTGAACTGAATTAGTCGACGCCCAGTGTGATTCCCATGTAGTTCGCCATGCAGCACCCACTCATTATGCTGACATACGTTGTTTTCACTTGCATTAAACAATATTCTTGGAGATCTTTCGCCACTGAAAATCGTTCTGCGTGCCAAGTCTGGCACGCGTGCCTTAGGTTGCCGACCCCTGATATAGAACATTCGCGTTGATTCTATTATACTTTTTGATACTAGTTGTTCATCCCGAAAATGAGCAGTGTTTGTATCCTGGGGCACAGGGTTTTCTTATAACAAGAGATACGTACGAATTCTTAGTTATTCTATTACTCTGGAAAAATTACTAATAATGGGGCATTTTTCACAAAATTTTGCTCCCCCTAGCGTCAAAACCTGGCTACTGCCACTGCCTGTAATCAAACTAAGATACTATATATAGATTTTAGTTTGGATAGGTTGTTAATATTGTCTCCATTCCTTTTTTATATGTTTCATTTTTCGCGTGTGTATGCATGTATGTTGAGTGTATATTTAACTGCTTTCTGTTTTAAATAAGTGCTGGGTGTGTATGGTGCTAATACTATGTCTTTCAGCTGGGTTGTTCTTTCCTCGTCCTCCGCGCCCCTTCCTCAGCTCTGACCCCCACGTGTTCCTACTCAACATACCGGCCATAACACATACAGATTTCGTCTGCTGCTGTTCCTCCACTACCTGACTCATCAATCTGACCCATGTGGCCCATCTCTTTAAAGTTTGAGAATGATAAAAAAAATATATTATTTCCTTTTGGTATCTCTCATGCATACTTCCACCTCCTAACCCCAACCTGCCAAGACCAAGACGCCCCTCCCCTACCTCCACAAAACTACTCACCACAAATACACAAACCAGCACGTCCAGTAAATCTCTCGCCCCCCCCCCCTCCCCCAAACATTTGAAAGATTTATTGTGGCCGAGAATATCCCAGTTATGAAAGTAGAGATATTATGGGATAGCGAGAAACCGACCAGCATTCTGGAAGTGACAGGCAAAACTCGCTGATAATTTTTTTGCATTAGAAATGGGAACTGGTTTTATTTAGCAGAAAATAACTTAAAATGTCTTATTTGGCATTTACATTTCGTATAATGGTTTTAAAATGTGTCGGTAGAAAAATACAACAGAACACATTGTGGAGACTACAACAACCTCGTCAAAAAAATAAGGCCCACCTCATATAACTAACATTATTTTTAAAAATTGATCATATAAATTATAAGATATAAGTTTAAATCAGTTGAAAACTATAAATTATTAGGTCTATTTATTTACCAATCTAACAATATATCTATATCTGGTTTGATTTTACTATAACCTTCTTAGATGTAGAACTTTTTTTCAAGTGGAAGGATATTGGCAATTCTAAAATGCAGTAAGTTGGATTTTTTAAAATTTGGAAGAAAGCTTAGGAACGTTATCTGCTGTTCTCAACTGCTGGGCATTTGCTCTTCTATTGTCAGCTACTTTCTACATTAGGTTCAACTTACACTTGTCAACATTTTATCGAACATGAAATACTTTTTAAGCATACAAAGAGGTCCCCTACAATTGACCACTCAGAGGTGACTAAATACGTATCTGACATTATACAATTAGCGAAGAACATTCAAGGACAAAGCGCTCATTAATTGATTCAGACGAATTACATTTAAACTAGTTTTTATGCTCATCTTCTTTAATTAAACATAAATATAAGTAATTCTAAAACAAATTTATTTATTATTGATATAATAAATATAGGAGACTTATTTAATAGCACTATATGATGTAGTTTCTGTAATTATTAATGTTTAAAAAACTTCTTAAATGGAAAAACAATTCAGGAACTGTTTATTTACAACTGTTTAACGTAAATTATTTTAATCCTATAATAATGCAAGCTTGTAATGAATACCATAATGTTGGATTTATATAAAATCATTAGTCAGTAATATTTGTTATATTACAAAACATAACTTGTTTGGCATCACTATTAAATCAAATGTGGAAACTTTTTTTTTTAATTCAAGGGAGATAATAAACCCGTTTTATATGAGCTAATATTTCTAATATGTATTTTTTTTCATGAAATAATAAATGGCTTACATACTTACAAAAATAAAACTGTAAAAGGTATTTGAAAATTATATAGATTGATTATAAGACTAAATAATTTATATGTATATTTTTAAACACTACATAAACTATCCAGTTTGTATGATTACTACGTATCTACACCGCTTAACGTAATTGTCACTAATTAACTCCATGACTAATTAACTCTGAAAGGAATAAAACTTCTTAAAGGATATCTCAGTTGAACTGAGATCAAAATATAATCAATATTAGCAAGTGTTAGATCCTCATCTTGATTAACGAATGATCATGTTTAGACATCAATTACCAAAAATGTGAAAGCTAATAAATAAAATATTGTATTTGATGTAAAGGAAAAAAAAAAGGATGATAATCATAAACACGTTAATTGTATATTAAATATAAAACGCTTTAACGATTTTCTCTACTAATCTCCATTGCTTTTTGCCTTGGTCTTGCTACGGAGTTAAATTAATTGTCCTATAAAAATAATTTTTTTTAAATAATAATAGAGCAGGTTGACTTTTAGGCTGTTGGTACGCTGAGTGATTTAGAAATCCTAGTTTGGCACACTGTTAGCTAAAGCTTGCCGACCCCTGGTCTAGTTTATCTTCTTCTTCTTCTTCTCTGGCTCCCTAGTCTTGGAAGACAATTAGATTTGCGCTCCTGTGACATCGCCAGCCCCGCTGCATTAACTGTGTCTGTAAGGACCTCTCACTGGGTTCTGTCGCATCTCTGGCACTTGAAAGCGAACAGTTGGAGCTGGTCAGGGGCAGTATATGTTCTTTAATTTTCTTCGCTGCTCTTCCAGCCTCTTCGATAGGACGAAGTCTGCCCTCTGCAGCAGATGGCTTATAGCCGATAACTGCCGCTTTCCGTGTGTTGTCAACGCTAAATAGCAAAGCTGGAGTGTCATCTCCAGGGCGCAAGCCTGGGCATTGTGTTAAGGAGAGGCTGATGTTGCCCATGCATCAGTTCCCCTCTCTCCACGCATCAGATGTAGACAAGGGAAAGGCGTAGCCAATAAAGCTTGGCATCAATTGCGTCGCAACTAGTAGAGTATATATATCTGTCTGTTTCTGTATTGATATCTCATTTTCTAATAAACGGTAATACCCGAAGAATGTATACCCCCCCCCCACACACACACATATCCTAGCCTTCACCACTCTAAGAGCTCTATCGCTAGACCACCGTGTTCCTAGCTCTTTAACTCCTGTAGGTTGAACGCATTTTGAATTTTCATAAACAAAAATGGTATTTTAATGTTTGTCTGCGACTCCACTAGCCTAACACCATAAGAGACGCGATGGCAAGGTAGCCCGGTTTCAGGGTTCGAATGCTATGAAGACTAGAATTTGTTCCAGTGTGTCCTTGAGTCTACCCAGCTTGCTCTGATGGTTACGCGGTTAGTTCACCGGACTGTCAACCAAAAAACCAACGGACAGGTCGCAGGTTCTATCCCTGCCACCGACGGATCCCTGTCGCCCTGAAGGAGTTTTGGGCTTAGTGGACGTAATAATCTTCTATCTAGAAGGAACGTCTGTAAACTTATAAGATAAGATCAGTGGTCCAACATACCTGCCCCATGTTATATATATATCTATCTATTCAATGTTGACATGCATGTCTTTCAATCTATCTATCAATACACCCGTTTTATTTTTCATTCATTCTTTGTCTCTCTCTCTCTCTCTCTCTCTCTCTCTCTCTGTCTCTCATCCCCATTTCTCTTTCGGCTATTGCAAATTAGCTAGCGGGCACCTGAGTTAAACATACGCAAACAGGCAACCCCACAAACACACACACACAGATACAAACAACTTTACAGCTTTCGACATTTCTCTTTTGCCTCACTCCATTAAACACAAATTACACCGAAAAATCAAACTAAACACACAACCCCTCCCTCCTTCTATCCCCCCCTCTCCACACTCCCTCTTCCCTTCCTAAACTCCAACCCCCACCCCCACCCCACCCCATCCAGTGCCACATTCACAGTCGTATCATTTGAACTATTCCCAGCGTGCATCAAGCGTCTTCTAGAAGTGGTACTTGAACCCATGCCTTGCCTGTTCTGGGTTCAGACGATCAAGTGGCCAAGCGGCCGTGTTTCACGATCCATTTAATAACAGCGGTTCGATATGTAAACATAGGACTACCAGATAGTCAATGAAGTTAGTTAAAACACAAACAAACAAACAACAAGAACAGAAGACCTTCCTCTGGGCGATGCTTCTCAAATAATATTTGTTGACCGACCCAAGGACCGACCCCCCAACAGTTACAACTTTGTTCTCGCAAGTGATAGAGAAAAAGTGAAGAGAGTTTTTATGCTGCCATTTGTGTTGTCGTCACGAACAATAAATAAGTTACAACACGTTTCCAAAAACATAAAAGTTCCACTAAGTTTTTGTTACATGGCTTGATTGGCGGCGTTTAATGTTGCTTACTGGCTTAGTTCCATTGGTTTCTCGTAGAACATTGGGCCTCCGCAACAGCGCTCCATCGCACTCGATTCTGGGCAGCCTTATTTCAGTTCACTCCATGAAAGGTTGCAGCTTTTCATTTCAACTTCGCAGGATCGTCTTAGGGCGACCAACCCGTCTCTTTCCCTGTGGGTTCCATTGCAGAGCATGTCGGGTGATGTCCTGTTGGGGTTTTTGTAGGGTGTTTAATGTTGACTCCAAGATAACAAGTATCATAGATGTGGGCCTGATTAGGACCGAAAGCCACAGAGTATAACTTGTTGGTACTTTTTCCTAACCCCTACAATCCCCTTATTAGCAATCTCGTTAGCCCCATTAGAACTTCAACCAAAGTATGCAAAATAGTGTTTTCATCTGCTATTGAGTGCAGTAACCTAACTGGAACTTAAAAAAAACAACAGTTATTTTAACACTGGATAAGATTAGTTTATATTTTGTAAATGATGGGTTGGGGTGTATACTGAACTTGATATTTGAAAGTCGGGGGAGGGCGGGCCGCGGAAGGTGGATAAGTGTACTAAATATAAGGAGTTAAAAATGAGCATCCCCCCCCCCCTCTTCATCGGCCCGCTCACCCACCGCCACTGCACAGAAACATGAAGCATTTTGCCTTTTACTTTGTGAGAAAAAAATACGTATTGAATATTGTACAGCTTTGTGCCTTTTTATGGTCCCCACTGAGTCTAGAGAAGCCACTTGTACACGGAGAAGTGGGCGCCGGCACAAGACAAATGACACCCCTTTACTCCCCGCCCACCCTCCCCCCGGAGAAACTGACACCAAAGAAGTGCATACCGCCAGTTCTGTAGAGTAGCGGTAAGTGGTCGGGTGAATAAAGTGCATACCGCCAGTTCTGTAGAGTAGCGGTAAGTGGTCGGGTGAATAAAGTGCATACCGCCAGTTCTGTAGAGTATCGGTAAGTGGTCGGGTGAATAAAGTGCATACCGCCAGTTCTGTAGAGTAGCGGTAAGTGGTCGGGTGAATAAAGTGCATACCGCCAGTTCTGTAGAGTAGCGGTAAGTGGTCGGGTGAATAAAGTGCATACCGCCAGTTCTGTAGAGTAGCGGTAAGTGGTCGGGTGAATAAAGTGCATACCGCCAGTTCTGTAGAGTAGCGGTAAGTGGTCGGGTGAATAAAGTGCATACCGCCAGTTCTGTAGAGTAGCGGTAAGTGGTCGGGTGAATAAAGTGCATACCGCCAGTTCTGTAGAGTAGCGGTAAGTGGTCGGGTGAATAAAGTGCATACCGCCAGTTCTGTAGAGTAGCGGTAAGTGGTCGGGTGAATAAAGTGCATACCGCCAGTTCTGTAGAGTAGCGGTAAGTGGTCGGGTGAATAAAGTGCATACCGCCAGTTCTGTAGAGTAGCGGTAAGTGGTCGGGTGAATAAAGTGCATACCGCCAGTTCTGTAGAGTAGCGGTAAGTGGTCGGGTGAATAAAGTGCATACCGCCAGTTCTGTAGAGTGGCGGTAAGTGGTCGGGTGAATAAAGTGCATACCGCCAGTTCTGTAGAGTAGCGGTAAGTGGTCGGGGGAATAAAGTGCATACCGCCAGTTCTGTAGAGTAGCGGTAAGTGGTCGGGGGAATAAAGTGCATACCGCCAGTTCTGTAGAGTAGCGGTAAGTGGTCGGGGGAATAAAGTGCATACCGCCAGTTCTGTAGAGTAGTGGTAAGTGGTCGGGTGAATAAAGTGCATACCGCCAGTTCTGTAGAGTAGCGGTAAGTGGTCGGGTGAATAAAGTGCATACCGCCAGTTCTGTAGAGTAGCGGTAAGTGGTCGGGTGAATAAAGTGCATACCGCCAGTTCTGTAGAGTAGCGGTAAGTGGTCGGGTGAATAAAGTGCATACCGCCAGTTCTGTAGAGTAGCGGTAAGTGGTCGGGTGAATAAAGTGCATACCGCCAGTTCTGTAGAGTAGCGGTAAGTGGTCGGGTGAATAAAGGGCATACCGCCAGTTCTGTAGAGTAGCGGTAAGTGGTCGGGTGAATAAAGTGCATACCGCCAGTTCTGTAGAGTAGCGGTAAGTGGTCGGGTGAATAAAGTGCATACCGCCAGTTCTGTAGAGTAGCGGTAAGTGGTCCGGTGGATAAAGGGCATACCGCCAGTTCTGTAGAGTATCGGTAAGTGGTCGGGTGAATAAAGTGCATACCGCCAGTTCTGTAGAGTATCGGTAAGTGGTCGGGTGAATAAAGTGCATACCGCCAGTTCTGTAGAGTAGCGGTAAGTGGTCGGGTGAATAAAGTGCATACCGCCAGTTCTGTAGAGTAGCGGTAAGTGGTCGGGTGAATAAAGTGCATACCGCCAGTTCTGTAGAGTAGCGGTAAGTGGTCGGGTGAATAAAGTGCATACCGCCAGTTCTGTAGAGTAGCGGTAAGTGGTCGGGTGAATAAAGTGCATACCGCCAGTTCTGTAGAGTAGCGGTAAGTGGTCGGGTGAATAAAGTGCATACCGCCAGTTCTGTAGAGTAGCGGTAAGTGGTCGGGTGAATAAAGTGCATACCGCCAGTTCTGTAGAGTAGCGGTAAGTGGTCGGGTGAATAAAGTGCATACCGCCAGTTCTGTAGAGTGGCGGTAAGTGGTCGGGTGAATAAAGTGCATACCGCCAGTTCTGTAGAGTAGCGGTAAGTGGTCGGGGGAATAAAGTGCATACCGCCAGTTCTGTAGAGTAGCGGTAAGTGGTCGGGGGAATAAAGTGCATACCGCCAGTTCTGTAGAGTAGTGGTAAGTGGTCGGGTGAATAAAGTGCATACCGCCAGTTCTGTAGAGTAGCGGTAAGTGGTCGGGTGAATAAAGTGCATACCGCCAGTTCTGTAGAGTAGCGGTAAGTGGTCGGGTGAATAAAGTGCATACCGCCAGTTCTGTAGAGTAGCGGTAAGTGGTCGGGGGAATAAAGTGCATACCGCCAGTTCTGTAGAGTAGCGGTAAGTGGTCGGGTGAATAAAGTGCATACCGCCAGTTCTGTAGAGTAGCGGTAAGTGGTCGGGTGAATAAAGGGCATACCGCCAGTTCTGTAGAGTAGCGGTAAGTGGTCGGGTGAATAAAGTGCATACCGCCAGTTCTGTAGAGTAGCGGTAAGTGGTCGGGTGAATAAAGTGCATACCGCCAGTTCTGTAGAGTAGCGGTAAGTGGTCCGGTGGATAAAGGGCATACCGCCAGTTCTGTAGAGTATCGGTAAGTGGTCGGGTGAATAAAGTGCATACCGCCAGTTCTGTAGAGTAGCGGTAAGTGGTCGGGTGAATAAAGTGCATACCGCCAGTTCTGTAGAGTAGCGGTAAGTGGTCGGGTGAATAAAGTGCATACCGCCAGTTCTGTAGAGTAGCGGTAAGTGGTCGGGTGAATAAAGTGCATACCGCCAGTTCTGTAGAGTAGCGGTAAGTGGTCGGGTGAATAAAGTGCATACCGCCAGTTCTGTAGAGTAGCGGTAAGTGGTCGGGGGAATAAAGTGCATACCGCCAGTTCTGTAGAGTAGCGGTAAGTGGTCGGGTGAATAAAGTGCATACCGCCAGTTCTGTAGAGTAGCGGTAAGTGGTCGGGTGAATAAATTGCATACCGCCAGTTCTGTAGAGTAGCGGTAAGTGGTCGGGGGAATAAAGTGCATACCGCCAGTTCTGTAGAGTAGCGGTAAGTGGTCGGGTGAATAAAGTGCATACCGCCAGTTCTGTAGAGTAGCGGTAAGTGGTCGGGTGAATAAAGTGCATACCGCCAGTTCTGTAGAGTAGCGGTAAGTGGTCGGGTGAATAAAGGACATTCCGCCAGTTCTGTAGAGTAGCGGTAAGTGGTCGGGTGAATAAAGTGCATACCGCCAGTTCTGTAGAGTAGCGGTAAGTGGTCGGGTGAATAAAGTGCATACCGCCAGTTCTGTAGAGTAGCGGTAAGTGGTCCGGTGGATAAAGGGCATACCGCCAGTTCTGTAGAGTATCGGTAAGTGGTCGGGTGAATAAAGTGCATACCGCCAGTTCTGTAGAGTAGCGGTAAGTGGTCGGGTGAATAAAGTGCATACCGCCAGTTCTGTAGAGTAGCGGTAAGTGGTCGGGTGAATAAAGTGCATACCGCCAGTTCTGTATAGTAGCGGTAAGTGGTCGGGTGAATAAAGTGCATACCGCCAGTTCTGTAGAGTAGCGGTAAGTGGTCGGGTGAATAAAGTGCATACCGCCAGTTTTGTAGAGTAGCGGTAAGTGGTCGGGTGAATAAAGTGCATACCGCCAGTTCTGTAGAGTAGCGGTAAGTGGTCGGGTGAATAAAGTGCATACCGCCAGTTCTGTAGAGTAGCGGTAAGTGGTCG
The DNA here is from genome assembly GCA_949126835.1 of Anisus vortex. Taxonomy (NCBI): domain Eukaryota; kingdom Metazoa; phylum Mollusca; class Gastropoda; family Planorbidae; genus Anisus; species Anisus vortex. The sequence continues at coordinate 12,309,982 of OX421507.1, read as the reverse complement.
GGTGAATAAAGTGCATACCGCCAGTTCTGTAAAGTAGAGGTAAGTGGTCGGGTGAATAAAGTGCATACCGCCAGTTCTGTAGAGTAGTGGTAAGTGGTCGGGTGAAGGAGTGCGTTGGTGGGGGAGGGGGGGAGTAAAATGAACGCTATATACTTCAACACTTCTCTTGTGACGAGGGACCTCACACTTGGCTGACGTGGTCGAAATGTCCGAGGCGAATTTTCCCCCAAGTGTGTAGGGGAAGGTGGGGCTTAAAGTCACAGGGGCAAGTTGTCACAAGTGCTCTACAGCCATAATTTGATAATGAAAGTAAAATGCGAAACTGTGGTTGTGTAGCTTATTGGAAGTAAGAATTATAATGGCGAAGGGAATTTACTCCGCCTTTCACCTCTGTTGAAAAAGCAAAGCACTTGAATTTCAGAATTTCATTGTGGATTTTGATTTTTCTTAAATTTGGTGAGTAAACACATATTTTATTAAATAAATGTTTGCAACTTTATACTAGTGTAATTGTTAATATATCCTTTACACATCAGGAGTACTGGTATTATTTATTGTCAATCCAATAAAAAATTATTATATTAAATTTGCCAGAATTTGATGTGGGGCAGGTAGTCACACTGGTTGGGGTTACAAGTCACAGTTGTGACTTTTTGCCCCACTATTATTGAGCTTATGATTTATGAAAATTTTTAATTATATATTTTGCAATGCCTTCTGTAAAACGTTTTAAAATACCATATGGATCATAAAGGTATCTCAGTGTAGAAAAATTATTTTGTTCAAATTATTATTGGGTCTTCTTAGGCTTTTTATACTTAGAGACGTACAGATCTAGTAAAAAGTAGGCTACATATATTTAAAAAAATCTTTTTTTTTCATTTTTGGGGACTTAATTAAATATCTCAATCCACAGACAGCCTTCATTTAATTTTAAACATGACACATTATATTCGTACCACAACTCGAGGAGATTTCTGTAGAGAAGCTATGTCATTAGCTGTCGATGCTGTTATCAACCAAGGTTTGTCACTAGGCAAGACCGCCACTGGGCACAATATAAATTATAAAACGCTGAGTGGCTATGTGGAGTGCAAGAAGAAAAATGGCACATCCATTCAGATGGCTAGTGGCTCACCTGATGCTGCAGGAGTCACAAACTAAAATGTGTCTCCCTTCGCCATCAGACCATTTGGAAAGGCAGCACCACGCAAAATACCGAAGAGGAAAACCATATCTTCAGAAATCTACATATCATCCCCTGTTAAAAACATAATGGAATTGGAGCTTTTTACAAAAAAAGGAAAAAAAAAGTGTGCAGATGATTCTGATTCAGACACCGAAGCTGAGTTTTCTGTCCATGATGACAGTGATGGCTATGCGTCAGAGTTTGAAAAGGAGGAAACAGTCGGAATGGAGCTCGGGCCAGTTGCCAGCGTCAGTCTCATTGACTATGTTCTGGTTGCGTTTAATAAAGATATTAAATTAAAATATTAGGTGGGGCAAGTTACTAAAATTGAGGATGAAGACGGAGACGTTGAGGTTTCTTGTTGAGAGAAAATTTCTTTCATCTAATGTGCCTGATATTGGAACAGTTCCAAAAGAATATATTCATACAGTTCTCCCACCCCCAGAGGACACTGGAACCACCTCCAGAATATAGTCTGGACTAGTTTTTGATATTGACTTTAACCATATCAACCTTTGATAATTTTTGTGACAACTTGCCCCACGTTGTGTGACAACTTGCCCCACTGTGGGGTAACTTGTCACAACTCTAACCCAACCGATTTTTTATTTTATATTTCTGAGAAATAAAAAGATTACATTTATTTCACTTATTCTACTTGTTGTGTGAATGTATGGGAGGCATCATGTTTAGTTTGGTGATGATTGATTAACTTTGAAGTCAGCTATCCTATAAAATGTACAAATTGTGACTTTAAGCCCCACCTTCCCCTACACCCATTGTGTTGACATTTCGAGCACGACAGCAGACGTGAAGACTTTATCATAACTATTATGTTTTATGTCCCAGATAGTCGAGCTAAGAATTGAAAGGAGAGACGGACATACATACATACATACCTAGCTCCGTAGACTAACATACATACATACCTAGCTCCGTAGACCTACATACATACATACCAAGCTCCGTAGACTAACATACATACATACCTAGCTCCGTAGACTAACATACATACATACCTAGCTCCGTAGACCTACATACATACATACCAAGCTCCGTAGACTAATTACGTGGACTTATCTGGTAGACATATCTAGATCTGTTATTTCAGACATTGTTTCGTATATCGTATACAAGCTAATTTGCCCGGCGTTGCCCGGCTAAAAAAAAAAGGCTGGTATTCGAGACATTGTTTCGTGTATCGTATATGTTACTGGCGCTGCGTTCTAAGCTTATACAGTGGTTTTAGTCTAGTCTTGCATTTTGATTGGTGTTTTAAATGAAGTTAAGACAGAGAGAGGGAGAAAAGAATAAGATAAAATTTGTCAGAGAAAAGAAGAGAGGTAGAGAGAAAGAGAAAGGGGGAGAGTAAGAAAAGGAAAAAAAAGTAAAGATGAGAGAAAAGGAGGGACAACGAGAAAAAGAATGAAGGAAAGATTAGAGAAAAAGAGAGAGAGCGAAAATAAGAAAGAAGGAAAACGAGCGAGAGAGACAGTGACAAAAGGGTAGAAAGAGAGAGAGAGAGTCTTTATAAGAAATAGAGAGAATATCTAAAATATTTCATGATTCAGAAGATAACTACGTACAGTATACTTTTTACTTGTTCAATGTACACATTTTCTTTTCTTCATCTCTCTTCTTCTACAACATTTTTTTTTAGTTCTTTGTCGTTGCTTTTACATTTTGATCGAAGGCCGTGATTGGCCTTAAGAGTTTTTAATTATCGTTATAAAATATTGAGAGAAAATAGCCACACAAAAATCGCGTCAATATTTAGATCAGCACACACACACACACGCGCGCTAAACCAATGTTCCTGTCCTACAGCGTTCTGGGTTTCATAGATAAGAGCTCATGTCCTGTTTTCTCTGGGTTTTCCCGTTTCTGAAAAGACGCGCCCAGAAGTCTGCTGAAGACAAGTTTAAGTGCTCGCATTAATAACCTGCCACTCACAGAAGAGCCGATGATTCACGGGCGGGTGGATACAATAGAACATGTTTTGATACATTCGATATCATTCTTACGCCTGAGAACTATTTTTGTTGTTGTTACTAATGAAAGACATAAATATTGTTTGTTGGAATATGGAGGTAACTGGATTTTATTTTGAGGTTTGGGATATAACACAAAGAACGAAAAACCGAAAATTCTCCAAGAATGTTTGCTGTCTGTTCTTTTTTTTTCAAAGAAACAATTTCATAGCAACAGCCCAAAATACTCTTGCCTTTAACGTGAGTGAATCAATTTAAAATCACCAGTTGTCCTCTAGGCAGTTGCTTTTCACACACACACACAAGACACACACACACACACACACACACACACAACACACACACACACAAGTTTGTTATAAGGACGGACGGGGGTCAGCAAAAGTTTGATAATAGTGTGCCAAGTCAGATTTCTTATTCATTTAGCGGCTAGTTGTAGGCTACTAAACTAATTATAATTACAATTTTGATTACTGTTTTAAATGTAGTCAACATTTTGATTTTCCCTGGTTTGTTAAGGCAACCCGTTGAATGTCCGGATGCCACTCGGGAAGTAAACAAAATAAGATACATGCGTTTGTTCTTGCGTATGGAGTAGGAAAAGTGTTTAAATCCCTAAGGCTATCTCAGCTAATGAAATGATTTTTGTTATATTGCATCTCTAGCTTAGAGTTTAATGCTGTATGTTTGATTACAACTTTACCCTTCTTTCCTTTACTGTTTCCAGGTTTAGTAATTTATCAATTGATATTAGGCTTATCAGTTGTGAATATTGGCCAGCAATGAACCAATTGCAGCTTGAATTTATCTAATACCGTGGACAAGTAAACAAGTAATTGTGTGTTTTTTTTTAATGATAAACCTTTTTTTTCTGGAAGCCATGTTAATATCGGCACATTGAATAAGTTGCTCTACGGGATTGACAATACGAACATATATATCATATGTTCTTGTTTTGTGCTCTTATTGGCCTCAAAGGGTCGGTCGTGTGACAAAACGTGTTGCCCAAAACGCAGAAACCTGGAGAAATTGTCGGTATGTTCCTTGGCAACCAAAAGTCGGGATTATAGGGCTAGCCCATTTCTAATTAATAAGACATGAATGAGAGGTTTATAGAAATATCAATATTAAAATGAAGCTTATGCTTGGTGTGTATCTAGCAGTTCATCATGCAGTTTATCTACAGATGGTTTAATTCTGGTTAGCCAAACCCTTGGGTGTCCACGCTCCATTTCAACTTGCTTCTAATAGTTTGAGTACATAGTGTTAACATCACGTTTAGCTGTTTAAGGAGATGGGAAATGCAATAATAGAAGTTGGTTGGCCAAAACCAAAAAGTTGTTATTATAGACTTAACCCTATTCTTAAAACTTTCAATGCTAATTTTTCATTTGTTGTTCATTCAATTCTTCCTGCAGTTCTAAAGGTAGGCCTGATTTGTAATTCTAAAGGTAGGCCTGATTTGTAATTCTAAAGGTAGGCCTGATTTGTAATTCTAAAGGTAGGCCTGATTTTTATTTCTAAAGGTAGGCCTGATTTGTAATTCTAAAGGTAGGCCTGATTTGTAATTCTAAAGGTAGGCCTGATTTGTAATTCTAAAGGTAGGCCTGATTTGTAATTCTAAAGGTAGGCCTGATTTGTAATTCTAAAGGTAGGCCTGATTTGTAATTCTAAAGGTAGGCCTGATTTGTAATTCTAAAGGTAGGCCTGATTTGTAATTCTAAAGGTAGACCTGATTTGTAATTCTAAAGGTAAGCCTGATTTGTAATTATAAATATAGGCCTGATTTGTAATTCTAAAGGTAGACCTGATTTGTAATTCTAAAGGTAGGCCTGATTTGTATTTCTAAAGGTAGGCCTGATTTGTATTTCTAAAGGTAGGCCTGATTTGTAATTCTAAAGGTAGGCCTGATTTGTAATTCTAAAGGTAGGCCTGATTTGTATTTCTAAAGGTAGGCCTGATTTGTATTTCTAAAGGTAGGCCTGATTTGTAATTCTAAAGGTAGGCCTGATTTGTAATTCTATAGGTAGGCCTGATTTGTAATTCTAAAGGTAGGCCTGATTTGTAATTCTAAAGGTAGGCCTGATTTTGTAATTCTAAAGGTAGGCCTGATTTGTAATTCTAAAGGTAGGCCTGATTTGTAATTCTAAAGGTAGGTCTGATTTGTAATTCTAAAGGTAGGCCTGATTTGTAATTCTAAAGGTAGGCCTGATTAGTAATTCTAAAGCTAGGCCTGATTTGTAATTCTAAGGGCAGGCCTGATTTGTAATTCTGCGCCATTTAAAAAGGTGGGCTGTTAACCAATCAGGAATGTTGTTTTAAAATGGTGAAGAATGTCTCTAAATTGGCTGTTGAAGTCATCATTAACTGCTTCAAGGTATTGACACTAAGTATGTCAAGTATGTCAAGTATGTCAAGTATGTCAAGAAAATTGGAATATTTCTAAGAAACCACACCATGTACTCTAAGTCAGGGGTCAGCAACCTAAGGGGCGCCTGCCAGATTTTGCACGCAGAGAGCCCCCAAGGTTGTGTCTAGGTAAAAACAAAAAACGTTCCTGTATTGAATGAGGAGAACTGACTGTTGGAGCCGATGTTTCTGAATGACAGCCGATGTTTCCGAATGACAGCCGATGTTTCTGAATAACAGCCGATGTTTCTAAATGACAGCCGGTGTTTCTGAATGACACAGATACATCTTTCAGTGACTTGAACTGACATTTACAAGGACGGAGTCAACGGTCACTTGAACTGTCCGTTCACTGGAATGGATTTGCATTGAAACTGGACAATCTTGCCGTTGCATTAATTTTTAAATTGCATTTAACTATTTCCCTAATTTAAGGCATATACTAGACATAGATAGGCTAGATGAGCCTTTTCAGAAGTTCACTGAAGCACTAAAAGCAGAGTTTTCAAAACAAAGGCAATACTTTCAAACAGTGCTTTTTTTCTAAAAAAAAAGTTACCGGAACTCCCATAAAAAGATACCGGAACTCTCCTATTTATTTCCGTCGTGGCATAAAGAAATATCACTGAAATTAGTAGTCCATGGAAAAAGGTGCCGGTACGCCTTACCGGTGCGTACCGTCACAAAAAAAGCACTGCTTTCAAATTCATGGTTTTCATACCACATCAAGCCTAACTGGATTTATCCTATTAAAACGTTCTAGATGTAGATTTGTTTTTAGTGGTGTGATATTGGCTATTTTAAAATGCAGCAAATGTTGTTATTTTAATAAATGAATAAGCTTACTTACTATAATTATATAATGTTATTGTTGGAATTATTTATGTTTAAAAAATGCACTTCTTAAATCGACAAAATTAATGCACGAAAACTTTATTTACAATTATTTAACGTGACCCCTCTTCTGACCCTGCCCCCTTCTTCAACTGACTCTACGTCAGCTTCTTGACAGGCATGTCCCGCCATCTTTATGTGCAGTCTCGAAGCGACCGCCAGCTCCTTGGTTTTCTGATGATGTCAAATTTGCCAAGCAAGAACGACGACGGTCGGAGCGTGCGTGGCGACTCTCTGGTCTAGAGGTTAACCGCCAGATCTTCGGGGAAAAGCGACTCCTCCTCAAGGAAGCCATCACTGCTGCCTAGGTCCTGCACTTCCACGACCGCATCAAGAATGCCTCGACGGCCACGGAGCTTAACTTCATCGTGTCCACCCTTCTTAGCCCTTCTACCTCATCGCCCTTCTACCTTCTTAGCCCTTCTACCTCATCGCCCTTCTACCTTCTTAGCCCTTCTACCTCATCGCCCTTCTACCTTCTTAGCCCTTCTACCTCATCGCCCTTTTACCTTCTTAGCCCTTCTACCTCATCGTCCTTCTACCTTCTTAGCCCTTCTACCTCATCGCCCTTCCACCTTCTTAGCCCTTCTACCTCATCGCCCTTCTACCTTCTTAGCCCTTCTACCTCATCGCCCTTCTACCTTCTTAGCCCTTCTACCTCATCGCCCTTCTACCTTCTTAGCCCTTCTACCTCATCGCCCTTCTACCTTCTTAGCCCTTCTACCTCATCGCCCTTCCCCACCGCCCGCCCTCTTGACAACCTCTCCCTTCTTAGCCCTTCTACCTCATCGCCCTTCCCCACCGCCCACCCTCTAGACAACCTCTCCCTTCAGGGCCTCCAACGTGTCCAGAACTGTGCTGCCCGACTGGTCCTTAAGAATAAGACGTCGACTCATACTACTCCTCTGCTCCGATCTCTGCACTGGCTACCCATTAACCATCGGATCTCCTACAAGCTGGCTTCTCTCTGTTACAAGTGCCTGAATGACTCTGCCCTGGACTACCTTCGCTCCTCTCCTGTCTCGATCTCTACACTCCATCCCGTCCACTCCGCTCGGCTTCTGATGCACTTACTCTTCAGATCCCTCGTGTGAAACTGGTGTCCGCTGGCATTCCAATACGTGGGACCGTCCGCCTCGAATGCCCTCCCACTGCAGCTTCGACGGAGCCCTAGCTTCGACACCTTCAGGAGCCGGGTGAAGACCCACCTATTCAAGTAGCAGTTTATTATTTTTCATGTATACATTATTGTCTTTTATTCGTTGTCTGTACTCTATTTGTGACTGTTGACAGCGCTTAGAACTGTTCCCAACGGGATATGCGCTATAAAAGACTTATTATTATTATTAGTAGTAGTAGTAGTAAAGTAAATCTTATAACTCTAGTTAAATCTGAAAAAAATATCATGATCTTGCATTTGTATAAAGAAATAATAAATAAGAAGTAATATAAGTTACATTGCAAAACATAGACTAACTTGTTTGGCGTCACTATAGAATTGAGTTTGAAAACATTATTTTATTCAAGGGAAATAATTAGCAATTTTTTTTAAATAAATATTATTAACAAGTTTCTTTTTTTTCAAAAATAAATAAATCTTGTACAATGTATACCTAAAGTAAAAACAAACTATAAAAAATAATTTAAAACTATAATAATAATGAATAACTAAAAATGTATACGTACATTTTAAAACATTTCAATAACTACCCAGTTTGTATGATCACTACGTATCAATTCCTGCAATTAGTTCATTCATCAGAAAGATTAGATGCTTAAATTTCCGAACTGTACACCATACTCATCGCCGCTAAAATAAGCGGTCACTTATAACTTAAAAGTTCTGCATCCCTTAAGCCTTAAACGGATGGGCGGATCACTTATTAATTACCTTCCCCCCCCCCCCACCCACCAGATATATATATTCTGTTCCCCACCCTCCCATTTCCTTTACATGCAATCCATTCACTTGAAATGTTGGCATTTAAGAAAGAAATATTTATAGTCAATTGTCTAGTTAATTTAGCGAGCCAACGGCCTAAACGTCATCCTGCTCTAGAACTCAATGTCTTGTAGAAGAGCTCTAGATGGCCTGTGAGGGAAGGGGGGGGAGGTCTTGTGCATATTGGGGGAGGGGTGGGGCGTGGGAGAAGACCTCTAACTACGAAAGTCCAAAGTGTGATTATCCAGTAATTACCAGTTATTAGAAGCCCACTCATGAGCAAGTCAAGTGCGTGACTGAATCGATTACCTTTTTTAAAGACTTTCTGTTTTCCACCTGAACGACCTTTCAACGGCAGGCAGTCAGCCGAGGAGATCTCTCCCCCTCCCTTCCCAATACCCCCCCCCACACACACACATACCCACGACAAAGTCACCTTTCTCGTCTCGCCCCCCTCTGCAAGCCCCCCCCCCCTCCTAAACCATCATGTGCATCAGAAGCCGCAATTCGGTTTGATCAAAGACTATAAATAAGATGGACCGCTTGATCTATTTTTAGAGCTTAATATATTATTGTTCTTTTTTTCCGTGCGCAACCATCTAAGGCTGCCTTGAATGAATTCTACGCTCCTACGATTGTATTAAAGGTTTCCGCTGTAAACAATGTTCGATTTGAATATTAATTTTCCATTGAGAAAATCATAGCGAATTACTAAACCGAAAGTCTATAGGACGTTGTGCGATCAGAATTTTCGAAACTAAGTGTTTCCAGTTATCAAATAGCAGAAACAAGCGGTCCATCTTATTATAGTATTTAGTTTGATTACGCAATAAGTGTAAACTCTTATTATGTCTATTACAGCCTGTAAAGGGATCTTTCAGTGGCAGAAGTTCGTAGAACAACAAAAGTGGAACTACTAAATGCCGGATGCATTTTAACCCTTACAGTCCCGGGCGCGTATATAGCGGAACTGAAGGCAGCATAGATAGAAGTAGGTCGGTACGGGAAGGGTTAAATCATTCTTACACAGCTATTCTATAGTAATAATAATAATAATAATAATAATATTTGTATAGCGCTGCCAACAAACATAATGTAAGCTCAGAGCGCGTTTAGCATACAACTAAGAATACGGATATTACCCTAGGCCAGGTGACAGGGCTAAATTGATGATTAAAAAAGACAAAACAAATAAATGTAGTATTAACCGACCCAACCCATAAATAAGACAGTAAGTTTCTAAAGCATGTTAGTAGGCTAAACATACTACGACAAATTTTCTAGTTGTTATTAATTTAAAAAAAAAATTATTGTCAATATAATGATCTAAAATCAATAAAAAAAATATAAGCTTACATTGAATTGCTTACATAAACAAAAATTTAGATAAATGGTTTGAAGAAAATTGTCAACATTTAAGAATGACTTTATTGGTGCTTAGGGATTTCACATAAGGCGTGGACCTACTGATAGAAACATTTGACCGTTGAATGCAACGTGCGTTGAATTGAAAGTCCATTGAAACCAATCACAGTTTAATTAAAAAACCGTTAAATCCAATGTCCTTTAAACTCTATGACAGTTGAATCTAATGACAAATTGAATCCCATGTTCAGAAAGTCGAGGTCTTATAATATTGAAAATTGTACATTAATTTTATGTAGCTTCGAAAATAAAAAAGAAAATCTAAATAAGTTTAAGAACAATTTTCATAATTACGGTAAATGTTTTAATTTTTATAAAAGCACATACAATCGTTTAAAAAAAAACAACAAAAAAAATACAAATCCTTTTAATCCGAATAAAAGAAACAAGTAAGATTGAAACAAAGCAGCTCGGGCCTGGGTTAACTCTCTGTGACGTTTCCCTAAATTAAAAGAACGGCCATGGATTGACGTTTAATAGGTTTGTTTATTCATTGGATGTTTTAAAACTTGACACATCAAACCGAGGCTTGAGATTGCGCCGTGAGTATTATAGCTAGGATCGGGAAGGGTGTGAGTAAATTATGTCCACATCAGAAGTTGACTTCCGCTATTTCTCTAGACGCTCTAAATATACTCGTTTAGGGGGGTTGGCAACCTACGGCACGCGCGCCAAACTTAGCACAAACAGCGATTTTCAATGGCAATTCAAGTCTCTTCTACAAGAAATTGATTAGTGACTTGTACGATGTCACGGACCAGAACTGGACGTCTAGTTTGAAAGAAATTGTCAAACACCAGCAAAAGCTATGGTTGAAACAAGCAGAAAACATCATTTGTAAAATTATTTTTTTCCGAAAATCAGATTAAAACAGTTGATTTTCAAAGGTTTGTTCGTTTTTATCTGTTGTCATTTTACACCGAGACGTTAAACTTTTTATTTATGCATTATTTTATAGACCAGTCTTGATGAGGCAAGTTCCTGGCCATCGAATAAAACTTGCTATTATTAATTATATTTTGATCTCCAGTTTAACTGAAATGTCCTTTATTGTGCTGTGTGGGTATATGCTCATTGTAGTTAAAGTGCAACATATACATTGTAATCATTTAAGCTGGGTAGTTAATTTAATGTGAAATATATATATATAGGCTTTAAATTCTTTAGTCATATAATATTTATATTATTTTCAAATACTTTTTACAGTTTGATCTTTTAATAGTATAAATTGTAAGCCATTTATTCTACTATAAAAGAAGAAAAAGAAACAAATTAGAAATATTAGCTAAAAAAAAATAGGCTTATTATCATCCTTTAATTAAACAAAGTTTCCACATCTGATTCAATAACCAAACAAGTTATGTTTTTTAATATAACAAATATTACTAACTAATTATTTTATATAAATTCAACATTATTATACTCATTACAAGATTAAATTATTAGAGGATTAAAATAATTTACGTCAAACTGTTGCAAACAAATTTCCTGAATTGTTGGCCCATTTAATGAGTTACTCTTTTAAACATTAATAATTACAGAAAAGTCATAATATAGACTAGTGCAATTAAATAAGTATCTTATATTTATTAAATTAATATTTTAAAAAAATTGGTTTAGAATTACTTAGATTTATGTTTAATTACAAAAGATGAGCATAAAAAGTCTTTTAAATATAATTAGTCTGTATCAATAAATGAGCGCCTTGTCTTGAATGCACTTCGCTAATTCTATAATGTTGATACATATTTAGTCATTTCCGAGCTGTCAAGTGTAGGTGATGACCTCTTTGTAACAGCTTTCTTGTACGATAAATACTTTTGTTGTTAATGTTTAAGTTGAAAGAAGAAGTTCGAATGCCTAGCAGTTGAAAAAAGCAGATGATTTCATATCCCTCCCCTTAAAAAAAAATATCTAAATCTAAGAAGGTTGTATCGAGATCAAACTAGTTAGGCTTTATGTGGTATAAACACATTTTTGTAAGAAAACTTCGCTTTGAGTGCTTCGATGTACTTCTGAAAAAAGCCCAACTATCTATCTTAATAGTTGCTTTAATATAGGGATATACAGGTAGGTAAATTTATTTGAAATTGATTTCACGCCAAGATATGTCTAGTTTCAATGCAAACCCATTCTAGTGGACCTTGTCAATGCAAGTTAAACTCACTGAAATGTGTCACTATGTCATTCAGAAACATCGGCTTCAACAGTCAGTTTTCCTCATTCAGAACCAGAAAATGTATTTTCTTTTCATCAATAGAATACACCGCTTGAAGGTCTCCCGCGTGCCGTTGAAAATCGCTATGCGTGCCCATTTAGGCTGCCTACCCCTGATCTATATGATCAAAACATAATTATATGGTTCCATTCTTTCATTTTTATTCTGACGTTGTGCTGGAATGTTCAGACAGTTGGGATATTTTTATTTTATTTCTTTGGTTTATTATTTTTTAAATGCCGTGACAAATTCCCTCAGAAGCCATTTGAAGAAAATTCCTGTTGCTCATTTGGGCGTGTGCCATGTTTTTTTTTTGTTGTGTGGTTCAATTCAAGACACAAAGCAGTTTGTGTACAAACTCTGGTTGGTTTGTTTGTCTTGTTGCCAAAATTGACATGCCGGAGTTAATCCAAACTTTTCAAGTCATGTGTTTGAGATTGTGCCTTGTGTGGATGTGGGTATCACAGTGAATGTGTCTGAGTGAGTGTGTGTGAGTGTGTGTGTGTGTGTGTGTGTGTTGTGTGTGTGTTTGAGATCAAAAGCACAAGCTTCGAAATTGCAATAATAGTTCTCTAAACATTTTTTTTGTACATGGATTTTGGATTGCATGTTTCAAAAAAAAAAAGAGTGTCAAATCCGACTCTGATATCCGCTGTCGCGTTGTAGTTCTCGCGCAGGTAGAAAAGTTCCACAAAACAAAGAAAACTCCTTAAAATACCATCTCCTTTGTTCGGAATGTGCAAACAAAGAAAAGAGCGTTATTATATTTTAAATTTTATAGTGTCCTTTAATTTTGAGATAACTCAAGGTATTTTTGTATCTCGGAGCTTTTAGTGCATCTTTTTTGGATCACCGCTGAGATATCAAAATATGTCTCTAGACACTAGAATCACTAGACTGTCTTAAGTGACTTCTGGGGTTAACAACGTTTTAGGGCATAACTTCTTCTGCATAACTTAACCAGATTGGCGATGTTTTTGTTTTTGTCCATTTTTTACCATAAAAATAGAGTTCTAGTAATCTCTTTCTTTTATCATGTTTTCATTTAAGTTTGAGGGGAAGCACATTCTGCTTGACGTCCATATCAAAGGTTGCAGTTTGAATCTCCGTGAAGGCTAAGTGGTCATTGAGAATCCGATACGCGGGTGGGCCTAGTCCGGATTTCGGCAAGAATCCGGAAACCGATTCTGATAAAGCCCTAAACAGGGTTCCGTTTGTAAGATCCCAAATTTTCTACAAACTTTTTCAACACAATAAAAAAAAAAACTGACCTAATAATAATTAATTTATACATTAAAATTGTTTAATTTAAACGGCTTTTAAATTCTAGTTGACTTCTAAATAAAAATTGTTATTACTCGGTGCGCCATATTATTACGGCCACCGTGCCCCTATTGTTTGGACTTGCATTGACAAATAATCTACTTGCCACTTTGTGAGAAAGGGGTGGGGGTATCATTGAAAATGACTCTGCATGCCAAGTCTGGCACGCGTGCCGTAGGTTGCCGAACACTGCGATAAATGATCGGCTAATCTGGATGTCTAAGTTTCACAAGAACAAACAACAACAAAAAAAAAAAACAGCTACAACAACTACGATGGGATTGTGTGGGAGAGGGGAAGTGGGGAATCATGGCGTCTTTGTTAAGACATTAATTTGTGGTTCTGTGCGCGTGTAGGCTACCAATACCGTAATTTAGACAGACAATGTTCATTTCTGTATGATCAGACTGAAAACGTGTGTGTGGGGGGGGGCAGTGCCCAAGTTTCGTTTGACCTGAAACGCAAACCCTATAATCTTAATTTCCTGTCCCCCCCCCCCGATAACCCCCCCACCCTCCCTTTTCAAAAGCCACTCCGCCCCACCTCCGCCCAGTTTCTGGCTCCTAGACTTTGGTTTTTCATCCTAATCAGATATATTTTTGTCTCTCATTTGTCTACTTTCTCGTCTCTCATTTGTCAACTTTCTCTCATTTGTCTACTTTCTCAAGTTTCTCATTTGTCTACTTTCTCAAGTTTCTCATTTGTCTACTTTCTCAAGTTTCTCATTTGTCTACTTTCTCAAGTTTCTCATTTGTCGACTTTCTCAAGTTTCTCATTTGTCGACTTTCTCAAGTCTCTCATTTGTCGACTTTCTCAAGTCTCTCATTTGTCGACTTTCTCTCATTTGTCTACTTTCTCAAGTTTCTCATTTGTCTACTTTCTCAAGTTTCTCATTTGTCTACTTTCTCAAGTTTCTCATTTGTCTACTTTCTCAAGTTTCTCATTTGTCTACTTTCTCTAGTTTCTCATTTGTCTACTTTCTCAAGTTTCTCATTTGTCGACTTTCTCAAGTCTCTCATTTGTCTACTTTCTCAAGTCTCTCATTTGTCTACTTTCTCAAGTCTCTCATTTGTCGACTTTCTCAAGTTTCTCATTTGTCTACTTTCTCTCATTTGTCTACTTTCTCAAGTCTCTCATTTGTCTACTTTCTCAAGTTTCTCATTTGTCTACTTTCTCTCATTTGTCTACTTTCTCAAGTCTCTCATTTGTCGACTTTCTCAAGTCTCTCATTTGTCGACTTTCTCAAGTCTCTCATTTGTCTACTTTCTCAAGTTTCTCATTTGTCTACTTTCTCAAGTTTCTCATTTGTCTACTTTCTCAAGTCTCTCATTTGTCGACTTTCTCAAGTCTCTCATTTGTCGACTTTCTCAAGTCTCTCATTTGTCGACTTTCTCTCATTTGTCTACTTTCTCAAGTTTCTCATTTGTCTACTTTCTCAAGTTTCTCATTTGTCTACTTTCTCAAGTTTCTCATTTGTCTACTTTCTCAAGTTTCTCATTTGTCTACTTTCTCAAGTTTCTCATTTGTCTACTTTCTCTCATTTGTCTACTTTCTCAAGTTTCTCATTTGTCTACTTTCTCTCATTTGTCTACTTTCTCAAGTCTCTCATTTGTCGACTTTCTCAAGTCTCTCATTTGTCGACTTTCTCAAGTCTCTCATTTGTCGACTTTCTCAAGTCTCTCATTTGTCTACTTTCTCAAGTTTCTCATTTGTCTACTTTCTCAAGTTTCTCATTTGTCTACTTTCTCAAGTCTCTCATTTGTCGACTTTCTCAAGTCTCTCATTTGTCGACTTTCTCAAGTTTCTCATTTGTCTACTTTCTCAAGTTTCTCATTTGTCTACTTTCTCAAGTTTCTCATTTGTCTACTTTCTCAAGTTTCTCATTTGTCTACTTTCTCAAGTTTCTCATTTGTCTACTTTCTCTCATTTGTCTACTTTCTCAAGTTTCTCATTTGTCTACTTTCTCTCATTTGTCTACTTTCTCAAGTTTCTCATTTGTCTACTTTCTCAAGTTTCTCATTTGTCTACTTTCTCAAGTTTCTCATTTGTCTACTTTCTCAAGTTTCTCATTTGTCTACTTTCTCAAGCTTCTCATTTGTCTACTTTCTCAAGTTTCTCATTTGTCTACTTTCTCAAGTTTCTCATTTGTCTACTTTCTCAAGTTTCTAATTTGTCTACTTTCTCAAGTTTCTCCTATGATCATCAATAGTTTTTATAAATGTCGTGTGACCGAGAGAGATTCGTTAGACTTTAGACCTACAACCTATTAGAATATGCATATTCCATCTGGCATTCCATCAAGAAAAGATTAGATTCTAGCATAGAAAAACAACAAATTAATAACATTAGCAGAATGAAACAAAGAGATATAAATATTAAAAAAAAACATGCCTTGTTCCGTGAGCGAGAACAATTTGAGATTTCTTTTTAGTCCTGAAAGACATCTGGGTATGGAATGAGTTACCTGAACAAACACGATAAAACAAAAACAACGTAACATTAATCAAAATCATGATCAAAATGCACGACTAGACTCAAACCACAGGCATGAGATAAAATGCAACAGCTAGAATCGGGTAATAAGTCATTTTGTGAAATCAAAAGCGACTTTTGACTATTTAGACTGTTTAGACTATTTTAAAATCCTAACTCGTATTTTTCTTTTATCTGCTATGTTAGAATTTAAAAAAAATCTTTTTAATGATAGTGTATATAAGAAAATATACGTACAAACGTTTAAAACATATAGTTTTAAAGACTATATGTGTAAGCTATCTAAGAGAGTGTAGTCGTGTAATGGCCTACTTTAGCTATATTTTTTTATATTTAATTTTGTTTGTTGTTGTTTAATTATGGAATTCAGTTTGTGTTTGTATGCAAAAAAAAAATTACAATTCTAATGAATGTTTGTGATTTCAGGAAGATTAATTAAAATGTAAATAATTAAAACCATGGAAATATAAGAAAGGCATTTTTTTTTCAGTTTACTGGTGGGTTTGTTCATTTCCTCTCTTTGGCTAAGTAAAATCAATCCTGTAAGGCAGGGGTCGGAACCTTTTTGTCTGAGAGAGCCATGGATACCACATATTTTGAAAAGTAATTCCGTGAGAGCCATACATTATGTTTAAAACTAAAAATTCAAGCAAATGTGTGCATTTTGTGTAATTTCAACACTAAAAGTACAATAATTATGTATCTGAATTCTTCTGATGCTGAGCTGCAGTAGACTTTATCTCATTTGTAGAATGAAATATTGAAATGCAATTAATGTGTAGATCAAAAAAGTCTTTAAAAAAAACAGACCTTTTTTTTAATAATCGAACATTTGTCTGCGAGCCATCAAAAGAGATACATCTGGCTCTCGAGCTATGGGTTCACGACCCTGCTGTAAGGCAATGAGAGAAGGGGGGGGGGGTGAAAGTGAGGGAATATATATGCCTATATATAGTGTGTGAGAGAGAGAGAGAGAGAGAGACAGGTGGAGAGGCAAAAAGAAAGAAAAAAAGAGAAAGGAAGAAAAGAGAGCGGTACAGAAAACTAAAAGAGAAATGCAGTAAGGAAGAGAGTAAGCAAAACCTAAAAGAAAAAAAAAGAGAGAAGGAGAAGGAGGGCTGAGATTTATTGAGAAAATAGATGAAAGAGAAAGAAGGGAGAAAGAGAAGACAGTGAACGTTTAAATGATATATAAAGAGAGAGAGAGGGAGAGAGAGAGATAGAGAGAGAGATAGTACAACGATCACGGATGTCAACTGCATTATTTCTATTTCCAGGGATGAGGGGCGAGCTAAAGTAAAAATCGTATAGGCCAATATAGTCAAATATTGGCCTACATTTTCTGAGAGGGCTGAAGGAACGCGCATCTCTTTCAACTTTTTGGACTTTTTCTCTTTGTGATGTCATTTAACAAATATTTTTAAACATACACTGAAGCAGAGATATATATATAAGACGTTCGCGTAGCATCCTGCATATAATTCTTCATCAATATTTAGTTTCTCAAATGTATTGTTGTATTCAACTCTCTCTCTCTCTTTCATTCTCTCTCTATCTCTCACTCACTCTTTCTCTCACTCATTCTCTCACAGACACACATACAAATGCGGAAATTGTGTTTATAATGTTTACGTACGCAAACTGTTGTTTCACAAAACACGCTTTTTTTTTATGGTCCCCCAATAGGGAATTCCCGGGTCATTTGTTCCCTCTTTATTCCCTTAATCCCCTCGACGTTTGTCTCAACTGCGGATCACATGGCATGCAAGCTCTCTCGGTTTTAATTGTTTTCAACGTGTATCTACGGAGGGAATAGGAGCGCTGGAATGTGTTTGATGAACAAACACGCCATTGCGCATGTCACAAGGCAGTAACTTCCTCCGATTTTTGGTTGTTGTTTTTTTTTTTGTTTGTTGGCGCGGTCACCGGCTTTCCTGTTTGAGCAGACGCTAGATGAACGTTTGAGTTGGACAAATATCTGGCCAGTTGTTTAACTGTGCACTTTGTTATTAGTAGGGCTTTGAATGGTAAAGTCCAGGCAATCGTTTGCTGGTAATGGCGATCTGAAGTGACATCAAAAAATGAAATATTTTCGTTTTCCCGCCTTTTGTGTGTGTGTCTGTGTGTGTTTGGGTGTGTGCAATGCTGTGAAGAAGAAAATAAAATATTAAGGAGCGAAACAATTCTAAGCACGATGCCAATACGGTTAGAGTTAATTCTCTTGCAGCATTCATTTTAGTTCAGGTGTTTACACTAGAAAGGAAGAGACAATGAAATAGGGTGTAAGGGTTGAAGAAATAAATAGAGAGAAGCGAGAGAAAGAGAGAGTGCGAAAGAGATGGACAAGGGATAGAGCGATAGAGTAAGAGTTTGAGAGGGAGTAAGTGAAAGAAATAAGTGCAAGAGAGAGAGAGGGGGGGTCAGCGATTGAAATAAGAGAGAGAGGTGGAAAGAGTAGGGGATAGAGAGAAAGATTTAGGAAGCGGGGTTATTGTAGAGAGACATCAATATAAAAAATAGATATATAGGTAGGTAAGTAGGTAGGGGGTAAGCAGTTAGGCCCGTAAGTAGGTAGGTGGATAGTTAGGTAGGTAGCTAGTTAGATAGGTAGGTCGGTAAGTAGATATGTATGTATGAAGGTATTTTGGTATGTTGGCCTATGTATGTAGGTAGTTAGGTGGGTAGGTAGTTAGGTGGGTAGGTAGGTAGGTAGGTGGGTAGGTAGGTAGGTGGGTGGCGGGTATGTATGTATATAGGTAGGTAGGTAGAACGAATTGTAGATAGATAGATATAGATAGACAGACAGAGAGACAGACAGACAGATTGTTAGATAGACAGTTCCTTCATGGTTTCGAATCGCCATCCTCATTGTTATCAATGATAACTGACTATAACCATAATTATTAAGTGTGAAGACCCTTAGCCTCTTCGAACACACGAAAAGGTAGAAATATTCTTTTTTAAAGTGGGTTTATTTATTATTTGTTTCGTGTCTCCTGACACGTGTCAGTGACAATGTTATAGTTGTATACACGTGAAAAAAAGTGTGTGCTGACGGCGAGTCATTTTTCTTTATATTTACTTGTATGCAGGGGCGAAGCCAGATTTTTTTTTTTCATGAAATTTAACGTGACAATCATTTATCAAATCGTTTGCAAATTTAGTAGCCTACATCTTTAAAAAAAAACAACAACTATTTAACTGGCGGTATGCACTTTATTAGTGTCAGTTGCCCCGGTGGGTAAAAGGGGTGTCATTCGCCTGGTGCCGGCGCCCACTTCTCCGTGTACAAGTGGCGTCTCTACTCATTGGGGACCATAAAAAGGCACAAAGCTGTACAATATTCAATACTTTTTTTTCTCTCACTAGGTAAACTTTAAAACGCTTAATGTTTCTGTTTAGTGGCGGTGATCCCTAGGTCCGGTGAAGCAGCGTTCACCAGTTTCTGTGGCCACGGCATAGGAGGGGATGTGTGGCCAGCAAAATGTCGAGCCGCCTTTACTTTACCCCAACTAGTGTCAGGTACCCATCAGAGCTGGGTAGACTGAAGTCCCCGGAAAAAAAATCCTAGGCTGCACCAGGATTCGAACCCAGAATCTCGGATCCTTGGGGGCATATCTCACATAAAGCTGTCTCCAGTTTTGTCCCATCATGCTGGCTGGTATCTTCTTCAAGTTTCCATGTCAAGGTCATTTGAGTCTGCATGTGGCCTTGTGGGTTCCAGGTGAAGAAGAACTGCTCACCGATACACATCAGGGGCTGATAACCCTCGACAGAAGAAACAAAGACCATGTCATTATTGCAAGGGGTGGGGGGGGGGGAAGAATTCGAATCAACACCGAGCCTCGAAGAAAATAAAAAAGCTTTTGCAGCTTCGGCTTTTATGGCCATCAGCGAAGACGTGCATCAAGAATCGGGGCGATTTATTTATCATATACAAGCTACATTGCCCGGCGTTGCCCGGGTGAAAAAAAAGGACTGTCTGGGGTGCAGATAACAAATTTATAAACTACACTTACTGAATACTTTTAGGAAAGTAAATAAATATTGTAATAGGGTAAAAAATACTCAAATATTCTTATTTAACAAAATCTATATTGCCTATAGATTTACAATGTCTTTTGTTTTTAAAAGTTTAAAAAATTAATTGTCGAAAAAAAAAGTATAGTCTAACTGGAGAATCGAACCCTGGTCGCCCGTATAGCAGTCTACTACGTTTACCACTGAGCTATCGAAGACACATGTCTGTGAAAAATTATTAGACGGTATATTGGGCTAGGCGTAGATAGGTCAGTGACACACGTGTTTTCAAATTGACCAATGGGGATCCTCGCGGGGCTTAACACTGTCTTTTTATATATATAGATTCAACTAATCAGGGAGCCGGAGCACTGACTCACACCTCACAGGCGAGATTACTCCCCCATGACCCAGCCCCCGCCCCCTAGCTTCCGGTGCAAATTTTAAATGGCGTGAAGGAAAGGGTTCAGGGGTAGGTTGGGAGGGTGGAGGTATGAGACAGACCAATAGAACAAACAAGTTTTTAAAAAGTTAAGATGCTTTATCCACTCAGAAAAATAAAAGCGCATTCTAGTTTTTTTCCAGAACGAAAAATTCAAATGCAATCTAACTCACACACACACACGCGCAAAAAACATCAACCAAAACATATTTTTCCTCCATTTCAAACAGACATGAAATGAAATGACGCGGGGTTTTAAGCGATGCTTTCATTTAACATTTGGATCCAACCGTTATCAAGCCCACAATTATTGTGGGCAGGGGCGCATTGATCATGCTAAATGAGATAAGCATGGAGAGTCGCGCTGTATAAATGACCATTATTATCGCTGTCACTATAGGCCTAATAACAAAACTCAACTAAACTTTCGTGTTTGTTATTTTCTTTTATCTTCCACACCATTTAACTAGAAGTGAACTTGATGTTTACGGCGTTGAAGTTGGATTATATATACTCTTTGAAAGAAAACCTTTTTGTTTTTATTAACCTTTTTCGCTCGGCCAATGATAAGTAGCCTACTCACTGATCTCCCTTCAGGAGAAAGGGAAAGATAACTGGCATAGTTAAATCAGGGGAAGTAATTACTCTTCGATGGCACACAGGAATGAAGTTGAGTGGAAGCTGAGGTTTTCAATGCAAAGAAATGCGTATGTATGTGTGTAAAAAGAGGAAACATCTGGGGGGAACTATGTAGGTCATCAAGTTTTTCCCCCAAGATAAAGCCTACGCAATGTGGGGGGAAAAAAAAGGGGGGGGGGTGAAACGCCGTGATAACGCATTGCAATCTGGCGTGATGGCGAAACGTCAGCTGATTCCCGCACTTGTAGCCTGCTGACCCACTAATAGAAGCGGATGCCCGGAATGTCTCAACAACAAAAGAGGGCTGTTTTGTGGTGATAGTAGGGTGTGGGGAGTGTTGGGATGGCGGGGGGGGGGGGGGGAGGGGGGCAAGTACAGATAGGTCAAGGTAAAGAAGCTTCCATTCTACATACAAAATTATTTTAAATTATATTTTTCTTCATTAATGTGTAATGTCCATTTGAAATCATTGGAATATTGGTTAGTTAAATATATTGACAAAATATGCGCCACCTCATGGCTCCAAATGGTACCAAAGAGCCAATAATTAAGATATAGTCTAGTCCCCTACTGTTAACCCTTACAGTCCCGGGCGCGTATATAGCGGAACTGAAGGCAGCATAGATAGAAGTAGGTCGGTACGGGAAGGGTTAAGAAATGAAATTGTCCTCTACCTCGCCACCTTTTGTTTTTACAAATTCTATTCGAATCTAGTTTAGTGGTTCGGAGACTTACGCAACGCGTGCCGAATTCGGCACGCAGAGCGATTTTCAATGGGCACGCGGAAGACTCCAAAAGGCAGTTCAAGCCACTTCTACAAATAATAATTGAGTACTAGACCATGATGATTTTTAGACTGTTGGCACACGGAATGAATTAGAAATCCAACTTTTGCAGACTATTATCATAAGGTTGTTGACCCTTGGTTATTAGGTGTAAAGAAAGTCGCACCAAAAAAAGCACTAGGATATTTTTTTAATGTTTTTTTTAGTACGGTCGAACCTTGGTTTATTTTCAATTTCTATTTTCGTCGTTTTATTTTTCCATTAAAAAAAATATGGTTTCCCGGTTTTCATCGATTGTATCGACTTTTGTCAATTTTGCAGCTAGATTTGCCAAAAGACCAAGAAGGGAAGTGACAAGGGGTAGTCCTTTGATTCCTAAGATCCATTTATTGATCTATTAACTTCGATTTCTTTCTTCTTTCTGGGTGCCATATTGCAATATATTCGGAATTCGAAAGGCTAGTGATTAACAAAGAGTATTTATAACGAAAAACATTCCTTTATAGTGGGGTTGTTTAATTAAACATATGGATGAACACCCTTACCGTAGACCTAACACTATATTTTAGCTTACTTAGCGTTCCAACAAAATCCATCTACGGATCACTGTACCAAGCGTAAAAAGAGAAACATTTGCAGCTCGCTCCTACAGCGTCGTAACACCTCTGTGGTGGAATGAACTTTCGAACAATTATTAAACAAGCCGACAATATAGACAATTTTAAAACAAAATTAAAAAACACACTTTTTCGATTTATTTTAATAACGTATTATGGTAAAAGTAAAGACCTTGTTATGAAAAGCGATGTATAAATATGTAATTTGTAAATTGAGGTCAAATTGAGACCAAGTAGAGTTATTATTGTTTTTCACTGCACTTGCTACATTTTAAGCATTTGTATGAATGAATGAATATTTATATAGCGCATCTATCCATGCTATAAAAGCATGCTCATTTCTCTTAAAGGTTGTCATAACCACATCAACTTTTATAAACCTTAAAAAACTTCGCGATGACATTTCAAAACTCTCCCCTACGCACAAAAAGGCTTAAGTATCTACATCATAGGTTCTCAACGGGGACGTTATCGCCCCCCCCCCCCCGGGGGGGGGCGGTGAGAGGCTTTAGGGGGGCGCTGACATTCCCGGGGCGATTGGGGGGCGTGAAGGGCAAGGGGCGATACAAACGTACCTGATATAATTTGAACACCTCAGCTATTTGAATCGATTAGTTTTTGGATGAAATATTATGTAAACGCAAGTGCTGCTAAATATCTGATATCCCCCAACATTAGGTATACACATTATTAAACTAATAAGAAATAGGAATAGCAATGACTTTTCGATGAATTAGGGGTCAGTATTTGGCAAATATGGTATGCGGCCGTCTGGTCCTATTGTTGGTTCACCGGCCTGTCAACCCTGCTGACCGATCACTGTCGTCCTAACATATTATGCTAATATTAAAGATATTTTGATCTGTTTTACCGAGATGTCCTTTATTTTATTGTTTAGTGAGACATGTACATTATCGTTAATTAATCGATATAGATTCGGAGTAATTATTCAAACTGGGTAGTTATTGTAATGCTTTAAAATATACATATAAATTCTTTAGTCATATAATATTTATATAGTTTTCAAATTAAATACTTTTTACAGTTTGATCATTTCAGAGTTATAAATGTAAGCCAATAATTTTTTTTATAAAAGAAAAAAAAATACAGACATGTTCGCTCAAATGTAACGGGTTAATTATCTCCCTTTTATTAACACATGTTTCCACATTTGATTCAAAAGTGATGCCCAAAAAGTTATGTTTTGCAATATAACAAATATTACTTTTTTTTTCTTTATATACATTCAACATTATGGTATTCAAAGCAATGTTTAATTATTAAAGGATTAAAATAATTTACGTTAAACAGTTGTAAATAAACATTTCATGTATTAAATGTTTTGTGCATTTAAGGAGTTTATATTTTAAACATTAATAATTACAGAAATTAGGCCTACATGATATAGATCTAGTGTTATTAAATAAGTCTCCTATATTTATAAAATTAATAATACAAATTCCGACTAACGATAGCTGCTTAACGCTTCAATGACTGCTAGTGAAAGGTTTATACCATTAGCCCAGATAGTACCAAGATAGTAGATGATTAGGCTACTTGTTGCTACACTGGATGATTTAGTAAAAACAACAACACACACAAAAAAAGACCAATCATCTTGGAGTCCAATTTTGACAGATTTGTTGCCAACTTTAAGCCAGGGTCTTCTCTTCAAGAAAACTAATTTTGGTTATGGCCACTTTGTCATCTGTAGTAACGACAATGTTGACACCTCGAAATTTCCCTGAAGTCAAGATTTCCCTAACTCCCCCTCCCCTTCCCCCTCCCCAAACATACACACTAGAAGGTCTTCCTCCGCGCGACAGGAATTGTACTTTGTAGCAGTGGGCTGAAGAATCAAAAATATCCGGACGAAATTGAAAAGTGTGACTACACTGACTATCTCCTCACTTGTATTCTGTCTCTGTAACTCTCTCGTTCTCTCTCTCTCTGCCTCTTTCTTTCTCTCTACCACGCTCACTTTTTTTCCCTCTCTCTCTCACTCCACCTCTCTCACTATCTGTCTATTTCTCTCTCTTACTCTCAATTTATTAGTGTGTGTGTCCGACAGTGTCCGAGTAGGCCTATAAATGACGTCACGAGTCTAGGTGAGGGGTGGAAGGGTGGGGGGGAGTAAAACGTCAAATATGTGAAGAGAGGGGGCGGGGTTTTTGATACAATGAAATGTCACGTAAAAAAATGTGTAGCCTACCTTTAAAATTGAAATTATCACTTAAATTTTATTTAATTAACTGCAGAAATTATATTGCATACTGCAATACTTATACGACAATGGCAATTAAAGTGATTTGAAACTTGCTCATTTTGACGTGGGAGATAAGTTTGTAGGTGGGGTAGAGAGGGCGGATGGCCTGAAGCTCTCGGGTTTTACAGTCCAGGATGGTTTCAGTTTTTCGTTTGCATTTCTCCAGGTCCCTGAACATCAGCCCAGCGTTTTCTCGCAGCTCTGGCTGTTCAGCATTATGTATTATCTTCAGCATTATAATGCCCACACAATCCCCTCGTATGGCGTGGCCAGTGAAACGGGTGAACCAGGTTACATTACTACAGTGTTTCTTCACGTTCTACAATGGAAAACTTGACCTTGGAAAAAAAAACACACACACGCCTGCTTTTTTTTTTTACAAGATACTGTATCTATAATAGATAGCCTTTCTTAAGTTATTAATGTCGTGCAGTTTGATGTCGTAAACGGAACCATTTTTTTCGTTAATTGTAAACAATAAAACCTGTAATTTAAATGAAAAAGTGAAAGAGAGAGACAGAGCGAGAGAGAGAGAGATAGAGAAAGAGGGAGACAGAGAGAGAGAGAGAGAGAAGGGGGAGGTGCCGCTTTGTTATATGATGTCACATTAACTTCACTTCTGTCTACAGTTAGATGCACCTCATAAATTTATGTGCATATCACATATAGTGCAGTTTGGTTAGAATGAGACCACACAAGCAAACAATAAACAAAAAAGGGTCAATTGACAATTGATTAATGACAAAGCCTATACCAAACATAGATGTGCATTCACGAGGCCATGAAACCATGTGTACCTATTATTTATCACCTTTTTGTTTTTGTTGTTGCATTTATCGAGAGGTGGCCGAGGGCGTATATGTGTGCATTTCAGGGGGTGGGGCGCAATATAAAAAAAAATAGGAACTCATTTGTGCTTGTTTATCTAAAAGCTAAGGGGGGGGGGGAGGGTTGTGCTAGACTCCTCTCTCTCTTTCTCTCCCTCTCTATCTGTCACTCTCTCTCTCTCTCTCTCCCTACGGCTGTGTGTATGAAGGGCTGGGGTGGGAGACGGGGGTATGGATGGTATATGAACGTTCCCTTGGAGTGGGGTAAGAGACAAGAAGACCCCCCCCCCACACACACACACACAAACACACAGACACACCTATTATAATAACATAATTTGTCAATGTAATTGTTATGTTATTCAACAACACTGTTACAACAATTTCTGAACACTCACCGCCCTTCCCAGCACCACCCCCCTTTTCCCCTCTCCAACGTGGTGTCCTCTTCCCATAATGTCCCCGGTTTTTAACCCTTCCCGTACCGACCTACTTCTATCTATGCTGCCTTCAGTTCCGCTATATACGCGCCCGGGACTGTAAGGGTTAAGAAATTTAATTCGAACGTTTATTAGACTAGTGATATTCTAAATGTCAATGAACATAATTTGTAGGAAAAAAAAACTATGGTAAAATCCCAAATCCCTCACCCGATCCAAAGAATATTGTGATTTTAAAGTAAGTTGTCAGTTAACTTTCAAACTCTAGCCTAAGATAAGGGACCATGGCAAGGCCGGAAATGACCCTTTGGCCGTAGTTCACTCCTCCTCCTATACGGTACGTCAGCGTTTTGGAAATGCCGAGCCACGTACGGGAGATTTCTTGGTCGCAAAGAGGAAGTAAAAGTGTGTATGGGAATTTATTTCTATTCCACTTTAAAGGCTCGTTTATGGCAACCTACGGCACGCGTGCCACACTTGGCACGCAGAGCGATTCTCAGTGGCACGCGGAAGATTTCTAAAGAACCAAATTTAAGTCTCTTATACAAGAAATTGAGTGCTAGAGCAGGATGACTTGCAGGCTGTTGGCACGCTGAATAAATTAGAAATCCTACTTTGGTACGCTATTATCAAAAGGTTGCCGACCCTTAGCCTACGGGATATCAATGTAAGTGGGCCTCTAAAAAGGTTCAATTAAAAGTAAAACGGGTCTGAGAAAACCTATTTTATTTTAGCATTCTTTAAATATTATTTTTTACAACGTTTGCGAAATAAGTTGATAAATGTAAGTCACCCGAAATTTTAGCCCCTCCCCCCCCCCCCACCCCCACATAAAAATCATGTCTTCTCCCCTGACTGCAATTGAATTAGATCTATTTAGCCTAAGTTAAAAGTTGATTAATGTAAATATGGCAAACTGTATTTTTTTTTCTATGAAGTCTATGTTCTAGAGTTATTTGCTGTAAGAAAACTCCACTCCCTAAAAACAAGCACACTATATTTTGATTTCGGTCCCGAATATAGGCAAATGTCATCTTTCGGTGTAGTTTCGGATTCGGCCGAAGCCAAAAAGTTAACTTTCTGTTTGATTTCGGTTTCGATCGAAACTGATATTGACTTTCAGTCATCAGCGAATATCTATTTTAACTTTCAAAATTCATATTTCCAGACCTGCCTACCCGTACGCTTTGGGCGTATTTTCGTACGCTTTAGGATACAAAATACGGCTGTTACACCGAGCGTCTTAAAAATACGACTTCTTGAATAAAAAAATATGATTTCACAATTTTTCGTTTTATTTCTATTCTTTTCGGTAATTAGACGATAACTAAATCGCAGTTACATAAAACCGATGTTTTGATTGGTCGAAAATGGATAGATCTATCGTCTGTTACACAGCGCGGCGACCTTGACCTGATATCCTTTTTTTCCTCTCTCGCAAATATCCAAATTCGGCTGACAGCAAACCTACACCGCGTGCACGAAATCATGAAACATAGCAGATGACGAAGAAGTTTCCGAGTCTGCTCCGAGTAAAAAAGCGAAGGTGTAGGCTATTGGGTGCAAGAGTTTAGAGTGCCGGCTATGGCCGGCATGCCGGCCAATTTAAGTTTTGGGAAACTATAAATGATCAACTTTTTTCTTTTATGAAAACTTAAAAGGCGAAATAAAATGCATGTGTGATTCTATATTTATTTTTAGGTCAGGGTTACCCTAGTTTTTGCTTTCGTGGCTCGGGGTAATTGTTATAGGCCTACTGGTGCCTCCTGAGTTTTAAAAAACTTTTTTTTAGCGCAATCCCGTAATGTAACTTTTTTGGACTCGGTAGTTTCATAGGCTATAGTCTAGATCTATATAAATCTCCAAGAGGTCTACGTTTTTATGGTCTGACACGGCAATCGGTAAATAGCCTAAGCCTACTTCACGCAAATTTGTTTTTAGGTCAATCTGTAGGCTACGTCACGCACGCTTTACTTGAGGCTTTCTTTTAAATTCTTGACGTTTTATTTTACTAACGGAGAGATTAAAACTCTTTTCTTTATCAGCCTACTAAAACGAAAGCAACTATTTATTAATAGACTTGATCTCAGCTCAACGTCGGGGTTTCAATTATTGCTATCAATGATTCAATGATGTAAAATCGTCACTATAAACTTTATGTAGAACACGGAGCTCGCTGTAGGCCCTACATTGTTAGTAATACCTAACTTGTTACACGGCGCGGCGACCTTGACCTGATATCCTTTTTTCCTCTCTCGCAAATGTCCAAATTCGGCGATCAAAAGTATGGCTGACAGCAAACTTACATAGGGTGCACGAAATCATGAAGCAGATGTCGAAGAAGCTTCCGAGTATGCTTCGAGTAAAAAAGCGAAGGCGTATTCTGCTCGGAAGCAAAAGTTTATAAATAAATATTCTATGAAATATAAGTACTTGCATGTGTCATCCAAAAGTGACACATCGGCACACTGCACTATTTGTCATATCGACTTCTCGGTGGGACACGGAGGGCTCTATTACTGTAAGAGACATGACGAATCGGAGTCGCACCAGAAAAAGGGTGTTGAGAAAGAAAAGTCTATGCCTATACAAAATATTAGGTCTTTTCTTGTGAAGCCTGAGCCCGTCGCTGGGGAGGAGCAACTTCAGTGTGATGTGACTCGTGCAGAAGCAATGATTTGCAACATCATTGTGGATAGTAACTTGTCGCTGTCGTGCTCTGATGTGCTGACAAAGGCTGTGGCGTCGATGTTGACTTGTTGATGTATGCAGAAATGGCAGATGTCAAATTGCAGTAGTCTTGCAGGTTCAGCAATCTGGAATTCAACATCAACAGATTTCCTGTCCTGGTCACCAACACCTCACTAGACAAAGTTGCTGAGCAGTTCTGCCTATATCAATCTACTGATGTGTCAGGGTGCATCAAGGACAGAATTGATCGCACGTAGTTTTCTATTGCTGAAATGAAGCATGAAGATACTGACAGCTTGATGTTTGAAGACTTGGCGAATATGATGCTGGGGCTTCTCACCATACCACACAGCAGTGCCCACTGCGAACGTGTTTTCAGCTGTGTCAGGAAAAACCGGACACCACAGCGTTAATTAATGTCTGACCAGACCATGGAGAGCCTTCTGGTGCTCAAGTCCCGGCCAGTGGGCATTTTTTGGAGTCTGTAAAGGCTCTTAATGATAAAGACTTAAAACTGCTGAAAGGGGCATACTACCAGAGTCTAAAGAAGAATGACCAAACAACTAACTGAGGTAACCAAAGGGAGGAGGACAGAAAAATTATTGAACACACACCAGCTGTCTATTTCGTTAACATTTCGTCCCCTCAGTATTATCTTGTTCTATGTCGTCAGACTATAGTTTTGAGAAAAATGCATTTGAAGTTTCAGAAGACCACAATCAGCCCAAAATTAATGTTGCAAGTAATTTTGTGTTCATAATATCTTTAAGTCCCTTATAATATACCCTTTTAATAGCTATTTATACAACTTTTGTGTATTTTGTGTTCAAAATATCGATTTTTCACTTTTGAGATAGAACAAAATACACATTTTTTTGTGAAAGTCCAAAATTGTATAATGTTCTATGTCAATTTTTTTCCCCAAATGTATATTAATTATTGTCCATAATTAATTAAAAGGTAAAATATCAATATTTTGATTACAAATGTATTTGGAGTGTTTGTTTTAATACATCCAACAATACTAGAAATGAATATTATTCTCTTGGTCACCCACCACATCAAGTTAGCCTAGAAGAAAGTCTATAGGTACTCCTTTAAAATCAATTTTACCTCAACTAGTTCCAAACTATTTTACTTTACTAGGCCTAGTACTAATTATTCACAAAATAAAATATAGCCTTCAGTTTAATTAACTTGACTTAATTAATTGTTGTAGGCCTACTATTATTATTATCTAGTAACTAGTAGGGTATGTAAGTTGTCCACAAGCTAAATTGTAATAGTTTGAACTGTTTTCAGACCTGGCTTGATATTAAAACCTTGATATTATGTTTACTAAGATTAAACTGATATTATGATTCAATTACATCATAAAGATAATATTTGAAATACTGTATTATTTATGGTACTAGCATCCACTGTTCCGATTAATGAAGGAGTCAATTACTCAAACTTTCCTAAGCCTGTAACAAAACAAGCTAGATTTTTCAATTTCACCATTACAAACATAATTTAACACAATTTAGTTTTGCACCAATGCATTTCACAATACATTGTATATTTATTATGTGTGCAAACAACATTACAAATATAATTTGATATTGAAAATAAATTTAAAAATGCAATATACTCAATCAAGACTAACTAAAACAAAACTATATACCCAAAAAGCAAATACAGTGTAATAATACAGAGAAATTTCAATATTTCAACATTGAATGAATAATGTAATCAAAACAATAACTAAAAGCAAATATAGTGTAATAATGAAAATAGAGATGAAAAGTTCAATACAATGAATGTATAATGAGAAGCCGGCTGGTCCAGTGGTTAGTTCACCGGACTGTCAACCAAAAACCAACTGACATGTCGCGGGTTCTATCCCTGCCACCGACCAATCCCTGTCGCCATGCAGGAGTTTTGGGCCTAGTGGACGTAATAAGCTTCCATCTAGAGGGAATGTCTGTTAACTTATAAGATAACGCTAATATATTGTAAGAATGAAAATAGAGATGAAAAGTTCAATACATTGATTGAATAATGTAATCAAACCAAAAACTAAAAGTAAAAGCATATATAGTGTAATAATGAAAATAGAGATGAAAAGTTCAATACTTTGAATGAATAATGTAAACAAACCATAAACTAAAAGCATATATATTGTAATAATGAAAATAGAGATGAAAAGTTCAATACATCGCAGCCGGTATAATCCTTTATATTCTGCAGCTCTCTCATTCTTTTAATCACTTTTATCCTGCTGACATATTCATGGCCAGCTTGGCCTCTTCTTATTCACATTACACTTCCAGGTCTCTCGATTCCTTGGTCTCTTGCGCCCTTTTCTTGCGCCCTTTTACTGATGTGTTCAGTTCATTAATATCTTGAGCCTTCAGCACATTAAAATTTGTAAGCCTATGTGAATCAAATCTGAGGGATGAAAAGAACAAAATTAGGGCTATGGTTAAAAACAACATGTTATTAATATTAATATAATTAAAAAATGAATTGATATGTGTATAGAGCATAGTACCGTACATTAAAAAATAAATTTTGTGACTGAATTTTTTCTTCAATTTATAACATGTATTCTATCTAAGAGTACAAAAGTTAACAGCTTTAATCAGTACAAGGAGTACAGTACAGGGAGTACACTACAGTACAGTACAGACTTACACTTATTGATCATCAAATTTTCTACATATAAAAAATCTTAAATATATTTGTGTCAAGGTCCAGGGATGTCAAAATATTCACAGTTTTTTTACAGTAACAAATTTAGGTGATGTAATTTTTTAAATACTTTATAAACCTAGAGATTAAATAATATAAACATCAGGCAACTATTGGATTATAATATATACTGAAAGCTAGAAGGCTGAAAATAATTGGCCTATGATGCGTCAACCTAAATTATAAGACAAAAACCAATCAAGGAAGTCTGGAAGTGAACAGGACACGGTTTGAGAAGATCCGAAGAACAGTATTGCAAGACAAACTTTAGACTGGGTTTCCCAGGGAAAAGGGAAAGTATGCAGACTGAAGTAGACTTGGAGGATGTCAATTGTAAGTAAGAAAGGCTATTGGTCTCGCATGGACACATCTACTAATAGACGCCAAAGAAAAGATTGACAGATAATTGTAGTTGCGGCCTAATATTCTTATGGAAATATACGGAAATTAAATAAGTCTGACTGAAAGTTTAGCTATAGGCCTATATAATATAGTCTTACAACAAATGCAGATAATGGATTAGGCCTACCGGTACCTTATTTGGTCACTTGACGTTGAAGAAAGGGGGCTTACTGTTATCCTTAAATCAGCAACGTCTGGTTTGTAGCTTGGATCAACATCTGAGTAGTCCAAATCTTCAGAATTAGTAGCACTGTGAAAATTAAAATTCAGTTATAATGGATTTAAAATATAATTAGTTTCAGTAAAATAGACAATAGACAACTATTGGATTATTATACTATTATAGACTTACATACAGGCGTATCATTCCTTAAACCTTCAGAATCTAAAGCATTAATAACAAACTTATGTGTTTAAGTCAAGATGTATATACTACACAACAGCTGCAGATATAGAAGTTATAGGGCTGATTAGGCCTAGGGCCTAGGCCTACCTTTTTTGTAACTTGAAGTGGAAGAAAGCATGGTTGTTACTGGTCTCATTGAAACAGCCACTTCTGGTTCGTAACTAGGATCAGCATCTACGTCATCCAAATCTTCAGAATCAGTAGCACTGTGAAGATAAACATTCACCATATTTATCTATCATTAAATTATGTGGCTTTAAGGCTACTTTAAATCATAAAGTCTAAAGTAAAGGCTAAGGCCTATCCGCTATCCTGTTAAAAGTGTTAAATTTGCTACTAGTCTAGTTACTAGACTACGATACTTCATCGTTAACAATCGAGAAAATAATAAAGTAATCCTTGCATTTAAATATAAAAAGGAATTAAATTATTAAGTCAGAACAATAAAAACAAACTTACGAGACTGGATCAAGTAGCTCAAAAGATATTTCCACTTGCAACTGAGTCAATAAATTAACATCTGTGTGTCGCCATTTTGACTTTTAAAAAGGTCAAAAGTCAAAAGTGAAGAAGTCACGTGACTTAGACTACACGATTGATTCGCCGAATTTGACATAGAACATTATTATACTGCGTTTCGCTACAATTTTTTTAGTTAGAACATAATAATATTGAAATTTTTCGCAGTATTGACATAGAACAAGATAAAATTATCAAAGTATGCGAAATTGTAGTTAGAACAATTACAAATTGTTAAGTGTTGAAAATACAGATATGATATTAAGATGTAGATTAGTGGAGATAGGACATAATGCTTTTTTAAATAAAAAAAAATAGGTTTTTGTAAAACTTGAAAATTTGTAGTTAGAACAAGATAATACTGAGTGGACGATTTGAAAAATATATTTATTAAAGTGTGCTGAAAATACAAAACAGATTTTCTTTGCTTGTTTTAAACATTAAATGAAACAACTGTTTTAATTTTAATGACTATTATTTTGAATAATTGGTGCGATAGATGACAATTATTATTGCATAGTACACTTGACCTCGGAAAAGTACACTTTAGCCTTCTCAAGAATACTCCAAGCGTTTTTCCAGGGTAGACAGGTCTGTATTTCATCCAAAAACTAATCGATTCAAATAGATGAGTTGTTGAAATTATAGCAGGTACGTATGTACCGCCCACTTGCCCTTCATCGCCCCCCAATCGCCCCCGGGAATGTTATCGCCCCCCTAAAGCTTCTCATCGCCCCCTGGGGGGCGATATCGCCCCCGTTGAGAACCTATGAGTAAACGCAAGTGCTACTAAATATCTGATACCCCCCAACAGTTGGCATACATATTATTTAACAAAAAAGAATCGCAATGACTTTTCGATGAAGTAGGGGTTAGTACTTGGCAAATAATATGTTATGCGGCCGTCTCGTCTTATGGTTGGTTTACCGGACTGTCGCCTTAACATCGGCTAATATTACTCTTTTGATCTGTTTTACCGAGATGTCCTTTAATGCGTTAGAATCTTTTGTAAAGAGGTCACCACAATAGCTGAGCGGTATAGATACGTAGTAATTATACAAACTGGGTAGATGCTTGAAAATATTCATATAAATTCTTTAGTCATATAATATTTATAATTTTCAAATAATTTTTACAGTTTTATCATATCATTTCAAAGTTATAAATGCAAGCCATTCACTTTTTTATAAAAGAAAAACAAATTGAAATATTACCTCAAGTGAAAAGGGTTAATTATCTCCCTTTAATTAACAAATGTTTCCGCTAAAATTAAGCTCAGCGCGCTCACAAAAACGAAACGACAATAACACTCTAAAATAGTTTTAAACAAGGTTTCGGCCGATGGAGGCACGAAACAACAATAACATTTAAAAAAAATAGTTTTAAACAAGTATTTTGCTGATGGATGTGTACTTTATCAACTTAGTTGAAAAGAA
This sequence comes from Anisus vortex, assembly GCA_949126835.1. NCBI lineage: Eukaryota > Metazoa > Mollusca > Gastropoda > Planorbidae > Anisus > Anisus vortex. The sequence continues at coordinate 12,275,872 of OX421507.1, read as the reverse complement.
AAGTCTTCAAATTCTTCTTGAATGCTTTTTTTGACACAGAGGTTTTCAGTGTCTCAGGTAAGCCATTCCACAGTGTAGGCGCCACAGATTCAAACGAGCGTACACCAAGAGTCTTTTTTCTGTGACCTTCCAAACCTGGAATTTCCAGGAGAGATTGTGTTGAAGATCGCAGCATCCTTAACGGGACATGCTTCGGTATAAGCTCTTTGAGATATGCAGGTGCTGTGCCTTCCACGCATCCATAGGTAAGGGACATAATCTTATGATCGATGCGCTTCGTCACAGGGAGCCAGTGGAGCTCTTTGAGAATTGGAGTGATATGGTCATGCTTCTTAACTCGTGACACAATGCGTGCTGCAGTATATTGAACTTTCTGAAGTCTATCCAGTTGTTTCTGGGGTAAACCCCACAGGCAACAGTTACAATAGTCTAGTCTTGACTGTATTGTTGCAACAGCAAAAGCATTGGCTGTTTTTTTTATTAATCAGAGGTCGCAGCTGACCCAGAGCACGAAGATGGAAGGAGCAGGCCCTAACCACAGTACTGATGTGTGGACCCATTGTTAATTTACTGTCAATGATAAAGCCGAGGTCTCTGACAGTATTGGACAAAAAGATATCAGAGGCCCCTACTTTAATAGATGGAATATCGACTTTCCTAAGATTGAAGTTTGAACCGCACAGAATTGCCTCAGTCTTGTCGTCATTTAGTTTGAGTTTGTTGGCAGTCATCCACGCTTTCACCGCTAGACAGCATTCTGAAAGTTGGGGGGCGGTGAGCAGAAAAAAAATGTAAAAGGGGGCGGTGAGCGGAAAAAAGTTAAAAACTTATGGTTTAAGTGAATAGATACGAAGTAATCATACATACTGGGTAGTTAAAGTGATGTTTAAAACTATACATACACATTATTTAGTCCTATAATATTTACATAATTCACAAATAGATTTTTACAGTTTGTTCATGTATTAGTTATAAATTGTAAGAAATTTATTATTTTATAATAGAAACATATTAGAAATATTAGCGTAAATACTATGGTTTCATTATCTCCCTTTAATTAAAAAAAATTTCAATTGCCGACCTAAGCAGCTTCCTTCTAGATTTTTTTTTTAAATTTAACTTGCTGCATTTTAAAATCACCAATATCCATCCACTTAAACAAATATCTGCATCTAAGAAGATTGTTGTAATATCAAACCAGTTAGGCTTGATGTGGTATGAAAAAAATGTTTAGATAACCCCGCTTTGAGTGCTTCGATGTACTTCTGAAACTATCTATCTTAATATTTGCCCTAATTCAGGGATGAATTCACGCCAAGATATGTTCAGTTTCAATGCAAATCCATTCCAGTGGTCCTTATAAATGAAAGTTCAACTCACTGAAATGTGTCGCTATGCCTTTCAGAAACATTGTCTTCAAGTCAAGTTTTCCTCATTCAGAACTATAAAATGTTGTTTTTTCATTAATAAAAAACACCTCTTGGAGGTCTCTCGCGTGCCATTGAAAATAGCTCTGCGTGCCATGTCAAGTTCGGCACGCGTTTCATAGGTTGCCGCTCCCTGCTGTATATTACATGTTCTATGGCTTAGTTAAATAGAGTACCTTTAAACTTGTTAATATTTTTTTTTAAAGTTGCAATCTTTTAAATCTTTTGTTTATTAATTTCGGTTTATCTTTCGGTTTCGGTCGAAAGTCAATTTACAACTTTCGGTATTGTTTCGTTTTCGGACGAAACAAAACAATTGGGTTTCGGTCGGCCTCTAATGTACACTCACCCAACCAGGATATTTTTTTCTTCTAAAAGCTGGAATGTGCCACGGGGCGTAGTACCCCCCCCCCCCCCCTTCCACCACACACGCCCTCTCATTCCCAAAAACAGGTGTTCCAGGTCCCAAGTATTGTACCGTTAATCACCTGTTGGAAAGGGAGATAACCAGAGAGCGGACAGGTGAAAAACAACCCCAGGGTGAGGCCGGGGACACGGAAGAACAAAGGGCCCTCTTTCCGGTCAGCGTGGAGGTTAATCATTGAAAGATAACAGGGCTCACCCCCTTCTTCCAACTCTTCTTTTTAGAAATGACCTCCACATAAATTGTCCCCTCTCTTTCTCCATCAATGTTTCCTGCACCCCCCCTATATCAAATCATTTCTGAATGAATTTTTCAACCGCTTGTCAAACGTAGAAAAAACAAAAGAAAAAAAAGTCCTGAGATAAGAAAGGTGGGGGAGAATGGTTTGTGGGTAGGGGCGTAAAGGAAGCGCCCCGAAACAAAGACTTCGCCATTGTAAACTTCCGGAGGTCATCTTCGGACTTTAAAAACACAAACAACGGAAATTGATCAAGTCATCCCATATAGGCCTACTTCTTAAAGTTTTCACAACAGGAAATAGGTATACACTCATAATACTTTGCTCAACCCCTTTTCAAGGTCAGGATAAAGCGTGAGTCATGGAAGCTAAAATTGTGGTCGTCTAAGCCTATCTTGATGTTGCCAGTGAGTCAGTTTTGATGAGTGAATTAGAGATCCTGTATAGACAATGTTTTAATTGCGTGCATTAGTAAAGCTAAATAATCACTGTTTAAAATTCTAATATGTATTGAATTGTACACACATGCTATGGGGCTCTGTGGCCGAGCGGCAGTGCGTTCAACTGGCTTACCAAAGATCCTGGGTTCGAATCCTGGTGACGGCTATTATTTGTTCCCTGGACTGGAAGGTGTCCATGGCCTTATTTGGGGGTAAAGTAAAGGCGGCTGGGAATTGTGGCCACAGAAACTGGTGAACGCTGCTTCGCCGGCCCTATGATCAATTTGGGTCGACGGGTACATTACTACACACATGCTATAATAATACTTTTTCATGCGTTGTTAACAAATTTTCATTGTCTTCTTTTTTTCTATAACAATTAATTTCACATGTTGTGTTTATTGCAGCTTTTATTATCTATAACTTAGTGTATTGGCCTTAAATACGTTGTTTTTTTTTACTGTTCACGACCTTAAAAAACAAGTTTTTAAAAGAAAAAAAAAGGAAGTCCAAAAAATATTTTTTTCAGTATAGGGCCCCAGTGTAAAGTAATAAAACTCTGACATTGGTGTGTTGAAAGTGTGTTCATAAATGTCACCACGGTCTGTCAAAGGGCCGGTTTTAACTACCTCAGTCGAAAGTGGACCAAACAGAAAAAATAAAAAAACACACAATAAAATATCTGGACATGGAAGAATCGTAGTTTAATGTGTCATTAATAGTGTCACCATGACCTCAGGGAAGTGTCGGCGACAGCCTGTCAAAAGCAAAAAGAAAACAACACCAAAAAACAAATAAAACCACTGCAGACATATCATTATGCATGTAATATGTAATGTAGAGTCAATGTAGCCATGATGAATAGATATGGTTTACGTAAACTGTCGTAATTCCATTTCCTTTCGAACTATATTACACAATTGCTGCTAAACTTTCTATATTCAATGTACAGTCTTTCAGTTCATAACCTAGGTCACCTGCTTTAATTTATGAAACGCTTGAAATAAAACACTTACGTTTGCGAAATTCGACTTTTAAAATACTTTTAATTATTGCTATAGTATTATTGTTGAAAAGCATTACTAACATAAGTAAATGGAACATTTTAAAGGGATTGCCGAAAAAATACAACAACAGTTATTGATAGAATAAGCAACAGATTATAAACATACACACACGAGAACCCCAATGCAACAACTTATGAATGCCCTTAGTGTGTAATGAGATGCATATACAACACACATGCTGGCTGATCGTGTCACATTCGTGTGTGCGGTAACTTCCATATCAATGTGGTCATAATATGGTGGCTTATCTTATAATATTACAGACGCTCCTTACATAAAGAAGATTATTGCGCCATACGCTCATCCGTAATCCGAGTCTTAAGTCCTGCATTTTGATTAGTGTTTTAGAAACTATTTTGTTAATTTGATCTAAGTTTAAAACAAAAAATAGAACAAATCCAGAAACGAGCTACAATGTTCACTGCTAGTGAATATTCACAACTGACAAGTATAACTCCATAACAGTGAATTATAAATCCTCAAATAAACATAAGGATAAAAACAGTTTTCTTCATTACATATGCAAAAACAAACGCGTATAAGTAATCTTTGTCCCCGAGTGGTATACGAGACTGGAATGAGATCCCTGAACAAACCAGGAAAACCATGAACCATTTAAAACACCACGGTAATCAAAATGCAAGAGTAGACTCAAATGGCGGATAAATGTCGGACACAATAATCGTCTGTATAAAAGAAGCATCTGTAACATATAAAATAAACCATCAATATTTCAATAAAATATTAGTTTCTATTTTCTTACTATGGTAAAATTTTGTAGCCTACGTTATGCAGAAGATGCCATTGAATATCCTGCTATTTGACACCCAGCCCCTTTACTTGCAATCCTGGATTCGCCCCAGGGCAGGAAATAACAATTTCTGAGCATTGTGCTGGCCATACATCCCCTAGTATGCCACTAGAAACTAGTGAACGCTGCTTCACTGGCCCTATGATCAGATTGGAGCGACTGGTACTTCACTATTGTGTCTTCATAACGGTGTCCAGTCATTTTTTTATCGTTCGCAAATCATTGTCAGTCATTTGCAGAACCTCAGGCTAATACCTTGCCCCTCCCCTCACACACACCCTTTCAACCACCCCCCAGACTCCTATCCCGGTCCAGCTTAACACGTCTGCCACTTTTGTTTCCCCCCTCTCGTGACAGTTAACGTAGTTACACCACTGGTCGTCGGTTCCAATCTTTGCAGCCTAAATGAAACAAGGGGAGCCATTGTGCACCCACCCCACCCCAACTTTCTTTTCACAGCCACTCACCACACACACCATATGCTTCCAACTCTCCCAGGATAACCTACACGAATTTAATTTTTTTTTATAGTTTAGTGTCATGGTGACCTTGAAGTCTGTGACCAGACAGCGGAGACAATGAGATTCAGTTAATCGGGTTTCCACATTCTACTGTAACCAGAGAAGCTCCATGGAGGAGTGGGGGGGGGGGGGGTCTGTCTCTATTCAACAAGACAGACACGCACATGGTAACACACATATAGACGTGAAAACAGATAAGTTCGCTTTTACATCAATGTAGAGGTAGCACACCCCTTTCTCCCAAACACTTCCTACCTACGTATCAATCACTTAATCAATCTATCTATCTTATCTAATATACATCTATATATATAGATGGGGTATTTACCTTCCTACATACCTGCATGCCCTTCTATAATATGCCTACCTACATCTACATGTTTACCTATCTATCTACTCCATTTTCCAAGTATTTGTCTTATATCATTTTCATGTAAAAACATGTTCAGTATGTCGTCAGTTGATTTAATAGAGAAAAAAAAACGTCCAAAAAAAAAAATTGAACAAAAAAGAATTTGGGCTCGTCCGGGATTTGAACCCGGGACCTCTCGCACCCAAAGCGAGAATCATACCCCTAGACCAACGAGCCACTTGTATGTAGAGTCTGTTTTTGGCTTATATCACTTTGAGCAGGCTGAATAAGATCACGAATATACTTTGTAGTGAATGGTGAATATTAGTAGATTAGATCCAGATCTATATCGTTTTTAAAAAGTTACAATTACTACAACTTTTTGTACAGCAAATATTACTATTAGAATGCTACAACTATTTCACTGATATTATGATAATGTAGCTTGCAGCTTGGGTAAAGAATATTTTAGGACAGGCCACTGAATCTAGGCTAGAAAAGTAGGTCACGCAGAAGTCGAAGCCGAAGAAGATAAAATAATAGTCCCAGCCTCTGATTTAGAAATAATAAAATACTTATCCAAAGGGAACAGTAAAAGATATCATTATCAATCTTTCTCCCCTTCCCATTAGTCATTAGTTAAGTTAAATATACACCCCGTGTTTAAAACTATGTTCTCACAAGTACATCGAATTATACTTAAGAAACATGAAAAGCTTTTATGACACAAATAATATAGTTCTTAACTTCATCGGCCTGTTGGTCTAGGGGTATGATTCTCGCTTAGGGTGCGAGAGGTCCCGGGTTCAAATCCCGGACAGGCCCAATTTTTTTTAATGACATATTTTTTTAAAGTTTCTTTTACTTAATTCCCAAGTCATTCTACATAACTTTTAGCTTGATATAGATTATTTCTAACCTGGTTGGACTAATTTAGAAATAAAGCGCTCACCACTGTTTTCTTGGCCGCGTCCTACAAGCACTTGCCAGAATCTGAAAAAAATGCCAGCTATCGTCAACATTCAAACTTGGAACAAATAATTCGCAAGTCGAACACTCTGCCATTTGTTACACGCAGTGACCTATCAGGGAGGCAGGGAAAGGGGCATGCTGCATCGCCTGATTATATTGAGCTGCTTTTGTAAAGCTAAATCGTTATGATATCTATACAATACATTTCCAAATGTACAGATTGACAGATATATAGATTGGTGAAATAGATAGACAGATAAAAAGATAGACAGATATATAAAATAAATAGATTGGCTAGCTATGTAAAATAGAGGGGATAAACTTAAAGCCTCTCTGTCGGATCAAAGTGATCCATAAGGCTTTTGAAGCTATGCTTCCATACTAAGGGATTGTGTAGCCTTTAGATAACAGGAGAGAGAAAGAGAAATTAAAAAGATAGATAAAATAGATTAATAGACAAAATAGATAGTCATATAGTAAAAAAAATAGATTAGATAGATTGACCCAGATAGATAGATAGATAGATGGATAGATTGATTGATAGATAAATAGATAGATGGATAGATTGATTGATAGATAAATAGATAGATAGATAGATAGATAGATAGATAGATAGATGGATAGATTGATTGATAGATAAATAGATAGATAGATAGATAGATAGATAGATAGATAGATCGATAGATCGATAAATCGATAGATTGATATGTCGATCGATCGATAGATCGATCAATCGATCGATCGATATATAGATAGATAGATAGATAGATGGATAGATTGATTGATAGATAAATATATAGATAGATAGATAGATAGATAGATAGATAGATTGATAGATCGATAGCTCGATAGATCGATAGATAGATAGATAAATAGATAGATAGATAGATAGATAGATAGATAGATAGATAGATAGATAGATAGATAGATAGATAGATAGATAGATAGATAGATAGATAGATAGATAGATAGATAGATAGATAGACGTAACACTCATTAACTTCTATAAATTCATGATCACCTTCCTATGGCATCATGGCATGATCCCCCCCCAACACTCATGTAACATTCATACCCAATCCGAAGCTAATCACACAGTATGTCTTTCTGTTATCCCAGAGGGAGCCATCAGACTCTGCTGGGAAACACTTAATCATCGCCACAGGCCATCTCTAGCCCCTGGACAGAAGATAGAAGAAAATTTAATTTCCCCCCTCATCCAATATCGTCTCTGACAACATTTTCCCTCCCCTTTTACAATGTTACACCCCTGCCCCCACTTCCCAAACTCTATCTCTCTAGTCTTCAGGTTATTGATTAACTTAAAAAATATAACGGCTATAGAAATTCAATTCCTTTTTTTTTATCCAAATTATGTCTGAAAGCAAAATATTCTTCTTTTTCTTGTTTCATCTCGATAATGACACAGGATGTTCTCGGTACATGGGCCAATACAGATTATTAAATAAATGTAATAAGTTGGGGAGTGCAGGGGAGTGGGGAATGCCGGGGAATGGGGAACGCACGTGGGAGTGGGCTGAGGAATTGAGTTTAAGATCTACAATTTTAGACTAGAACTTCTATCTATTATACTAATCCTTTAATATGTACAATTTAGACTAGAACTTCTATCTGTTATACTAATCCCTTAGAACAATGCGCAGGAAGCGGTGGTCGAGTGGCATCGCGTTCGGCTAAACACACCGAAGGTCCCGGGTTCTAATCGTGGTGAAGGCCAGGCCTCGAGGGATGTCACCCGTGTCGTCCCATCTCTGATGGGTTACCTGATATTAGTTGGCGAAGAAGGAATGGCAGTATGGCGTTGAGCTGGTCACAGAATAGAATAGACTAGGCCTACCCTAGTATGAACGCTGCGGCACCGGCTCCACGAATCAAATTGGTCAAACGGGGGACATTTTTTCATTAGAACTCTGGGAATTAACTCTGATAGGTTGTACCTAGTGAGCTGTAAGATCTCCGATATGATCAATGGTGTGTGGGTTGTCCGACTTGCCCCCCCCCCCCCCCCGTCCCCATTTAAAACTTACGAATTGGGTGTAAAGTTGATTTTCTAAATAATAAAAATGGTTAAAATAATACTTTCGATAGTACTAATATAATACTAATCTGGCCCAGATTGGCCCTCAGTGCAACTTCTGTCATGTTAATCTTATTTTTAGTTACTGGAATGGCTTTAATGAAACTTTGCCGACATCAGACACATTTCTATATTTAAAAAATTTTCTTTATAGAAATGCTTCCATATGAACCGTAGGAAGGCATACAACTTTGCAGTCTTAAAAACTCTGAAGGTCTATGAAGTTACAGAAATGAAATGATCATTCGTTTCAGTTGGATCGGTATAGGCCTACATGAGAAATGGGATTGTGCGAACAGCACAACGACCAGCTGAGGTGGCATTCTTCAAAATATGTCGGATACTCTCCATTGTTTGAGAAGATCCGCAATTTTTCCGGAGTTTTGAACTTAGAAGCCCTGAGGATAGGGCCATTATCATGTAGGCTAAGCTGCATAACGTCGTTTATGTACAGCCAAATAAATAATAATAATAATAATAATATTTGTATAGCGCTGTCAACAAACAAAATGTAAGCTCAGAGAGCACTTAATACAGTATAAAACTAAGAACACGGATATTACTCTAGGCTAGGTGACAAAGCTAATTGATGATTTAAAAAAGACAAAGACAAATGATCATAAACTGTTATAAAATAAAGTCTTTAAACCCTGCTCAAGTTAAACCAGTGCACTGTGAATTAACATTAGAGTTCTTTATTCGTCAATAACTGATCCCCATTGTGTCAACACTACCGACACTGCGTCTTGCCCCAAGGGATTGGGGATAGGGTGAGTTGAGTAGGAAAAATGAATGTTCAATAAGTGAACAGCTGAACACACCTTAGTAGAAGAAAACGAATAACATTATTGAACACTATTGTTAGAAGTATGGTTTTACTTACTCTGGTTGTAACGGCTCGTTGGTCTAGGGGTATGATTCTCGCTTTGGGTGCGAGAGGTCCCGGGTTCAAATCCCGGACGAGCCCGATTGACGTTTTGTTTTATAATTATTGCTGATTATGTTCATTACTAACTCATTGGTCGGCCCTAAAAAAAAAGATAAAACAAGATTGGCCGCAATTTCTGACATTCATTTACAATTTTAATCTAGTGAAATTAAACACAGACATTCAATCAAATCAAAAATGCCGCTAGAAGCTCTGTCGGGACAGGAGGTGTGTGTGTGTGTGGGTGGGGGGGGGGGGGGGGGCTACTAAACGTAAAGGCAAGATCAAGTAGTCAAAGGTGATTATAATATAGCCTAATCCAGGGGTCGGCAACCTAAGAAAAGCGTGCCAAACATGGCACGCAGAGCGATTTTCAATGGCACTCGAAAGACCTCCAAGAGGTTGTAAAAAAAACATTTTCCGGTTTTGGATGAGGAAATCTGACTGTTGAAGCCGATGTTTCTGAATGACATATTGACATATTTCAGTGAATTGCATTTACAAGGATTACTTGTATGGATTTGCATTGAAACTGGACATATCTTGTTACCTGCTGTGAAATCAATTTCAAAACATTTAACTACATGTAAAAAAAAATCCCTATATTAAGGCATATATTAAGATAGATAGTTGGGCTTTTTCAGAAGTACATCGAAGCACTCAAGATGGAGTTTTCTAATCCAAGGCAAATTGATGGACTCATTTTTTTCATACCACATCAAGCCTAACTTACAACTTATTATTACAACGTTCTTAGATGTAGATCTAGATCTTTTTTAAACTAAAGGAATATTGGAAATTTTAAAATTTAACAAGTTGAATTTCAAACATTTAACAAATCTCTGACCATCTGCAGAAAAAAAATCTGGAAGGAAGCTGCTTAGCAAAGTCATCTGCTTTTCTGCTTTTCTCAACTGCTAGACATTCACTCTTTTACTTTCAGCTTTAAGTTCAACTTACACTTGTGAACAGATTATACCGCCCATGAAAGCTGTTTAAGCATGCAAATGCATAGACACTAATTACAATTACATTTAAATAGTTTTTATGCCCATCTTCTTTATTTAAACATAAATATAAGTAATTCTTAAAGAAATTTATTTGTATTATTAATTTAATAGACATAAGAGACTTATTTAATAGCACTTTATTGTGTAATTTCTGAAATTCTTAGGCCTAATGTTTAATATATAAACTCCTAAAATGGACAAACATTAAATGCAAGAAATTTTTATTTACACCTGTTTGCTGTTTTGCTGTTTAGCGTCGACAAAGCACGAAAAGCAGTAGTTACCGGCTATAAACCATCTACTCGGGGAGCTACTGGCCGCCCCCAACTCAGGTTCAAGGACGTCTGCAACCGTGACCTAACGCTATAGATGTAGAGGTCGGAAACTGGGAGAACCTTGCTCAGCACAGAAATAGTTGGAGAGGCACCTTACGGTCCAGCTTTCAAGTGCCAGAGATGCGACAGAGCCTGTCTCTCAAGGATAGGTCTCCACAGACACAGTCAATTTTGCGGGGCTGGCCAAATCACAAGAGCGCCAAAACGGCTGCGCCAAATCGTCCGTTTCGCCAAAACGGTCGCGCCAAAACGGCTGCGCCTAAACGTCCTGCTTCGAGGAATCCCAGTTTGGCACCTCTGGCCTAGTCCATGAAATTATTTTGTTTATACTTAGTTAGGCCTACTAGTTTCTAATTATTTTGTTTATAGTTAGTTAGGCCTACTAGTGTCTAATTATTTCGTTTATGCTTAGTTAGGCCTACTAGTGTCTAATTATTTTGTTTAGGCTATAGGCTTATAGGCCTACTTAGTTAGGCCTACTAGTGTCTAATTATTTTGTTTATACTTTGTTAGGCCTACTAAGCTTAGTGTCTAATTAATTTGTTTATACTTAGTTAGGCCTACTAGTGTCTAATTATTTTGTTTATACTTAGTTAGGCCTACTAGTGTCTAATTATTTTGTTTATACTTAGTTAGACCTACTAGTGTCTAATTATTTTGTTTATACTTAGTTAGGCATACTAGTGTCTAATTATTTTGTTTATACTTAGTTAGGCCTACTAGTGTCTAATTATTTTGTTTATACTTAGTTAGACCTACTAGTGTCTAATTATTTTGTTTATACTTAGTTAGGCCTACTAGTGTCTAATTATTTTGTTTATACTTAGTTAGGCTAGGCATACTAGTGTCTAATTATTTTGTTTATACTTAGTTAGGCCTACTAGTGTCTAATTATTTTGTCTATAGGCTACTTAGTTAGGCCTACTAGTCACTAGTGTCTTATTATTTTGTCTATAGGCTACTTAGTTAGGCCTACTAGTCACTAGTGTCTTATTATTTTGTTTATAGGCCTACTTAGTTAGGCCTACTAGTGTCTACTGTTTGTATTTGTTGTGATTTTAATCAGTATAAAAAAAATTAATGACAGTTTGAAGTAGATGAAAGGACAGCTAGCGGGGTAGGGGTGGAAGGTCAGAGCAAGGCGTGATCGAATAGGTCAATGAGATTACACGCTTACACGGAACTTTTACAAAATATCAATATTAAAACGATTTTTACTAATTTCGTTTCACGGCAGTTTGCATCGGCTCGTTGGTCTAGGGGTATGATTCTCGCTTTGGGTGCGAGAGGTCCCGGGTTCAAATCCCGGTCGAACCCGCAAGTATTTGGGCTAAATTCATATTTCAAAGTATAAAATATATACGATCCCGCATATGTTTTGGCTTAAATCATATTTGAAAGTATAAAATATACACGAAATAGGAAAATAAACTTCTGCCAGTTTTTGTCTGATTATTTAAATATGTTTTTTTGTGTGGTTAGTTATATGGTGGTATTCAGTTATAATCAAGTTTCGTTTGGCAAGCCAGACTATTAAGAATTCATCCAGACCAGACATTGTACTTCGTTAACCCGAATTTTTACAGCCAACCAATCATATCATTCGTTACTTTTTCTCCATGTATTTTTTTTTAGTGTGTTTGTTTATAAAAGAAAAAGTGTAAAGCCTACATTGAAAGGTGGACGCTCTTTGTGCGTGTTATGTTTTGAACTTACACAAAGAGGTGTTCGAGGTCGGAATAAATGACAGACTGGTAGTAGGAAAATAAGACGGATAAGATGGATGAGATACATTGGATATTTCAGATATATTGGATATAATGGTTAGGTTGGATAGATCGGATGGATTGGATAGATTGGATAGATTAGATAGATCGATTAGATATATTAAACTATTAGATATATTAGATGTATTAGATGTATTATATCGATTATATATTAGTTAAATTGGATAGATTGGATAGATTGGATGGATTAGATAGATTAGACCGATTAGACAGATTATATAGATTAGATATATTAGATAGATAAGAAAGAGTAGACCGATTAGACAGATTAGACAGATTAGGTAGATTAGGTAAATTAGATAGATTAGATAGATTAGATAGATTAGATAGATTAGACAGATTAGACAGATTAGACAGATTAGACAGATTAGATAGATTAGATAGATTAGATAGATTGGATAGATTGGATAGATTGGATTGGTTAGATAGATTAGATAGATTAGATAGATTAGATAGATTAGATAGATTAGATAGATTAGATAGATTAGATAGATTAGATAGATTAGATAGATTAGATAGATTAGATAGATTAGATAGATTAGATAGATTAGATAGATTAGATAGATTAGATAGATTAGATAGATTAGATAGATTAGATAGATTAGATAGATTAGATAGATTAGATAGATTAGATAGATTAGATAGATTAGATAGATTAGATAGATAAGATAGATAAGATAGATAAGATAGATAAGATAGATTAGATAGATTAGATAGATTAGATAGATTAGATAGATTAGATAGATTAGATAGATTAGATAGATTAGATAGATTAGATAGATTAGATAGATTAGATAGATTAGATAGATTAGATAGATTAGATAGATTAGATAGATTAGATAGATTAGATAGATTAGATAGATTAGATAGATTAGATAGATTAGATAGATTAGACAGATTAGATAGATTAGATAGATTAGATAGATTTATAAATAGAGACAAACAGAACGACACACACAGAGAATCGCCCTCCATTAAATGATTATAATTTCTATACCAAAGCTTCATTAAAGTATTGGATGACTTCACTTGTTCATCGATCTATATCTTGAACCATGTCCATGCGTTAACGAACTCAGTGAATCAATCAATCGTCCACGGGCACACGCCTATCTAGTTTGAGATCAACAGGTAATGACCAGCAATCACTGGCCCGTCTAACTATACCAGCTGATTATGTTTATCTGGTAACTCAAGTCTTTTGGGAACACAGAAAAGACATCTGCAGGAAGACGCTGTCGGAAATATTATATTTCTTCGGCAACTTACGGTAATTGACGTTTTCTTTTTTCTCTCCTTGAAGAAAAACATCCAGATTGAGCAGGAGAGAGAGGGAGAGACAGAGAGAGAGAGAGAGAGAGAGAGAGAAGGATATAGACAGACGGATAACTAACGACTTTTAAAGTACTTGTGCGCGAGTACTTGAAACCAGTTCATGGCCCTGTATGTTGCTATTAATCTCTCGTCAACTCCGAGAATTCCTGCTCGGGCGCAGATCCAGGTGGGATTAACGAGCCATTTACTAAGCGAGCGCTCAGCCTCCCCCCCCCCCCCAATCCCCAATTTCACCACAGACAGTTTTTTTTTGTTGTAAAGTTATGTTTTCACAAAGATCTAAGTGAGCAGGCTGCAAAAAAAGGGGGGGGGCGGGGGAGGGGGAAGAAGGATGCAGAATTATTATTGGGTTTGTCTGGGCGTGTCTGCGTTGATTGGTAGAGTTTCTGACAACATTAACCTGAAGATATGTTACGGACAGGGTCGACTATTTTAGCATCTGCAGAACTAGACCACTGATGCATACACTCTATTAACATCTCTGAAGTCTATTTTGTCTCGAAGACCTTGAGTGTGTGTAGCGCTGAAGAAACAACCAGTGTGTTATTTTTTTATATATATACGACAGGCGATAGGAATGTGTGATTGGTACAATTTAAAAAAGTAAGGTATCCATGTTAGTCCAATTTTATATATACGGTCTGAGTAATGGCGTGACCAGGACATTATAGGGGATTGTGCCAGCACAATGCTCAGCCGCCTTTACCTTGCCCACAACTATTTTCAGGTACCCATCAGATCTGAGTAGACTCAGGGATACCCTCCAGATCCGGGAACAAGTCCTAGCCTTTACTAGGATTCGAACTTCGGTACGTTAGCTGAGTGGTACGCTTATTTTTTTTAAATTTATTTATGCCTTTCGCCCCACCTGGGACATAGGCCACCAAAAAGAGTCCTCCAGGTATCCCGATCCTGGGCCAATTTCTCCACCTGACCCCAGTTTAGCTCTAGCTGTGGTACGCTAGCATTGGTATAATGCTGATTCATATTTCCAATCCTTATAGGATTCCGGGAACCATATAACAGGGTAACATATAACATATAACATATAACATATAACATATAACATATAACATATAACATATAACATATAACATATAACATATAACATATAACATATAACATATAACATATAACATATAACATATAACATATAACATATAACATATAACATATAACATATAACATATAACATATAGCATATAACATATAACATATAACATATAGCATATAGCATATAACATATAACATATAACATATAACATATAACATATAACATATAACATATAACATATAACATATAACATATAACATATAACATATAACATATAACATATAACATATAACATATAACATATAACATATAACATATAACATATAACATATAACATATAACATATAACATATAACGGGGTAAGCTCGGGTGCGCCTCTTAGACAAAGATTGGAATTATCGGAAATACGAGCACGCACTATCACCATTGAACATAACCATCCTCTGGAGTGCTCATTATAAAAGCTAAGTACGCTTGAGCATTGCATCGGCCACACTATAGTAGCATAGAATACGAAGAGAACGATTAGAATAAAACACGGGATGTCACGATGTAAAGGCGAAATTTCATTATTAAATCACTAAAAGACAGGGTGGACAAAATCATCTCGAACGAAAAAAGAAGTATTGACACAATAAATTATTATAACAGAGTCTATTATTTTGGTTAGAGACGGCTTTGAATGATTTTTTAAAATTTTATTTAAGAAATTTTACATCGTATAACGTTTAGGACGTGGTTAGCTTAGTATCTGTTAGACAGCAAAGTTTGAATATATATTAATCTCATGAACTGCACCGCTTGTTATTTATTAAACCCTATAAAATTCATTATTAGTGTAAGATCATTGATTTAATAGCGGTTTTGGTTTAAAACGTGTGACTCTTAGAGATATAATATCAAGATTAAACATAGGAGTGGACAAGCTTTTTGTAGTCGCGAGATGAATTCATTAGGTAACAGAGGCAGGTGAACATCAAAGTGTAAATAATGACCGGAAGTGAGTCATGACATTAATCATAATGAATTAATTATTTTAAACTGAAACTATTCATCTTAAACATCTTGAGTTATTACTGTTAATCACTATTAATTCGATTAGTTAATCTGTATAACTACCGAAAAAAAAATGTAATTAAAATAAAGAGCGAACAATTCGAAACCGAGACACGGTCCACAATTGGCTCGGGTGCCATAGTTTGCCCACCGCTGGCTTAAAGACATCAATGGTTATTTCGCTTGCAACAGTCGGTAGCCGCGAGACATGAACTCTCAACTCTCTACTATAGCCTAGATTCATAGACGTGGGTAATAAACTTAGAACGCCTCAATGAAAGAAAGCTGCTATTCCATTGGGGAATTATTTTTTTTATGGGGGCGGAATGCGAATCGGTGGGAGTGGTGTATAAATTTAAGACTTGTCGTACATACAATAAATACAGAGAATTTTAAACCTACGCTAATCAATAAAATCGTACCAAAAAAAAATCGTTATCCAATAACACTCGCTGAATGTAAATATAGAAGAAAAAAAAAGTACACTTCTGCCGTTGTGGATCGATGGCTATAACCTAAATAAAACGGAATGTAGTCTACCTGTACCAAAGAAAGTAAATCTAACTGCCTATGGCTATGTTCTGTATAGTTTTGTACAGGGATTTGGTGGGAGAATGAGTGTTAAGTACATGGACAAGGAGGAGAGGTGCAGGGTGAAGTGGTGCTTATACGCTAAAATCTGAAATATTTTAGCATTTTGTTTTTAGCTCTAATACAAATTTGGGATACATCCCCCTTTTCAATAAAAAGGTTTTCATCTGATTCCCCCTCTGCCCACCTCGGTGTAGAAAAATCATGCAGACGCCCATGGAAAAGAGTTTGGGCAAAATGTATTTTGTCACACAGGTTGGAAAAGGGAAAAGTACAATTCATTGGTAGGTTGGCCTAGCGTGCTAACGGTATAGGTTCGAATCCTGGTGAAAAACTAGAATGTTCGCCCCGGGTCTGGGGGAGTCTCTCTCTGAGTCAACCCAACTCTGATCTGTACTTGACATTAGTTGGGTTTAAAGGAGTTTTGCATTGCATCTGGCCTTACAATCCCCTCGTTTGCCGTGGCCACAGAAAAACGAGTACGCTGCTCACTTGCCCAACGGAAATACTTTACTTCACTACTTGACAAAAAAATTTCATAAAACCAAGTATTGCTGTGTTAATATCAAAATTATCATTTTATAAGAATATATTTTTTTTATAATGTACTAATGCTCGTTCTAAATAGAAGATTCTGGCATCATACGCTTATCTTTTGGTCATGCAATTTAAAAAGGAGTTGAATAATGTTCATTTTTTTAATTTTCCCAAGTAGTACGGTTAACCCATTCCATCTTCGAATGCTACCCATGAAGAAAGAGAGATTTTATCAATTTGACCTTGCATGTGAAAACCTTGCATGTGGAATAAGAAAAATGTTTTTATCTCTATGTCTCAGATAGTTTTTTTTCAGCATAACATAATGATGTAATTATTAATGAATTTAATGCATTATGTTATTTTTAATACTTTGACTTTTTACCTTCTTGTTTCTAGCTTTAATGATGTTACCTATATTGTTTCATGTAAGTATAGGCCTACAATCAACATATATAATTACCGTGAGTTTGTTTATATGTTTGTTTATATATATATATATATATATATATTTATATATATGTTTGTTCGCTATAGGCTCCTAAGCCGTTTGACTATTCGGGCCAAAAATTAAATGTATAAATTGGAAACGTACTCCAAAAAATAATTTTATTTTATCACTTATAATCATAAATGTGTTGATTTAAAAAATCCAAAATGTCATATCCATCTATGCAAATAAATATAACGGTACATAGCAAATGGCCATTTCCGTTCATTTACTATATTGAACGCGACATTCACTATGTTGAACGCGAGGGTCTTTCCGGGTTTTCCCAATTCTACTGTTGTTTTTTTAATGTGGCAAGACCTTTTTTAAAAGCTACGCACTGCAATTTGGCTTAGAGAGTTTCAATGGTTTACTTTAAACAAAATACTAGCGTATGACGTAATGTCTATGAAATTATTTTTTCATTATTGATGTTTGCATTATCCTTTTAAGTAAAAGTAACCAAATGTTTTAATTATTTAATGGATTTACGTTGTTATTGGAGAATATCCTTTAAAAGGCGACTTTATACACCCTATAAATTAAATGATACGAATTATAAAAAAACAAGTTAGGCTTATAAATGATTACTTTCAAATACCGGGTACCATAAGATTGACAGCAACAATATAAAATAAAAACTAAATACCGAAAGAAACATTATCAATACTGTTTTATTGATACAATAAGCAAGAACAAAAATTAAATTCCGAAAAAATCTTTCTCACTTTAGTTTTTATTTCATTGAAATATTATTTTCTATTTTTTTTAAATATTTTTTACCTTTTTTATTGTTTTGTATTTATGTTTTTTTTTTCTTTCAGATTGTATATTATTTTTAATTTAATATTATTAATAACAAGTCAAGTCAACACAACTGTTCGCTACATTTTAATATGGAATTTAAAAGTCTCTTTAAAAAACCCGGACTAGCCTTTCGGCTCTTGTGTCCAGGGCGTAACGCTTAGGATTGAGCAATCTCTGTCCAGGCTCCAGCCACCCAACGACACGCCCAAGGCGTGGCGTGCCGTGTAACGGGGAAGGTTTCCGCAGCCCAGCGATCGTTCACTGCGGTTCCCCTAAGGATCATTATCGTAGTGGCTCGCCCGTATACCTGCACTGTCACCCGGTAGCACAAATCCTATACTATAGGTACATGCATCCAGGCACCGGGTGGTTCTCGAGACGGGATTGCAGCGTCCATTGCTTCCTCCCCCTGTGCCCCATGCGTTCGCCCGCCAGTGTATTCTTAATGGGAATGTATCGGCGGTTTACACACTACGCCAGTCCTTGAGGCCACAATTCTTATGCATATGTCAGGTTCAGGTCGACCAGAAACAAAAAAAAAAAATAACAAAAACTAAATACCGAAAGAAACATTCTCAACACTGTTTTATTAATACAATAAGCAAGAACAAAAATTAAATACCGAAAAAATCGTTATCACTTTAGTTTGTATTGTATTGAAATATTATTTTCTACGCTTTTTTTTTAATTTACCTTTTATTGTTGTGTATTGTGTTTTTTTTCTTTTAGATAGTATATTATTGTTAATTTAATAGGCTATTTTTAATAACAAGTCAAGTCAACACAACTGTTTGCTACGTTATAATATCAGACGCTTGACAGTAACAATTATTAAGCATATGCCAGGGTCAGAAACAATTAAAAAGAACAAAAACTAAATACCGAAAAGAAACGTTCATTTTAATAGTCTCTTTTCTTTCTCTCTTAACATTAATATTAACTTAACTTAACTAATATTGTAATATTGTAGTCGTTCGTTTCTCCGTCATTTTGACGGGCATAACCACTAGTTATAAAATAAACGGGTAAAACCTAGTAACTCGTTGACAAAAAAAAAAAAAAAAAAAAAACCTAAAAAACTTTCAATTATTGAATATTAATGAATAGATAATTAAACGTTCTTTTTTGAAGGATTTTTACTTCTTGTTAATGTGCATACGATTGGGTTTGTGTGGCCGACACAATTCCCAGACAATGGATAGATGTTTGACTGACCTGTGTTTGGGCGTTTCTCTGTATGTGATTATGTCAGTATAAAAAAAAGAGTGAGAGAAAGAGAGAGAGAGAGAGAGAGAGAGAGAGAGAGAAAGAGAGAGAGAGAGAGAGAGAGAATGTTGGGTGAATTATTAAAGAGACATTACTTGTGAGGGTTCAGACAATACTTTGTCAAGAGCCTTGAACTCTAGTGCACGAATTCTATATTATTTCATTACAGGAGCATTTCACATTTTTGGCTGAAAGCTTTTGGTCGAGATTCCAAGTGCAGGCACTTCTAATTTACACAACAATTATCTTCTCCCGTGTAATTAGAGTTGTATTTTTTTTCTCACCTTTACATGACATTTACATTTTGAAAAATTACTCACCACCATGGGTGTTCTGTAATTTATTATTTTCTACGACAATACTCACTTTTTCCTCTTCTTCATTCTACTCTAAATTTTCCTTTAACAGATTATACCGCCAGTCATGTGAATAGTAGGCCCCTACTTTTTCTGTGATACATGGTTTCGGGACTTTTCTTGCACAGTGTCACCTAGAAGCTAGACCCGGTTTCGGGGGTGGAATAGGCCACTGTTGCAGGATGTGCTCTAGATTTTGAAGTCCAGTTCCACATGGGCGCTCGGCCGGTGTGGGTTAGTTCAATACGGTGCTAACTAGAGGCCGACCGAAACAATATTTTTGGTTTCGGCCAAAACCGAAACCATACAGAGAGTTATAGCCTACATTGACTTTCGACCGAAACCGAGGCCGAAATCGAACGGTTCTATACACCTTCAGTCGAAACCGAAATCAGACCTCTAGTGCTGGCGGTCTGTCAGTCCTGTGTGTGTCCTGTTCTCAGTGTGTATATCATTGTGTTCTGCTCGTGATAATCCTAAACGATTCGGTAACCCTAAGAAATAAATGTAATCTTCTTATTACATATTCAAATTTAATTCTATATTAACCATGTGTTTATTTCTAACATAAATGTTTAAAATAAAATCGTCTACCCTTTACTTACAACAACACCGCATCAATTGAAATAAAACTAAGACGTACAATGGTTCTCAGCCTGGGATGAATTCATGTATCATGCTAGGCGACGAATTTCTAGGGCTCATTGTTCCAATGTCCGAGTTAAAAAATATTTCCAATATATTTCTCCTTTGTGGGATAATGAAGTAAAACGGATATGTATTTTGGATATCATCCTATAACGACTGGAAGGGATAATGTGGGGCTAATTTAGGAAGGGGTTTATAAAGAAATGAAGCCTCTAGGGCCAGGGGGTACGTGACGAACAAAAAGATGGGAACCGCTAACTTAATGTATAATTTATAAAACCTTCTCTCGGAGGCCAGCCCGGCAAAGTGGTCGTTACGTTTAATTTATTCATCCTCTGATGTAGTCTGGTGATTACACTTGGGCCTCTGTGTGTGTATGCCTGTGTATCTGTGTGTATATGTGTGTGTGTGCGAGAGAGAGAGAGAGAGAGAGAGGCAGGGAGAAAGAGAGAGAGTAGGTGTGGGTTTATTGATAGAGAATTGTGGCATTTAAAAAAACTAACCCATAAAAACAAATTTTTTATTATACTACCTTTCTTTGTAAACTAAGTTTATATTTAATTTATATATTGATAGATTAAAATAAATGTATGTGATATCATACTTTATGAATTTCCACACTAAAATTTTGCGCATCCTTTTTTTCTAGCTTTGGCCCGCAAAAACCATAAAACGATAACTCGCTTTGTTTCGGCTACATTGTGTCGTTTTCATTTTTTTTATTTCGTAAAAACGAACATATCCGAAAAGTTTATTTACTTCCGTCTCTTCCGGTAGAGGCAGCCGTTTTACGTAAAATTTTCTTCGATTCGCAAATCGGTCGAAGGTATTAGTGACTATTCGAACGGTTATGATGCTGAAAATTTGATAGAATTTATTGTTAGTCGCAACAAGTCTGCTGCCCAAGTTTCAGCTCCATTGGACGACGGGAAGTGGTCGAAAAATCGATGCAAAGTTTTCCAAGCAAGCAACCAGCCAACCAAGCAGACAGACAGACAGACAGTACGAGTTTAAAAAAAGGAGTAAAAATAGATTAAAAGGTCGGCTACCTAGGTTTTAAATATAGGATTTTTAAAAATGTTTTTATTTTTCCTAATGGGGATTCCAAAGTATGTTTTATTTATCCAAATGATTACTTTTCACTGATTCACTGAAATGAAAGGGGGGGGGGGGAAGAATTATAAACATAGATTTTATAGATTCGATATATTCGGACATAGAAATAGATAGAGATTGAGATAGGCCTTATAGACCATATAGTAAAGGCATATAGTATATATGCCATACCATATGCCTAATATATACAAACATATATACATAAATAGATTTAGATTTCTTACATAGATATTGATATAGTCTAGCTATTGGTATAGTTAGGCCTAACGATAGCCAGCAGATAAAAATATAAAGTTATAGATGAAGATAACAACCAAATAATAATAGATATAAAAATTTAAATAACGATATAGATCTAGATGGAAAAAGAGGCAGAGATGATATCTACACCCAATTTTGTGTATGTTTTCACTAACCTCTATAATAAAGCCCCCCCCCCCCTTTTCCCAAAAAAAAATAATTTGTGTCAATGTGAAGGTTACTTTTAAAATACGGTCTTAAAAAAAAAAAGACACCAAGAACACCTGAAAATGACATCATAACTATTTTTAGACTTTTTTCAACTTTTTTTTCTGCCAACTATTCTTTGAGGTAAGTCCTTGACCTTCACCTTTCTAACAGTGCGTCTATTTCTTTCTTTTTTTTTTTTTTAAGTTTCAATTCCAACGATGTTATTTGTTAATCTTTTTCTCTCATTTCCCCCTTTTTTTTTTAATCATTGATTTAATTTCGCGTTGCTGTTTTATTTTTATTATTTTTTTTTTAACCGACCATCTTGATAGTAAAATGCTTTAACGTGGATGGACCAAGCGAAATAACAAAAAAAAAAATGACCCATCAAACGGTGGTGGTGTCCACCCATCCTATTGTCCAGACGCGTATCTTCGCTGACCACGCAGGGAACGACGATGTCCATTCGTTTACGGTGGTCGCACCGTGCCAGGCACGCTCGGATAGACATCACCATTCATCCTTCTTTTGTTCGTTAAATTTATTTCAATGGTCAGTGTTAGGGATTTTGTTAGGGACTAAAAAATACCAGTGATTTGGACCGATTCGCGTGGTATGTTATCGTAATGGCTTCCTCGTCACGCTCCACTGTCTAGGGGCGGGGGGAGTTTTCCTGGTATTTAAGCCCCCCATCAGGACTTAAACAAAAATAATCTAAATTTCATATTGTATTTATAACATTGAGAAAATGTTTTGTTTTTTATTGTCAGGGGCATACTGTGCTGTGTGGCAGGGGCGTCGACAGTACGAAGCAATGGGCGACCTAGCTCTTTTGTTGCTTATAATGTTTATAATCACTATATTTAGCCTAACACACACACACACATTTTTATGTGGATCAAAACTCAACGATCCCCCCACCTCCACATTCATTCTTATATCCCATTTATCTAATTATTTATTTATCTATTTATCTATTTATCTATTTATCTATTTATCTATTTATCTATTTATCTATTTATCTATTTATCTATTTATCTATTTATCTATTTATCTATTCATCTATTCATCTATTTATCTATTTATCTATTTATCTATTTATCTATTTATCTATTTATCTATTTATCTATTTATCTATTTATCTATTTTTCTATTTATCTATTTATATATTTATCTATTTATCTATTTATCTATTCATATATTTATCTATTTACACATGTATATAATTATCTATTTAGTTATTCAACTATGTAGTTATGTATTTTTATAATCTATTGATCGATTTATAATCCCTTGATCTATTTATAATCTATTGATAAATCTATCATCTATTTATCTATTTATTTATCCATCTTTCAATCTATACAATTGGTCCAATAAACATGTATTTTTTTTTAAATATCCCTTTCATCTCCATGCCCCATCCCCTTTACACCCCCCTCCCTTAAAAAATTAGGACGCCCCTACTTGGGGCAGCTTTGCCTCAGTTAATTCCCGGGCAGTGTTTGTCCAAGAGACGGAGATAAAGGGGTGGACAAACAGCGTGCTGTGGCCTTGACTCTTGAACGGGTCCAGTTCAACGCTAGTCTGTGATCCCTGCTCCGGTGGTTAAGTTAATTATATGGCCCCTGTTTTAATTGATCCTCCGCAAACTGGCCTTCTATTGAGATGGAAACTTTCCACAGTACAGTTTGGGTCACCGGGATCAGTGCTTATGAAGCAGGAGAGAGACGACAAACTCTATAGAACAAACACAAACACACTCACACACATTTACACAATGACAAGCATACACAGATACGTACACAGCCACACAAACAAATGTAAAGAACATAGTTATAATAAAAAAAAATTATTATAACATAATTTGGTTCTGTTTTGTTTTTTAAACACTTAAAAGAGAGTAAACGAAATAAAGTTAGGTAAAAGTATCCCGTCGGACCAAATTGATCCATGTGGCCGGTGAAGCAGCGTACACCAGTTTCTGTGGCCACGGCATACTAGGGGATTGTGTGGCCAGCACAATGTCCAGCCGCCTCCTTTAGTTTACCCCAAATAATATCAAGTACCCATCAAGCTTCCAATCCCGAGAACAAATCCTAGCCTTCACCAGGATTCGAATCCAGGGCCTTCGGCGCGCCTCGTCCACCGTGCCCCTTAAATTTAGGTAGAAACAACATTTACTTGTTGTTGCTAAAGTCTAGATCAGATTATGCACAATTTAGTTTGTTTGACATCTTTCTAAATTTGGTCAAAGCTTCTCATCTTGAAAGACTACCTTGCTGTTCTCTTGTAAATTTTAAAAATAACACAAGCACATACTCTCTCACATTCACTCATAAATCCATAGAGACCCTATAACTCATGGCATAATTTGATTTTCCTCAACAGTTTTTCTTGCAAACTAAAGTTTGCGTTCAAGCTGTGAATGGAAGAAGAAGAAAAAGAATGCATAACATTCTAAAATAAAAATACAACACACATACAATCTGTTACAATGCTCAGATAAGCGTACGGACAATAACACTTTCCTTATCCCTTATGCGAGAACAAATGCATTTAAGTGGCATCCGGGTATGGAATGGGTTGCCATGGAAACCAGGAAAACCAGTAACTTAACATCATTTAAAACAGTAATAGAAATGCAGGACTAGACTCTAACCACGAATGTGCGTAGGACGCAATAATCTTATTTATATAAGGAGCGTCTGTAATGTATAATAAGAAAAAGGAGGGGGTTAGGGGAGGAGAGGCAAAGTTGAAAGTTTTGAAGTTCGTAACTATTTACCTCCCAGACCAAACTTACCGAAAAACCCCACCCATTAAGACCCTCCGTGAAGATGATAACTCCCACCCCAAAAAAAAAAAAAGAATGAAGACAAACTTGTCGCGATAGAATCTCGCTCTCCAAAGATTTTAAAATCAACAATCAAAAGGTACACAGTGCTCTCTGGCTTTTCAAATCTGAAATCCTTTTGTTTGTGTTGGGACTATTGATTCTAAGTACACTCCAGGGGATACGGCCAAGTCACTGACTGGCGTCTTAGCTATTCTTTTTTTTTTTTTTTGGTGTTCACTCGTCCTTCTGAAGATTGTTGCGCCTTCCACGAACTCTCTTGACAATTTGCTTTAGACATGTTTATTTTTCTGAGATGAATGATTATAATGGTGAATTTGTTTCAGAGTTTCTTTTTTTTCCCCCTAGGTTTATATTTATCTATCCATCACTCTATCGCCATAGTCTATATCTCTCTCTATCTTTTTCGCTTTCTATCTGGATGTCTATCTTTACTATTTATCAACCAATCAACCAATCTATCTATTTATCTATTTATCTATTTATCTATTTATCTATTTATCTATTTATCTATTTATCTATTTATCTATTTATCTATTTATCTATTTATCTATTTATCTATTTATCTATTTATCTATTTATCTATTTATCTATTTATCTATTTATCTATTTATCTATTTATCTATTTATCTATTTATCTATTTATCTATTTATCTATTTATCTATTTATCTATTTATCTATTTATCTATTTATCTATTTATCTATTTATCTATTTATCTATTTATCTATTTATCTATCTATCTGTTTATCTATGTATCTGTATATCTATCTATATATCTACTAATCAGTCTCTCTGTTTGTCTCTCTGACTGTATGCCGAATGCCTATCTGTAAATCTGTCTGTATGTTGGTCTGTATGTTGATTAATTTTCTATTACGCAAAATTAATTTAAAATACATTGGCAATCAGATAGATTTAAACTGTTGCAACATTATGCTATTCAATAAACATACTCTCTCGTTCTTTCTTTCCCCTTTACTATCCACATCTCTCTCTCTCTCCCTCTCTTTCTCTCTCTCTCTCTCTCTCCGTTTTAATATATACATCTCTCTTTTCAATTCTTATTATTTGACAGCCTCCATTTTAATTTCACCTCTTTTTTTTTCAATTTATTATAGTCTTTTTTTTCTAACCTTATCTCTCAGCTTAATATTATCTCTCCTATTTCTATCTCTTTCTTTCTCTTTGTCTCTCTCTCGCTTCCTATCTTTCTCTCTTGCTCTCTACGACTTTCTTTCTGTTTCTCTAGCTCCGTCCTCCTTTTAATTTCTCTCTCTCTCTCTCTCTTGCTGTCCCTTGGCAGAATTCCCTCCCCCTCTCTCTCTCTTTTTCTTACTCCCTGTTCCATTAAACTTTAATCCATCGGCAACTTTCGCTTTCATTTGTTACTCACACGTAATGTATTGTTTTATAAATTCTGTTCCCCCTCATCTATTTGAATGCCATCTCCCTCCACTCACCTTCAGCCCCCCGCCTTCCCTCTATAATTGAGGAGACCCCCCCCCCTAGCCGTATTTCTACCCCCCCCCTCCCGGTCATTGGCACGCGTCAGGAAATGGAAAGCGTCCGACTGGAACCGTGTCGATCAAAGCGATTTCACGGCGCACATAATTACACACAGTAAACCTACGGACCAAGGGATCATAATTAATTATTTTTATGGTGCAAGTCTCTTCACGGCATGCTGGGAAAAATGATTTCGCCCAGAAATTTTATAGTTTTTTTTTTTTTCGGCGCAGTGAAGTTTTTACAGTGTATAGTTTTTGTGATTCTTATGTTTCAATTGTACTTATTACAATAAGAACGCCACTTCTATACGAGAGAATGCGAGCCGAGATTTCTCTCTTAGAAAGAATTCCGCCGCATCACGCAGCTGTGATACGTTACCTTTTTTTTTTGAGTCCTCAATGATACACCCGTCCGAGAGTCGACTGCTGTAACCGCCCTCGACTGAGATTTCTCCCGTTGAGGCCCTCGGGGTACATGCACATAAATATTATTTGCGCCTGACTTGCCAGTCATAGAAAAGACGAGTCCGGGGTCCCACTTCACGTTGATCTCTTTGGTGGCTTCGACTAACTTACCATCTTTCAAACGGACCTTGTGTGTGATCCTCCAAGCTTGCATGGTGTGTCCACTATATCTCAGCTCCGAATTCCATTATTTGCACTTCCTAGAATACATCCTTCTGTTTGGCTCATTGTCCAATTTGATTGACTTTTGACCTCGGGTCGACATTGTTAACTTTTTTTCCCCGGAGTGGACTTGTGAGGGTTCGACTGGCGTCCTTGTTCCGTTTGACGTGTCTTGATTACCTCCCTGGTAAACCAAGAATGTAGATCGCCCCATCCGTATTTCCATTTTCCACCCCCTTTTTATTCACAGCCTCTAAATTTAACTTCCACTTCTTACCGGTAAAGATTTTTTTTATTTCTATTTCAAGTGCAAGGCCATGGAGAAGTCAATAAATTCAAGATTGGAGCTCGTGCCACACCGAAGCAGACGATAGACATTTCTTATCGCCCTTCGACAAAAGCCCTCCTCCTTAGCACCCCCCCCCCCTTTTTCAGACTGGAAAGAGGCGGGGGGTGGTGCGCATTGGAACAGACGTCAGCCTGAGAGTATCCGAGAAAATCGCTCGTTTAGCGCTTCACTTGGCGTTTGTCTCCTACGGGTCTAGAAAATTTCCCGCCATACCAACCCTCCCCAGTCATATTGCCCTCCCTCTTGCACCCACCACGCCACCTTCTTAAGACCTCCCACACCAATTTCTCTTACACCCCAATTTGATGGTCAATAAGAATCCCTTATTTTGAGATTCCGGTCCAAATTTCTACTGACAAGAGAAAAGTTCTTACTTCAGGCGATTTTCGTCTCTTCATTAGACGCCATTTTTCTCTTCATTACCAAAGCTAACGAGTTGTTAAATAAACTGTAAAAAAAAACACAAAAAAAAACACACAACAATAAATATACAGACAACAACAACATGAGAGATTCATAATATTTTATATGGTTCCACTTGAATCACAATGACTGTCCCAATTATGGTAACACAAATCTCTCACTGCTTACTTGTCATAGATTGCTAGACTCTTAAACGTGGGCATCAGAAAGACTATATAACTGGTTCGTAGAATGTGTTAAGAATACACTATCACTGTCTCTATATTCCTGATTATTATTGTCCATAGAATATATACAGTGGCGTTTCAATGTTGTGCTAGGTATGTTGAAAGGGGGAGGGGGTGCTAGGTATGAGACTCTGATGGCAACGGGTGAAAGGGGCGTATAGTAAAAAAAACGTGCGTGGGGCGGGTGGGAGGGGGTACATAGTGCAAGTGTGGCCAGAGGGGGGGGGGGATTACAAGGTAGAAAAACAAAGAAATATAAAATATATCTGTTTTTTTAAAGATATAATAATGTGATTGCTAACAACAAAAATGTACAAATCTGTTAACTATGTAAATGGTATGTCTGTCCTTATCTGTCTGTCCTTAACTGTCTGTCCTTAACTATATACAAGTTATGTCTGTCCTTAGAATTATTTTAATTTCTTCAAATACAAACAAAGATAAATTTATTCATTTTTTAAATTCTCGGCCTAGGCAAAAATAAATGGTGACGGTGGAAAGATTAGTTCGTGCACGTGTTACCCATCCCTGTCCCTCCTCCCCTTCCTACGTGACTACGCTTTTGCGTCATGTGTACATGGATATCATCTAGAGCAGGGGGTCGGTAACTTTTTGATAACAGTGTGCCAAAGTATGATTTCTAATTCATTCAGCGTACCAACAGCCTAAAAGTCATCCTGCTGTAGCACTAACTTACTTGTACAAGAGACTTGAATAGACTTTGTCGGCCTCTTCCACGTGCCATTGAAAATACCTCGGCGTGCCAAGTTTGGCACGCGTGCCGTAGGTTGCCGACCCCTGAACTAGAGAATACCCAAAAACTTCTGATTGTAAGCATAAATATATACAGCTCTTTTTTTTTTCGAGTAAATTATAGTCCTATAGTTTGATAAGAAAATTGTACTCTATTAACACCATCACTTCAAGGGTTACCAAATCAGACATTTCTACAGTAGTCATGATCGTTGTTAGTTCCAGTATAATTTACTATACCATTAATTACACTTTTACGAACAATTTTATAGTAGGGATATATAACATACAGCAGGATAATTAAAACAAAAATTAAAACAGGTTGTAGTAATATGTTTCTCCGTCATTTTGACGGGCATACAAACTAGTATATATATATATATATATATATATATATATATATATATATATATATATATATTGTTATCTATCTATCTATCTATATATATATAAGATGTATAAGATGTATACGAGATCAGGCATTCACTCATTGAAAAATAGAATCTTTTGAGAACCAAGAACAGGAGTCGAGTATATTGTCTGCAACTCAATTAGCGAGACACGGTTACCCTAGTACGGGCAAAAATGTTTTCTTTGCGGCAACAAAAGAAAATAAATGAAACAAATACCTAACTTTGTGAAATCTCTCACTTGCTAAAGGTTTTCTTATTCTTATAATATGCAGAATTAGACAATTGGTGCATCGTCCAATGTCTTTATTTATATATCTCAGTTACGGTAAGCTAACGATATTTATTATTATTATTTTTCAATTTCAGTTGTCTAGTAGCGTGTTTGTGAAGGGAAGGGGGGGGGGGGGGTAGACTGACTGTAGACATTTCGCCCCAAGGTTGGCCTTTCTGTAACCCGATTCCACCACTTTCGTCTGAATGAAATATCCTTCACCCCTCACAACCCGCCCCCCCCCCCCCCGCACATGTGTTTTGTGGATACACGTGCAAGTGATACTACAAGACTTGTCATTATGATGAGGCAGCTGGACGAGTAATACCACAACTGACAGGATAACTGGGTAGAGAGGTGC
Organism: Anisus vortex; assembly: GCA_949126835.1. Taxonomy (NCBI): domain Eukaryota; kingdom Metazoa; phylum Mollusca; class Gastropoda; family Planorbidae; genus Anisus; species Anisus vortex. The sequence continues at coordinate 12,245,965 of OX421507.1, read as the reverse complement.
GGAGGGGTGGGGATGTGGTTCGTGTTTGGGAGGGGGGGGGGGGTGAACTTACTTACTAAGGCCTACTTCACAAAAAGACAACCTTGTCAGTAGGTAATGGAGAGGGTGGAAGGCGGGGGGCAGTCTCATATAATATTATAAAAAGGCACAGAACCAGATTGTTAGTGGGTTCTTTTTTTTAACAAATTGTTCTCCGACGGGTCTGGACTTCTGTAAACGTCACAAACACTGTCCGGTCGTTTGCTTCCACCTGGGCACCAAAAGGTAGTCTCCCCCCTCCCTTCACCTAGATAACTCTCACCACTGCATTGCCCAATTATTGGATCCAAAGATAAAAATCTGAGATCCATCTCACGCCCATTTCACACACACCACCACCCTCCACCATCTCTCCCTCCTCATTCTTCTTCCATTTAAATCATAGGTTCTCTACGGAAGGCGTTATCGCCCCCCCCCCCCCGGTCGCGGGGCGAAGGCTTAAGGGGGGCCCTTGGGGGTGGGGCGGTGAATGGCAAGTGGGCGGTACAAACGTACGTAATTTGAACACCTCAGCTATTTGAATCGATTAGATTAGTTTTTGGATGAAATGTTGTGTCAAAGCAAGTGCTGCTAAATATCTGTAGGCCTACATACTATTATACTAATAGGAAATAGGAATCGCAATGACTTTTCCAAGAAGTTGGGGTCAGTATTAGACAAGTTTGGTGTGCGGCCGGCTGGTTCTGTGGTTAGTTCACCGGACTGTCAACCGACATGTCGCGGGTTCTATTCCTTCCACCGACGTTCCCTGTACTCAAATAAACTTTAAAAAAAAGTTAAACTTGATAGTCTAGAAACGTGGACTCATCCGGTTATAGAGAAAATTGTGATGTCGTATGTGCTAATAATAATGATATTTAGAACTCAAGTTATTTTGTATTGGAGTTATGTCCTTTTACTGCGTTTTACAATTAATTGGTAAAGGAATTAAAAATATGGTTACGAGGAATAGATACGTAGTAATCAAACTAGCTGGGTAGTTAATGTAATGTTTAGAAGTATACATATAAATTTTTTAGTCATGTAATATTTATTCAAGTTTCCAATACTTTTCATAGTTTGATCTTTTCAAAGTTATAAATTGCAAGCCATTTATTTTTTATAAAAAAAAAAAAAAATATTAGCTCAAATGAAACGGGTTAATTATCTCCCTTTAACAATAAAATGTTTCCTCGTTTGATTCAATAGTGATGTCAAACAGGTTCTGTTTTGTAATAAAACAAATATTACTAACTAATTATTATTTCTTTATATAAATTTAACATTATGGTATTCATAACAATATTTAATTATTAGAGTATTAAAATAATTTACGGTTAAACAGTTGTAAATAAACCTTTCAAGCATTAATTGTTTGTCAATTTGAGGAGTTTATATTTTAAACATTAATAATTACAGAAATTACATTAAATAAGTGTCTTATATTTCTAAATTAATAATACAAATAAATCTGTATTAGAATTAATTATATTTATGTTTATAATTAATAAAAGAAAATGAGCATAAAAATTCGTTTAAATGTAATTAGTCTCTATCAATTAATGAGCGGTCAAGTGTAGATGACCTCTATGAGTTTCGGCAACAATTTTGTAATGCGTTTTTATCAGCCTCATTTGAGGAAAGTGGATTTTATGCTAATACCATTTGGTTGTCAAAAAAGAAAAACAATATGTAAATAGTGAAGCGTGGAGACTTAAGGCTTTTGCAACCAAAATTGAAACAAATATAGACAAACTACTAGCAACACACCAGGCAAACGATTCACATTCATTTGATTTTTTTTTTAAGCCTCTAGTTTAAGTAATTTTTTGATCTATCAATTCTTACAATATGTTTCCTTTTTCAGTTTTGTTTTAAAGATAATATAAATATTAAAAAAAAGATAATAAAAGCGCACAAATCAAGACGGCCTCAACAAAATTGCGGAAACTATAATGACCCTTTAACGTCCATGGGAGTGGGGGGAATGGGTGCTAAAAAAAGTTGGGGGGGGGGGGGTGGGCGTGAGCGGACAAAATTGTAAAAGGGGGCGGTGAGCCAAAAAAGGTTGATAACCTATGTTTTAAATAATTGAACTTCCCTATACAGATTAGACTGCAACAGGATTGGTTTTGAGAGAACTAGGTTTTGGGCCTCCCAGAGCTTTTTTTGCATTCATGCACATTGAGGTCAGGCCAGGCATCGGGCCTCTCTGTGGGTACTGTTGCAGGATGGGCTATGGATTTTGGAGTCCAGTCCCGCATGACCACTCGGGGTGTGACTTAAATGCGTATGTACGAGCTAAAACACAACTAAATTCCAGCGGGCACACCACGTCATATCGACGTGGTGAAAAAAACGTGGTTTCCACGTGTTTTCGTGGTTTCCACGTTTATTCCCCGTCGATACGACGTGGTGCGCCCGCTGGGATGCACGTCTGTTTGGACAACACGATTCCCAGACACCTATACTTATCAGGCCTTAATGTCAGGTACTATTCAGAGTTGGGTGGACTCAAAGACAACATCTAGACCGGGGAACGACTCATAGCCTTCACCCGGATTTGAACCCAGGACCTTCAGTATGCCAGTCGAGCGTTCGGTCAGCGTGTCTCATATAATATATATAACTCTTATTAATTAACATAAACATTTCTGTGTATATTATTATGGTTCAAAGTTTGCGTTTGAAAAAAAAAAGATTTATTTGATTAAATTACTTTGAACCATAATAATATGGAAAGACCCAAATAGCAATATGTAATCCAGTCTGTTTACTTTTACGCATGTCAATAATACTAGAAATTGTAATCACACATTTATTAGATATCTATGTCTATTGTGTCGATTATAAAGCGCAAGACTCTAGCTAGTGTATATATAAATGTAACACAAACAAACACAAATCTTTATTTTTATAGGAATGTTGCAGGTAAATAAAACCATAGAAAAAGTAATCAAACTTTTTTTTAAAGCGAATAGAAGTCTGGTTCTCAGACCTACAAAGTTGAGACCGAAAAAATAAACATAGATCTAAGTGGGAAAATTTAGGAGTAGCAGCCCTTTAGTTACAGTCGTTCTTCGCAGCCACAAGATAACTTCTCTATCTGCAATCGTGTGAATATTATGTGAGTGCCGAGTGTATGTATGAGTGTGTGAAAGTACATGTGTGTGTAAGCTATACAATCGTTTTATTTGTATTTATAGGCCTACTTAAAAAAAATGTTTACTCATTGACTTTAATATATTTTTTTGTCTATTTAAACAATAAGGAAGTGAAAAAAGTGGAAATATAATTGGCGGTCTTCTAATTTTTTTTCTTTCTAATTATACTAACACGCATACGATTTAGTGGTTTTTTTTATCTTTTAAAGCCACACTTTAATACATAGTTCTATACAATGCTTAAAAAAACATGTAATTAGTCTTAGCTGAATAAATACTAGTCCGCTAAGCCTAGGCTATATCTTGCCTTAGAAATACTCTTCCATAAAAAAAAAATAGATCTAGTAGGGCCTATAAAATTATATAGACTCTTCCCGTATGTGCAAAAAAAAACAACAACAACGACAACAACAAATAAAATCTATAATATGGTTCAACTTCAAAGTTCGAGACAATGACGATCATAAAAACGGGAAAATAACATAGGCGTTGCAGCACTGTATGCGTGTGTGTGTGTGCATGCTATATATGTCAAATATTGTTTTTCATATGCAAAGGCCCTTTTTTAAAAAAAAACATGTGGTAGAATAAAAATAGGCTCAACGATAATACATACGACCGCTCGTCTTTGTATCATTAGGAATGTCACCGCCTCCTTCGATCTGCCCCCTCCCCCACCCTTCCGCCTTTTTCCAATCCACCCCATGCATCTTCCTAATATCCCCCTTTCCCCTCCCCCAGACGCGCACTCACATCCCTTCCCCCCTACTTTTTTCCGAGTCCAGCTCCCAAACGCTTTTTCCTCTCTCGTTGTATTCACTACCAACCGACTCTCAGTCGAAACCTCGCTCGTCGAACTCGGCGTAACGCTCGTTCCCTAGTCGATGTTGTTGGCTGTCCGCCTCGCGTAGTTAAAAAAAAAATGAACAAAAAAATGTTGGGGGGCAAAGGAAGGGTGTAGAAAAATAAAATCCTCCTCCTTCCCTCCCTCCCTCTCTTTCACCGGCTAAACCCCTTCCCCCCCCCACTCTTTCCCTTTTCTAGTTACCCCCCCCCTTCACTTTTTCACCGCGATCATTCTCTCTCTCTTTCTCTCGCGTCCCTCATTCAGATTTTGTGAGACGAAATGATCGCGTGTGTGTATTTGAAACTGTAGTTAGAATCACAACAAACCGATTCCTGCTTTACAAAATAACATGAAAAAACGCTAACAAGAAAGAAAAAGGAAAACGAGGCGCACTGAAGAAAGCAAAAAAGATAGACAACAAAGAACATTAAAAAAAGAACTTTAAAAACACGAATACGGGGCCTTACGCATATTTTACACGCAACTCGGGCGCACGGAACACACCAAGTCCTCCAAGGTGCATTTGAAAAACGTGCGTGGAGATAGTCGGTGTGTTATTCTATTTAGTAAACAGACTCGGATTATCTGTTGGTGCGTGCTATTCATGGATTCGGACGTGTTAATATAAAACCTGACAGGTAAGATCACCGCTAGTTAATCGGCAACAGCTCATAAATACTAAATAGGTTTTAAACACGCAATAACATAGACTAGTACTAATGTAGTAATTAGGTGTGTTTTTTGGTTTGCTTTGTAACCTTTGACCCGTGCTCTTGTTGTTTTTTTTAAATGTGATTTATTGCTTGGTCTGACTCGGTATCTGTGTGTGTGTTTTATAAACATTTTTTTTTTCATTTAGTGTGCACGTTTAGATGATGTAACGTGTTTATTTAGAAAGTTTACGAGCATGCTATAATAATGTTTACAAATGTTGAGCCTTTGTCCGAGTGAATGAATGGGCTGGTGGGATGAATGACTGTGTGGTGGTAGGGAATACATGGTTGGAATGATTGATTGTGTGGGATAATGATTGAGCGAATGGAATTGGTTTAATGAACTATCGTGTTTGTTTATTTACGAAGAGAAGCTAAAATTGGAAGGACGGTTTATCTGTCAAATTCTCCGTGATCCACTGGCTAATAATGTTATGATTATTTTGTTTGTTAGGAGCCTACCTCCACATTAGCTAAAATGTTAGACATTTGTAAACATGAATAAATGTAAGTAGGGCCAAGAGAGAAGTAAATTTAATTTATACGTAGGCCTACACAGGTTGACGTATATATGCATAAGTCATAAGTCAAATATATGGAAGCATAAAAAGTTAAATTACATTAATTTAGACTCAAATCTATTTCAAAATACAACTTAGATGTTTATATATAAGGCCAATATTCAAGTCAAGTAATATAGGCCTATTACAGGCCTACTCAATTGAAATTTAAAGTCTAGTTATATCCACACAAGTTATATAGTCTCCAGTCATACGTTATTAGTGTATAGCTCCAATAATAAATCAGTCATATCATGTTATATAGACTTATCTATAATTCAAGTTATTTATCCAAAAGTTAGTTGAATCGCACATTAGTAAAGTCATATTAATATAAATTCTGTAAAAATTAAGTTATATTATTAAACATTCTTACATTTCGTTGCAGGCTATTCATATTAAGTTATATATTACACAAACCAATGAACAATCATGTCATGTGTAACAAAAAATGCTTCCGTAAACGAATCTATCAATTCTCAACTCTCAACCAAGGCTGTTATTTTTTTTTTTTACACGAAAATATTAACGGGTAGTCGGGTAGTGTGGTCCACTAGGTAATCCTAACCATAAATCCAAAGTACAATAAAGTGGTGCACCTATAAAGGACGGTGTTATTCAACCACTTTATTATATCTTGGGCCGGCTATCAGCCTATTGCTTATCTGGTGTATTGCGAATGTTAACTAAAAACCCATGAAAGATTACTATAAAACCAAAGCCTGATTCTCTACATTCAGTATTGCTTGAAACTGAAATGCTTTAGTTAATATATTTCACTACCTTGGGTACGGTAGAGGGTGTATGTGTATGGTAGAGGGTGTATGTGTATGGTAGAGGGTGTATGGTAGAGGGTGTATATGTGTATCAACAACTCAAACCACTTTTCACAAACTGGAGGGGTGGGAAAATAAAAGGTGTTTTAAAACTTGAAGTACCACCTTAACCCTTTCGATCTCATTTGTACTTTTTATCTACTCTCTACACATTTTACGTTTTATCTTTTTGAGCAATGACTGGATTAGAAAGGGTTAAAAGTAATTTCGTTTTAAATTATTGAGAGAGAGAGAATTAGTGAGAGACAGTGTCCTTTCCTTTATCTATATATATTGCATGCAAAGGCAATCCAAGGAGATAGTGTGACCGAAACATGTTGCACGGTGCGCGTTCGACTGGCGTACCGTAGCTCCTGGGTTCGAATCCTGGTGAATGCTAGGTTATTTATCCGCGTCTGGAGGGTAAAAGTGAAGGCGGCTGTGCCTTGTTCTGTCCACGCAATCACCTAGTATGCCGTGGCCACAGAAAATGGTGAACGCTGTTTAAGCGGCCCTATGGATCACTTGGTCCGACAGGATACTTTACTTTTTTACCTAAAGATGTTGATTAGACCCATGACTGGCCATGACTAACCAACCACAGACAAGGGAGAAAAAACAAACACGTTTTTTGAAAATATAAAATTAGTCTATAGTCTATGTATTATTAGTTAATAAGAATTTGAACCCCACGACATTTGAAATGACATTACAAATGTCAACGTTTTGCCACTGCATCATAAAAAAACACAATAACAACTGAATTCCAAATTATTGTATGAAGATGTAGGCTAACTTTAAGTTGGGTGTCTGGATGTCCACACATTCTACTAGTATAACTTTCGACTCCTCTTTGCGAATACACCGGAAAGCGTGAAATCTTATGAGGACTACTTAAATATGCTGGTACGACATAGGGCAGTGCGTTTGTTATTTCTTCGAAAAGTCTTTCGATTCAAAATCTGGACATAATTAGAAAAGTGAGCGGTGGGGTGGAGGGGTGTTTTCCACCAGGTCTCGAATTTTCGGAGAAAAGTAAATACGTCTGGGCATTGTGTTCCCCTACACAATCCCCTCGTGTGTTATTCAAACAAGTAATCTTTACTTCGCTTATATACCCTTTGCCCTGCAAAGGAAGTTTCAGTTAACTACAAAAAGTGCAATTCATATCATCAAATATTATTCTATACTCTTCAAATATACACATCGTTGTTTTTATTCTCACTGTAAGTCGGCGAATGGTAGTGGCGGGGTTGGAGGTGGAGGCACAGCCGATTGAGAACATACACAAAACATCAACAGAATACTTAGCTTAAAAAAAAAGATTAACTTTCACTGTACGGCCACCGCGAGATGGGAGGACACTTCATTTTTATATAACACGACCATTTCTTACCTGCTCTATGTTTGCCTTCAAGGAAAGGTAGACAAAAAAAAAATCCAGTCTTCACTGTCTGTTCTAACAAAGTACAGGTGTCGTTAATTCCTGGCAAAAATCATGTCAATGTTCAAAAGAATAAAAGAAAGGGAACACACAATTACGGTAACTAGTTTTTTTCCCCTGTGAGTAAATTACGGGTGTAAAACGATAATTAAAAATTCGAATTACGTGTGTTAAAATTAGAAATTCGAATTACTTGTGTTAAAATTAGAAATTAGATCAATCGTATATATAAAAAAAAGGTAAAGTAGGCTACCCTTCGGATCAAACTGATCGTAGGGCTGGTGAAGCAGCGTTCATCAGTTTCTGTGACCACGGCATACTAGGGGATGTGTGGCCAGCACAATGCCCAGCCGCCTTTACTTTCCCCTAACGTATGTCAAGTACCCATCAGCGCTGTTTAGACTCAGGGGCACCCTCAAGTTTTCAAAAAAAAAAAAATCCTAGTTTTCAATAGGATTCAAACCAGGTACCTTCGGTGCGCCAGTCGAACGCGCTGTCGCTCGACCACCGTCCCCCATACATGACGGGTCTTAACCGATAATTATAAATTCAATCAATCGTATTTATTATATATATATATATATATATATATATATATATATATATATATATATATATATATATATATAAAATAATAATTATTATATATATATATATATATATATATATATATATATATATATATATATATATATATATATAAAATAATTTTTATTTTTATTATCCGTCATTTTAAAGCCTGAAAGCCCATGAATTTAAAATGATATCCGAACATAGGAAATACAACTATTTGTTTTACACGTCTATAACGGACCTAAAAATTGTGTGGAAAAAGTGCGGCTTCGAGATTTTACGGTATAAGGCTGAAAGTAAGGATTTATAAGGCTGAAAGTAAGGATTCATGAGGCTGAAAGTAAGGATTTATAAGGCTGAAAGTAAGGATTTATAAGGCTGAAAGTAAGGATTTATAAGGCTGAAAGTAAGGATTTATAAGGCTGAAAGTAAGGATTTATAAGGCTGAAAGTAGGGATTTATAAGACTGAAAGTAAGGATTTATAAGGCTGAAAGTAAGGATTTATAAGGCTGAAAGTAAGGATTTATAAGGCTGAAAGTAAGGATTTATAAGGCTGAAAGTAGGGATTTATAAGACTGAAAGTAAGGATTTATAAGGCTGAAAGTAGGGATTTATAAGACTGAAAGTAAGGATTTATAAGACTGAAAGTAAGGATTTATAAGGCTGAAAGTAGGGATTTATAAGACTGAAAGTAAGGATTTATAAGGCTTAAATTAAGGATTTATAAGACTGAAAGTAAGGATTTATAAGGCTGAAATTAAGGATTTGATTGGGGATCATAATAAATTAGGATTTACTCATGATGTCTCCCAAAGCCCTGTGTATGTTAGCGTGATTACTTGTATAAATAAAATATTGAATGCTTTAGAAATAATTCCAAGCATTATTGTATCCTTCCCGCTGCCTTAATCCCATACTGTGCCTGGCCCGCACCCCCCCCCCCTACCCGCCTTACCCGTATCTTTCTCACTGAATGAATTAACAACAAAAAATATAAAAGTTCTATCTTGCGTTAATGTTTTCTGAATCAAACAAGACACCTATGTCTCATGGGAATGTGTTGCCATCCGTGACTCCAGTAGTTTGGGACGTATATGTGAATAACACAGTTCCAGTAGACTGACTTCATCACAGTTGAGAAGAAACCTTTTTTGTGTGGTATTACCAGTAGAATAGGCATCTTATACAATGTCTTCTTTTCTTTGCCTGTTCCCATTATGCACCCGTCCCTCCACTTTCCCGACATCTCCGTCCTCTGCCCCCTGTCTAGTGCTTAACGCTTGCAATTCTAATGTTCTCTCTCGAGTCTGTCTTACTGTCTGTGTGTCTGTTCATTCGTTTCATAATTTACTTCGGGGGTGCGTTCATCTTTGTACCTGTCAGTTTGTCTTGTATTCAAACCCAGCGTTTTATATTACAACAATTTGTGTAGTTAACTAGACAGACCCAGAACAGAGACTTTTGTAGTTATCTTAACATACTTTATACCAAAGTATTTGTTGTTATCTTAATAGACTTTAGAACAGGGTTCCCGCGGCCTCTTAAAATTGCAGTATGTCCTGAAATTTGAAATATTCTCCTGAAATGTCCTGAAAAATTGAGCTGACCCCGATTTTTTCCTACTCCAACTAATAGAACAAAAAATTGTGTAGTTAACTAAACAGACTTTAGAACAAAGAACATAAAATATGTGGTTAAGACTTGAGACAAAGACTTTAAAATAAAGCATTGGTGGTGAAGGCAAACACATTGAAACATATATGTATAGTCTAGGCAAACACATTGGAACATATATGTATAGTCTAGGCAAACACATTGGAACATATATGTATAGTCTAGGCAAACACATTGGAACATATATGTATAGTCTAGGCAAACACATTGGAACATATATGTATAGTCTAGGCAAACACATTGGAACATAATATAATATATGTATAGTCTAGGCAAACACATTGGAACATATATGTATAGTCTAGGCAAACACATTGGAACATATATGTATAGTCTAGGCAAACACATTGGAACATATATGTATAGTCTAGGCAAACACATTGGAACATATATGTATAGTCTAGGCAAACACATTGGAACATATATTTATAGTCTAGGCAAACACATTGGAACATATATTTATAGTCTAGATCTAATTTGTAGCAAGAATTTGCCATCTCTTTAAAACCAAATAAATGTATCCCGAAACCTCTGTATTTACAAATTGTCTGCTAGATCTATGTAATTTATCATCATCAATATTTCTTTTTGGATATTGCTGGACAATAATTGACTTCATTGCAGATTTCGTCTGCAACTTTGGCGTCTTCCGGCTGTGCATTGTGCTGGCCACACAATCACCTAGTATGCCGTGGCCACAGAACCTGATGAACTCTGCTTCATCGGACCTATGGATCAACTCAGTCCGACGGGTACTTACTTACTTGGTGTCTTCCATAATGTTGGGTCGCCACTAGTCGCCAGTCGCCATGTCTGCTTTAGCCGTCATCTACGTCGTTTGTCTTGGAAGGTTCATTAAAAGTTGTAGTTTTTTGTGTGTGCTTTTTGCCCTTCTTTCCTCTAGTGCAGGGGTCGGCACGCAGAGCAATTTTCAATGGCACGCGGAAGACCATCCAAAAAGACAATCCATGTCTCTTCTTCAAGAAAATATATTATGTATGACTGTTAGGCTATTGACACGCTGAACTACTTATAATACTGCTACTTTGGCATTGCACACTTTTATCAAAAGGTTGCTTACCCCTAATATTAGAATCTAGTGTTTCTAGGCTTAGTGATTCAACCATTGGTGTTAAACTTTTCGGCTGTAGCGGCAACTCTCCACTACTTTCAGATAGATAAGCTTCACTTTTCTAGAACAGCTAGTTGACAGCACCAAATCCACGATCTACTAAATAGGATGACGACAATGCAAGAAAATGAAATTCTTTTCAGTACATATAATCTTTGCTGAATTTCAATAGTTTATGGGGCTATGATCAGTTTGGTCCTTGTGTTACTTTTTGGGGGGTAATTGTAAACCTACACCATTTCAGCCTCCGCAACTGATTTCGTTGGCAAGACAACCGCCTCCGCATTGCAACACAAGATGACGAAACGACCAAATTTGGACGCCTGCTTTTGAAAGTGGCAAAGATTTAATGTTATTTCTATGTTGTTATATAAGTGAAAATAATTGTATTTTTCCTCATAATAATAATACTATAGGGTGTTTTTCACAGCCTGTTTACATTTTGTGTCATTTCTTCTGTTGTTGTTTTTTTTTTATTTAATAATGTTTTCCAAAATTTAGCTTGACATAACGTAACCCGTAAACAAATCTTTGAAATAAACTTTTAACCTTAAAAAAATACGAAATTCAAACAGAAACACGTAAAATTGATTCTATGTGTTTGTGTATAATCATATGTCGTTTGTTTGTATGTGTGTTTGTAAATATTTTCAAGTCTTTCAAAGCATTTTATTTTCCGTGTGTTTTTTGTTTCTGTAGAAATATTGTCATTTATCACCATTAACGTTTGTTCAGTGTAATTGAGATATCCCTGTCCATTTACTCAATCCTGCAATTAAAAATGCATTTATCTTATGTGTCTTCTCTTGGCTTGGGAAACACGTTTATATAGCTTACGAATAACTTTGTTTGTTCTTTAAGTTGGCATTTCTTTCTTTATTCCTTCCTTCCTTTCCCCCCCCCTCTCAATTGTATTGCTTTCTCTCTATCTCCTTATTTTCTCCACTTTCTTTTGCTCTTACTTTTCTTTTCGCTTTCTTTCTTTCTTCCTACCTTTTACATTCTCCCATTTTTTCTTACTTTACCAATTTTCATTCTTCCTTTTCTATTTTCTTTCTCCATTTTCTTTGTTTCTCCATTTAATTTTTTCATAATTTACTTTCTTACTTAACTTTGTTTTAAACTTTACTTTTTTTTCTCATTTTACTTCATTTTCTTCCTTTCTTTTTTCCCCTCCATTTACTTTCTTTCTTTACCCTAGTCTTACTTTATTTGAGTTCATCTTTATTTCTTTCTCCGTCTTCGTCTCTAGCTCTTTACTTCCGTTGTTACTTTTCTTATTTTTTCTCTCTCTTTATTCTCCCCTCTCTTTCTCCGTTTACAGACTTTTTCCATGTACTTTCTTTCTTCACTTTCTTTACTTTCTTCCTTCAAATGCTTCATTTTTTAAAAACTTCTTTGTTGCCTTTTGCTTACAAATCTCTACTATTCCTTTATGTCTTACAAGTCTAATGATGTATGTTTTCAACTGCACAAACGGCTAAGGCAACCTTTTAACATCAGTATGCCAGACATCAGTGTGTCAAAGTTAGATTTCTAATTCATTCGGCGTGGCCAACAGCTTTAAAATCATCCTGCTTTAGCACTTCAGTGTCTTGAAGAAGACACTTGTGGTGCCTTTCTGGGAGTCTTCCGCGTGCCATAGAAAATAGCTCGGCGTGCCAAGTCTGGCACGCGCGCCATCGGCTGCTGACCCCTCCGCTAAGGTGTGTTTAGAAAATTTCATTAGGTTGACAAGTATTATTCAGTGACAGTGTTAGCCTACCCAATCCCATAAGCCAACGCCGTTGCCAGCTAGTCTACATTGTTATCGTGTTACTTAAAGTTGTTTGTCTAGAGTCTAGACCTTTGTCTATTACTCTATCTAGAGCTCAAGACTAGAAAAATGTCTAGAAATTATGTAATAACTGATAATATTAATTCCTTACTAGTCTAGCCCTGGATATTAACTCTGAAAATGTGCGTTTATGTCCCCCACTGAAAAAAAATAATAATATCAATGAAAGGGTTACCCCCGACTCATCAAAGAAACTGGTGACCGCTGCTTTGGTCAAAATTTGGTCCAAATGGTACTTTACCTCGACTCATCCCTATAGCTTGCATGTCTGGGATCTCCGTCAATTACGACTTGTGACACACCAGGAAACCACCGTGCAATTCACTTTGAAACCCGAGAACGATGAAGAATGTGAAGCGGGTGGAGCTAATTTGTCTTATTGGCCACTAGATGCAATAGTATTGTGTGGTTAGCCGACTGTTCTAATCTGTGCGCCACACATTTAACAGACCACTACTGTTTTGTGACTGAACGGAGATTCTAGATACATCTAGATATAGCAGCGCCTAACAAACTCCAATTCCTATTCACAAGTCTGAAGGAAACCAAAAATGACAAAAAGACCAAACCATCGGCATAACAATAATATCGCTCGAGCTTGAAACTTGAAAGGTACCGACGGATCAAGCCACGACGACTCGTCTATCTTGTAAAAAAACAACACCACCACCTTATCTTCTGTTTGGCAAAGGAATAAAGTAACAACGAGTACGAGGACCTGGGGTTTTAGGGTCTCGTAAGAAGGTAATAATTATTGTTACCATGGATTTAGGGAGAGGGCCACAGGGGGTGTATTCTTTTATTCCGATCCGCCCTTCCACACCTCCCACCCCCCTCCGTCGTAACGCTAAATAAAAGTTGTAATTTTTATTTTATTGGATCTGGACTTCCTCTGCCAACGTTTGTTTTCCCCAGTTGCGCTGTTGTGATCGGCTGCCCCTTTTGTTTACATATTCCCAAACTACCACTGATCAACTACGTCCGCAGCAAAGATAACTCTCGACACTCGAGGTTCTCGGGTTCTTTATGTGTCCATGATTTCTCTCCCTTGGTTGACTACAAATATTAATAATGAAAAATAAAAAAAAAATAAAGAAGGAAAAAAGGAGGGGGGAAAAATCACGAGTTATCGTTACTGAATCTTCAACACCTACAAGCTATACTTTTCTCCCCTTACACAAAAGAATGCTATCTTATTGAGGTGTACATTTCACGTTACCTTAGAAATCTACCCAGTTTTTTCTAATGTCTCTCTTTCTTTTATTCTTTTTCTTGTTCTTTTTCTTTTCTTTTGTCTTCTTGCTTGGGATACTTTTTTTTTTATTGTATTTTAAATTCTTTCCTCTTTATTAAAATCAGATATAAAGAAAAGAGGATAGGCCTAATACATAAAAAATACGAGTGCCATTTTATTAACTGCCTCAACTGTGGGTTCGTGGTTCAGATAAAAATGTGTTACTCTCTCGTATGTTTGACGGAATGAAACTCCATAAACAGTGTAGCTCGTTTGTCACTGGAATAATGGGCTGGAGGAAGCAGGAAAGAACAAACATCTGACCTACATTTTAAAAGTGTAGATGAATGTTTTTTTAAAAATAAGAATCTGTGTGTAAACGTTGAAAGGGTTTGTTAGTGCTAGTTGGAAAGTAGTCTATCTATGCACCTATGTTCATATCTATCTGTCTATCTAATCTATTTGTCTATCTAATCTATCTATCTACCTATATCTATATATAGGCTATCTTTCTATATAGGTCTCTCTATATATCTGATCTATTTGATCTTTCTGATCTATTTGATATATCTCTGATATATCCATCTATATTATCTATTTGATCTTTCTACAACATAGGCCTATATATCTGTATATCTGATCTAGCTATCTAATATATCTATTTGATCTATCTAAATAATCTATATAGGCCTACCTATCTACTTAAATATCTAATATGTCTGTATACCCATAACTATAGCTCCGTATCTATCTAACTATCAATTGAATGTATATATATCTTGACTATCTATCTATTTATATCTATCTATGTTAATATATTTCTCTTAAATTATATTTTAATATATATATAGGGGCCTACATTTATATATTTGTCTCTCTATATAAATAAAGTTATATCTATGTCTATATCTTTCTAGCTATCTCTCTGTATATCTATACTTAGAGAAATAATGTATTCTGATACTATCATAAATGCCTCTGCATCATCAAGAATACCAACACCAGAAACAAGAAACATCTTTTCAATAACTCTCCGAAAGTCACCGTAAAGAAAGACAAGAGTGAGTTCTCTTGGCAAAAGGGAGTCAACAAAGACCTGTCATAAAGTTTTTTTAACTCCCTTAATTACCGTTTAATAAGATCATGCAAATGATGAGTGGAACACTCTCTATACAATAATTGTGTCACCCTAATGGCCGGTACGCCTGTTTGCTGTACAAATCCCAACGGGAGTTTAAGGGGGTGGTGTGTTCTCGGGTTCCCTTGAATGGTAATTCACGTTGACATTTAGTGGCGCCTGCGCACTCCGCTCAGCACGCTCAAACAGTTTGATTAATTTATTAGTGGGCGCCGCGCTGGGGAAGATGGGGCTTAACTCACGCGCCCTGGGGAGGGGGGAGGGAAAGGGGTGGCCGGGATGACTGGAGTATTTGATAAATTAATATACAGGTGCCTTCCAAAATGTCGTTTCTCTGTGTGCGTGTCTGTTTGTTTTTAAAACCTTAGCAAAAGTAATCAACATTATCAAATATGCACTTTCTCGCTGGTAATGAAACAAAAATACGTTATGTTTAAGTGAAGACCCACATTAAAACACAGTCAACATTCACAATGCTGGCGCATCTCCGAAATCTCGCTAGTTTCAATTGGTTAGGAAGGGATTATGTTGCTAGTACTTTCTCATTAGTAGTAGGCTATTTGTTTCTTCTTTCCACAATAGGGTGCGAGGTACCTTAAAGGACAATGTAGCACGCTGGCCTAGCTGAAAGCACGCTCGGCTTGTGTATCGAAAGTCCGGGGCTCGATTCCTGGTGAAGGCTAGGGTTTATTCCAGGGTCTGGAGGGTGCCCCTGAGTCTACACAGCTCCGATTGGTTCATGCCTCTAGTTGTGTCAAAGTGAAGGCATTGTACTGGCCACACAATCCCGCTATAATAAACGGCCGCGGACGTTCTTGAACGCTGCTTCACAAATCCCTATAGATAAACTTGGTTTGAGGGGGACACTTAACTTTATTTTACCTTTCAGGACTGTGTAATACTATAGTTATAATTTCATGAACTATTACTGCCGATCACCCATTCGCTTGCGTTACTATGTAGACAATTTATTTCTGCGACATATAACTACTAACCAACGATGGTGATGGTAATATCTTGTGTGTGTGTCTGTAAAAGCATATATCAGTCTCTTGATATCCGATTCTTTAACTAGATAGATGTCTATGTTGTTGTTTTTTTCTTCATTCCTACATAAAATCACATAATTATTGAAAACTAAACCACTCAGTGACGTCACAGATCGGGGAAAAGCCAAAAATGGCGTCGTTCGTACTATATGGAAAGCGATGACCAGGGTATATATAGTAGACTATATGGAAACAGATAACCGATTTCAGTTAGTAAATTATGTTTATTTATCCAAATATGATAACTCTTTATTTTGTTACTTCACAGGTAAAAAAAAAGTTTCTCCAGTCCTCCATCCTGGTCTTTTTCTGTTTGGAATTAATCGAACTTTCGGTGAGTTAAAGATCTTAAATGATTTATACATTTATTGTGATTTTAAGGGATTTATACATTTATAGGGATTTATACATTTATAGAGATTTATACATTTATAGGCATTTATACATTTATAGGGATTTATACATTTATAGGGATTTATACATTTATAGGGATTTATACATTTATAGGGATTTATACATTTATAGTGAGCGGTATAGTCACAGTGAGATATAGATCGATTTGTTCAATAATAACTTCCCCTTGACTCAATCTTCACGTCTGCTGGGATGTAATGTTACTTGTAACTTTTAACGTTTATTAATATATTCATCATCGGTGGTTGGGGGTGGAGGATATGGGGAAAGGGGGGGGGGGGGCTGACCTTAATCCCACGGAATGGTTTTGTAATATGACCTAGATCTAGATAGATCTAATGACCGTATTACAGCTGGTCTAATGCCCTACGTTAGTAACTCTTAATGTCAGTCAGCATTGAGATATATCTATCTATCAATCAATTTATCTTTCTATCTATCTATCTATCTATCTATCTTCATCTATCTATCTATCTGTCTATCTATCTATCTGTCTGTCTGTGTCTGTCTGTCTCTGTCTGTCTCTGTCTGTCTCTGTCTGTCTGTCTATATCTATCTATTTAATATATCTATCTATCTATTTAATATATCTATCTATCTATTTAATATATCTATCTATTTATCTATTTATCCAATTATCATTCTCCTTCTCTCTCTCTCTTCTCTATCTATTTATATATATATATTTTTTTCATTATTTTATCCAACTACCCTTTTAGTATTATAATATGCTTATATCAAAAACAACCAAATCCTATTCCCGGATCTAGGGGTTGCTAAGAAACGCGATACAAAATTGGCCCCTTTTTCTCTCTGTGTGTGAATTTCAAGTATTCGTACCATAAGATGAAATTGCACGATTATAAAACGTCTCCCTGTCAGCAGAAGTATCGCTTACAGAACTTATTCAATTACACAATTTGCACACCATGCTGTCGCCACCGGTACTGAAGGTGACAAGATTCGCCGTGTTTGTGTGTGGTTTGTGGGAAAAAGGGGGGGGGGGTGAGGGGGTTGTCTGTAGTCAGTTCCCAGTTCCTAGTTCCAAGCCTAAAACATAAGAAATTACGAGTCATTTTAGAAAGGAATGATAGGTTTTCGCGTCATTTATTTGGTTATTATCTCCCTTTTCGGGTTTATTAAATGTGTCTCGAGTCTCGAGCGGTCCCAGTGTTAATACATTCATGTTTTAAGTAATCCTATAGTAATTCTTTGAGTAATTCTGAAGTTAGCAAAAGCCACTGAAGCGATATGTTCTCCTATATACGACTCTGACTCTGAATGATAAAATACAAAAGATAGCCTCGATTCATGAATATAATTAAACACGAGGGAATGTGGTGGTACAG
Source organism: Anisus vortex (assembly GCA_949126835.1). Classification (NCBI taxonomy): domain Eukaryota; kingdom Metazoa; phylum Mollusca; class Gastropoda; family Planorbidae; genus Anisus; species Anisus vortex. Next base: position 12,228,003 of record OX421507.1, on the reverse strand, counting down.
AGCCCAAGTTCTTCTTAGAATGATTTTGTAAGCCTTTAATATGCTTCTAGTGACTAGTCTAGTCTTCAATTCTTGAATAGTCTAGCAGAGTGTTCAATTCTTGAATAGACTAGACTAGCATTTCAAGCTTGTAGTGAGTAAGACTAACCTTTAATGCTTGAATAGACTAGACTAGCCTTCAATTCATTAGTAGACTAGACTAGCCTTCAGTTCTTGGGTAGACCGAACTAACCTTCAATTCTTGAGTAGACTAGACTAGCCTTCAGTTCTTGAATAGACTAGACTAGCCTTCAGTTCTTTAGTAGACTAGACTAGCCTTCAGTTCTTGAGTAGACTAGACTAGCCTTCAGTTCTTTAGTTGACTAGACTAGCCTTCAGTTCTTGAATAGACTAGACTAGCCTTCAGTTCTTTAGTAGACTAGACTAGCCTTCCGTTCTCGAATAGACTAGCCTAGCCTTCAGTTTTTTAGTAGACTAAACTAGCCTTCAGTTCTTTAGTAGACTAAACTAGCCTTCAGTTCTTGAATAGACTAGACTAGCCTTCATTTCTTTAGTAGACTAGACTAGGCTTCAGTTCTTGAATAGACTAGACTAGCTTCAGTTCTTTAGTAGACTAGACTAGCCTTCAGTTCTTGAGAAGATTAGACTAGCCTTCAGTTTTTGAGTAGACTAGACTAGCCTTCAGTTCTTGAGTAGACCAAACTAGCCTTCAGTTCTTGAGTAGACTAGCCTAGCCTTCAGTTCTTGAGTAGACTAGACTAGCCTTCAGTTCTTGAGTAGATTAGACTAGCCTTCAAATATTTTAGTGACTAGACTGCCACTAGACCACGGGTCTGCAACCTTTTGATAAAGTGGGATTTATAATTCATTCAGCTTGTCAACAGCCTAAAAGTCACACTGCTTTAGCAATCTATTTCTAATCGAAAAACTAAAATAGTTTATTTTCTTCAGGAGTCTTTCGCGTGCCATTGAAAATCGTTCTGCGTGCCAAGTGTGGCATGCGTACCGTACGTTGCCGACCCTTACACTAGACTAATACACTATGCTTCTAATTGCTTGTTCGCACTAGGGCTAGGGCTTCTGTGTGTGCAATTGTTTTCTCTAGACTACAGTTCTAATTAGGTAACTCGTTTGCTTTAATATCTTTAGGCCGAAAATGCAGTTTTGTCCTTCTTGCTATGGTTTTTTTTAAATTGTTTCTCCCCTTCAGAACATATATTGTGACACTTGGCTGTTAACACGTATGCACTATACTGACACATCCACTGTAACCTTAGCCTTTTATCAGCAGGCATTTGTTTCCTATTTGTCAGGAGACTGTTGTAAACAGACCCAGTCATAGAGTCGAGTTTATTATGTAAAGTAATTCTTTGTTCTTTAGGGGGCTAAACGTTTATAGTTTACAAGCATTAATTTATACCCAGCCCAACATAGCCTACTCCCACTCTTTGTACCGACAGCTCTCTCTCTCTCTCTCTCTCTCTCTCTCTCCCTCTCTCTCTCTCTCACTCTTTCTCCATCTCTTTCTGTTCCCTGATAACCAAGAGAATTTGCATGTGTATAAAAACATTAAAATACACTGTGTTTACGTTTAGATTAGTTTTGAAAAAAGGATAATTTCTATGAATAGAAAAATCCAACTTTCATTCATTTATCTCTCATTCTTTCACAAATAAATTGTTCACTTATAAAAAACGTCATTATTTCCGTGACTTGTTCGACTAAGAAATTTACCCTTCGATATTCCACATGCCTCCTTCTCTTCAACCTTCTGACTTTCTTTCAGTTCACGTATTTTCATCCCCGCCCCCCCCCCCCCCCCCCCAGCGATCACATTTCGAGCCTTGACCAAGTGCCATAGCGACAATTAATGAATTAATAACAAGGCTCCCTGAACTGTTCATTTTCGTTTATAGAATGAGAGAAGGGTTCGGGGGGGAAGAGAAAAGAAAAGGAAAGGTCAGATGAGAGAAGGGGTTTAGGAGAGAGAAAGGGGAGAAGAGAGAGAAAAGGAGATGAAAAGAGCGAGAGAAAGAGGGTGGAAGAGAGAGAGCGAGAGGAGAAGAGAGAGGGCATGAGAGAGATGGGCGCCTCTGAAGACCCCATTCCACGATGCCCCCTCCTCCAATGTAATTAATTGTGAGAACCATCCATGTTGAACGAACAGTAGACCTCCTCCCCCCCTCCCACTTTTCCTATTTTTTCGTTTATTTACATTGAGGTGGTTGTTGTTTTTTCTTCCTGTTTCTAACGTTTCCCCTTTCTACCAAGTTCTGATTCCGTCGGGCGTCAGAAATTTGCTTGTTCAGTTGATTGAACGCAAGCATTGGATGTCGGTCCCCAGATGTGGGGGGAGAAAAACATATGTCGTGGAGTCACTGTGAGAATAGTATGTATGCGCATCATCATAAAGCATATAGTTTTACTTAACTCTCACCTCTCCAGAAGGAATAGTTTTGTGGGGGTTTCCCGTTCCCCCCCCCCTCCCCCCTACACTCGCTGTTGATACACGGAAGAGTCTCTTTCTTTTCCTCTCTCTTTCTTTCTTTTCCCCTCTCTTTCTTTTCCTCTCTCTTTCTTTCTCTCTCTCTCTCTCTCTCTCTCTCCCTTTCCTTGTTATTTAATCTCTTCTGTTGTTATACTTGTATATTTTGTTTAAAATATTTAAACATGTGCCGTTGTTTGGGTTATATCATATTGCACACACATACACACACACGCACACAGACACTCACGCACACAGACACTCACGCACACAGACACTCACGCACACAGAATCAACGAATAGATATTGTTAAAAAAAAACTCAAAACATTCTTTGTGATTTTTTTTTTTTTGCTGTTGTTTCGACATTTTCACCATAGTTTTGTGTTTTTATTTCACGTTCTGATAGAAACAAGTCCAATGGATGTGTTTTGGTTGGGAAAAACTCGGACAATGCTGTTAAGTTGCAGACATAGCTGTATATTATTAATATGAACATGTAAAACACATGTTGGAATGTAGGCTATGTATGCGCCATGTCTCTCCCGCTTTCGCACTTCTCTCTCTCTCATAGTGAGAAGGGGGCGTTCTCTCTTCGCCCCATTTACACATTCTGTGCCAATATAACTGAAGGTTTTACTCGAGTTAAGGAATAGATAGAGTCTTGCATCCACTCCTCATTCGTTCCATATAGGCCTACTCTATTCTGCTCTGCTCTGCTCTGCTTTACTCTACTCCAGCTCTATTCTACTCTACTCAAATGTCTATCCTCGCCTATATGTTTAAGGCTACCGGGGTCGGCCCAATAATGGTAGTGGCCCTCTTTTAACTAACTCTAACGTAAAGCTCCTACGTGAATAAAACCACCACCATCATCAACAACCCATTAAACAAAGGCATGCCATTGACCCTAGCTAACCAGGAAGCATTCTAAGTTGAAATCCTGATAACTACATAAGCTTTAATCTTTCTACCACCAAAATTCATCTAGCCTCTCACGAGAACCTAAGCAATAGCTACCAACGATAATTTAAAAAATACGACCACGGTTTTGACTAGGCCACACAATCCTAATATTGATGAAAAATGTGTGTCATTTTCTCACTCTAACTTTAAAAAAAAAACTTTTCTAATCCCAAGAACGACAACCGTTATTTAAATATTTATTTCCCTTTGGTTAGATATTTAATATTGACAGATTGTAAACACTTCTGCAATTTTTTTATAGTTGATCTTAAAAAAATTTTGATTTTTTTTCCTCTTCACGATTTTAACAAAAGATGTGAGTGTTTGTTGGGTGGGCGGGTGGCGTTAGACAAATGGGGAGTAAATATCACAAAACAAATACCGGGGTAAGTATCGCTTTAGCGGGTTGATTCAACTGTCTTCCGCGTATTTGAGTATTTGTTTCTCGCGTACGTAGAACGTACTCAAGACTAAACGGTATCGTGTGTGAGAGTGAAAGAGTCAGAAAGAAAGAGAGTGACAGAAATATATAGAGAGAGAGACAGAGAATAGGATTGCACTCGTACTCATTTCTGCCCTCCTCCTGTCCTCACCCGCCTTCTCACATCCCACGATAGAATGAAGTTGACCTACGTTTTCTCCGAGGGTGCTACGTGAGTGACATGTTATATATGGGGAGGTTGAGGGGGGGGGGGAGGGAGAGGGAAAGAAAGATCTGTATCCTGCGCCTCCGCTCCACCCTCCCTCACCCCCTCCCTCCCTGCCCCCTCCCTCCCTGCCCCCTCCTCAACTGTTCTATCCTATCCCTGAACCCACCACCTTCCGTTCAAATGTCAGGGTAAGTCAAAAGTCTTGACAACACTCGTGTAGTACTCATTAGGTATTCGGGGGGAGACGCGGATCGAGGGCAGCCCCCGTGGTAGATGTACACATGTTTGCACCGTCGAATTATAAGAATACAACAAACACAGAAAGAAAAAAAAACATGTGGGGCTGGTGGTATGTTGGAAAATGTAGGTTTGAGTCCGGGGGTCAGTGCTATACTATATCTATATATATTGTTGTTGTTGTTGTTTGTCTTTGATTAAATGTGTTTGTCAGGTCCAGATGGAACTTGCACGTGCGAAGTGTGTGGGTGTGTGTCCATGTGTGTGTTTCTACACATGTGTTGTCTACGTGTAATCGTGTGTGTGTATCCATGTGTTGTGTGTTTGTGTAATGTTACACTGTCCGACGCGGTCCCACGTTGATTGGGTTGATTAGTACAGTATGATAGGAAGGACACAGCTGGAATCTGGTCTGGGTAATTTTAATTTTTTTTTTTGCGGGGGGGGGGGGGGGATAGGAAAGGGCGAGGTGGACGGTTAGGATGGGGGGTGTTGAACCGGCTGATGGAAGGGATTCACGTTAAAATCAGAATCTAAATTGGAAACGTCCCAACATCCCCCCCCCCCTTTTTTTTTCTCGTCCCAATTGCCACCTGTGCAATATGGGGGCACAGGTGGCGTAAAAAATTCTCCCCCCCCCCTCTCCCTGAGGCCGGGGTAAGGTTGATTTTTGTGGTTTTGTGATTTGGGGCTCTGGGTGTGGGGAGAAGAGGACCTGAGGACGCCAACGTTACGGTGGGGTCATAGGGGTCAATGCCCTTGAATAGTATCCGTTGTGTGTGTGTGTGGAGACAGCTTGGAATTTTTTTCATAAGATATTGTTGACCAGATGGACGACTTCTTACCATTGGTTAGACCTATAGAGCTTCCGTCCAGGTTCAGCTAGTAGTCACGGTAAAAAACAAAAATTGTGTGAGGGGGGGGGAGGGCATTAGGGAGATGTCCAACTGATCTAGATACATATTATAAAGATGATATTCTTATAAAGCATTATAACGTTTATATTCTTTTTACCCCCTTCCCGGCATGCCTAACCACTGGCTACAAAGATTCGGTACCAGGGAGCCACAAAGGCAAATTTACCGGGCCCCCCCCCCCCCCCCCCCCCCCCCCAACAAAAACGAAAAAAAAATGCCCCAAAAAATAACACCAAATAAAAAAAGAACACAGAAGACATTAAAATTGAGGTCAAATCAACGTAATGACACATTAATATCAGCATCTTTCGCCTACGGCCTACAGGTACAGAGTACAGACATCACTAGTCTAGAAAATAAATGGGAAAATTCATAACTTGCCTATGTTACCTCCAGGCCAGTATAGGCGATACAATCGGTATTGGGTCATGAAAAAGAAGTATATTTTAAATTTTAAACAAACCCTAATAATTAAGTTATAATAAATCCTTCAAATTCATTTTTGTTATGCATTAGCCTTCCAAAGATTTGCACTTCGCCACCCAAAAAATATATATTTAAAAATGAAAGAAAAGAAATTTAAATAAAAACATATTCAAATTGAATAAAAGAACAAGAGTGCATGACCCCTTACTGTATTCTGGGTAACTCCGTCTGCATCAGCATTTTATGACGTCAACGTACAAATGACACTTTGGTGTTTTCCCCCCTTTATGTTTCAGTTTTTTTAAGGGTCAGTGGCATTCCAATTATAGCTCTATGTGGATCAATGCCTTCTATTTATGGAAACCTCGCTTCGCACAGCTTCAATCCGTCATTCCCCTTTCCGCCCCATCATGACCATAGATAATAACGTAGTTTTTTTTTTTTTACTGCTTTTCTCTTTATATACTTTTCTCTCTATCTCTCTCCATTTGTCGATGCCAGTATTTTGTGTTGCCAGACAATCTTATTGATAGTATGTTTATAATTTAAATGCTTTTAATTGTTTTGGGATCAATTGTAGTATGCGTGTACGTTATATGCGTGTACGTTATAACTTAAGGTCCATTCAGAAAACACATAACGCAATTTTATCCACAGTTGCACCCCCTCCATCCACAAGACGTCCAAAGAGTACGACCACCCTTCAATAACGATATCACAAAGCTATGTAGCGCCCCCCCCCCCTCTATTTTTCCCATTTCAAAGTTCCTACCTACCTACATCCTACATATCCCGTAGTCTGTTAGACCGTTGGGGCGCCACAGATGACATGTAAACCAGCCTCCTCCATTCCTCCCGTCTCTCAGCCGTTCTCATTGCCTCGCACAGTTTTGTTCCTGTCCATTCTCTGATATTATCTTCCCAACGTTTCTTTTGTCTTCCTCTCTTTCTGCCTCCTCTGGTGGTACCCTGCAGGATGGTCTTTGCAAGCCCGTTGGTTCTGGTGACGTGGTCATACCATTCCAGTTTTCTTTTCTTGGCTGTAGCCAGCAGGTCTTCATACTTTCCAATTTCCTGTTGTATTCTTTTTCTTATCTGTTCATTGGAGATATGGTCTTTGTAACAGATACCGAGCAGGGTCCTGAATAGGGATGTTAAACGAAAACCGGAATACCGGATTCCGGTTTTGAATCTGAAAACCGGTTTTGATTTTTAAAACCGGATTTCGGTTTGTTGACTGGAAGGTAGTCATTATTTCAAGTAGCACACCAATTTATTTTATTTTTTTATTGGTTCTGATGGAAATATTTTTAAAAACAAAAGTTGGATTCACGCAAAACAATTATTGAATACCTTGCTAACACTATTTAGTCTTAGATATTGTGTTTCTTTTTTTTCTCCAAATACCAACTATGGCTTGGGATAAAAACAACATCAAACCAAATGTCGGCTAATCTTTTAGATGTGCGCTACTCTTCGATGTGCCTCAAGTGCGGCAGGGATTGCCCCTCCCGGGTTGGCCTACACAGCTTTTCTTGGCGGTTCAGTTTGATACCTCACAAATGAAGCTACATCATCGTCTCTCGAGTCGGACGGATGCCGACGACGACTTTTTGATGTACGCAATGGAGATTGGAGAGACGCAAACTAGTTTTGTCCTGTGACCTTGAACAATTCGGCTAGACACCGCGTCTGTGCTTTATTATTAACGGCAACATTAAATACACATTCTTTTGACTTTTGATTGGTGCTACGTGATCCTATTCAACACATTATTTTACAAGTCTAAGTCCACGGTGCACAAATGATCACTATTGAAAGCTATTGAGAACGAAGAAGAAGAAGAAGAAGAAAGCTATTATCGGTTTTAATCAATTAGTCCATATTTTTTTTAGTTCTAAAAAATTTTATGGTAAAGTGTACAAAATCATAATGTATTCACACAAATCAACCTCTTGGATGCTCTGCAAATACTTAATAAGTTTGAACTATTTTTCAAATACACCTACAAAACTACGCACATTTGCATGTCTTTTCCGACCTGTGACTTGTAACATTGCGGGGGAGGGGGGAATCGAAATCCGGTTTTAAACCGGTTTTATAGAACCGAAAACCGGTTTTGGAAAGAAACCGGTTTTAACATCCCTAGTCCTGAAGCATCTCATTTCCATGGCGTTTATCTTTTTTTCCAGCTCAGCTGTTAGTGTCCATGACTCGCAAGCATATAAGAAAATGGAGAGGACCAGTGAGCGCATCAGCCTGATTTTGGTGCTGAGGGCTAAGTTCTTGTCTTTCCATATTGTCTTGAGCCTCTTTAAAAATGCTGTTGTCTGGGCAATCCTGGACATCTTCTGGTTTTGATGCCTCTTCTGGTACAATAGCTCCTAGGTATTTGAAGCTGCTAACGTTAGAATGTTTATATTCAGTTTCTATTACGACGTCACATTGCTTAAAAACTCGCGATCTCCCTCGTGACAAATATTTGACCTCACCTCGCGCTACTAGGTTCGAGACGTCTATTATGGACGACCCCATTGCCGATGTTAGTTTTTTTTTTTTTAAGTCTGCGGGGAGTGGCAAGATCTATAAAATAGATTAATGATTTTCTTTTTTTAGTTATTCAACCGGAACATTCCATGTCCATTAATTATTTATCTTTCTGCCCGGCTGTGTTGATGTATACCTGTATCGTGCTAGCAACACAATTCCTTACTTGTGCCGCCATCATTTGAACCGAGGAACTTTGCTTCATCAGCCCATGGGGCCGCAACAATATGAGGAGGTGGGGGTAGACGGACTCCATCCACCCAGATCTAGACTAGCACGTAGCTCACTAAATGACATCACCTGTGATAAATCTATAAATAAATGGCACTCGTTATCACAGAAATGGAATGTTTATAGATATGCTTTTAAATAAATGAAGCGAATTATGTTGTTTTTTTAATAATCGGAACGCAGACTAGTCTAGGACTTTTAAAAAATAACTTATTAGCACTGCGTTTTGCGGTTCATCTAGATTCATGTCTTGTATTGGCAGATAGGGCTTTCTTTTTTCTTGCACATTAAAATGATTTCTAAATGTTTTGAAAACAGAACAGCTTCAATTTAAAAAAGATGAATCAATATGTGTTTCAGTCATTGACTGCAGAGAGAGAGAGGGAGAGAGATAGAGGGAGAGAGAGGGGGGGGAATAGAGAGAGCAAATAGCTCTTCAACCTGCATGATAGAAGAATATTATTGCGTTGAAAAAAAAGGCTATTACCCAACGATCTGGGATCGAATCTCCCCTTCTGATACACTTCCTTATAAATACGATGTATTAAATATAGCACCTTTCTACTTATAAATTTATGTACAGATCTAAAAAAAAAAGTCTTTTTTTGATAAGGAAATTCAGTTCCTATATAGAGCTGCCACCGCTGTAGATTTACTCCCAACCGACAATTTAGATAGTGTGAAATTAGTAATCAAATCATCGTTAAAAATCCCACCTGCACACTCCTCTTACCTTCGGAATTTTTGTATTGAGTTGTCCATAAATTTACCACAGACTTGCTGCTTACAAGGCATCCAGTTGTGTAAAAATTAAAAGGCGGTTGAGGCGTTGTGATGGCCGCACAATCGTTTCGTATCCTGTGTCCACGGGAAAACGTTTTGAGTGTTGTTGTCTGTCCTGTCAATCTTGACCGAGAATCTTAGACGTTTATACGAGTCTCTCTCTCTCTCCTCGAGTGGCATGCGAGATTGGAATGGATAGCTGAACCAGTCGGGAGAAGCAACAACCTAATCAATATGCAAGACTATATAAGTACCTGGAACATATAAGTACCTGTAACATATAAGTACCTGTAACATATAAGTACCTGTAACATATAATGATCCTGTAACATATAAGTACCTGTAACATATAAGTACCTGGAACATATAAGTACCTGGAACATATAAGTACCTGTAACATATAAGTACCTGTAACATATAAGTACCTGTAACATATAATGATCCTGTAACATATAAGTACCTGTAACATATAAGTACCTGGAACATATAAGTACCTGGAACATATAAGTACCTGTAACATATAAGTACCTGTAACATATAATGATCCTGTAACATATAAGTACCTGTAACATATAAGTACCTGGAACATATAAGTACCTGGAACATATAAGTACCTGGAACATATAAGTACCTGGAACATATAAGTACCTGGAACATATAAGTACCTGGAACATATAAGTACCTGGAACATATAAGTACCTGGAACATATAAGTACCTGGAACATATAAGATACGATGGGATTCAAGTGGTTTCTAGACTGTACTTAGTGTCTTCTTAAAAGATACTTCTGACCTTCGTGGTTATTGGGTGTGTGTGTGCGTGAGGGGAGTGTGTGTGTGTGGGAGGAGGGTGGTCGATGCCCCACTCGAGGAAGGACGTGCTTGAGCCCCCCCCCCCCTCCCTTTCCCAGATCTGGACATTTTGTCCAGATATTAAGTTGTCTGAGCTACTTATCCATGATCTCGGTGTGCTTAGTCCCACTTGACCCCGGGAGACAGCTCCCCGGCGGCTCGGGAAGGTGGTGGAGGGGGGGTGGATAGAATCCATCCATTTGTCCTGTCCACGACTGACAGCTGAGGGTTGGAGAGAGGGGGTGGGGAAGATGAGCGAGACATCGACGAACTTGTGGATTCAGGCCCTCTCCCCCCCCCCGCGCCCCCGCACTGTATATGCCCAAGACCATCGTAAGTACGATTGTCTTGATATGCCACACCTCCTCACCCCCCCCATCTCCATTTTGTATTGTTTCTTCTCCCGTGCGGTGTCAGTGGAGTACGACAGGTGGCACAGTTAGAGGCACCCACCATCCGCCTTTCCAGGAGACCCGCTCCCTGTTCTCCCTTGGCTCGCCAGGTACGATGAACGAGATGAAGAAAGTGGGGTGGTGGTGGTGGGGGGTAGGGGCAAACGGCATCACTGCCCTTGTATATCACTGTACACCCCTCTACCCCATCTAAACTAAGGCATTTCCCTTTTCACCATATCTTTTTTCTTGAAATATTTTATGTATAGAACCCTGATACCTTTTTTTCTATATAGGCTATATATATAAAAAGAGTATTGCGTCCTACGCTTATTCGTGGTCTTACTTCTAATCTTGCATTTCGACAAGAGTTTGAAGTTATTAGTTTGTCCGAATGTCACTCGATAAAGAAATTGTTTACCTTTTTTTTTTGTTTTTTTGTTAAGTGGACAAATCTTTGCCCAACGATAGGCTAGCAATTGACAAGTCTTAACAAATATGCATGCATAAAAAGGTCGACAAAAAAGACATTTCCGGTCTTATTCGATCATTTACTTCGAAACATGCCTGTGTGCTACGTTACTGGTTGTACGAAAATATGTAGGTAATAAAAAAAAATATTTCATTTCCAAAAGATGGCGACAAAAGAAAACGATGGACTGTGAATGTCAGATTTGAAGAATCACCTATTTATAATCCCAAACTAATTGCTTGATGCAAAATAATTTTTGTGTCATTGTTTTTTATGAATCTCCGCATTGTGTTTTTTAATTACCAAGGAGGCAACTCTTGATAATTTATTTTATAAACAAAAAGCTAAATTTAACCAAACGCGACTTTGAGTATTAATTATCGCCTACTCACTTTTGATGTTAAAAACGGATTCATCATAACTAATCTTGTAGCCGTTGTATATTTCTAAAAAGGCCAGAACTGGCCGTCGAGTTTGAAATCGATTGTCAAACACCACCAAAAGCATGGTATTTGTTTACGAAAATGGCGGGAAATGTCAACGGAAGCACGTGACCTCTTCCATTTGAAAAGGTTACGCCTAATTAAGACTTGTCAATGAAGCGTATAATTAATTTCAAAGATGAACGTGTAAAATTAGTTGTAGTTTTATATCGGCGGCGCGTTTTTCATTCTCTTATCGGTTTTGTGAAGTGATATTATAATATACTGTGACTGGGATAATTAAAATGAATTATAAAACTAAAACCAACAAAATACACGTGAAATGCTTGCCTAGAGCTATTTTATACACAATCAATTAATTAATGCAAATTAAAATGTAAAAATTTGTTTATAATTTAAAAAATGAACTAGGTTGGTTTCTTTGTTGTTTTTCGGCGAAGAGTGTGGTACCAGGATTGTAACAGTCTTAGTATGGGGCGATAATATTTGATTAACTATCAGAAATAGCTAATGAGTTCCAAATGTCACTAACGGAAGTTGAAAAAAAATATTATTAACAGGAAATGAAACACAAACAGCAGTTTAAATATTCATAAGTACTCAACTTTTCTATTTGTAATAAGCTTTCTGAATCACCAATCAAGAGAGAGAGAGAGAGAGAGAGAGAGAGAGAGAGAGAGAGAGAGAGAGAGAGAGAGAGAGAGAGTGTGAGTGAGAGAGAGAGAGAGAGCGAGGGGGGGGGGGAGAGAGAGAGAAAAAGAGAGTCTTACATAACATCTGGATTTAATAGAATGTTTTATTTTACTACTGGGATGTGCCCGTATCAATCTACACTTCGTTATTTAAAAACAACATTAAAAAAAAACATAAAAAATATTTAAAAAAAAATACTCCACTCAACCAAACCCAGCATGCTTTAGCAATTAGGTAATAGGAGTCTTCTAATCACTCACTCCATTCCACAACCGCCCCTCGCTGCTCCTTTAATTAATTCAATTACTGCTATAATTAATCCTATCAAACTGGATTTAAAAACAGAAAACAACTACACATTTTTATCACACGTTACAAAAAAAATACATTAAAAAAAACAACAACAACTAAACAGCTAGTCTAGTGTTGAATCAGATGTTGTATTTTTCGGAATTTGAAACAGACGTGAATTACAAACGCGAACGTCCGCTATGAAAACTTCACCTCTAATTTGTTTCGCACCTTTGGACTCCCGGAAACCACTTAACGGGGGGATTTTATGTCCAGTAATTAATTTTTTTTCTCACAATTTTATAAGTGCTTATGTACGGTGTGTGTGTGAGAGAGAGAGAGCGCGAGAGTGTGTCTGTGTGGGTGTGTGAGTATGTGTACATATTTATAACTTGTGCTTTTCTCTCTAGCAGTCAATCGAGGACATTTTTTTTTAATCTCAAAAGCTTATTCGGCACTCAGAGAAAATTAAAATCAATAAGAGGAGGAACCGTTCCCAAGGGCCCACAACTCTAACTGCTAATTTACCTTTTCTTTGTCTCTCTCAGAGTTAACTGTCTTCATGCCCTCCCACCTCCCCCACCATCTTGCCCCATCTCTTTTTTTTTTGCCTTCTTTTTTTCTATGGTATTCGTAATTCGGCCGAACGGAAGAAGACGCGACTGAAATTATTTTTACGCCCCTGCAGAGTCCCAGGGCGTTTGGAGTGAATTTGGAGAAGGGGTGACGGGGGTGCGGACTGGCATTGCGCTTTGTGATACCATGGCCGCCATGATTGTCATGGGGCGCCTAATGGTAATGCGTGTCGCTCACTCTCAGTGGCACGTGTGATCCCTATGTGTTTCCTCATTTTCTGATCCCTATGCGTTTCCTCGTTTTCATGTACAGATTTTGAGTCGAAGTGAGTTTTTGATTTGGTGTCGCGAGACGGCAGCCCATTGGAGTAGCTTCAACTATTAACCTCTGTTTTCTTGTGTTTGGTCAAGCATAGTTTGCTTAAACGTAAAACTGATCCCGCTCTCATAAGTGTATAAATACCCCCGCACCCAAACCACCATAATGTCAATCTAATCAAGCTGTAGATGGAAGCCAGAAAATATATAAAATTTTCAACAACACCTTAAAATAATAAAGTTATTAGTATAAATTCTTTTTTTTTAATGCATTTTTGTAATGCATTTGCCTTCCGATTATTTTGTGCATTATCACACTCAAAGAAAGAAAGAAGCAAACGCGAAGTTAATAGATCGATACATTATTTTAGTTTTAATTTGGCGGTGGGGCAGCTAAACATTCGATGAAATGTGTTGCCACAGGCATCGCGTCTATGTGCCAATTTTCAGCTCGATATGATGATGGGAAGAAGTTCAATAAGTTTTTCGAAAATTTTGCACCCCGAAACATACATACGTAAGCTAAAAACGTTTTGCGAAGTAAATATAAAGTATATATAAAGTAAAAGTAATATATATATAAAGTAAATGTAAAATGTATATAAAGTAAATGTAATATATATATATATATATATATATATATATATATATATATATATATATATATATACACATATATATATATATATATATATATAAAGGAATGACCACTGAATGTAGTGAACATGTCAAAATTCAATAACTCAGTCCGCCATCAACTATCTCAATAAATTATAACAGGCAGTTCAGAACTAAAAAATAAAGCCTCTCGTACAACACAGACACAACTACCAGCTCTTGAAGATTTGTTAAACCCAAGCCCTGTCTATGATTGATACAATCCTTGGAGACAGTCCGCACCCACTACACCACAGCTGCATCAGAACACCACAGCTGCATCAGAACACCACAGCTGCATCAGAACACCACAGCTGCATCAGAACACCACAGCTGCATCAGATGTAGACGAAATGGTCGGCTCCTTTCTGTCAGGGCAAGAACATAGAGATTTAAGATATCTTTTTGTTCCACTTTTTCCACTTTTAGTGCGAATTCTTCCAGTGGAATCGTCGGTCAGCTAGAAATACAGTACTGTTACCCAACGATACATTTTCTTGTATGATATATTTTACGATATCGCGCGCGCATGCCTATTCCATAAGTATATTTATGTCCTTGTGTAAAAATAGTTCATTTATAGTGATTTTAAAATATTGTTCATTGATGATGAATGATATAACATCTGTAATCAACTAGAAATAATAATGGTTATTTATATAGCGCTATTTTAGCATGCTCAGTGCACATTAGAAGATTAATACGTCCACTAGATCCAAAACCATTGCAGGGAGGCAGGGATTGGTCGGCGGCAGGGCTAGAACCCGGGCCGTTTTGTTGACAGGCCGGTGAACTGACCGCAGGTTTTGATCAATAAATCAATCTTATCTTAAATCTATATGCCTGCAAAGTAGTGCAAAGGTTATACATAAAATGTGTTTTGAATTAATGAAACATTCGACTGTGGACAATTTACTAATAAAATGAGCAGTAAAGGCTTCAAAGGTGTTTAGTTACACAAATTATACTTCATAAATACAGCATGACGGCGTGTAGAGTCTACGGCAGACATTTTGTTTTTGTAAACAAAAAGCCTTTCCTGCAATTGATCTCAAACGTTTCGCCAAGTGTTTATAATTATACCATTTACGCTCGCCAACGAAACGTTGTTTGCTTAACCCATATAGTGTCAAACTTAACCCTCCACCCCCCCCACCCCCACTAAGTGTGTCAATTAAAGGCTTGCGCTCACCCATCGCTGTTCTGATTGGTTGGTTGGTCTGAGCAGACGAACAAACTAGATACGATGCTAGAAAAAAAAAAAGCTACCGGTAAATGTTTAGAATTGATCTTCTGATTAGCAGTAAAATGCCTGGTGGATTACAAAATAATGTCAACAACTAAATTTAGCTTGTAAGAGTTTCAAACTTGCAGGAAAAGATCATTAAAAAAAACACGTCGTGTTTTAATCATGTGAGCAATCTTCTCATCGTTGTCTGCTAAGTGGCAACTAAGTGCAAATAGAAATTTTGAAATAAAAACAACAGAAGTTAGAGTATTAAAAAAAAGGCACATCACTTAAAATATTTTACAAATTAACTAATAGAAATCTACGCCTTTCTTATCTTATACATTACAGACGCTCCTACTATAAAGAAGATTATTGCGTCCTACGATCATCCGTGGGCCGAGTCTAGTTTTGCATTTTTATAAAGATGCAAGACTAGACTCGGACCACGGATGAACGTAGGACGCAATTATCTTTCTAAAGCAGAGTAAAACTTATTTCGTTCATTTAGAAAAGACTCAGCTTTACATTACGCATAGACTGGTAAATGCTTAAAAGTACTCTTTCTTCCCTAGTGGCATTCGGGCATGGAATGGGTTACCTGAACAAACCATGAAAACCAGTAATTTAACATCATTTAAATCATTTATGAAGATGCAAGACTAGACCCGGACCACGGATGAGCGTAGGATGATGCAATAATTTTCTTTATATAAGGAGCGTCTGTAATATATAAGATAAACTACATGCATTTATGCAGTATAGCAATTAAATATGGCGGCTGTAACAAGACTTTCTCCACGATTCTTAAAAAAAAATACCCATTTCCAACTCGGTATCGTTTTATCCCAAGAGAGCCTTTTCTTTTATCCCTTTTAAGAGAAAGTCTCCCTAAAAATCTTATCTAAAGAATTGATTCGGGGGTGGGGTGGGGTGGTGCCATAATGAGTCCTTTGTGGATGGATAAGAGCATTGCAGATTGTTTTTTTTTTTCTTCTCCCATTTTACATTGGACGCCGTTTAACTTTTTTTTTGTTGCAGTGTCATTTTCATAAGATGTTGCAGCTGCAACTTTTTCCCACACTTAACGCTTTGACAATCTTCAACGGGGGAATGCAAAAAAATAAATAAATCCGATGTGTTTTTAAAAATAATAATATTTAATATTAAACGAAACAAAACGTTCTCTAGGAACATGAAAGTACGTCACTGGTCATGATAGAGGTCATTAGCCACTCTTGGGTTAACAAGCTCAGTAGCATGCTTAAATAGAGTACGTTCATGAGCGAGTCGCAGGATGGCACCAACTAAATAGCCAGGCTCTGTGATTCTTTTACTCTCTCTCTCTCTCTCTATGTGTCTCTTTCCATGACATTGGTTGTAGGAGGGGTGAGCGGGCATGCTAATGGCTACATGATGTTTTGACCCCTTCCGTAGTTTGATCGGCCTTTTCTTCTTGCCACACAAAAACCGGGGTTTTCATCGTTGGGGGATGTCGTATAGCCGTAAAGGGTTTTCCTGTTTTGACAAAGCCACAACGAGAATCTGCCCCGCCTGACAGCGCAAATATGCTCCACCTTACAGCTCAAATCTGACCCCACCGGACAGCTCAAATCTGCTTCTTTACCAGCTTGAAATAAACAGATATCGCTGTTTTTGCAGAAGTGACGAAACCCTTTTAGGCCACGTTGGTTCATGAGACACGCACTCACAAGTCTGTAACCCATGTTGGCCAAACGGAATTGTGTGGCCAGAGCAATATCTCCACCCATCAATATTTTGCCCCCAAACAATGTCATGTATTACGTCAGAGCTGGGCAGACTCATGGACATCTTCCTTATTTTGCATGGGGTTGTGTGTGTTGGGGGGGGGGGGGGCTTACTAAAAAATCACTACCTGGATTCGAAGACCTCCATGTATTCCAAGCATTTGACCGTTATAGCGCTGTTTATCTATGCTGTTCTGTGTGTGTGTGCGTGTGGCCGTAACTAACCTCCATATTTGTTTAACGTTGATGCGACATTTTAAGAGGGGGATGGGGGAAAGAACTCTTCTTTTTTTTATTTTCTCTACACTCACATTTCCGCTTTGACATTCTCTCCCTTTGCAAACACCTGTCCCTTCTACCTCCCACGCACTGAACAATCTGATCAATTTCTCCGGTGGCATTGGGGTGAGTAGGGCGTGGGGGTGGGTGGGCGTGGTGGTGACATGACCGAGGGCTCTATAAATAAATTCACGCTCTGACCACCCATCCCCTGCCATCTGTTTCCCCCACCCCCACGCATCCACCCAAGACTAAACACACATCCCGGGGGGTGCTCGGAATACGGAAAAAAAAAACACCACCCACCATGAACCGCCAGCTTGTCACTTCTACAATTTTACCTTTGGGTGAAGAGGGTGGGGAAGGGAGGTCGTAGACTCGTAGGTCTACTTGATTTGAAAGAATGATCCTCTTTGATAAATGAGGTGAAAACTCACAAGAACACTCACGTGCACACAACACAATGGCCCAGGCACAGGCGTAGTTTATGCGACACTTAGAAATTGAATGCATGAATCCCATTTAACTTTCGGGTCAAAATGGGGCCACGGTGAACGAGCGGTATGATTTGTTACAAAATAAAAATTTATATAAAAATATTGCTTTTTTTATATATACCCAAAACATTTGTCACTAAACCAGCATATAAACTGACTAATTGTCACGATTCTGGATTAAACCGTGACTCGTAGCACCCATAGATAGACTATAGCGTAGATAGTAGTATAGAACCATAGGTTAGCGTAGAGTTAGATTAGATAGAACGAGTAGTCTGAAACTATCACTATCTTCTCCCTCCCTTACGCAATTACACCTCCCCATCACTCTTCCTCACCTGTTTCTCTACCCTTCACTTTACTCTTGTACTACGCCCAAATTCAGAGTCTACTGACTAATACGATTCAACTTGGTACTACATCTTGGTTGAATGGGTACGAATGTGTTAGTTAGAATGTATATATTTTATCCTATGCTATATTAATGTATTCATATCATGTCTTAATGTATTTATATCTTGTACTATTTTAACGCATGTGTAGACAGTCATTACTCGACCCCTCACTCACCCCCTTTCTCTTCGCGCCCCCCCCCCCCCCGCCACCCCCCCCCCCCTTTTATATCCCCTCAGCTTAGCGGCACGTTATGCAATTGCTTTGAGACGGTCGTTCTCTGAGCGGTTGACTAAATTCCCCCACTCAGCAGTTCGCACACACGTAACTAATTCTCGCCCGAAACCCCCCCCCCCCCCCCAGCCACTTGAGTTAACTACTTAAGATTCTACCAAATGGAGATAAACTCCCCCACTCAGCAGGACGTCTGTATAAATTGTCTTTCATCTAGACCTCTCTCCCCCCCCCCCCTTCCGCCCTCGCAACCCCGACCCCCAATCCATTTTTGGCTCCAATAAGCTTTTCTTATGCAAATGTATATTCAACCTAGCCAATGAGAATAAGATGTAATTAAATGTAAGCCAACCAAATTAACTTTGGGTCAGGTGACTAGTGTCCACGAAAAGCCCGCCCAACTAAACTAAAGCAGATCTCTCCCAGCTCCCGAGCTAGATACATCGTTTTGGCCTAGCTCCCAAATTGTTACTCGGACTTGCAGATACTTAGCCAGTAATCGTAATTCCCTCATTATAGTTACGTAGCCTAACCTTGGATTCCGTAACAACACAGTATATTGAGTGTTAGACGTTCCTGTGCATATATCTCAAGCATTGTATCTCCCCTGCATATTAGTATGTGTATCTCATCATTGGATATTGAATTTGAATCATAAATAAACACCTGAAACGTAACCAGAGACTTGCTTGCCTAACTTAGAACTGTCTGTCTGTGTGTGTTTAATAACATCTAAGCGAGCCAGTAGAGAACAAATAAATATTCCAGGTCAACTACAGCATCGGCACCTCATATCTCTAAGACAACCAGCCATTATTACCCCCCTCTCAATTGCCACTTCGTGACAAAGTGGGACCTCGTATCCGGGATTATCTGAACTTCAAGCCGTTCAGCGCACTGTCAACAGCAACAACCCGAGGACTACGCCGATTCTGAAACCGACCCTGGATGGGGGCTCATCTCTCTACAACACAAAGACTCTAAGCCAGCAACCAGACCCGTCATCCCAACGCCAGCAACCAGATCCATCAACCCATCAAACCAGGCTCGCCACTTTACGCAGCCTACGCCACCCCAGCCTACGCTTACGCCACCCCAGCCTACGCCTACGACACCCCAGCCTACGCTTACGCCAACCCCAGCCTACGCCTACGTTACCCCAGCCTACGCACCCCAGATACGCCAACCTAAGCCACCCCAGATTCGCCACTCCGAGCAATCTACGCCACCCCAGCCAGCTCACCCCATTAAGCCAGGCTCGCCACACTACGCCAGCCTACGTCACCCCAGACACACCAGCAACCAAATTTGCCACCCCATTACGCCAGATTTGCCGCCCCAACCGCCAGGTCGCCACCCTCTGGCCCCGCATCAACGTACCGGCACCCGAGACGTCAGCAGAGAGACCCACCGCCGCCGCATCAGCCTGCCCGACAACTAGAGACCGCCGAGAACCCGACAACTGCCCTGTCAACCTCCCCGTAGGAACCCGCCGTAGTTCCCGGTATCCAAACCCGGGAAAATAGACACTAACATTAAACGCTAATCCAGTCCCGGCACGGGGAAAGAGAATTCCTAACCAGCCCGAAGATCTGCACCAACAGCGCCGAGCGCTATATAAACGATAACTTTATGATTGGATATACGTGTGTTAGTGTATGTGTGTAAAATTCTGGAATTGCTGTCTGGTGAGTACCATTTTGAGTTGTATTACGTTAGCTAAACTCTGAACCCCAACACCCCTCCTATAATTTCCTTTCCTATCTCGCTATATCTCTGTCCGCCTCTAGTATCTTAATCTCGCCTCACTCTGTTACTATGGCGGAAGGTGTACTATTGCGTAAGCAGTTGAGAGAAGAGGCTATAGCTATAGGCTACATTGACTCAGACATCACTAAATACGTAGTAGAGCAGGTAGCGGCCCATGAGGCCAAGACAGAGAGAGCAGAACAGGTAGCTAGAGAGGAGAGAGCAAAGCAATTAGAAAGAGAAGATAGGCTTAGAGCAGAACAGGTAGCTAGAGAGGAGCGAGCAGAACAATTAGCTAGAGAGGAGCGAGCAGAACAGTTAGCTAGGGAAGAGAGGGTTAGAGAAGAAAATAGGCTAGATGAGGAGGCACGCAGGACACATGAATTCAGACTAGCTGAATTAGCCGCAAGCACTAGGCCCCCGGACAACAGCGACAACCCAAACTCCCCCTCATCATTTAGCTCAGCCACCCCCAGCAACCATCCCCTCCCCCGACATGCTTCTCTATGGACTGAAGTTCACGACCCCCGACTGGAACAGTTCGACATTTACCTCCGACGGTTTAGCGACTGTATGGAGTTAAATGAGGTCCCCCCAGAATTACATTGTAGGATCCTCGTCTCCACTCTAAGGGGAGAGGATTATGACGCCTATTGTAAACTGGCCCCAGAAGACAGGGAGTCGTGCGTGGCACTGAAAAACGCGCTGCTAAATCGCCACCAGTTACACTCATCCCACTACCAGAAGAAGTTTCGGTCGTCCACGCTACGACCGGGGGAAAACTATACACAATTCGCGGAGCGAATACAATCTTACCTACTCAAGTGGGTTGAGTTAGGCAATATTGAACAGTCATTCGACGGTATGGTCACCCTCGTAATGACTGAGCAAATAGAGTCACAGATGACACCTAAGCTAAGGGCCTTCCTTATTCAACAAGGAATCACCGGTTTAAACCCCTCCCTGCAGGGCGCAGATAGGTTTCTGCAGTCCAACCTAGTAGAATCGTCCCACCCCCGGGAGAAATCTCTCTCACATCCCGCTTCCCGACAGGAAAATGGGAGGTCGTCACGGCCACCGGGCCATCTGTCCCGCCCGGGTCACCCACAGTCACCCTGGAATAACTGGGACAACCACCGCACCAACCCTCCCCCTCAATCAACCGCTCCCCAGCCGCACACGCCCCACCACGGGCGACCTCGTCCTCACAACGCACATAGAGACCACCGCCACACTAGGCCCACCCCTCAGTTAGCTCACGACAGAAACCGACGCGACCCCACCCCCTATCTTGCCGCCGGTGCATTTTACACCACGACGGACCCCGTAGACCCAGCGCAAGATTCCACTAACGGACTTGCAACGCACGAGTTAGAAACGCCCAGCTACCCGAGCCACTTAGCTCCCGAACAGGAACCCGCCGATCAGGGGCGTGACCAGTACTCAAGCAGTGACTACGATCGAGTCCACCACGTGTTCTCTATTTCCTCGGCAGACAAACATAACCAATTCCCCCGTAGCTACGTCGACGAGATAGTCAGAATCAACGGCCGACTCGCCTCTTGTACGTATGATTCCGGTCTTAGCTTTGAGGCCCTAGTAACGCGATCAAAAATCGACCCCCGCGACTACACAGGACGCTATGTGCGACTCCAAGGTCCATCTCATAACTCTCCTATTCAGCAGCTACCGACCGCACTCGTAAAGCTCAGCTCAGCACTTTTTACAGGCCCCATTGAGGCCGCCGTAATAGAAGGCCTACAAGTAGACATCCTACTCGGAAGACCGATTGTAGGTAAACAAACGCATTGCCTGCCTACACCCGCAACCTACGGATCGCCCCGCCCCACCCCCAACCAGACACCTCTCCCCCACCCCATGTCCATTAAAGATAAGCTCCGTCATGCAAGGCTGCCCACGACGAGACTCGAACTAAGACAAACACTGTGCGAATTCAGCAACTATCAGAATACCCTTATACCAAACTTCCGTAAAATTGCCCGTCCGTTATTTAGATTGCTCAACGCACCCACATCGTTCCCATTATCTTGGGACAAACCCGCTACTAATGCTTTCGACACATTGCAACTTTGCCTAGGCCAAAACCCCTTTCGACACACGCGGCATAGCGGACACTAACTAGTGCCCCTACACACTTCGTGGCCCAGCATACTCAGTAATACGGCCCCACGCGCGCACACTGTTAATGAGTGTGTAGTTACTCCCCTTTCCCCATGTCCCAGAGACAGTAATTTAGGTAGAAATCTTCTTTCTGAGTAGATTCCCAAGCTACCCGGGTGAGTTGTCACGATTCTGGATTAAACCGTGACTCGTAGCACCCATAGATAGACTATAGCGTAGATAGTAGTATAGAACCATAGGTTAGCGTAGAGTTAGATTAGATAGAACGAGTAGTCTGAAACTATCACTATCTTCTCCCTCCCTTACGCAATTACACCTCCCCATCACTCTTCCTCACCTGTTTCTCTACCCTTCACTATACTCTTGTACTACGCCCAAATTCAGAGTCTACTGACTAATACGATTCAACTTGGTACTACATCTTGGTTGAATGGGTACGAATGTGTTAGTTAGAATGTATATATTTTATCCTATGCTATATTAATGTATTCATATCATGTCTTAATGTATTTATATCTTGTACTATTTTAACGCATGTGTAGACAGTCATTACTCGACCCCTCACTCACCCCCTTTCTCTTCGCGCCCCCCCCCCCGCCACCCCCCCCCCCTTTTATATCCCCTCAGCTTAGCGGCACGTTATGCAATTGCTTTGAGACGGTCGTTCTCTGAGCGGTTGACTAAATTCCCCCACTCAGCAGTTCGCACACACGTAACTAATTCTCGCCCGAAACCCCCCCCCCCCCCCAGCCACTTGAGTTAACTACTTAAGATTCTACCAAATGGAGATAAACTCCCCCACTCAGCAGGACGTCTGTATAAATTGTCTTTCATCTAGACCTCTCTCCCCCCCCCCCTTCCGCCCTCGCAACCCCGACCCCCAATCCATTTTTGGCTCCAATAAGCTTTTCTTATGCAAATGTATATTCAACCTAGCCAATGAGAATAAGATGTAATTAAATGTAAGCCAACCAAATTAACTTTGGGTCAGGTGACTAGTGTCCACGAAAAGCCCGCCCAACTAAACTAAAGCAGATCTCTCCCAGCTCCCGAGCTAGATACATCGTTTTGGCCTAGCTCCCAAATTGTTACTCGGACTTGCAGATACTTAGCCAGTAATCGTAATTCCCTCATTATAGTTACGTAGCCTAACCTTGGATTCCGTAACAACACAGTATATTGAGTGTTAGACGTTCCTGTGCATATATCTCAAGCATTGTATCTCCCCTGCATATTAGTATGTGTATCTCATCATTGGATATTGAATTTGAATCATAAATAAACACCTGAAACGTAACCAGAGACTTGCTTGCCTAACTTAGAACTGTCTGTCTGTGTGTGTTTAATAACATCTAAGCGAGCCAGTAGAGAACAAATAAATATTCCAGGTCAACTACAGCATCGGCACCTCATATCTCTAAGACAACCAGCCATTATTACCCCCCTCTCAATTGCCACTTCGTGACACTAATGATGATAGAAGTAATTACAAAAAACTCTGCTCGAGCAAATGTTTCACTTTAAATAATAAATTAGTGCAAAACTTACTAGTTTCTGTTGCATACGAGGCGGAGTGTGTGGCCAATACAACTCCCAGCCTATTATGTATGTGTGTGTGTGTTTCAAAGTATTCATTAGAACTAGGTCTTGATTCAAAACCAGACACTTGGCAGCCCTAGTCACATATGGCCTAGTCACAAATTACCTAGTCAAGGTGACATAAATGTTAATGGGTCGTGAAGTAGAGGTTTAAAAAAAAACGGGTCACAGTAAAACAAAGCAAAAAATTATGTGGAAATCACTTGCTTAACTTTAATAAAGAATTAGACGTTTAGAAATGTATAACCTTGGCCTGCAATGCTGATTTTTTTTTCATTTTTATTATGATGAAATGGCGTCATCAGTTTTTGGTGTCTTCTACAAAAAAAGATTTTTTTTTAACCCCCTTAAGATTCAATTACTCTAAAAGTGTTTTTTTCTTTTGGTTTTGTTGGAAGATGAATGGGTTTTACAAAAAGTATAAAATCCCTACCTTTTGTTCAGTACAGGTAGATCATACAGGGTCATAAATTAACTTCAAAGGATTACGTGCAAGAAGAGGCAAATAAATAAAAATAGAGGACAATGGCAGACAGGGGAGAATAGGAGCAGGTTTTAGTTCTCTTGGAAAGAAATTCTGGCGAATCTTTTCACGGAACTGCAAGAATACACACTTATGTACACAATAATTGTGCATGTTGCAGACGCTCTTATTGTATGGACGATTGTCGTGACCATTGTATGTTTGCCTCAGAGACGTGTATGTTCGTTGCAATGTACAGATCTATAAGGTACAAAATCTATACGGTTCACAATCTATATGGTACAAAATCTGTACAGTTCAGTGTAATGATTTTGTATTTAAAAACATCCCAAGATACCTGTGGGGTTAAGTTAACCGTGCAAGATGGAGGGTGACAAATTCATACTAAAATTATGTGGGGCTGGGCCCCATTACTCATAGCTTTTATAAGGAGATGAACGAGTTATAAAAAAATACATATAATACATTTTTAAAAAATCCCACAGTTGTTTTGAACAGATAAATTAGACATAAACAAACTTCAAAGGGAAATGCATACACAACAACACAAACAACAACAACAAAAAACAACAGAAAAAAAAGTATATAAATAAAAATGTAGATATTTCATCTATATCATACAGCATTTCTTTAGTTTTTCTGTTCTTCATCTATATCATGTAGCATTTCTTTAGTTTTTCTGTTCTTCATCTATATCATGCAGCATTTCTTTAGTTTTTCTGTTCTTCATCTATATCATACAGCATTTCTTTAGTTTTTCTGTTCTTCATCTATATCATACAGCATTTCTTTAGTTTTTCTGTTCTTCATCTATAGCATACAGCATTTCTTTAGTTTTTCTGTTCTTCATCTATATCATACAGCATTTCTTTAGTTTTTCTGTTCTTCATCTATATCATACAGCATTTCTTCAGTTTTTCTGTTCTTCATCTATATCATACAGCATTTCTTTAGTTTTTCTGTTCTTCATCTATATCATACAGCATTTCTTTAGTTTTTCTGTTCTTCTTTTTTTAACAAGAGCATTTTAAAACTTAGAATACTCAATTTAGGTCATAATTTACAAGTAAAAAAATTTTGTTAAATGTTTTCCGAGATACAGCTATTCTTTTTTTAAATATCAGACCAAATATTATATGTAGCCTATATTTTGAAATACGTTTGCTGTGAATTCTAAAATCTTAATTGAAGAAATATAAATATGAAATTACGCGAAATTCAGTGTTGAATTTTTAAATTGATCTAACATGAACTTTAGAAATAGAACTTGAGCATTCTGTTGTTTTTTTTTCCTTCCTATGGTGTAAAATTTGGCGCATCGGTAAAAGCTTAAGTGATACGAAACAAGAAGATGAACATTGACCTCGTACTTTACGTTGCATAACAATTTGAAGAACTTGTTGTTTTTTTACATGAAGAATTATTCAGTAAAGATTGAACTAGGCGTGGCCTGTCGTACTTAGACAATCAGTCAAAGACGCGGTAAGAATGCAATTATCATTGGTGTTAGCTCAAGAAGGGTTGGGGAAAAAAAGGGGGGGGGGTGCAACAAACGTAGCGAAGCGTGCTCGCACGTGCACGCATGCGCTGTGATTAAAGTTGACGTATGACAAGTTTTGTTTTTAATTAGTAAGATAAGCAGACGAGACCTTGCCACGAATCAGTGCGCTTGTCGCTTCGCTGCAGGAAGCATTCCTTCCAAAAGTTAATTATTCAACGCTTGACGTATGACCTCTTTAGATCTTGTGTAGGTATGTAAGTTATGCTGCCCTCTCCTGCGCCTCGCACCCTTCTTTAATTTGCAGACCTTAAAACAGGAATATATTTAGCGCAAAAAAAAAAAAAAGAAAACTGCACAATTTTTCTTGTCGGCCTCGCTACACGATTGTGTAGCCACAACGACGACTAGCCGCCTTTGCCATTTGCATTCCATCCCCTGTATTTTACCCTGCGTAAGTTGGGAAACACTACTTTGTCCAGTTAAAAACTTGAATAGGTCGGCTCTGCATCCCACCAAAAAGGTTTAAAAACAAAAGATAAGACCTGCCTTGGACTATTTTATGGTGCTGCACCGGATCACTTTCTGTCGACTGTGACCAGTGGCCCCCCGTTCCCCACAAACACGCACACACAAAAAAAAGACTGAGTCACCAACTGTTAGATATAGTCTTTGTCATGTTTTCTTAACAAACATGTTTCTTCCTGTCTTGACCAGAGTAGGAGAGTGTGTTTGGGGGGTGAGGTGGACTCTCAAAAGGACTGGGAGGGTGAAGGAACCCACCCTCTCCTTTTTATGGTGAGAAGTGAAGCAGGTGAAGGGCCATCGACCTACATTCCTCACCCTTGCGTCTAATTCTCCTCCACATCCGATCACGCCTGCCCGGGTATGATGACGCCTGCTTGGGCTTTCGGGCAAGACCCAGGTAAATAAATACTTAAGTAGGTCTTGGTGTGGGCTAAAGGTGATCGGTTTAAGTGAAGTTAAAATAACCTTTCAAATGCCGCCTGGATTGATTCGTTAAGATCCTTTTTTTATGTAACACTTTACAGTTTTTAAATTAGCTGGCACGCATACGGCCATGCTGTAACCGTCCTACTTTTTATCTCATTGTAACTGATTGGTTCGTTTCTTGTGAACTCTACAATCACCAATCTGATTGGGCCTTTTAATTAGGCCACCATTGTTACCCGGAAATCAGAAGAGAAAAAAAAACACACAACAACATCAACAAAACAAAAACAAATTAAACAAAACCCGTTTGTCTGTTTCTTATCCCTCCCCCCCCCCTTTTATACCCCAACAGGGGTGCCATCCAGACTTTGAAAGAGTCCAACCAGATCTTAATTGTTTATCGATATAAGTTCCTACTATTTTATTGCCGAAACAATTGGTTCATCTAAGCCAGGGGTCGGGAATCTTTTTGTCAGAGAGAGCCATGGACACCACATATTTTGAAAAGTAATTCTGTGAGAGCCATACATTATGTTTAAAACTAAAAATTCAAGTAAATGTGTGCATTATGCGAAATTTCAACACTAAAAGTACAATAATTACGTCTCTGAATTCTTCTGATGCTGAGCTGCAGTAGACTTTAGCTCATTTGTAGAATGAAATATTGATATGCAATTAATATGTAGATCAAAAAGTCTTTAAAAAAAACATTTTTTTATAATCGAACATTTGTCTGCGAGCCAGATGCAGCCATCAAGAGAGCCACATCTGGCTCGCGAGCCATGGGTTTCCGACCCCTGATCTAAGCCATTCTAAGCCGTAACATGTGCGGTGCGCAGTGGAGAAATGTTGGGTGTTAGTGTTTGTAGCCTTGGATCCCGTAATACTTTTTCAAGTTCTTACGCTGGTGGGAAAGACAAGGCAATTGGGTGTTGTTCTGGCCACACAATCCCCTTTTAAGCATGAACCAAATAAAATAAAAAAAACTACAACTACACAAATGACGCCTGCTTCATTATCTATTTCAGGTCTACAGAGAATACTTTTACATTAAAACAATAAGGGCAGTCAACTCATAATACATCTAAAGAATTAGTCAATCACACACACACAGACACACAACCTCTCTTATATAGCTTGGATGCATATTAATATTTATATTCACAATAAACTACCGAGTATACTAAAATGGTCTGCGGACGCTACCGCCCACCATCTTCCTGTTGATTAAGACACATAGGTATACACACTCACACACACAACACAATCACACACACATAACACAATCACACACACACACATGGGAAAGAAGAAACATGCCTAGCATCTGCCTACCGCACACTAGGTTTGTATATTTGTGCGAAGTCCACCGTGCCTAAATGGACCACAAACACTCGAAGTTTTTTGAAGATCCACTCAACCAGAGTTTGTCTCTCCTCATTGGTCACGTCTCAAGTGTCGCATTTGCCTCCCTTTTGTCCTCCTGGTCAACGACTTCCGGGTAAAAAAAAACGGCACCCAGAAAGAAAGCAGACCCCCCACCATACACACACACACACACACAAAACGGCCTCACCAATATACGACTTGGGAAAAAAAGAGAAGAGGGGTGTTTGTTATTTTGTGTCCGGTCTAACGGTTTAAAAAAAAAAGGTACTGGTACTGATGACATGTGGCTCCATTTAGAAAAACAATTAGCATGACACAATAGTGATAAACGATTACATACATTGAGTACATGTCCACTAAATATGTTTTTATCTTTATTAACTTTCATACTTAAGAATGTTGGCTCGCATATTATATACTATACCGGGCATATGGTTGATCCCAAATAGCACAAACTGTTTTCTTGCAAAGTTTTGCAAATTTGTTGAAAATTCCCTGCGTAAATATGTGGCATTGAAAAGTTTTTTTTTTAAGCCACTCGTCATAGCTCTAACAGATAGGCGATTTACTAGTTCTATTTTACATCCGTGGCTGTTTCAGTGTCAGAAGTGAATCGAGACGATAATGGGTTGAACTGTTTGCTCAATCGCCTTGAAATCTTCAAATCTCCTGGACCTTAATTTACCCACCATCCCTGTTTGTTTTTAGCGTTTTTGTTTATGGGGTTAGTGCGCAGAGTACACTTTTTTTTGTGTGTGACCACGGCTTGCAGTGGGATCTTGTGGCCGCCACAATGCCCGCCAACCACCATTGCTTTCCTCTAATCGATTCCAGCTACCTGCAAGGTGGGAATTAGAATCTACGCCACACTGGCCATGCCGAAACTAAAATAAGGCAAGCGTCAATTAACAATTTAAAAACAAATTCGTTTAAGTCTATATTTGAAGAGATACAATTGGTTTGTTTCATTTTTTTCTGCAAGTGTCCGTAAAAAAAGTTGAACACACATCAAGCAAAATGAGACTAAATCTGTAGATATAAAAAAGAAATATCTTTCAGCCTTTACCCCTTTTATCAGTAAAAAATATTTATATAATACGGAATATATTTTTTTTTATATTTAAAGATTTTATTATTTTAGTATTATTATTTATTTACTTTTTTGGCACTACTGGTTCTAGTTTTTATTTATTATTTTTTATACATGAAAATGTATGTGTTTTCCCACTCCCTTTTTCAACCACCTGTTTTTCTACTCACCTTATCCCATGTACACACGCACGCACTCTATCATGTGCTTTAAAGTTGTTGCCAACTTACATACAGTTAAAGTTAGTAGAATATATTTAAAAAAAAAAATACAAATAAAAGACAGACGCAATCAAGTGTAGCATTTCAGCCTCCAGTTACACTATTACCTAATCAACAGAATTAAAGAAATACTATAACATTTTCCAACGAAAAACAACATGAAGAACTTTACTATTTATAATCGCAGTTAAAAGAATTTATTCCCGTTAAATTCTAAAGGGAACTAATGAAGTATATTTTACGTGATTGCGATTAAATTATGCAGGAAATACACAGAAATAAAAACACAGATGATTTTCCTTTTACTCATTTACTCTAATTAAATTAAAATATGAACTTCATGCTCCTAAGTCATTTATTTGAAATAATATACTGTTGATGTTCTTAAATTAGTACACAGTTACTTGAAAAATGCAAAATTATAATCTAATGAAGTAACGGTACTCTAAAAGACTTTGAGATAAAAACACTTTTACTGTTTCAGATGAAATAACATATTACGATAAAATTGTCCTTTTTACCGAATGCCATTCAGACAGGAAATAATGTGGTCCAAACTAAAAAGGAAAAATTAATATCGATCAACGTAACAGCGTTAACTTTTAAAATAACAGCTATCAAAATTTTAAGTCTAGTTCTAACCACGCAGCATTTAAAGCGTAGGCCGCAATAAATCTTCTGTATAGAAAAGAGCGTCTGTAACATATAAAGATAAGATAAGCCAAGAAGGCAAATAAAAAAAACTCATTCTAGTGCAAAAATACCCATCGTTGGAAAAACTGTTATACTAATGAAACTTTTTTTTTTTTTTTTGCATGGAGGAAGTTAAAACACTTTGAATTTAGTTTTAATCAGAAATTAAGCAACAGAAATATACTTTTGATTTAATTCTCAAAAATGTCTTTTTATAAACCTCGAATCTAAAAGGAAACGCAAAGGTTTTTTTTTTAAGGCAGTGTTAGATAGGTCTAAGTTGGTAAGATCTTAGACGCTATGTGAATGATTAGCTTCAATGGATCTAGCGATTAGTGTGAGGAAACGGAGGACCGATTTATCTTTATGGTGCCGATGTAATAAAAACATAACTTTTTTTTAGCAGTAGATAATTTATTTGTTTTTTTGTTAGGTGGTCTAACGTTAAAAGTATATTTTAAGGTTCACATGATCAGTGTAGAACTGTAGATGAAATAAAAGATTTTTATCAAGATACCCACCTTTTAAGTCCATTTTTTTTTATTGGCAATCGTGTACGTTGGCTTTGTGTGGCCAATTCAGTGTGAGGTTTTGAATATGGGGATTTCGGGAATAAGACAGCGGAGTAATAATACGTTTTGTTAACGCCATAAAAAAAAAAGGGCCCCGAGACCAGCATTGGAATGGCTAAGGTACGATTTTGGCCCTTGACAAAAAAAAAAAAAGACTACCGTACATTAAAAGTCTAGTTTTATTGACACACAGTTCCAATTTCTAGACGTTACACGTTTTGCCCAGTTTATGCCTGACTAAATATATGTATTTATTGGCTATACAATAAAAACAAAACAACTTACCACCCTAATAGCACAGTATATTGGTCCAATAAATACATTTTGGCCTAAAGTTGGACCAACATTTGTCCAATAAATACATTTTGGCCTAAAGTTGGACCAACATTTGGCCAATAAAGTTTTTCTTTTAGGGCATTAGTTAGTTTTGATTTCATGTTGCATGAAAACATGCTCTCATGTCCTTTACATGGGTGAAATAAAAAAAAAGATAACTGTGTGATTAATTTGTCTGAAAGCTACTTAAAACTTAAAACATCCATACATTTGTGTTCAGTTTTAGCCTACCATTTAGACGTTTTGAATAATTATCTCAAACTAGTTTATAACTAATAAGTTAATGAGATGCATCACTCAGTGAAACTTAGTCCGCGCAATTCCTTCCCACGGGAAATTACTCCAAAGACAAAGCAGCGACGTCTGCCAGTCAGTGAACATTTCGCGCCTCGCTATAACTTTGTTTTGGTAAACTCCCGGAGAGACGACAGAAAAAGAAAAGAAAGAAAGAAAAGAGGAAACGAATAGAAGTGCGAGAGAAGAGGAGGCTTTGAGTGGGAATTTTTTTAAAAAGGGACAGGGAGGGGGTAGGGAGTTATCTTCCAAACCCACCAAAAATGTTTGACTTGGAATTCCGGTATACCCGATGCCAGGACGCAAAAAAATACATGTTGCTTTGGCCTGGGTATTGTATGTTCATATGTTTTGCAAACCAAACGACATTTTAGCAATTTCTTTTACGTGAAGAGAAAGAACAGATTCTCTCTGATCAATTCAAAAATAATATATTTATAAAAAAAATCACATTTTCTCTGAAAGATGGCTGAAATAGTATAATGATAGGCTAAATGGAAAGGTCTTATTTCACGATTAAATGTTTTTGGTACCACTCAAACTAAAAAGCAAAATAAAATAAGAACCAGAGTCTGTTTTAGTTTGTCTACTGCGCATGCCCATTAGTTTGTCTACTGCGCATGCCCAACCATTAATGGGTATCCGGAATCAGGAAATGTAAAAAGCAGCTCTGCATTCGGCCACACAATCTTCTTGCCATCTTGTGATTTAATAATAAGTAACGAGCTTTCCTTTACGTGTCTAGAGCCTCAACGATGTGCTATTCAAAAGAACATGGTAGCGCGAAGAGAATCCCGAGACTCATTCGTGTGGGCCAGGGGTTCGTCGCATAATGCCTTTTATAAAAAAAAAATTTTTTTACGTTATAAGGACGTTACGTCTTTTTATCAAGAGGTCACGTGAATATAATATAGGGGACATAACTTCAGACTGGCAACCTGGACCCTAAGACGTAGAAGTTTAAGAAAGAACATTGTTAAGGAAAACTAAGGCTGCTTCTGTGTGTGTTTGTGTGTATGGAGGAAGGGGAGGGACGGGGTAGTTTCATTGATCCGTTGCGTAAGCTTAATCCTCCTTAAAAGGGTAACTGAGGGAGGGGGGAGGATAGAAAAAAATAATTTAGAATTCGCTTTTCCTTTTCTAACCTTCTTTTTCTTTTAAAGTCTTTTCTATTGACCATTGATTGCCCCTGACGCGGTTCGCTCTCGGCAAATACTCCCATTGTGTCGATTGGATAACTTGACCATCTTAGCAGTGGCCAGATTAACTCTTCTATGTGTGACTGCGTGTGTGTGTCGAACTGTCGGTCTGTGGGTGCCAGCACAATACAGTGTCAAGTAGCAGACGCCCTCGAGGGGTAGCGGGAGGGGCAGGGGATTAACCTTTGTGAGAGACCAAAAACAGCTTTTAATTTCCGGACCTTTTTGTCTGTTGGATTAAAAAAAAAGAAAGAAAAGCGACCCTAAAAAAAGACTCGTTAAATTCCACGTTATAAAATGTCTGCAACGATTGACTTTTTTGTCTTCAATGTTAGACTTTGATTACATACTGAATTTGCTAAACGGAATTTTAAAGGAATTTTGTTTGTTTCTGACGGGTTGCTACTATTTTTATAGTAAGTAAATTTTTTTATCAATTAACTCTTTCTGTCTCTTTTTTCTTGTATATTTTTACTTTGATGATAAAAGAAAAAAAATTAGACATTGTATGTTGGGATGAGTGGTATTGTGAAAGAGCTTTGCTATTCCCAGAGATATGATGTTCAAATCCAGTTTTTTTAATGGCCGATTCCGGAATGTATTACTAAGTCTACCCTGATCCGATGAAAGAATGTACGAGCGTCCGTACACTGTGTTAGGCCACGCAATCCCCTCGCTTGCCGCGTTTCGGGTAAAGCCAGTTATCTCTGCTTATACACTATACACACACACAATGTAAATAATGTATGACATAACTGGTGTGCATTGTTTAGTACGTAGGCCTAACTGAGATGACTGCCGTGTGTCTTTAGTTGAGACGAATGGCTTTTATTGTAAAAATTACGTGGATTGCTTCCCTTATGGACCCCACTGCCATCCTAGGCATATATAACACCACAATAATGAAGTGGCTATTTTAGTTCCTCTTCCACCATATATTGGCACCATAAATATAGCCATAATGTACAATACGATTTTTCTTTAAATATTATTAATAGGACAAGTATTGTCTAGGACTCTAGACTATACCCTTCTCGTATTTATAAACACTCTATACAATTTGGCCTAAACTTTGGCCATTCAAGTTCTCAGTATCTGTTTTATAATGTATAGGCCTACATAGGAAAAAATAAGTGGAAACCAAAATGGCGGCTGGTGCAGGAAATGACATCACACGCTCATCATACCACACATCGATCCCGCGCAGTTTACCATGATGTCCCTCGATTGATTGATACACACATACACACACCCGGATACACATACACTCACGCGTACACACTTTGTCGTAACGTGTTCCTGCTAAGCCCCCCCCTCCCCCCTTTCCTTTTGATTGAACACTTCATCTTTGGACGCGGCCATTTCACTTTTTGTCCCCCCCCCCTTAATTACGTCATTACTGGGCCTTACGTAACGAGTGGGATGTAGCAATTATAGATTAACTGGCAACTCTACGGCCTGGACCTTTTGCGACTGTACTTTCTCTCTCTCTCTCTCTCTCTGTCTCTCTCTCTCTCTCTGTCTTTGTCACTTAATGTGCTTTGAAGGTTTCCCGTTGTTTCTAGTAATTACCCATTTCCGACCTTGTGATAGAAATCTAATTATGTCCCAAAAAAGGAAAAAAAAATGCCCTGGGGGGGGGGGGGTTATTAATGAAAGCGGCCTACAAAGATATAGACTATAGATCTATAAAATTTTGGCAATAGGTCTTTCAACGCAAACAGAAAAAAAAAGAGAAAGTCCGTCTCAGTACAGTGGTTCCCTTAAAGTGTTCAGTAGAACTAAAAGGTTTGATGCGAAATCTCAAGATATCCAAGATA
The DNA here is from genome assembly GCA_949126835.1 of Anisus vortex. Lineage (NCBI taxonomy): Eukaryota > Metazoa > Mollusca > Gastropoda > Planorbidae > Anisus > Anisus vortex. The sequence continues at coordinate 12,193,629 of OX421507.1, read as the reverse complement.
TTGTTAATGGGATATGTTTTATTGACACATAATCTCGTGTTTATAAACACTCGTATAAAATTCGCCCTTAATTTTGACCCTTCGAGTGCTCAATAACCTGCTTACAGGCCTAATATGCATACACAATAAAAACAAGTTGAACCCAAAAAGGGCGGCTGGTGCAGGAAATGACATAACACGCTCATCTCATTAAATAATTCTCTCGAGAATATCATGCCTGAGACGATATATTTTTTTGCCACTTTTATTTAGTTTCGGCCATTGCATACATTTTTATTTATATTAACCCTTTTCTGAAAAAAAGAATTTTTTTACCTGCCCTTTGCAACACGTGTGATATTAGAATTTTCAGCACTGACTGAAATTTAGAGTTTCTTTGTCTATGATTGAACGACGAATCTAAAATTTAAAAATCTTTATCATGAAACGCATCGCCTAATTCTCTAAGTAAAAGCTCTAAAATAAGTTTATTGACATTCTTTTAGCATTCCGTTTTTTGATAGTATTTTTATTGTTGGGGTTCCAGCGAATTCTTTTTTCTTTCAAATTTGTTAGTTTTTGGGGTTTTAGTGGAAGACAAAGTTTTGGTAACGCTCATTTAATGGTTATATTTCCAACCTTTTTGAAAACGTATGGAAAATACATCTTGTGTGATAATAATTGTAGATCAATAAGGTAAAGAGTAAAGACCACGAAACGACCAAGTTTGCCACTTCTTGATGCATATTGCAATAGATCAGTCATGCGAGACGGGGTTTAATTAACCAATGGTCGTTAAGGAAAATTACACTTGAAAGATTCCTTTCAACATCATGGCTGTTTATTGTACTGTAAGTAGAGGGACTAAATTACACGGTCGTTTTCTTCTTTAGCTGAAATGCTTGAACAATCTTGGCTTGATAAGGGCAGAGTGAAGTGGTGGGGAAACAATGGGGGCGATTAGGCCTTAAGTGCATTCAGTGCCTGATAGTGAATTGACTGGAATTAGTGAACTGATTGGAAGTAGGGAATTGACTGAAAGTGGCCATTGGCTTGAAGTACAGAAATGTGATTAGAGTATAGGGCCCAGTTAAGGCTCATTATATGCGTTCTGAATAAACATGTCTAATTGATTGGAATAGATTGTGGGGTATTCGATGAACACAGAATGTCTAATTGATTGGGATTGGTTGTATGGTATTCGATCAACACAGAATGTCTAATTGTTTGGGATAGATTGTAGGATATTCGATCAACACAGAATGTCCAATTGATTAGGATTGGTTGTAGGATATTCGATCAACGCAGAATGTCTAATTGATTAGGATAGATTGTGGGATATTCGATCAACACAGAATGTCTAATTCAACAACTGTAGAAAGTTCTCATTTAATTTTTTTTCAAATTTAATTTGAGTATGAGTTGTCGCGCAAAACAATTTGCTACATGTTTTCAATTAAGCATCGAACTGTAAAATCCGTCACCCGGGGCCCCATCACCTACCCAGGATTCCCTGCTCCCATCCCTCCATTGTGTGAGGGTTAAATAGGATGTTCTGCCAGAGATCGGAAATTGAGTTTATCGATCTTTGTTTTCCGTTACAAAGAAAGAAGATTACGGCATTTAATGTTACAGTGTTTTTGTTACTCTAGAGAAGACTGTTTATATCAATAGATAGCACAAATCTAGGTTTAGAAATTAATCTTTTTTTGTGTTAGTCTATCTATTTATCTATCTATTATCTATTTATCTATCCATCATTCTATGTATCTATAAATTTATATATATATATCATTCTATCTATCTATCATATATGTATCCTTTATTTATGTATCCTCTACCTATCTATCTACCCATCTATTTATCATCTATTTATTTAGATCATCTATCCATCTATCTAGACTATATCGAATTCTCTCTTATTCTCTCGATTCTTCTAGTCCACTTTTTGTTCCCAGACTGGGTACACTAACCCATGAACCACACACACACAATTACTGCACTGTGTGTGTGTGGGGGTGCAAACCATATATACGGGTATCAACGGAAAGTAACGAACTTAGCAAATGAACAAGGCCATTAAATAATGGTTGTTCTTCAATTAACAAAAGGTTTTAATGTGGGGAATAGTTCTATTCCATGTTATTCCTGGAGAATAAAAGAAAACCTACAACTAACGTCTATACATGTTAATGGCATTATTACATTCATTTTAGTTGCTTTGTTTATATAGTGTCATTACAAGAACAATTTACGGATTAGTGGTGCGATATTGGGAAGTAAGCTTAGAGGGTTCTTCAAGAATTGAAAAGTGTGTTCAAGTGGTACGGGAGAAAAACAAAGGCTGAGAACCAATGCCCTAGTCCCATCACATTATTTCATATTCGTTATATTTTCTCTCTAACTACCATCACCCACCCCCTTTTTTCATGTATACTTTCTATCATTGTATTTAGTTCCCCTTTTTGTTCGTTAAACATTTTATTACTTCCCCTACATAACTAATTTTTTTCATTTCATTCTTTGTTCTCCCACTTTCTCTCAAAGTCTCTTACATTCTCCCAGTCTGTTCCCGCCCATTTCTCTCTTCCACTTTCTCTCCTTTATATATTTTCTTATTTTCTCTCTCTTTCCTACTTCGCTCATTCTATGTTAATCGTTTACTATTTCTTTCTTATAAAAGGTTATAAAAATAAATCTTTAATTCTCTCATTTTCTCTAACTCTTATCCACTCTTTCCCTATTTCTCAAACACTTTCCATCTCAATGTATCCACCCCCCTTCCCCTCCGTTTATGCATTTTATTCTTCTCTGACATCTTTCTCCGCCCCCTCTCTCTATATATAGACTATATCTCTCTCTGTTCTCTCACTCTTTCTTCAACTTTTGATTTCTTCCTTATTTCACCCCCTCCCTTCTTTCCACCCATTAAAAATCTCAGCTGACACCAAGAACTGGAGAACTGGGTGTAGTGTAGCTCGCAGTGACGCGATGTTGCCAAAACTTAGCACGTCTCAAAAACCAAAAATATACCGAAACAAAACAAAAAATAATATATAAAAAAAAAAAAAAACAAAAAAAAAAAAAAGTTATGTTTCAAAGGCAAGCAACCCAATACCGCCGCAAACAAAAACATAAAAGATAAACATTAAAAAAAAAGTTGTTTCAGAGGCAGCGAACCCGATACCACAGCAAAACAAAAATAAAAACCCCAACAAAAACCTAGACTGTAGCCTGGAAGTATCCATCAAGAGATGAGTGCTGCCATCAGCTGACACACGTTTCGACTTACCCATACTCACCTGTTGTTCAAAGCTTAGCTTTTTTGTTTGTTCTCTCTTTCTCCTTCCCCATCTCTCTCTCTCTCTCTCTCTCTATCTCACTCTCTCTGTCTCTCCGTACTCTCTGGGAAGCTCTGGTTTAAGAGAAATGGAAAAACGAGTAATTGGCTACGTGGAACATCGGATAGAAGAAAAAAAAAAAAGAAGTCGTCTGCTGCAAGATCTTTATAATACAGTTCAAGGAGACCACGTGACTTACAGCTCCAATGAAGAGTGTATATTAATTATTCAAAATATACTGCCCAAATGTTTTTTTTAAATAGAAAAGAAAAATAATTTACTTCAAACCAATGAAACACATGGCCGTTGCTTTGAAAATTTTAACTGCTGCTAATTATGTCTCTTTTTTTTAATTATTTTCCAATAAATTTGCGAATAGTTATAATTTAGGCTAGTAATGGGCAACCTTTTCTAGCGTGCTTGCAAAATCTCTGACAAAAATTCTCTCATGTAGGCCTACCCCCCCCCCCCCCCCCCCAATTTTTTAAATATTTTTTTTCCAAATCAAATTGAATGTTAACATATTTCAGCTTCCAAATAGAGATGCTCTGAAGTTTGCATTTCAAAGTCATCAATTAGTTATCTTTAATGCACTTCTTTGACTTTGTGTAGCCTTCATTGTATTCATGAGAGATTGAGAAAAGTTGTTAAATGGACAATTGCAGAAGATAATCTTGCGTGCGAGAAAAAAAATAGTGCTTTGCCGTATTTGGCACGCGTGTATATGGCTGCGGAAACCGCACCCTAAGTTACACGACACGCCCTAACAACGTGCCATGGGGTGCCTGGCGCTCGGACAGGACCTTGGTGTGCTCCCGCCCTCCTGTGTCCACCTTCGAACATCGATACGCACTGGACACAAGAGCCGGAAGTCTCGTCCTTTTTTTAGACAATTATAGTATGGTCACCTTACCAGTTCATTTGTGGACAGACCAAGTGACAATATTAATTATAAAATTACTTTTTATTGACTTGACTAAACTTTTTTTTTTACAGGAATTGGTGGTTTCATAAAGGGAAGTTTACTCCTAAAGATGGTCGTCTGCAGGCGAGATCTGCACGAGCTACGAAGCTTGACGAGTTTGTCGTGAAAATTATGTGTTTGTGAAATCGGAATGGATTGGCGTTAAAGAGCGCCTGGCGTTGGTCAGGGGAGGAGAGAACTATGTGGCAGACGCCACTCTGGCACTGACTGACCTAAACTGAGGACTTGGCGGGAACATGAGGCCAAGTAAAGCTTTCAAGTTTGTCTTTATGGTGGGAATCGTGTCCTGTCTGATCACCATTTGCTACTGGTCAACGTGTGCAAGTCGATTTACAGACATTGGGTAAGTATCAAAGATATTTTGCTTTACCAATTTACATATTATAGTCCTATCCAATCTTTATTATTCTACACGGTTGAATTAATAAAGCCAACATATTTTATTAATAAGCGTCTATTGGTAAACCGACCAAGTAACAGTCTTGTTAACAAAATTTAATGAAAATTCAATGTACGATGTTTTCGAAATGCCAAGAAACACCATTGGAAAATTAAACAGTCAATTCTACTATTATTACATTATCAACTTTATTATTAACAAGCTACATTGCCCGGCGTTGCCCGGGTGAAAAAAAAAAGGACTGTCTGGGGTGCAGATAACAAATTTATAAACTACACTTTAAAATTACTGAATACTTTTAGGAAAGTAAATAAATATTGTAATAGGGTAAAAAAATAGTCAAATATTTTTATTTAACAAAATCTATATTGCCTATAGATTTACATATTGTTTTTAAAAGTTTGAAAAATTAATTGTCGAAAAAAAAAGTATAGTCTAACTGGAGAATCGAACCCTGATCGCCCGTATAGCAGTCCACCACGTTTACCACTGAGCTATCGAAGACACATGTCCGTTGTGAAAAATTATTAGACGGTATATTGGGCTAGGCCTAGATAGGTCAGTGACACACGTGTTTTCAAATTGACCAATGGGGATCCTCGCGGGGCTTAACACTGTCTTTTTATGCAAATTTATTGACCAATGGGGATCCTCGCGGGGCTTAACACTGTCTTTTTATATATATAGATGACACAACACATTGTTCGGATAAGTCTCCATTTCGCAGAAGATCTTCGTTGTTCAGATTGTGCTATTTGGGAATGATGCCGTCTACAGAATCAATCATAAGAGTCTATTCCTTTCATTTTGTCCATTGCAAATTAATGAAGGAGAACAGTCTTTCCACACTGCCAATGTGTCCAGGGATACAGTAGAATAATTCACATATTTTAAGTAACTCTGAAAAGGAACTTGCATTTGGGCAGATTTGAAAACAAAATTATACTGCTTATGCAAGAATAAAAAAAAAAAATTCAAATTTTTCTTGCACAAATGATCCTTTGTTTATTAATTGTATTCTATGCATGATAATATATATAGCCTATATATTTGTGAAAACTCTAAGCCTACAAAACATTAAAATTATTTTAAAAAAAACGGACCTTTTGAAGTTATTTTGCTTGCGTGCCGGACAGAGGACATTAGGTTAAAAAGGAGGATTGTCCCCATTTCTCCGGTCTGGAAACCATAACTACGGAAATATTAAGTTTGATTATTATATACTTAGGCCTACTTGTCAATCGAGCGTGACAATTCTACATCTTGTGTGTTTGTAATGAATATATAGGTTTTCCATCTACGCGAAATAGTCTTAGTGTGTTGGTTTGTCAGGGGACAAGGGGGGTGTAGAAAGCCGAATTTCTGGATAGGCGTAAAAACTATTGCGAATCGCTATAACAGTAGTTGGAATAAAGAGAAACTCTATAATTTATATTTTTTCTACCGTCTCCACCCCAGCATCTGCAACTGAACTGTGCAAAGGTAGCCAACTGAGCATACTATATGTTAATTGTTTAAAATTGTATGCCTATTATTGTATTCGTATATTCTATTTTGTAGGAGCAGATTTGAAGAAAGAGCTTCCTTCGATGGTCAGGTATTGACGTACCATAAGAGGGGAACTAACTCAATTAATGGTGAAAGTGCTGGGGAAGGAGAGGTTATCCACCCTGACTCCTACCACGAGCTGGACTGTAATATTAACGGTGAACAAGTGGTCAAGTGCAGGAGAGAAAGCGATGAAGTCTACATGCCTTTTACTTTCATCAAAAACTACTTCGAGGTAATGCCTTTTGCTTTTATGCTATTTTGTTTTTGTATAAATAAGTCATTGCTTTGTTTTAAATACCCGAACTACGCAATAAATCAACAATTTAACTTAATACATTTAAAACATTGGACAAAATGCAAGACTACTAGAATCGAACTAGTCTATAGGCGTGATTTCTATACGGAAGATTATTTTATCCATGGTTTGAGTCTAGTATGGCATTTTGATAAGTGTTTAAATGATGTTAAGCTACTGGTTATCCTGGTTTGTTCAGGCAACCCATTGCATACCTTGATGCCACATGGGAAAAAGTTTTAGCATGTAAGGAAACTGTGTGGCTGGCACTTAGCCTGAATTAGCCTTCATACTCTTCACAGCCTAGTGAATGGGAGAAACTGTGCGGAAAGATTTTATTCAAGTATTTATAATTCAATCCAGGCCTGGAAAAAGAAGGCGATTGATATGCCCGAGTGGAAGGAGGTGGTGAGGCAGGCCAGAGCCCTCCATGGGCTGTAGCGCCAAAGATGATGATGATTTAAAATTCAATTTTGTCTTTTATTCAGAAAAGGGGGAGGAGGATTTTGCCCTAAAACATTATACTCACTTTGAAAAAAGAATTATTGCCTTCCTTGGACATGAATTTTGTTTTAAGGCAAGCAAATAAATTTTGGAGGGTGTAATTTAATTGAGTATTTTTTGACAGGTGTTTGGCCAGATAGAAGACGCAGATGGCTACGAGAGGCTTGAGTTCCACCATTCCAACTCCATCGTCCACCCACCACGGCCTACGTACACCCCCGGCTCTGTCTTCATGGCATTTGACCATTACAACGTGGAGAACAGAGAGAGGGTTAAGTGTGTCACGGCCTCGGAAGGTAAACACATTGAGCTAGCTGATTATATCAATTTTGTAAAACTATTTGATAATATCAGCTTTATTGAAATATTAGATATTGTAAGCTCTATTGTACTACTTGATAATATCAGCTTTATTGAATGTATTTAATAGTATATGAGCTTTATGGAATATATTTGATAATATTAACTTGATTGAAATATTCGATGATTTTAACATTATCGTTGTATTTGATAATATATGATTATATCAAAATTATTTAATTATTTGAAAATGTTTATTTCATTGAACTATTTGATAATATCAACTTTAGTGTTTGATTGCAATTACGATTACAAGTTTGGTTCATTGGTTAGTAAATATAAAGAATTAGATAGCATTATTTGTGTCATTTTATTGTATTAGGCCTATATTTAAATTGATAAAGTTGCCTTTGAAACAAAAAATGGAAATGGTTGTCTAGCTGTAACATAATTCAAAAGCTAATTCCAGAGATCTCAAGTTTGAATGCAGGTTAAAGAGCAAATTTCTTTTACAAGTCTTGATAGTTTTCCAGAGTCTAAATAGCTGTGACTGGTGCCGGACATTAGTTGGGTCAAAATAAAGCCGACCGGGCATTGTGCTGGCTACTACTTCCCATGAACCAAAAAAGTCTGATAAGGATACTTTCCTGCAGTCTGTCTGTATTATTTGATTGGATTACAATATACTTGTCACATGATGATAATATAGTAACAGTTTCAGGATTAACTTTTCTAAAAAAATTTTTTTCCTCCAGGTGTACCCATTACAACTCAGTGGAGCAAGCGTGGCTACCATTATCCAATCCAAGTAGCCCAGTACGGCCTTAGCCACCACGCCAAGCATTTGGTAGATGGAGACCCTGACCAATTGGTCCTGGAGGACGGAGAGGAGGACTCACTGTCAGACTGGATCATGCCAGATGAAAAGTCAAAGGTCAAAATTGACACGGACGCTGTGAAAAAGACCAGGGTTGTGGAGTTCCTAACTACAGGTATGCATTTGAAGTAGCTATAAATTCACTTCTTCTGCACATGGAAAACTGCTTTATAGATGGGGGGAGGCATAATTGGGACTTTGAAAAATGCAAACCAAACAGTACTTCCAGGAGTAAAGTCAACTAATTACATTCGCCAGTTTTAAAGGCATACGAAGAGATTGTGGGTTCAGCACAAAAACTTTATTTTTCTCTAATTGCAGTTTGTGCTTGTTAGACTAAGGTTATAAATTTAGCAAATAAGACAAAAGTGTTTATCTACATTTAGTTTTGATTTATATTTTATTATTTCAATGTAATTTCATACAAATGTAATAAAAATAATTTATAACATTTTAAATTATTCACATCTTTAAAAAATATTATAGAATATTATTTTGATAACATTTTTATAGTATCATAAAAAAAGATTTTTGTTTTTTCTTGTCGTCAGATTCACTTCATACCAAAGGTATCACCATTGTTGCTAATGAAAGAAACAAGAAATGCATCATCATGGATGCCAAATTTGTGACCAATGGCAGTGTGACAATTGTCGTAGAGTTGAGCTCTCAGGAGACCATGAACATACATTACGTGTTCACCAGCAACTATATTAGCTTTGACGGGAAATCCAATATTTATTATGGGATGGGAGAGAGACGGTCTGAGTGGATACATCTGGCCAGAGATTTAAAGTTTGATTTGTTGAAAGGTCTCCTCTTGAAGGTCACGCAGGACAAAATCAAACTATCAAACTACGGCCTCACCAAAGTCAAAGAGATTAAATTCCATGGGCATGGATGGCTTGACAATTTGACCATGTCTCATTCGGTTCACGTCGAACAATTTTACGACGCAGCCAATTGGCTGATTCAGCACCAGGATCAGCGAGGGGGCTGGCCAATAATGGTGCAGCGTCTTCTGGTTGTAGGCGTCCTTGAACTTCCTCCAGGATGGTATTCTGCCATGGGGCAAGGGCAAGCCATGTCTGTCCTAGTCAGAGCATATCTAGATTCTAAAAATGAGAAGTACTTGCTAGCGGCTATTAATGCAATGAATTTATTTGAAGTAGACAGTTCACAGGGCGGCGTGAGGGCCAAATTCTTGGGTCAATTAGATTGGTACGAGGAGTACCCGACAACACCAAGTTCTTTTGTGCTCAACGGTTTCATCTATTCACTCCTTGGTCTGTATGATTTAAAAGAGACAGCCATGGGTGACGCCAAGGAGAGAGCACAGCGGCTCTACAATTCTGGGATGAAATCCTTGAAAGCCATGATCAGCATGTTTGACTCTGGCGTCGGAACATTCTATGACCTGCGCCACATTTCTGTAGGGATCGAGCCGAATAGGGCTCGATGGGATTACCATACCACACACATCAACCAGCTTTTGCAGTTGATGATCATAGACGATGATGAAATTTTCAAAACAACTGTCCAGCGATGGTTAGGATATTTGAAGGGTAAAAAATCAAGGCATAACTAAATGGATTCCGTATTTTTTTATTTGCTGCATTGATATGTTGATGTATTTATTCTTATGTTCATTCAATTATTTAATTTATTTAATTTCAAGTTAGTTATCATGGTCAGACATAGATGTTTACTTTGTATAATTCTACATTTTTAATGAACAGAAACAAAGCTTATATAGTTTTTAGGTTTTTGCATGAAAAATTACCAATGCTGTAACAGTTGCATAATAAGATCTAGATATGTAACTATCAATTAGTCTGCATTCGAATCTGCACAGCCGCAGGAAAGCCTCGAAGCCGACACCCCATCAGTATTGGATAAGTTAGGGAGCATAATAGCTACTGCCCTGGTTATGGGTCTAAAGGATTAGTTTGAGTAAAGGTCATCTGCATACATTTTTTTGCAAAAGTCATCACATAGCATCAAAACAACTGATCTGATAAATTGTTGAAGTTCCTGCCCTGGTGTACATTTGTTTCCTATTATTTTTTTCTCAATCCCTTGTTAAATCAAAATATTTTCTTTTTTTTTTTTCAACAGTATTAAATGTTGGCAGAATGAAATTCTAAGCTTAAAAATTTGTTGTAAAATCAAAAGAAAGTGGCATGGAACTCTTTGACCGTTCCATGCCTAAATTACAGCAAAAAAAAAAGATTTAACTAGATACAAATAAAACGATTTTAATGAAACCTTTTTTTCAGTTTTGCTATTGAACTAAAACTGTCAATGCATTACTTATTGTTAACCTTTTTAAAAATTTTTTTTTATTTAAAACCTTTAGTTACATTTTAGAGAAAATATTATTTGGATTATACAATTTTTTGTATTGATATTAAACTGAGATTTAAAATCAGTTTATTAAGGGCTTAAAAAAAAGAGTAGTTCTCATTCTATTAATAGCTCATTGACTGTAGTCAAAATGTCTTTAGTTTTCCATACTGTTATACCATTACATTTTCTGAAACTACTCATATTGTTTGCTAAATGTTATCCCCTTAAAATGTAACCCTTGGGTTGTGTATAGAGCATGTGAAATTTTCTATTAATTTTTAATTTAATTAAATGTATAATGCAACGTTAGAACATATTGTACTGCATGGTCCATAATGGACACATGAAGTGTGAGTTTGAAAGCCATAAATGAATGACAGGAAAGGGTTGAAAGTGTCTTCTCAATCAAGTACTGGTTTAGTACTGTCAAAATAAAAAGTCTTTCAATAAGTTTGCTCTTTGTTATCCAGTTCAAACTTTCTAGACAGCAGGGACAGTGAACGAGTTATTGTCTGGGAGCATGGCACTTATAAGGTATTGGGTGACCAGGATAATATTCAAATTTCAAGACATAAATCCTTTGAGAATGTTGAATATATAGAAGTTCCCAAACGCATTGCTGACACAAAGTAAGTAATATTGATGTTTAACAGATATTGGGGGCGGAGCAGCAGCAAGTTTGACTGCCGTACCCAAGGTCCTGGGTTCGAATCCTGGTGAAGGCTAGTATTTGTTTCCGGGTCTGAAGGGTGGCCCTGAGTATACCCAGCTCTGATGGGTACCTGACATTAGTTGGTGTAAAGTAAAGGCGTCTGGGCATTGTACTGGTCACACAATCCCCTAGTATTCTGTGGCCACAGAAACTGGTGAACACTGCTTTGGTCCGATGCGTTCTTTACTTTTACTTTACTTGAACAGATATTGTTTTCTCAAGAAACAAAAACAGTGAATACTTTTTGTGAGTTATGTGTCACACAAATAATATTATCAAAATGGCTTTTTAAATATCTTTACATTTTGGTGACTGTTTTTTTTCCCATGGGCAATCTCTGAGATTCAAAATGAAACAATAGCATTTAGATGTTTTTTTGGTTTTATTAATTCTGCCAACTCAAACTGGCAATGATGTTTCATGTTGATTTTATTTTTTGTTTGTTGATTCTAACAATGTCAAAACTGTAATTCAGAAGTATGGCAGATGCTACGACTGAAATGATGTGATATTTGATGAGAATTTTTATTTCTTTTTGCATTCCATATTGTAATATTTATTTATGATGTCTTTTTATTTTCCTGAATATTTTTTTGTTAAATCACATAACTTTCATAAAACTAACTTTTGAGGTCTGTAGTCTTAAGAATTTTATCAAATTATTCAACATCAAAATATATCTGTTACAAATTTAATTATCTTGATGGATATTAATTTTAGAGTGGTTATTATCATTAATTAAACCTTCTCATTTTAATGTGGAGACTGTACATTCATTATATATGTATAATCCATTGGATGAGTAGATTTCCTTCGTCTCTTGCAAAAGAATGAGTTTGAACATATCAAAATCTTTTTAGCCTACTTTTCCTGATGACTGAGTAGAAATATTTTTATATGGTTTTTATTTTTTGAGACTCAATAATTTTTTTTTGAGGTCAGTTTCTGAACAATGACTTTGCATTTCCCTAATAAACTCACGATGCCAGATCTTAGCCATACTTTTATCTGAATAAATGTATATTTGTATTTGGTTACTATGGGGGGTGCCACATTTTAAACAAAGTTGGATGTGTTGATATTCTATATATACTAAGTCTCTTGGGAACTAGCATTCCATCATCATGAACTTAAGGCAGCAGCACATACAAGTAGGCAGTTGCTGTCTTATTTTGCTTATTACTGTTTTGAAGTGAAACAAAAAGACCATTGATATTAATTTTAATGCATTATGTGCATTCGAGTCATTAAGTGCTTCCTTAACATTTTCTCTGCTGTGACTTTAAAACTGTTGTTGAATGTTTAGGAAAAAAAATATTATTTGACAAAATGTAGTCATATCATTCATAGGTATATTGCAAGGGGAAAATTATTATTTTTTAACTTCCATAACCAATGTCCTCATATTGTATTGCAATAAACTAATGTACAATCTTGTTTTATCTTTCTTTGAATTTTTTTTTATTGTGTGAAAATTGGATGACAAAGATTTCAAAAGAAAACAAAAATTCTTGCTGTAATAATGAAAGACTTTTATTATTTGCACCAACAGATTCATAGAAAGTAAGATTATTTGATTTGTTTCTTACTGACAATTTAAACCAAAAAATTTACTTCAAAACAAAAAGTAACTAATGAAAATATATTGTATAATCACAGTGGAAAGACTTCTTCCCCCCCCCCCCTGGCAAATAAAAAGAATTTGCCTTACATGGCATACAAAACTGAGAAAAATTATTTCAGGACACAGGCTTGTGCCTTTATCATTTTATTATCCCCGAAAAATGAAATTTAAAAAACAAAGAGGTTTTGTGGAGTTAATCATAGTTTCATTTCAATACACAAAGAGAAGTACTGATAAAATCTATTGTGTGCTTTTCAAAGGGATATTATAAGGTGTGTCAAAGTTTAAACTTGTCTCCTGTGCAGACTTATTCTAAGAAAAAAGAAATCTCTACCCAAATGTTCTGTATTAATTGAATGAAGGAGCTCAAGTGACCCTACATCATGAAAGATAATTATTAACAATATGAGGAGAGTCCTGTATTGGCTCTCCAACGACTGTATTCAAAACACACACACACACACTAATTATCTACTGAGGGTTGATTTTTTAAAGTGCATGAGAAAACTCGCACATTTGTCCCTGGTCATCCTAATGGCTAATTGTGTATAAGTTCTTTTATTGTTCATGATAGAACTGTGTCTGATGAAAACCATTCTTGCGGTAAAAGAAAATCAAGAATGGTTCCAGACTACAGGTCTACTTAAATTACCCCAAAAATAATCAATGTTAAAAAAATTATCAAAATGAGTTTTCTTTAAAAAAAACAAAATGATTATTTAAAGAAAGTGATCACTAAAAATAAAAAATGTTGCCTTCAAGACAAACTGCAAAATTCTTGAGAATAGAAATAATAAGACAAATTTCTTTTGCATGTCATAACAAAAGGTAAAACAAACAAACAAATCAGAAAAACTTAGTGGCTTCTCTAATGTCACTGTAACTGATCTGGGACAGGAGAAGATATTTCATGACCGTATCCACGCTCCAGGTGTCCTTGCCAAAGGTCAGCTGGCACAGCAGTGACAGACTCTCCGCTATGATCCAGTTGAAATGCTCGTGCATTTTTGCCAGCGTCAGGCGGGGGGTGGGTTTCTTCCCTTGATTAGACGAGCCAGGCCTCTTTGTGCGCACCTGGGGATTCTGGGAGGAAGTCTTCTCACAGGTGGCTAGATGAATTACGGCTACTGCAGCACTGGGAGAGGGTCTCTGAAATATCCAGTTAGAGCTAACTTATTAGAGTTGTATATTTTAACTAGATAGGTAAATTATGATGGTGACAAGAAAAAAGATACACAACTCTAAAAACAAGGAACCAAGAACAAATGACAATGAATTATCTATAACAACTTATATGTTACATACACGTTAATTACTAGTTCCTTGTGGACCACTTGAAGCCCACTGCCCATAAGTTTAATATGATTGATGTATGCTACACTGAAACTTATTTTTTACTTCAAGTTAATTGACAAAACCAAACTTACCATTACTTGTCTTTTGTAGGCAACTATTATAATTGTTTAATTTTAATTGAAATCTGTAAAAATATCTATCTTACTATACTAATTTATAGTTATTATTAAAATAATGTATATAATTTATTATTATTATCATTATTATAATTGATTCATTTATATAATAATTTATTATTATTATCATTATTATAATTTATACAATTTCTTATTATTATTATTATAATTGTTTAATTTTAATTCAAAGCTGTATGAATCTCAATGTTAACATTGACTTGTTTACACCAACAGAAAGCGCTACCAGAGTTATAAAAAAATAAAGCCCCTTAATTTAATTTAAAAACTGGATTTTTTCCCTTTAATTCCTCTTTTGAACTTTAACATTCTAATAAGATTGAACAATCTTAGTTGACTACCATCTACACACTTATACCCTTCATATGAATGTCAAAACTCTTTAAAAAAAATATATATGACAAAACGGCTGCTGTACCTTGTTAGGGTTTCTGGATAGAAGTGATCTGACAAGTTTTTTAATAGGCTCTGGAACATCAGCTGTTAAAAAATCAATTTAAAAAAAAAAAAAGAATTTTAGAGCTTTACGCACAAAATTTAATGATGGGGAGGAAATATTTCTGTAACTAGTGGTACTGGCCTATCCTATAAATCATGGAACACACAAATTAACCATTGGCAAAAAAGAACAGGAGGAACAAATTATTTCCACAAAAGTCAGTTTACCTGGTAAGTCTGGCAGATCATCATCCACATAGTCGACATTCCTCAACTGTTTCACAGCCTCAACTCTGCTGGGGTAGAATGGATTCTCAGACCCAAGAATCTCATACGCTATGGCCCCAATGGCCCAAAGGTCTGACCTTCTGTAATCCAGGACGCCATCTGGGCCTGGCTTAGCGGTAACCAACTTAAAAACAACAAAAAAACAAAATTATTGAAAAGAAATTGATTTTAAAAGAAAGCAAAATGATACATATTATATATTGTAAAGATTAATACCTCTGGAGCCATGAGCCAAGAGTTTCCACCCAAAAAAAGATCTTTAGATGGGTATGGAACCACCAAAGATTTGTTTTCCTCTGCCAGACAACAACCAAAGTCACAAATCTCAAGCCGTGGTGTGCCTGCCCAAAGAAGTTTATTTATTAGTTACATTCTAGTCATCTACAAACACTGATACTAGTACAAGAATGTACACAAATATTTAATGGCTTTATCAACAATTCATTAACAGCTCTTCTGTTACCTCCAGTATCAAGAACATCCACCAGTATGTTGTCAGTTTTTAGGTCTCTGTGTGCTATGCCGTGTTTCTGAAGATGGGACACACCTTCAAGCAGCTGGGCCAACATCAGGCATCTGGTCTTCATGGGGACTGAATGGCTTGCCAGGTAGTTTCTTAGTTGGGTGTTTCTTCTTCAAAACAAAACACAATAAATAGAATTCAAAACCTTCCCACGTGTCAGCATCTCATTTATGTTTAGCTGTTGTTGTTTTTTTAAACTGACCACTGTGGTCAAGCAGCAGTGAGTTTCAGATTCTAACCCAGGCACAATTGCCAGATTGTGTCCCTATTGGACTGGTGGAGGGTTCCCTTGGTATAACCAGCTCCACCCACAGAATAGGTATAGAACAGAAAGCGCAATCCCTTTACGCGCAATCACTTAAAGTGAAGCTCGATGCCACCATTTTTTTTCGACGCAAGGCAGCGGTTGCTAGAGACGCTATTATAGTAAAATGAGAAAGGATATCTAGGCGTACCATAAATATATACAATAACCTATATATAGGGTCTATATTATATTTCATTATAGGCTTACTTTTATATAAATTTGACTTAATTACCCATTTTCTTTTCAACATTATAGGATTAGACCTATATGATGTAAAATTGTATTACCCGGTACTAATATTTGAAAAGATAGCTTAGGCCTAGGCGTAGCTCGGTACGATATACAATCGTTTTCACATCATTGTTGCAGTTTATTACACAACAATTTTTGTAACCTTTGCCTGAAACATTAGCTTTGGGTTTTCGAACTTGTAGATTTGAAGAAAAAGTCATTGTAAATAAGCATCAATATATAGTGTAACCAGGACGGCTGGGTTTAAACAGTATGGCGTCGGTATTACTTCCGGGAAACAGAAAAATATACGATTGCGCATTCTGTTCTATACCTATTCTGTGGCTCCACCTGAGAGTTGGAGAAAAGTAAAGGTGACCGGTCATTGTGCAGGCCAAATATAATCTCATTGTATGTCATGGTCAGCAAAACTTAACACTGCTTCACTAGACCTATGGATCTTTTGATGTTTAAGGGATACTCTACTTTTTTTTTTACACCTTCTTAGTTAGATCCAGCTCACCTGAACCCAAGTGGCCCTAAGTGTAAACCATAAAGGGATGGGACAGCCCTGTTGTGGTCAAGAGGTCTTATTGCAAAGGATTAGCCTGGGTCTGGAAAAAAAAAAAACCAGTAGCCATACTTTCAGTTAGCGTAACAACCCAATGGGGAACTCAAGGGGATGATAATTAGAAATTATTTTCTATACAAACTTCCATACAATGCTAACTACGCAGACACCAACCTTCTCATGACAAGATACAAAGTTTTGTTCCGACCAAAACATTTCTCTTTGTCCACTCTGTGAGGCATGGCAGCTGGGAAGTTTCTGAGGCCTTCTTCTGTGACCAGCATGTCATCAACAAATATGCCTGGCATGTCCACAATGTTAGGATGGGGAGGAAGGCGATTCACTCGGTTTCCTCTGAGGATTCAGTTTTTTGTGTTAAAATATTTTTAAAAAAAACAGCTGGGTTTGTATTGGACGCACAGTTCCCTAGCATGCCAAGTCCACCAAAACATGTCACAGCAAAACTTATGACATTTCCCCAAAGCAAAAAAGTAACAGTAAAACTATATCATGAATTTGAACAATTATGCAGAGGTTCTATAATTGAAAATATGTATACCATTACAAATTGAATAACATTTAACTTTATGGGGCATAACAACTCCGTACAACACAATACTAAAGCCTACAGTTATTAATCTACTTACAGCTCAAAGTGGGTAGCACTCTGGCATCCTTCAGTCTGCAGGGGAACTATTTCTCTCTCCAGTTCTCTTAAGATACTATAAGAGTTTGACTCAGCTCCATAATTAAAGACTGCTTTGACTGCCAAATTGAAGTCGCTGTCCTTTGCTGAAGCAGCCTGGTCTAATTATTTAAAAAGGCAACCATAAAACATAATGTCAAGCGATACAGAATAATATTAGAACACTTTTTCTTAAAGTAAAATTTTCAATGTTGCTATTGAATAAAGTTTGAATAGACTAAAAAAAAAGATATCGGACCAACAATTAATGATAAATATTACAATTTGGATTAATTTAAAGACTTTAAACAGTCTACGTTTAAGGCTTATGCAATCTTCATTTCAAATTCAATTTTACTACATAAATTGCATAGATATTATAATGTGTTACACTAGTTTAATTGAATATAGTAGACTGAATTATTTTTTCAAAATTATAAACATTTATTGAATAAAGTTTAAAGCAATCTCAGCAAACCGAAAAACTATAGAATGTTCTTCCAATTAACAGCATAAACTGTGAGTATTGTTTTAAACAAAAACCTGCATACCAGCTTCATCTTTCAGTTTAGCCTTGTAGACAGCACCTTCACAACCACTAGCAATGGACTCCAAGTTGATATCAAGATCTTTTAAACCACTTGGTAGTTTCTGCAAAGGTTCTGGCTCAAATGTGAAGCCTTGAAACCTGCCCTGAACGCATTAAAAGGAAGACATTATATAGGGCATACATGAATGAAACTACCCAGTGGCTAACTTAACAAGTTTCCATAAACACTACACAGCGTTTGTGCCAGGCCATTTTTAGCAGGGCTGTATAGTCGGAGGTAAAACACACGACTTTGACTTTAAACAGGGTTTTGAATGTCGACTTTTTTTTACTTTTTTTCGACTTTTAGTTAAGTGGCCGGTTTATCATTATTTGACAGCAGTTCTACCTACGTAATAATTAACCACTAGAACATTATAGATGATCATGCTTAGGTTCTAATTTCTAATGCTAAAAACATATTGTAAACGTATTCACTTGCTTAATTTATTATATTAGCGAACTCAATATCAATACATTTTTTAAGTGGAACCGCCAAATTCTCTCTTTGTCTTAGCATTTTCTCATCGGTTATGTCCATTCTTTTATGTCGCCGAACCCTAATATCTCGAGAACAAAAGAGGGCCAAATTTGCCACTTAACGTTGGTTATCTCGATCCCCATGACCAATCACCAGCTTTTAATTGCATTTTCATACATGGATTTCTAGCTTGGGTACTAGCTTGTCTTTAATTTGTTTGGGATGTATAATATACACATGATATTTGCTGTTATACTCTTTGCAAACCTTGCATAGCGTTACAAGTTGAGCTTCGAAGGTTTGTTTACAGCATTTACGGCTAGCCCTAGGACTAGACCTGCTCTAGCGTTTAGCTATTGAAGCACGCATACTATTCCTTCAAACGCCTTACCCTTTTATATAAAGCATTATATTTAATTCTCACAGTGTGCTAATTAATGTAAAATCAGTTGAAATCAAATGTTTGCCACAAAAAAAAATAGAGGTGTAAAACCATGGCGGAAAAGTTTAACTTTGACCTCGCATTACTAGGAATTGAAGCACTGTGGGATCGTCGTGTAAAATCTGATTGGTCGGTACACGTGTGATTTACTCAAATTAGAACGACCCAGTTCTTCTGTAGTTTTGGGTTTATTGACAAAAGAAAGAATGAAAAAATGTTTATAGTGCTGGACTATATTGAGTCTCCTAAAAATGCTGGTAAAAACAATACCAAATGCATAGCAGTAAAGCGAAGCAAAAAACAACAAACAAATGAAATTAAACAACCCGATTTAAAATGCTTCAATATAAGAAAAAGGAAGTGGTTTGGTAAATATATAAGCTATATTTTGTTACTTTTCTTCGACATTTTGTAAAGTCGTAATTTTTTTTTAAATGTTGACTTCGACTTTGAAATAGACTTTCTCTAAAATCTAGACTTCTCGACTAACGACTATACAGCCCTGATTTTTAGGCCGCCCTTATTTATTTATAAATTTCTAAAGGTATTTGTTTAGCAAGATACCTGTATTTCATATCAAAATTAAAGGAAATTAAACAAGAAATAATAATAAGTAGAAATTGAAACAATATTATTTATATAATAATAGTTACAACTTTATTAGTAATTTTTAGAGATCAAATTTTTTGTTTAAAAAAAAGGAGCAAAGAAAAATTGATCTTAACATATTTTTATTTGGTATGCTCAGCAGATATACTATTCAAGCTTGAAACCACTAAAAGTATATCTATTCCTGATCAGAATACATTTTGAATTTTGAAAATATCCCATATAGTGACTGAGTTATATGAATTTTTGTAATATTAGTATCAGCCGATAAACGCCAATCCTTTATATTTATATATAGTTTACATACGCGGAGGCCTAACCACGAATGTTGGAATCTTTAATTAGTAAATAAACCGACAGTCCTCAAAACCAGATTTAAATGATTTAAAGTTATTATCTAATGAATAGAAATTAATAATTAGCAATAAAAGTTATTTTACTAACAAATTTTACAAGCTCTAAGGTCTAGAAACATTTTGAGTAGGCGTGGCTATACTTTGTTTACAAAAGTTTATACAGAAATCAATTAACAATCGTCATTATTATTTAAAAACCGAAAGTAAACCAAGCAGAAAGGAAGCAGAAAGAGTTGTCATTTGTTTGAGAATATAAAAAGTCGAATTAATAGGCTATAGCAGCGAAATAAGCTATGAAAACCAAATCGACCCTATATGGTGGATTGGCACAGAAACGCAGAGTCTAATCGACCATATATGGTGGATTGGCACTTAATGAGTTAATAAATCCAATTATTTTATGAATTAGATGATTCTAATAAGATAAGTTATTACCGTTTATACTCGCGTATAAGTCGCACTTTATTTACCAAAAATTTCGACAAAAAGTAGGGGTGCGACTTATACACCCGACACTGTTTTTGAAAAGTCCGAAAAAATATCACTACTCTTTCATACAGTTTTCAACATAACCCGTATAGTTGACTGTAGTGATGTAGAATTACTAGGATATATGCATAGGCCTACATTTTACATTAAGAAAACTTTTGTAGGTGTAAATAGACTACCTTTATATCACAGAAATTGACACATATTTTAGTTTTTTTTAAAGTTAAAAGGCAGTGTAACCCTTGAAAGTCATGGTGCGACTTATACGCGGGTCAATGACAACACATAAGAAAAATAATCTTCAACTAGGGGGTGCGACTTATACGCGAGTATATACGGTAAGTTTAAAAAACAATTTAGGGCCTAGCCTACTCTCTACATGTTATTATCAGTTTTTACAAACAAAGAAGTACAAATTTAATTTTGGAACCCTATCGATGTTTCAGCCATTCTAAAATTAAGTAACGTCTGGGCCATGGGGAGTTATTAGTAAAATAATAGGCCTAGCCGGTAATGGAGGTATGCATACCAAGAAAGTTGGTCAGGGTGGGAAGGGTTAACAGTCTTTGCATGTTTATTTATAAATTGGCTTGAAATATAAATTGATTTTCCACTTATAACTAACAAATATAACTAAAAGTCCTACTAAAAATTCATGAAATGCAACCCGACTAGCTTTTGAAAATAGACACTCACACTTACTGAAAACAGAACTTATCCGTTTGAGGATAAATGTTCTCAAAATCAAAGCACAGAATGTCAGTTGAGAGTAGGCCTACAGTCAACATGTAATAGTCCTAAATAAAATAATCAACTCATTTGTTACCGGGTCTGAAGGGTGTCCCTGAGTGTACCAAGCTCTGATGTGTAGCTTGCACAGTAGATGAGGACTTATAAGTATGGTGTGGCTGGTTATTGTGCTGGTCACACAGTTTCCTAGTATTACTAAGTATTAGTATGCCATGGGCAGATAGGCTACTTGTAAACGCTGCTTCAAATGCTAAATAGACCATAGATCAACTTGGTCTGAAAAGGATAGCCTACTTACTTTTATCCCCATCAATCAATGAATGCTAAGTTATAGAAGTTGTACTAGTATTAAATAAAATTTATAAAAAAATTTGTAGCCTACAACTTAGGGAGTTAAAATATAGATCAAGCATTTGTTATCTTTAAATAGCTCAGTATAGACCATAGGTTCTCAGCGGGGGCGATATCGCCCCTCAGGGGGCGATGAGAAGCTTTAGGGGGGCGATAACATTCCCGGGGGCGATTGGGGGGCGATGAAGAGCAAATGGGCGGTACAAACGTACCTGCTATAATTTCAACACCTCAGCTATTTGAATCGATTAGTTTTTGGATGAAATATGATGTAAACGCAAGTGCTACTAAATATCTGATATCCCCCAACAGTAGGCATACATATTATTGAACAAATAAGAATCGCAATGACTTTTCGATGAAGTAGGGGTTAGTATTTGGCAAATATGGTATGCGGCCGTCTCGTCGAATGGTTGATTCACCGGACTGTCGCCTTAACATCTGCTAATATTACTCTTTTGATCTGTTTGTAATACCGGAGATGTCCTTTAATGCGTAAGAATTTTTCGTAAAGTAACTACAATAGCTATGCGGTTTAGATACGTAGTAATCATACATACTGGGTAGTTATTGTAATGCTTGAAAATATTCATATAAATTCTTTAGTCATACAATATTTATAAAATGTTCAAATATTTTTTTTACAGTTCTATCATATCATTTCAAAGTTATAAATGCAAGACATTTAATTTTAAATTAAAAAAAAAAAAATGGAAATATTACCTCAAATGAAACGGATTAATTATCTCCCTTTAATTAACAAATGTTTCCGCTAAAATTAAGTTGGGGGGGGGGGGGGTGAGCGGGAAAATAATTTAAAAGGGGGCGGTGAGCCGAAAAAGGTTGAGAACCTATGGTATAGACTATAGTATTATAAATTATATTGTATATTAATAGTTATATCTAGTCTATATATATTTTATATTTCTTTTTATATCTTATATATTACAGATAATACAGACGCTCCTTCACCTTCTATAAAGACTTTTAAAATTAAAAAAGAATATTATTGCGACTTTTTTTTTTTGCGTCCTACGCTCATCCTCATCCATAGAAGATTTTTGCATCCTACGCTCATCCGATTATATAAAGTATATGTATAGGTAAACTAATATGCTAATAATACATTAGTCTAGTATGTTTACTAACCCTCATTTCTGACATCATATTTTCAGCCCCTTCATTTATGACAGTATTTACATCCAAGCCTAAAGTGATACCAATCAGTGACATTATAGAAACGTGTCTGAAGCTTCGACCTGAGCTAGATGTAAGTCTTATTGCGGATCTTCTAGCCAAAGAACGCGAAGACGTCCTTGCAAACAACGAGCGAAAAATTCGAGCCTGAAGGTTGTTACTCCCTTTATGAATGACACCTGACTTGACCAAACAATGTTCTCTTGCATCTTTTCTAGGGATGTCAAACGTCTGAGCTTTACTAACTTTGTGGTGTTTCTTGAAAAAGTTTTGTTGAATTACTTCTCTCCAACTTTTTATGGCCTTTCCGAAACTCTTGACAAAGGCGATGTTTGGCCCAGCCGCCGTTTTGGCCCACATGGCCATTGTCATTTTTATATTTTTATTTCAGAAACAACATATATTCAATATTCAAAATGTTTATGTTTGTATTACGCAATAGTTTACAGAAATGATATCCCAGATTTTACAACCGGATGCCTTTATCACGTGATTTGGGGACATAACTCTCGCAGACCAAGCTTGTTGCCTGGATACATAATACATGAGACTAAAATAAATCAACGTGGTAATTTACTAATCCTACTTTCGATTAGGCCCTATTAAAATTTATCAGGAAGTGAAAACGATAAATTATTACGTGATTTTTTAAAAGACCATCTATAAGTGTCAGGTAATTGAATTAAAAAAGAAAAATATACCACTCAGCTGTGGGTAAAATTGTGTTATTTTAACGCCCTGCCTTATCATTTGATTTACAATGATTTCTTTTTAGGCTAGACTAGATCTAGACTAGTCTACTACTGTCTAGTACTGTTATTAAGTAAGTGTTATCAGTATCAGCCAGAATCATAATTATGATTATGCCTTCTTTGTTAGTATTAGTAAATTGTTAGGCTACGTAGGACGTAGAATTAAGTTTATTAAGAATAATAAATTGTATAGGCTCTAGTAAATAGTTTTAATAGTTAGCCTACAAAAACAATATTATCAATATAATTATAGTATAGGAATGGAATGGCCTAGAGCCTAGGGCTAGGCCGCTAGGCCTATAGGCTACTGAATTATTCAACTTAGTATAGACAGTATAGGAGTAGGCCTATAGGCCTACACATAACTATGACTATATAACTTAGGCCTATAACTTTATAAACAGTAACAGTCAGTAGTCAGTAGGATTTATGCATACTATGATACTGCATGGTAATAACATGGTGCATTATTAGAATTAGACTTGCGCTCATTATATCATTAGACATATACATAGGTCTATCACTTATTATTTCCTGATAATTATAATATATAATCTATAGTCTAGGCCTATATGCCAAATTATAGTAGGCCTTTCTTTAGCAATTTCCGTTTGTTACTTTAATTACTATCTCAACTTAGACAACTTGTGTGTGTGTTGATGTTGTTTTGCTGATTTGACTTCTTGAAATATATATATATAGCCTAAGACTATTTCTAAATAAGCTTTATATATTAGGCCTAAGCTTAGGCCTATTCTCTATTTAAAATTTATATTAACTCAATCTTTATCTATCTTGGCCTAATAATATAAACTTTATTTAATTATTGAAGCATTATTGAAGGTCAAGATGTCTCGCCTTGGTGAGCTTCAAAATTCATATTTAAACAGTCTTAACCTAATAACGGTAAGTTTAATAATTTAATGATTAATGTATGCTTCTGTCACTTATAATAAAACGCCTACTTACTTTATAACCATATGCACAATCACCATTACTGACTGTCTAACCACTTCAGGCTGTCTCTATGTCTCTTTATACCCATTGAGAGCAATAAATGACAATTAAGCCAGTGTATATTACTTTGTCCTTACATCATCCTCCCATATTTTCTTATGTCTTCCTCTTCTCTTTCCACTGGAACTGTGCCTTGCAGATATATGGATTTTGCTGAGTGTTAAAAATGTCAAATAAATTTAGTCAATATCCATACATATTTATATATGTATTTTTACTTATAATTATAATACCCAGTATAGCTATAGGCTCTATTGTTTTTTGTTTAAAACAAACACATTTGGTAAATAGAGGCCTTTCCTTGCTTCTAAGCAATACTAACAAAAAATGAGACGTCTCATGCCATCGTGAACCTTAAAGATCAAAAGGGCTGAAGGACAAGATTTTATTTATCATAAACGGGAAGCTAAAACAATGACCTTCCCAACAGCTGGGGATTTGATCTGATAAATATGCACAGTTGCATCCATTCCTAGTAAATATAATTCGTCTGGTCTTACCAAGGTCCAGGAAACTAATATTGTAGTCTCCTGGTGAAATCAGAGCTCAGAGCGTACTATTTTCTCTCTCTACATGTAAATGCCTTTTCAATATAGTTCACACTTCCTCTAGACCAGGGGTCTCAAAAAAGCGCCCAGTGGGCCGCATGCTGCCCACTGTCTTTTTTTTAGGCCTGCCAGTAAGCTTACAAAAAATGTAGCCTACTATTTGTGCAATTCAGCCAGCTAGTACTGATCGATACACTTCAAATTTTATTGTTAATTTTATGTAGCATACCCATTATTAGTGATAGGCTAAGTAGTAAAATGAGTTAAGGTGTATGAAGTGTTTTTTTGTTTCCTATATAGGGATGGGTTGTTGGAGGAGGGGGGGGTGCGGCCCTTGGTACATGCCTTATTTCAAGTTTGAGACCCCTGACCTATATTTTATTACTAATATTCAATTAAACATGTTCAATAAAATTTTATTTGCTTCTGGCTTTATAGAACTTATGTTTGCCATTAACATTTTCAGAGAACATCATCTAATAGAGGAAAGTCGCAGGATAAAAAAGATGATGATAGTCTGCCGAAAAATGAGTCTTCTCCAACTATCAAAACAATTTCTCAGTTCCCACTTACTCCTAATATGCTATTAATGTCTGCTTGTTTTTGGCTGATCATGTTTGTTTTGATCTATGAAAGCATCAAATATGGAACAATGTATACAAGAATAACAATGGAAGCAGATTTAAAACAAGAATGCCTTGATAAATTTGGAGATAAAGACGAAAATCTTCTAAGGGTAATAATATTGATACTTAATACTTATATTTTCTAATGATTTAAATTTTCATTAATTAGTTTAAATTACCATAGTTTAAACATAGGCGATTTCTTTTTTTATAAAACTATTTAGATCTAGTAGGTTAAAGTTACATGCAATTTGTTTTATTTTAATTTTAAAAAAACATAATACTAAAGTTGTTTAAATAATATTGCATCAATATAAATAGGTTGAAAATTACTCATCTGGGGATGCTGAACCATATATTTTTCGCTTAAAACCAACTGTCAAAACAGATTATCCAATGGAGTCAACAACACTGCCACCTCTTGTAACTGCAGTGAGCTCGCTAGAGTTTTATGAGGTAATGGTAATTTAATTGACCCTAAATATTTGTTGAAAGGTTCAAATTAATGCAAAGATTAATTCAGTGAACAGTGTAAATTTCTTTTTTATCTAATGTTTTATTTACCGGTAATTGATTTTAGAAAAAAGGACAAACCATTTTTTTTATAAACTGCTGTATGTCATTTTTAATCATTTTTTTTTCATTCTAAGCTTCAAGGTCTTGTAAATCATATCATGGAAGATTTGAAACACACACACTCGGATCTAAAGCTAATTGTTTATGACATTGGATTATACAAAAGAGAAAGAGAGCTGGTAGGATCAGATTAAATTATTGATTGCTATTAATTGTTAAAACATATTATTTAAGTATAAGTAAAGAATCTTGAATCTAGTCATTTTAATAATTATATTTTTATAACTCAATTGTTACACATTTGTTACATTACAGGTTGAAAAATATTGTCATTGTGAGGTTCGAGATTTCACTTTTCAAGATTATCCTCCACATGTTGCAGATATAACAAACTATGCTTGGAGACCAATTATTCTTCAAACTATTTTGGAAGAGTTCGGCTCAGCTGTGTATGTAGAAACCACAACCAGATTCAAATCTGAATCATCGTTAAATTTTCTCAAAAGGCGCGGAACAAAACATTATTTCTTTTGGGATTACCCTACTCACACATCACTTGTTGCATATACCTCCAAGGGTATGTTTGAATATTTTGGTGAAAACAGATGCACGTTTGTAGATGCCAGCATTCTGAGCCCAGAAGCTATAGCCTTATATAGGTCTGAAGCTACATGGAGAGAACTCATGAAACCCTGGCTAAAGTGTGCATTAAACTCTGAGTGCATAGCTCCATCAGATGCAACATATTCCGGATGCTTTGAAATGCGCCATCCCCACACAACCGGATGTCATAGATATGATATGTCAGCACTCAGTATAATTCTTAACCGAGGTGTGCAGTATACTCTTAAATCTGGGACTATGATCTCCTTCAGATTGACAGTCAAGGCTAGTGAGGTTTCAGCATTCTTTCCTGAACAGCCTTGGACATACACAGAAATTATTCTACTTTGTCTATTACCTTTTATTTTGATCCTCTTTTATAAATATTTCTTTAGAAGACGAAGGTGCAGATTTTAAAATATAGTTTAAATTTAACATGCGTTATTTTTGTCTTCATGGGTGCTGAGAAGTTAAATGACTCAATGGTCAATAGCTTTAAATCTACCAGTACCATTACTTACATAAAAAAAAAAATGTAATTGTAAAAAATTGTCTAAATTATTTTCAATAAATATTTAATAAAAGAAAACGGGAGAATGGTTAAGTTAAAGCAACTCCCTACTATAACTACTTATATAAGTGCTTATCAATGACCTAAACATTTTCAAAAGAATATTATTGTCAGATTTTTTTTGTATTACAGTAATAAATTGTTTATAAGTGAATTTCTTTTAGCATTATGAGGATTGCCATTCCAGGGTCTCTGGTTTTAATCCAAGATAACATTTAGATTATGACCAGGATTATTTTTTTTTCCTGGAATGATGGGTGGTATCCTTGAGTGTAACTGTAACCAACTCTGATAGGCACCTGACATTAGATGGGACATTTTTTTTTAAAGTTGGGCATTGTGCTGGCCACACAACCTCCCTGTATGCGGTGTCCATTGAAATGGGGGAATTATGCTTCACTTTCCCTAACGATGAGGTCTAAAACAAATGAAGAAAAAAAGCAGTAACGTTTAAAATAATTTTTATTTAAGATAGTGATAGCTAATGATTAAATTTTTGGATAGCTATCGATTACATTTTTTTAAAAATAAAATTAAAATCAGAAGTTGTATCTTACAAAATTGTAATTGATTCCATTAACTTTTCATTGCAACCTTGCTCTGCACAAGAATTTATCACTGCCAGATATTCCCACTAGATTTGTTGTCATTCATTATCACAATTTTAACTTATGGTCTAATTAAATTTGTATTTTTCAGGAAAAAGTGACTTTTCTTGTACTTTTTTGCGTTGAGTCCCAAAAAGTTGTATTACTACTTACTACAAAGTTGTATTACTACAGTGTACAGTAAGAACCATTTTATTTACTAGAAAAAACACTATTCCAAGAAACCCTAATAGAAGAAAATAGGAGCCAGCTGTCAACCAGTAAGGACTGTCAGAATCTATACCCAGTACTATGAAATGGTCGACCAGTATTCAGTATATTAGCAGTTGCTAACATGAAAGCTGTACAATGGCCAAAACTGGCCTACAGCAATGTTTTTATTTTCTAGCAAATAGCAACATATTTTTTTTCTAATTGACAATAATACAATTTTTTAAACCTGATATTATGTCTCTGGAAGTGGAAGAAAATTTGTGGACTTGGCCGTCTATATTCTATTGAAAAAGTAAATGAATCAAGTCCTTTGGAAACCAGTCAGATTACTCATAGTAATACTAGTAAGAGTAAAGGCGGTTTGCAATATTATTTCTTAGATTTTGTATTTCTTACTGTCCAAGTTGTGTAATAATAATAATTGAATTTATAGTGCTCTCAACAGACATAATGTAGGCTCAAAGCATAATATAAATTTACACATGAAGAAACCCCCTAGTGAAAGCAAATAGTAGGCAGACCTAAGCATGTCAGTTGTCAACAAATAGTGGACATAGGAGAGAAAATTACTAAACAACTTTTACAACCCTTTTCTTTTTGGGACTCACAGAATAAAAAAATAGTTAGCATTGGCATTTACTATTACCGGTACTATCATTGATATAAATCAGCTGAGTTATTACTGTGCAATGTATCAAAATTTTTAACAAGTTGGAGATTTATATTTTTTTTAAAGTCATGTTTTACCTTTTAAGTGAAATTCTAACTGCCCAAAACCTTGGACACTTTTCCCTCTCTTAAAATAAGTTAAAATCAAGCAAGCTTCC
The DNA here is from genome assembly GCA_949126835.1 of Anisus vortex. Taxonomy (NCBI): domain Eukaryota; kingdom Metazoa; phylum Mollusca; class Gastropoda; family Planorbidae; genus Anisus; species Anisus vortex. The sequence continues at coordinate 12,164,574 of OX421507.1, read as the reverse complement.
CAACCAGTATAAACACTGATTTAACAATATTACTAAAGGGGACTTGCATAAGGGACTACCTGTATATCATAAAAGCTTGAAAATGTTGTGGTCTGGGACAGATCTAAGCTAACATTGGTAATAAATTAATATACATCACAATACAAATAAACAGAAACAAATGTTAAGAATACAATAAAGTCTGAAGAAAGATTACAATATTACAAAAGATTTAATTCAATTCAAGCAAAAATTAGTCCCACTGAAAATGGGATGAGAAATCCTTTAACTTTAACTGGCTTCATCATTAAAACATATATGGGTCTATTCTAATCCTGATTAGAACTGAAAGCTAATCTATATATTACTATTATAATTAGCAACAATATCACAAGAAGAAAAACACATAACTGAAAAAAAAAACTTTGAGAATAAAATTATTATTTGGCTTAAATTTTTCAATATAAATAAGAGCTCTCATGTTTTTGACTCACAATAGCTCTGGCAAAAAATGGGGAACAGACAAAAATAAATCCATTAAAAATTGTGAAATACAACAAAATCAAATCAAGCCATACAGTAAAAGGATTGGATTGTTAATGGTGTTGCATTTATTGGTTGTCGACCTTGTGCATATGTTGAATGAGCTCAACCACTCTGTTGCTGTAGCCGTATTCATTGTCATACCTAGATTGTGAATAAAAGAGTATATGTATTTTACATTTTGAGAGAATGTGTAGACTTAAAGATCTTAGCCATTTTTTTCTTTTTGCAGAATGTCATATCATTACCATGATTTAAATCTGCAAATTAAAGTTGTTCAAACCTTTGCCCCTTATTCAGTTTACAGCTTTCTACCCCTCCAACCCGTGAGTCAAGTCACATAGTATACACTAAACAATTTATTGTCAAAAAACTATCAAAGCAACTGAAACAAATTCTTCATAGTAAAATTATACAGATTGATTTAGACTAGTAGAGATAAAAATAAAGTAATAAGAAAAGTGGAAAAAATTTCAATCGCTGAGCATTCGTCAATTGGTTCCGATAGTTTTTAATGGAATTTTGATATATCAGACTAAAATTCTCCTATTTAAAGCCTATTCATCTTCTACAACGTGTAAATAATTATCTCGACATTATCAAAATAATAAATCCTGTCCCTCATCAGCCTAGACCAATGCTTCTCTAAATATTTCCGAAAGGTTATCAATTTTTGTAGAATTAGTTCTAAAAATTTGCATTTTTAATAATTTACTAACAATGGATAAATAGCTCTAAAAATACCAAACCAACGTGCAAAAACAGCACCACTAGCGCTCTCTTTGGCCAGAGTTTAAAAATGTTTATAATAGGCATTTAAAAACTCGCAGTGGAATCAGAACCAGTGATCTGCGACGCACAGCGTCTGCATGGGTCTATCAGTAGTGGCAACGCGCTGCAACTCCAAGTACCAAACAGTTAACCATTTCCCAACAGTCGCCTCTACTGGCAGACAACTACAGTCACCGCACGTAGCCAATTTCGGGTTGTTTCGTAGCCGACAGTACTGCTAGTTTTTAATAGCTTAATAAACGCTTTTTAAACTCTGACCTAGAAAAGTGATAGTGACGCTATTTTTACATGTTTGTTTGGTATTTTTAGCTCGATCGATCGGATTTTTAGTGAATTTTTGAAAATAACGCATTTTTAACGCCAGTTCTATAAAAATTGAAGGTGTTTTGGCAATATAGAGTGAAGCATTAGGCTAGGCTTGTGAGGAAAAGGCTGTATTTTTTTGATAATGCTAATATAATAGTGATATTGAAAGCATTGTAGAAGTTGAATAGGCTTTGAATAGTAAGGATTTGAGTCCGATCCGATGAATTCAAAATTTCTTGACAAACTATCGGAACCTATTGAACCTAAGCGATTTTTATTATTTTCCTTTTTATTTATTAGTTAATTGTCATCTCTTCTGGTTTGAATTAAACTTTATATTTTTATATTTTAACTGAAGAATTTAATTCAGTTGGATAGTTTCTTTTACAGTGAATTTTTAATATTTTTTATCTGATTTTTGTTCAATAAACAGAGTTATGCAACTTGGCTTAGGGATAGGGGAGTTATTGGCTGGAAAATGCTTAGGGCTGAAATGGTTAAGGTTTAACAAGACAATAAACACTCCACAATAACTTTTTTAAAAAGTCCACATACCATGAAACCAGTTTTACAAAGTTATCATTCAATGCAATGCCAGCTTTTGCATCAAAGATAGAGCTGCGTGGGTCACCCAAAAAGTCTTGGGAAACAACCTCATCTTCAGTGTACCCAAGAATACCCTTCAGAGCACCCTCAGAAGCATCTTTTACAGCTTGTTTGATTTTATCATAGGAAGCCTGTAAATTACAACAAAAAATACTTTCATATCTAACAAAAATTACTTTAATATCTAAATTAGCTTAATAGTATTTATTTATAGTTATTTCCTTAATAACTTTAGTAGTATAGAAATTTAAAACAAAAGAGTTACATACTCCATTTTGAAGCCTGACTGTAAGATCAACAACTGAGACATCAGCTACAGGAACTCTGAAAGCCATGCCGGTCAACTTGCTAAGATAAAAAAAAAAAGAGTGATCCGTTAGAAAGTCCTCAATATAAAATATAAAACATTACTTTTTTTGTAGCTTTAATGTCTGAAAACTTACTTATTGACTTCTGGGATAACTTTACCAACTGCCTTGGCAGCACCAGTGGATGAAGGAATAATGTTTTGTGCAGCACCACGGCCTCCACGCCAATCCTAGCAAAATTAAAAGATTTGACAGGCTTAAAACCTTACAAAAATACTACACAGCATTTAAATCTAATACTTAAAATCTTTCAAAAATACTACACAGCATTTATATCTAATACCACTAAAAAAAATTGTATGATAGACAAAACAAATAAAAATAAATGCATACTTTGTTGCTGGGCCCATCAACAGTTTTCTGTGTTGCAGTAGTGGCGTGTACGGTTGTCATAAGTCCCTCAACAATGCCGAAGTTATTGTTAATGACTTTAACCAATGGTGCCAAACAGTTTGTGGTACATGAGGCATTGCTAACGATGGTCATATCTTTAGTGTACTTTTCTTCATTGACACCCATGACAAACATTGGAGCATCAGCTGATGGGGCTGAAATTACAACCTTAGAGGCTCCACCTTGTTTTATATGTACCTGATAGAGATTAGAAAGGAATAAATCATATTGCATGTTATTCAAGGACTACAGTGAAAATAATGCTAAGAAAAATAAGCAGGAACCTCCAACAATTTCAAGCAGGACCTTTTCAGCCTCACAAAAAGCCCTAACCACTAACTTCCTGTATTGCCCGCTATATAAACATAGTAAAAAAAAAAAATGTTTTGGACCATAAAAATTTGGATTACAATAAGATGGGAGTACATGGCAGTAGAAATGTTCTACTTATCGTTTCTTTTTACAGACATGAAATTAAAGGACATTTACTATTTCTTTCGATGTGTTAATAAAGTACTTGTAGGCCCTAATGTGGGCCTAATTTAGATCAACAAAATATTAATGTTCCCTCAATCTAACATATTAAAGAACTAAAAGGGACTCAGTAATATTGAATTAGCCATTCAAACAGTGTTAATGCAGCAATAATTGTTTGTAGGCCTAAATAAAGTCTCGATACAAAAAAATCGCTATCGGGACCCAATTTTTCATGGTTTTATTTATTTTCAACACAAACCACACAAACAAGCACATACAGATATAATACAAGAAGAGGAATTCATTTTTGTACAAGATAACCCTATTTTAATTTAATTGATACATATTTAAGCAGAATAATTTAATTTCTGTATGGTCCTTTATTTTACCGGCAAGAGTTATTTACCTTACACTTACATTGGAAAAATACAGATGTTTTTATGTTGTGACCCTGGGAAGTTAGTGGTTAATATAAAAAATATTGTAACAATAAATTATTATTTAGTTATAAAATGTTTTATGTCTAATTGCAAACTTTGAAAGGAAATAAAACTGCACTCACATTAGCCTTGTCAGTGGTTGTAAATACTCCAGTTGATTCTACAACATAATCTGCACCTGCAGATTTCCAGTTGATGGCACCTGGGTCGCGCCTGAAAAATAAGGAGTAAATGTAATTTACAAAATTAGCAAAAATAATAAAATAATAGGAGCTTTACTTGTAAATGCAATAAATTAGCCGAGATCGCTTCCACTGTCCTTTATGTGGAAATCCCCTCCCCATCAAACGCAATTACCAAACATCACTAGTTAATCACATCCCTAGTGACTTGCGTCAACCAGATAGTATTAACGAGTTGCCTTATTCCAAAATAATGAAAATTGACACAAATACAAAGAGATAAACGTACTCGGCAAACACTGTGATCAAATGTCCATCAATTTCAAGCTTGCCATCTTTCTGTTGAACATGTCCCTTGAATTTTCCGTGTGTTGAATCATACAGAAACATGTACACCTGCATTATGAAACAGTACAAAGTCAGTTTTAACTAATACATTTAATTATGTAATTGTAAAATGAAATGTATTTTAATAAAAACATACCATGTAATCAAGACTAATGAATGGGTCATTGACAGCTACTACATTCACACCTTTCTGTAATGCACATCTTAGTGTCAAACGGCCAATACGTCCAAAACTGTAATTAGAACAAAATTAACAGCTGTATTAAAGTTGGTTATTAAACTTAAAAAATCATTCACTGCAGCACTTTTCCCCCTGTCAGGTATATATATACATAGCTATGGGAAAGAAAAAAATGTTTAATTCCCTACAGACATTCCTACACTAAAATGTTGTTACAAGGAACAACTAGCATGAATATTTTTCAATTTTTAGACATAAATGAAGAACTGCATTATTTTATTCTATTCGGAAGGAATATTGATAGTAATTAGGATCCACATACAATATATTCATGGAAAATAATTGAATTATAGACCTACTAGTGTTTATAATACAAACCTATTCAGCTACGAAAGAGACTGGCATAGCTGCAGCCTATTTGTATTGTTATTCTGAAGGTCTTCAGGTCGTTTCTAATTTACCCAGCTCTGATGGACACTAACAATAGTACAATAGTTGTAATGTGCAATCTATTTTGTATTTTGCTAGAAATACAATTTTCTCTTGTATAATGTGGTCACTAGCCCCACAGACCAACAGTTACAGTCTTAAAGCATATTTTTTACTTTACTGTAAAAGAAAAGTCAATTTTGAAGAGACCAGATTTGAAACTTTAACTTTTCAATTTATAATATTAATCATCAACTGTTGACATGTTTCCAATTTGACTAATCTTGTGTACCTAATGTCAAAGCCAAAACACTTGGATTTTTTTGTACAATCCCCACACAAATGTAGAATTATCAGTAAAGTGTTTGTTGAAAAGTTCTAATTAATTTCAAAAAAATATTAAAATTACCCATTGATTCCAACTTTAAGTTCAGGCATGTTGACAGATATATAGGCAGCTGTTTGAAAGAGAAAAAAAAAGAATGACAACAGGTGACAAAAAACAAACAAAAAAACAAAGTGTTACAAAGGAAATCAAATTACTGCTAGTTAATCTGCACTTAGGTAAGTTACCTACACTTAGGGATCTTGGGCCTAAGGGTAGCCTACCAGACAGTAGGCTACTATTTATGTCTAAAAGAAAGACATTTTATCTGAGGCTGAATTCTATGATTTATACTTTACATTTGTTAAATTTAATTTATAGAGATGCAAAAGAATTAAAATAAGAACCTGGCAAAACCCTTATTGATATTGGCCTTATTCAGATGATCAACTATTATAGATTATAATTGTGCTACCATTTGTCATATGGGGCACAGTAGCCAAGCAGAAGCGTGTTCGACTGACGATCCAAGGGTCCTGGGTTCGAATCCTGGTGCAGGCTAGGATTTTTTCCCAGGATTTGAGGGTGTGCCCGAGTCTACCCAGCTCTGATGGGTACCTGACCTTATTTGGGGTAAAGTAAAGGCGGCTGTGCATAGTGCTGGCCACACAATGACCTAGTATGCCGTGGCCACGGAAAATGGTGAACGCTGCTTCACCGGTCCTATGGAACTATTTGGTCCGACAGGATACTTTACTTTTTTTTTTACCATTTGTCATGATTAAATGATCAACCAGAAAGAAAACTAAGCTTTTCCAGCCAGGCTAAGTAGCCTGCCTGGTAAAAACTAAGACATAGCTGTCACATAGTCAGTTTTATAATAAGCATAGAGCATAGTCATAAGTCAGCATGGGACCTAGCCTACTACAAAAAATTGCATAGAATCATAACTTCATAAGTCATAACTAAGCTTCATACTCATAGGCCGCATAGAAGTAGAAGGCAAAAAGCTTTTTAGCTTTAATATAGGATAGGAATATAGGATAGGTTATATATTGCAGGCGCCTAGACGCCTATAATAAATCTATGTCTATATCCATAGCACACAGACTTGGGTTTAGGTGAAGAGAATTCAATTTCGAAATATGACATGGCAAGCCTCTCTAGTTAAGTAGTTTAGGTTCAGGTTAGGATTGATCTGACGATCTGTATTTTAATCAGTGCAGTCTAAGTACAGTACAGATTAAATGAACGACCTTGCCCTTGCTAGTCACAAAATAAAATAATACGACCTTGACATCGCGACAAGTGTTATTGAAATATTAACTCATTTATTGTTATAATCAATGAAACAATAATGTTTAGCTTTTTACAATAAATTATACATGCATGCATAGTAAATATCTGAAATTCGAAAACTTTAATCTTAAGCTTTTTATACAGACACTAAAAATAATAACCGACGTTGTCGGTTTATGCCGACCAATCCTTTTCATTTCAGCTATTGCAAAGAATAGAAGATGTGGAGAGTTTAAAAAAGAAAATTAATAATCACATGTGATTTGATATACTTTTTAAAATAGTAAGTTATCTTTTTATAATTTCTCTTTAACAGAATTGTGAAATAATATTTAAAACACTCACCGACTGTGTTACCGGCTAGATGAACAGTTGGCCAGACAAAGTAGTCGAGTCAATTGAAAAGAAAATTAAAGTATCGTTTATCTCTAGTATCGGTTTCAAAAAATAATAGAAGCGACTACATATTTTAGTGTAGAAAGTTTAAAATGTTCTTGACTTATATTAAAAAAACATTTGTAAAAAAAATATTAATGGTTACGAGCTACATCGGTAGAAAGAAGACTAAAGAAACATTTTAGACCTTCCAATAAATAAGCCGTCATAGTTAAACTTTTGTGCATGAAAAATGAAAGGAAAATAAAGGTTAAAAAGGGGGGAGGGGACGACCTACGATAGAGTAGGCCTATATAGTAGGCCTACACAAGTTTCGCCAATCTCCGAATTTCTCATGACATTATGTCTATATGGGGCCTATGATGCACCAAGAAACATTAAACTTACTGCCCACGCCAAAATATATTGTCCTGCCATCTTTCTCTGTACACACAGCCTCTTATAACCCTCTCCTTTAGAGAATATTCATTTTTCAGTCATTGTAGATCTATATTCTTGTCCACAATTGATAGGGTCAATAATATCGTAGTGCAATAGTCTTTTTTTAATAGAAGGAGCGTCTGAATAAGATACCGTATTGTGCCCACTAAACTGATTTTTTTTTCGTTTGTGACAGGCGTCCGGAATGGATAGGAGGGGGGGGGGGGTAGATTTGCTCAATTTGTCAAAATATTAAAATTGTCTTTAAAATGCGTAATTTCCCCACCTCCTACAGAATTTCTGCGGACGCCCAAGGCTGGAGATGTGGTCTACGTAGTAGATGCGCGTGCATGATATATTAATATATATATATATATATATATATATATATATAGGCCCTAGTGACATTAAGGAGTGGACCGGCTTTTTATTGTCTATTGCAGACTCCCAGAGGGCGGCGCAGGACCGAGACGAATGGCGTAAAATCATCCAACTGTAAAAAAAAATGGTGCCCCAACGACCCTCACTCGGGTTATGGGATAGGTGAAGGAAGGATTATAGTGTTTAAATGAGGTTATTAAATTATAGGCCTACCTACTTTTTCTAGTTTGTTCGCAGACCTACTTATACAATACATGGCATACTTATACAATATATGCGCATATTGTTCTGGCACATTCGATTGGTCTCAATTTTTTAAAGACATGTACTAAAGCCGTTTAGTTTCTCCGTTGATAGATATTATATAGTTAATATAGGCTCTATATGTAGATCTATAGGCCTATATTGTTTCTCGAATCTTCACCTGCCCTGATAGGCCTATATATATCAATGTGATGAACATATGTAGTAGGCCTAGACCTATGATGTTGCAGGTCATTCATTTGGTTTTCCTCACACTGCTTATGATGAAAAGGTTCAAGACGCTCTTATGTGCTAGCTGGAATTTATAAGTTCCATACAAGATCATTTCTAACATTGACAAAATGTAGATAGGTGAATTTTCATTTACAAATTATAGTTAGGTATGGAAAGCTCAAATCAAGTAATCGAACTGGTTTTACTTTCTTGGTATCGTCGAAAACCTGCGCATGCGTTTGCAGAGTTTTATTAATCTGTTTATTTAACTATTATAAAAATATTGTATTTAAGTAATAAAAATAGCTATTTTATTTAAATAATATATTTAGACATACAAATTTCTATCTTTTATGCCAAAATAATAGTTTTTATATACATCTACATTTTGGATTGATAACCCAAATAGCGCCTCATATTGTTTTAGATTGACCTTCTAGACGAGGTCATTCAGAGGCTATGAACCTAAGATAAAAAAAACAAAAAACAGTAAAGTTAAAGAAAGAATGCGAAACAAAACAAATATGTAAACATTAAAATTTGTTTTCCGTCTGAAACTAAAAGTAAAAGCAGCCTACTAGGCCCTATGGCTATGCCTATAGTATGATAGTTATTCACTATAGAAAAAAAATAAAATATTAAGACTAATAATCTTATCTTGGTAATTATCTTATCTTTATCATTACAGACGCTACTTCTATAAAGAAGATTATTGCGTCCTACGCTCATCCGTGGTCTGAGTCTAGTCTTGCATTTTTATTAATGTTTTAAATGATGTTAAGTTACTGGTTTTCCTGGTTTGTCCATGCCCGAATGCCACTCGGGAAGAAAGAGTACTTATATGCATTTGTTCTCGCATAAGGCCTAGGCCCTAGGGACAAAGAAAGTGTTTTTGTCTTTATTTATGTTTATCTGAGCTTTGCAACAGGTTGTCATTGTGTTGTATTTCTAAATTAGAGTTTAATGCCTTATATTTATATAGCCTTGCCTTATATCATACTTATATGTATTATTACTACTTTACTCTTTGCCCTTCTGTCTTCTAGTGTTTCTAGGTTTAATTATTTGACTAATGGCGTTACTCTTGTTAATTGGGAATATTCGCTCTAGTTATGAACCTTGCAGCTCTTTTTTGAATTTGTTCTAATTTTTTAATGTTTTCTTTAGTTGATGGGTCCCATGCCATACAGGTGCTGCATATTCTAGTATAATAGGCCATAGGCCTACCGTAACTAATGTGAGATAGCATTTTACTAAAATGTTTTATGTTCTTATTACATTTGTAAAAGTTCCTTTTTATGAATCCTAATGTTTTGTTTGATTTTTTAATTACTTCATCAATATGAGGGTTCCAAGATAACTTATCGTTTATTATTACTCCTAGATACTTGCTAGTTTGAGTTAGTTCTTTACCATGAATAGTTTGCTATTATTTGTTTCTTTTTCTTGGATGCCCTTATTAGTTGGCATTTTTCTGGGTGAAAAGACATACTCCAGTTTGATTCCCATTCTATTATAATTTTTAATTATTCTACTTATAGGATTGTAGTTGGCCTAACATAAATTTATCATGATTTAGGCTAATTTGGTAAGACTGGTAAGACATTCAATAAATCAATTCATTATGATTAGGCCTAGATCTACATGTCATTAGTCATTTGTATTATAATAATATACCCTATAATATAATACTATTTATTAATGTATATATACTTATACTGTCAATAGTTCTTTATTCAATAGTATATAGAATAGTCAATAGGCTAACAATGTAGTAACAATATTCAATATAATATAGCCATAGGAATATAGCATATATATATATATATTATATGTATATAGCAATAAGCCTAGGCCTATATAATATAGCCCCTAGAGTTCATTCATCAGTCATAGTAGTAGTAATAATAATAATAATAATAATATTTGTATAGCGCTGCCAACAAACATAATGTAAGCTCAGAGCGCGTTTAACATACAACTAAGAATACGGATATTACCCTACTAGGCCAGGTGACAGAGCTAAATTGATGATTAAAAAAGACAGAACAAATAAATGTAGTATTAACCGACCCAACCCATAAATAAGACAGTAAGTTTCTAAAGTTTGTTAAATGTTATCTAAGGTAAATATTGAAATAATGAGTTTTTAAGTTCTGTTTGAAAGTAACAGTAGAGCTTGTTCGCCTCAGTTGAATGGGAAGTTGATTCCACACCTATAGTATTACTAGCAGTATTAGTACGTTTAGGGGCCAATAAAATATTGCAAGAATAATTGCATATAAGTACTCTTTCTTCCAGAGTGGAATTCGGGTATGGAATGGGTTACCTGAAAACCAGTAACTCAACATAATTTAAAACACTAATAAAAATGCTAGATTCAGATCACGATGAGCATTAAAGGAAGCAATAATCTTCTTTACAGAATAGGAATGTCTGTAATATATAGGCCAAGAAAAGATAAAATACATCGGAGATAGTCTGGGACAGTTTTAATCAGAAAGTATTAAACTTAGTAGTTAGTAGTAGTTAGTATAGGACCTATTGTTTTATTTGGTCAGCTGGTCGTAAAAGTGAAAGTAGCCTAGCTATCACTAGAGTATCCCTTTCAGATCAGCTAGTGAAGCATTATCCAAAAGTTTCTGTGGCCGTGGCATACAGTGATACAAGGGGACTATGTGGCCCAGACAATGCCAAGAAGCTGCTTTTACTCCAACTAATGACAGAGCTTGGGTGGGGGGTGTTAGGGGTATTCTCCAGACCCTGGAAAAAATCCTAGCCTTTACCAGGAGTTGAGCCCAGGGTCTTCGGTAAAGCAATCAGAGCACATTGCCACTACACCACTGTGTCCCTTAAATTATGTGAATGAGTTGATTATTTAGGTGCCATTTGAGGTTTACCCCAGCGGGCACACCATACGTCGTAGCAATATAAAATAAACCACATTTTTCCCCCGTCGACACGACATGGTCTGCCCGCTGGGATATGTCAAGTATACTCAAATGATATTCCATTCTTTAATTTTTTTGTTACAAAAATAAAGAACCAGAAAAATTAGAAAGCAATATATGTTGTTTTTTTTTAAAACTATCCATTAGTTTGTTTGGAAATAGTCTATATAAAATAGCCTACAAATCATAACTACATTTTTAGTAAGTTTACTCAATTTAGAGAGTTTTTAGTAGGCTACATTGATGACATTTGATGTCTTAAGTAAAATAATAAGAAGATCCAGGTGTTCATGCAATCATTTCCCTAACTGGAATATGAATTACTGACCTTTGAATGTATTGGTCTTAATTAACATTATCTTTTGTTTAGTTCTGTCTACCCATTGTATACATTGAAGTTTGTTTTTTAAAGCTTAAAGAAAATCAATAATTAAACATTTGTTAAATCTGTTGCTGTAGTTTTTTTTTTGTGTGGTGTCTTTGCAGATTCTAACCATTAAGCTCAATTTCTGAGCAGATGAAAAAAAAAAACAAGACTCTACATGCCCAACAAATATGGATCATTTGGAATTGAGTATTGATTTGCCAGATTGTGATGTGTCCACTAATGCTGTTCTGGAGTGGGCAACCCTGAAGCAACATACACATGTACAACAAAGCTCTGATAATCGTTACATGGATGGACTGGAAAAAGCCTTTCTATTAAACATTGCAGGCGTGCAAGCTCAGGAAGTTTTCAATATGTTTGGTTTGTCTTATGAAGATGTCTTGAGGTTCAGTCAAATTTTACAGAGGCTAGAAGATGTCTGTATCCCTCGTTTTCTGGTCGTTTACAGTCGATATAAATTTGCTACATGTAAACAGGGTGATGGTAAGTTGAGTGATTTCATCCAAGAGCTTAAGTACTGGTGCAATAATTGTGAGTATGGACATATGAAAGATGATATTTTTAAGAATGCCATCTTAAAAGGGATTTCTGACGAGACAATGCAGTTATATACCTTTAAGGACAGAGAACTGAATTTAAAACATGCTCTTGACATTTGTGAGAAGAATGAAAATAAAAAAGATATGAAAAATGCTCAGACTGGTACAGATCAAGTGATCTGTGTAGATACTTGTGTGGGCACCCAAGAAGCAGATGTACCAGCTGTAAATGTTTATGATGAATTGACCAAGAATTGTCAGATTTTTAAAAAGCTTGCAAGCAAAGATTCTCATAATCTAGTTAAACAAAGAAAGTTGAATTCTGTGAATTCTAAGACTAGCCTGAGATTAGATTTCCTGGAAGCTCCTAAAATTTCAGAAGAATTAATGAAAAAAGAGAGTCTTGTGACTGAGGAAACCAACTTAATGTCTTCTAAAAACTACCAGGATGAAGAAATTCCAATGTCATTGAGACAACCAAGTCGCTCATCACATTCAAGCATTGTTTTAGAAGTTTCAAAAACAGATAATAAACCTAAATCTATTGTTGGTACAGAATCCAAGAAAGAAATAACAAATAAAAGGTCAAAGTCAGTGGAAAAAGAAAAGATGTTTGAATGTAATAAATGTGAAGAACACTTCTCAGAAAGTTCTTTCATTACACACGTTCGTCATCCTTGTGACAATAATTTATCATGCCAGAAGTGTTCTAGCTATAAGCACGACTTTAAAGATGGAGTATGTTTAAAGTCACAAAGACAAACAAATGTAAAAAAGTACATTTGTGATGTGTGTAAGTCAAGTTTTAGGAACCCATCTCATCTAAAGGTGCACTTACGACTCCACACCGGGGAGCGTCCATTTACTTGTGACACCTGTGGCGCATCTTTCCCTGAAGCGTCCAAATTGAAGTCTCACATACGAAAGCATACCGGAGAGCAGCCATATGCATGTGAAGTTTGTCATCGTAAGTTTACCTGGACAGCAGCATACAAACGACACATGCGCACACATACTGGTGAGAAGCCGTACACTTGTGAGTTTTGTGGTGGCAGCTTTGCAGATTTCACATCGTTTCAGCGACATCGACGCATTCACACAAAAGAAAAGCCTTACAAATGTGAGATTTGTGAATCAAAGTTTGCTGACCCTTCTGCTTTGAAGCTACACATGCGCTCACATACGGGTGAAAGACCATATACATGTCCAGAATGCAGCTCTTCATTTGTCCGTTCACAGCACTTAAAAGAGCATATGAAATTACATACAGGCGAAAAACCTTTCGAATGCAGAACTTGTGGTGCTAAATTTAATGAAGCTTCCAAATTAAAAATTCATCTACGTAAGCATACTGGAGAAAAGCCATACCAATGTAAAATTTGTGGTTCAAGCTTTGCTTGGACAGCATCATTTACAAGACATATGCGTACCCATACAATGGAAAAGCCCTACATTTGTCACACTTGTGATTCACGCTTTGCTGATCATTCAACACTGACCCGCCATAATCGTACGCACACTAAAGAAAGACCCTATGTCTGTAGAGTTTGCCAAACTAATTTTGCAGACATTTCCTCATTACATCGCCATACTCGAATCCACACTGGCGAAAAGTCATATGTTTGTGAAGTCTGCGGCGCCTCCTTTGTTGTGAAGTCTTATTTGATCAGGCACATACGCACACATACAGGAGAGAAACCGTACATCTGTCCCACATGCCGAGCAAAGTTTACAGACTCTTCAAAACTGAATAGGCACAAAAAGATCCATATGCCCAAACCAAGTTTGGAACATCAAAACACACCTAGCAAGCAGCAAGAACAAGTCTTGGCTGGTGAACAGCTTCAGTATGAGCAGCTACAGCCACTCCAGCTTAGTGATCAGCAGCAGAGCGATGAAGTACAACATTTGATGGGGGAGCATCAAATCAATGCTATTCAGGGATCAGATGAACAGCCTCTGAGTTTGGTTGAAGGCTTGCATCCTTCGCTTTTCATTCAGAGTAGCCTTATGCCTTTTACTCATGTTGCATTATAATATTCACTTCATTACAAAAAACAATGATTGAGTGCATCATAAATCTCTTTAAAAATAATTAGATGTTTTATTAGGTAATGTAAATTCACATAATTTTTTTTTTTCTTTGTGATAATTAAGAATTTAAGATAAACCTTATTAAACCCTTGTATCAGTGATTACGGTCTCATTATGTCCTGTTGTTATTTTATGTCTTAAAAAACAACAATATATTATGTCATCTACTCTTTAAAGTCTGGAGACAGTTATGGTGTCCTTTCTTACCATTACCGGGGTATGTCTTTTTATTCTTAAATCTCCACCTTCCTCCCTTTACAGTTGTTGCTTTTTTTCAATACATGTACTGGTGCAAAGAAAGATAGAATGCAAAATAGACAAATTTCATTTTAAAAATATGTAAAGCTACAAGTCTATATTAAATATTTGATTACAGTATGTGATTTGTTGGTGTATTTTTAAAAAGCATTTATAATGTGATAAATTTAATACTAGGGGGAATACTAAGTGAAAAAGAAATGTTCTATTAATCAAGTGGAATATAATAGACTACCTGTACATTAAAAGGTCTTAAAAAATATATAACTATCTACCCATATATTCACAGCTTGAAAAGTAATAATGCCAGTATCAGAATTTTTGATAACCCCCTCTATATGATATTTTTGTTTGTTGACAACACTTTTTAAAAATCATTACTACCCGATAAACAAGTGCCTAAAAACATAGCACTCCAAATATGTAAAAATAAAGAATTTCATTAGTTTTAAAATCTCTCTTTAAAACACTTGTTACTTCCTGCAACTTGTTATAAACAGCATATGATAACCACTATCATCTAATCTTAAATCTACATTTGTTGAGATTGTATTCACATTACTTATTTTCTTCAAATGCTTTATTCTCCATTTAACACTCTAGCAACATTTATTCGATATTGAAAATTTTCAGGTAATGTATACCAACAAGTTTCCAATTAGGCCCTATGGCATTAAATTTCAATCTTCATAGCTCCTCTTTAAAGTCAGTTTGTAAATTGTAATATATATATATTTTACCTGTGAATAGTCATAATCAGGTTTGAGGTTTAAATTTCAAATTTATTCCAATCCCAATTTAAATGGGACAAATAAAAATGATTGAAATTGTTAAAAAAATTTATGAGAGAAAAATAAATTTGAATAAAAATACTTTTTATTCTTAAAAATCAATTTTTTAAAAATTCTCTTAAAATAATTTGTTTAATCACTATTTGTATCATTCTTGGTCATCATAATAATAATGATAAGGGTTTGGAGTATTTCTTTGTGTAAATAGCCTGAGTTGGTTTTTCAGATCTGTCCAAAGTTGACTTTTAACATCTGATTATTTTTGGGGTGATTAGTCCAAAGAGGCACTTTTTGCTGCAGCAGGGTTTACCTGCACCTCATGTTCTTGTATTAATTTGATCTCTTAAAGACCAAGTGAAGAGGTTTTTCTCAAAGGAACGAGATTTGGAATAGCCTCATACGGCAGTGACGTATCACAAGGGAAATAAATAAAAATAGACGCTATAAATCTATATTTAACCATTTTGTTAAAAATAAGAACCGGGAAAAGATTCAAAACATGTGGCAATAGATTCAAAACACGTTACAATATTCATTTTTCCTAGTCGGAATCCTTTATATTACGTCACTTTCCTATATTGCCTGGAAATAAAAACATCTCAAATGGCTACGAGATTTGGAGTATTCCTCCGAAAAACACACACATTTAATTGCAAATATTGAACTAATTACTTAAAATTTATCTTTGATATTTTGTATAAATGTTTTTTATTAACATTCAGATACTGAATACACTATTTACTATCAAAATCAAATGTTAACTCAATTTTGATAAAAAGCTCTTCACTTGGTCTTTAATCTTTGTTGATCGAGGTGGAGCATAAGCCAGCAACAAAACAGCAATTCATTTCATGCCAGATTTTTTATTCATGGCCTTCACTATTTGCTTTGATACTAAATCTATTTATTTTCTTGTTTGTAACATTCTACGATCCTTTTCCTTAAATTAATATAAATGAAAACAAACAAAAAACTCTTAAAAAGAAAACTCAAATTTATTAAATGATTTTTAATTTAAATTATTATCAAACTAATTTCTTCAAAAAACAACCTAACTTATATAAATTTAATAGATTTGGACATGCGAGTTTTGCAAATATTTTTTTCAATCTTATGACTCAAACTCAAATATGAAATATAAAAGAGGACCACAGTACAATCATCCATTAATTCTTATTAAATCATCCATTAATTCTTATTGTATGCAATGAGATGCATTTAACTTGTAACACTTATCAAGGAACTAGGGTGATCTTCAGAAAATAGATTGAGAAATGCTTTTAGTGTTTAACATTTGATAATAAACAAATTGTACAATATAGTAAAAAAAAAAAATTTCAACAAAAAAGACTATGTAAGTGTAAGTCATTGTATAAATACATTTTAGTTTAAAAAAATCACATTGCCAAAACAAACATGTTTAATCCATGAATAGAAAATTGTATACAGTAAACTTAATTCCATACATGTCTATATCACTAAAATTATGATCAATTTATAAAGTATTCTCTGGTATATGCACACAGGCTTTCTTAGATGAGCGTATATGATTCGTTTTGCCCATATGATTAGTAAGACAAATTGTATCAAAATATATTACTTGCATAAACCAAACTGCCAACTCTGGATATAAAAGTGCACATCAATTTTGTATAATACAAGATAGAATATTTTTTCTGAATAAATGCACACAATGTAAAAAGTCATGCTAATAATTGCTAAACATGAATTTTAGTTTATGTACTACTTGAGTACAACAATTCTCAATAAATATATTTATATTAATACATCTGTGACATTAACAACATTCCCTGAAGTGATGAAAATGACAAGAAAATTTCAAACTGTGTGAACTGTATACATATAAGAAAACTTGATTTTATCTGAATAGTATAGTCTTATAACAATAAACCAAAAAGGAAATGCCCTTTAACCTGATCTG
This sequence comes from Anisus vortex, assembly GCA_949126835.1. Lineage (NCBI taxonomy): Eukaryota > Metazoa > Mollusca > Gastropoda > Planorbidae > Anisus > Anisus vortex. Next base: position 12,147,269 of record OX421507.1, on the reverse strand, counting down.
AATCCCTATCTTTTTATTACTGCAGAATATTGCTGCATGGGCTAAACATTTAGTTTCTATTGCACCATTAGACATTTCCCCAGATGAGGTGTAACCAAAAGTAACCCACAATAAATACCAAAGTACTATGGTGAAAAATGGAGTAATTGGCTCAAAGAACTGTCACCAACATGGATACCATCAATTCTATTATTGAGCAAAAAAGGATTCATGATTACAATTACATGGAAAAAAACAATATACATGTTTGGAAAAAAAATGCAGAGTATCCCACACATAAAGCTAACACTTCCTATAATAACAGTTTATTCCACATATATTATAATGAATTATAAATTACTTCAAATATAAAATTGTACCGAGGTATTATTTTAAATTAGAATTATTTGATATTTTCTTTAAAGAAATAAGTGTATGTATACAATCTTGTTTATTTGTACAAAATTCACAAGGAAGACAAACTTGTATCAATATTTAAATATTACTCGATGTGCATAGTTTTAAAATAGCTGCTTTTTTTATGAGACCATAAACAAAAAAAATTGTTAACATTCTGTGAATGATGTACAAATGTGGAGAAAATATACAACATTATGAACAATGTGAAACAATGGTTAATTTCTATTCAACTATTGAAAGATAATAATTTATCAATATTATGAACTTTAGATGGATATCAATTTTGGAACACAAAAAACTTATTAAAGCAAAAAAAAAATAAAAAAAAATGAAGTGTTACAGAATAATAGATGGTCTTAATTTCTACATCTTCCTAACAAAAATGTACTCCCAATGATGCAAATACCATCAGTACAAAAACATCTGTCATTTTCCAATCAATTCCGTCATGCTGGTAGTTTAATAATGCTGGCGCCATCTGATGGTGGGCATACATAGAAGGTTGCCTTTTTACCAATTGCTGTGTATTTAGCCTGTTCAAGAAACAAATACAATTTGTAGCCCACTTTAAACAGATACAAAGTTCAAGAGCTTCAATATAATTATATATTTGAAAATATTGGTTCTTGCATTATCTTTAAATTAGTTTATCATCAGATAACTGAAAACCCCTGATTGTAATATGATTGAGTAGGGTCAGCCAAATTAATTTCAGAAAATTTCACCAGTAAATTGTGCAAGATACAATCAGCAATACCGACCCACTTCAATATGATGTTTGCATATGTATTAGTTCTTGTAAAAAAAAATGTGAAAAGTGAAAGTAAACCTAAAGTTATTATTCATAATGTAAATTTGTGATTGGACTTGTTCAATTGGTAGGCTTACACTCGAGCAATAATTTGCAAAATGAACCCATTAACTCACTATACAATCTTTCCCTGTCAAAACAACAAATTATCTTTAGACTCTGGTATAACAGGCAGCATCAACAAATGTTTCTGAAAACTACATATTGGAACAAGTGAAATCTACCCTTTCTGCACAAATACAGAACCTGCAGAACACATGCTTTAGACACCACCACCATTCTGCCAGTCAGACTTCTGGTCTAAATAAACCACTCTTGGAAATAAACTTTATTGAAAACTGTTTCACCTCACAGCAACTGCCCATTCTTTCAAATATTGGACTTCAAATATATCCCCCATTTATCTCATGACATCTTTTCTTTGTCCCATATTGTCATAGCAAACAAATATTACAGTTGGACAACTTTTGACAAAAAAGACTTAGAACTTAAAGCAGAATCTGCTTCCTTTCATTCATAAACAAAATGTTTTAATATTTCATTGGGTTATAAATAGTTTAAATATGCAAGTATAGAGTCAATAAACTAGGGGTTCTGAGCTTAATTGATATAATCACAATAGCAATATTAATTGAAACAAATGAATCACAAGTAGTATTATTAGTGTAGTAGAGATTCAGAAATCAACATTAATGAATTAAAGATTAAGGTTATAAATTTAGTCTTATTTTGTGATGTACAGATACAAACCAATCTTTTACATGGAGTAAATCATGCATACCATTCCTTTTATGAATAAACTAATTTTAATTTAATAGAAACAGTTTTTATTTTAAAGTCTCTATGAACTTCCACTTAGAGTTATTCCCCTTACACAGGGAAAATTGTGAACATTTTTACTGGGACTATGTAAAATTGGTTAATCATAGCATGGAGTGGGAGATAGAGAAGGAAAACAAATTGTAGCTTTTGGTGGTCAAAGAATTAATACATTCAAGTTAACTACTTACATCAATATGTTCAATAACTTTATCAACTGCACTGGCTTTCAGCAAGGTCACAGTGCAACCTCCAAAACCACCACCAGTCATGCGGGATCCGAAGACACCTTCTGATTTCATCTCCAGGGCAAACTCTACAAGTTGATCCAGCTCTTTGCATGATACTTGATAATCATCCCTGCAAGAAAAAGGCATCAAAGCATTTAGCAACATGTTGTAACTGTAATCCTATTCAGTAATTCCTTGTTTATAGTTCTGGATTCCATTCCAAAACCAACTGCGATTGGTGAAAGTCTGCTTAGTGTTTTATGTAGAGCATGTTTAAATAGTCTTCATATTGTAGGCCTATATCTAGAATTGTATATATAACCAATTTAGAGTAAGTATCAATTCAGAGCTTATTATTTATATTTAATTATGGCTTAGAGATTTGTGTAGACATACATCTTCTAATAGTTTCCAAATATTTCTAGTATGCATTTTTCTCTCACTTCTGAGACAAAGAAAATCTATTTGAGCACTTTATGCACTAAAACTTGTATAGGTGTATTTTTGTTTTGTTTTGAATAGTGCTAAAAAAAAGTTATTAATTAAACCAGTCATTTTCCTTTTTTTTAATCAGTAATAAGTTCTAGTACTACGTTTATTAAACTTTCACAGAGTGACTTGATTGTATTGTTTCATAGTAAACCAGACCCTAGAAAGAAGACCTGGGGCATAATAGTCACCTTATGTTTCCAAATTTGGAAGCAAGTCTTTGTCCATTTATTTGTGAAACATTTTGAATGTAGGCTACATTTACATTTGTAAGTATTCTTTTAAAATATAGAATATTTCTGTTTTTAATTTTTTGGGGAAGCATAAAAAAGCTTTTTTTAACCACAAGAAAAATGCAGTTGTGCTAAATGAAAATAAGTATATACCACACACAAAAAAAGAGAAATAGGGATTTCAGTTATATGCATACATAGAGAAAAATCTGCAATTAACTAAAGCAGCAAAATATAAACAATATAGCAAAAGATTACTGTTATTTAATTTTTAATTTAAAAAATCGCAACACAAAAGATTTCTGTATAAACGTTACCTTAAAGAATTATGGCTAGCAACCATATAATTTCCAAAACTTTCATAGTCACCATTTTCAAGGGCTGCAGCGGCTTCCTCTGTACGTTTAATTTCAGTGATGACATGGCGAACTCTGCAATATGTTTCCTCATCAAGCTCGCTTTTCTTAGCTGAAACAAATTTGAAAAAAAGATTATTTTGCTGTGTAAAAACTATAGGTGAAAAATATATGAACACGTAGCTAAATATGTGTTTATTATGGTAAATGGAAAAGTAAAAAGGCTTAAAGAAAATATAGACTTTGTTACGTAGAAAGTATTAAAAACATATGATACAAACAAAATTGTGCTCTCAAATATAAATTAAAAAAAACATTTTTGTCAATTTTTCTAACAAAAAATTTTGAGTTGGGCAGTAGACTTGTGTTCTGCAAAAGAGAAACAACATTCACCTTCCAGGTCCAATTCAGTTGCTTCTCTCAAGCTTGGAACTCCCAACACTTTGGCTGCTGTTTCACACTGTTTCCTTCTAGTGGGATACTCAGACCCTGTCAGTTCATGCTTGACATTTGAGTTGGTGACAAGAACAACAATTTCAGGGTTGGCCATAGGAACCAAACGACCGACCTGTGATCTGAACAGACAACAGATGGTATGCTTTAAAAAAACTATTGATATACTACAAAATTATATCTATAAAAATTCATAGCAGCTGTCTCTTCTCAATTTAGTTTTTCAAGTAGCTAAGGCAGTAAATCCTTGAGAAGTATGAAAGTTAACAGTTCATGTATTTGAAATTTGAAAGTAAGTGAGTGCACTATTCTTTAAAATCCATTTTCACTATCTAATTTTAAAGTCACCAACAAGTTCCTTGTGAACAAATTTTGAGATGTTTAATTTAAAGGTGAAGGCTTGTCAATTTAGTCAAAAATTAAAATCATATCAAACATAGCTCTTGCTTCAATCTTGGCTGGTGTAACAAAAATCTTTAACAGATAGTTAATAGGCTATAAATTGCTGAGATTAACCACCCTTTAAATATTCACTTTTCTACTAACCTGCAATCAATCAAAAGTGCATGACCTTCTTTCCCCATCATAGAAATGAACTGGTCCATGATACCACATGGCATACCAGCAAACACATGCTCAGCCTTCTGGCACTTCAGAATTTTCTCTATGACAGGAATGTCAGCACCTTCAGGACAGATCTGTTCAAGGAAAGTGTAAGTTGCCACTTCCACTGATGCTGAGCTGCTGACTCCGCCTCCAAGAGGCACAGAAGAAACAATGACAGCATCAAAGGATGATAGTTTCCCTGTTGACACCAAAAAAACAAAAAATTTAGAAAAAAGCCAAACAACAAAATTGGTTACTTTAATAGCACACTAAATTGGTCCAATATTGGATTAATATTCTCTCAATAATTAAATCTGCATATATATATACATACAGTGCTTTTTTTGCGACGGTGCGCACCGGTACGGCGTACCGGCACCTTTTTCAATGTGGGGAAAAAATTATAATTTTTTTTTTATTTTAACGTTTATTATTAATTTATTATAATATTAATTTGTTGAAATTGAATTATTTTAAAATTGCGCGCAATAAGGATTAAAATATAAAATGCAAAACTGCTTTAAAAGTTAGGCAATCCATCACTGAGTACCGGCACCTTTTTTTTTTTTTTTACAAAAAAAGCCCTGTATACATATACACATATATACATATACAGCTTCTCACTATATATAATCTTAGCCAAATGTAGAGTCAATATTGAGACAATTTAGTGTGATATTACTAGTAAATCAATTTTTTACTTGATTACTTCATTTTATGGGACATTCTGACCTGGCAGTATCTTATAATTTTAAAAACCTAGCTTTATATTATGATGGTCTTGCAGCAGTTCACTTGGCTAGTATAGCAAAGGTCCCATGTTTGAACCCTGGTGAAAGCTAGGGTTTGTTCCCAGGTCTGGAAGGTGTGCCTGAGTCTAGATAGGTTTAATGGGTATCTGACAATAGTTGGGGCAAAATAAAGGTGGCTAGGCATTGTTCTCGCCACACAATCCTCTATTACATTACGGTCACAGAAATGCTGCTTCATAGAACATGTAGATAAAAATTGGTCTGACTGTGATACACTGTTTTTTTGGTTTCGACTAATCGTAAGCTATTTACATTTTCTGTTTTTCAAATTATAATCAGCCCTGTATTTGTGTACACATTCTCAAAATTATTACAAAGCTAATTATTAAGACTAAAACTGGTGATTGCAATCTAATAAGTTGTAGTCTAACAGCTAATTGTATTGGCCCAATATTGGCAGAATACTGGGTCAATGTAGAGTTGTTAGGGTTGTAATGTCTTCCAACTTGATTATGTTTTTAGTTTATGTGTTTTTATGTGTTTAGTTTACGTTAATTTCTTTTCAATGGCACATAGTAAGTCAAGGTTAATAAAAACTAGACCCTATATTCAGTAGATAAGAACATTTACACTAAGAAATGTAAACCAGGTCACACTGGCAGTGAAAATTTGTTTAACAAGGTCAACTTAGGCTTATATTGGCATTTTTATTTTAGGACATCCAAATTAAGAACAATTGTGGGGAGATAAAATAAAATTGTAAAAAATCTAATTCATGGCAAGGACGTTTATAAATTACTTTATTCTATACTTGAAAATTAAAAAAATAAATTTTCATCAAATGGGGAAAAAATGATTCTTACAAAGCTTTTTAATAAAAAAAAACACTTCTGATTTAATACAGATGGAAATTAGTTTAAATTTTATTTTCAAGCTTGATATATAACACAATTCACCTTTTTTATTCAACCACTTTCACTAATCTTGCTTACCAAAATACTCTAAGCTGCATTCAAATATCTAAACACCTTCACATAAAAATCTTTGAATGCTCCGTTTTTTTCGATATACCTGTAAATTAATTAACTGATTGTGAAATACTTTTATTTACCTACCTGGCATCTGCGCAGCAACCCCTTTCACGTAATTGCACCACTTTGGCTTGCCTGGCTTGATGTCATCCACATTGATCTCTGTGTACCTTGGCTCGTCTGTGGAGCTGGAAAGTGTCTCCAGGCGACATACACCTGAAGTTGTGGGGTTGCCCACTAAGACTGTAACCATTGGAAGAGCCTTTTTGGAAAATACAATAAATTTTTTAAAATTATCTATGTTATAATTTTAAAACAAAATTTTATAGGTTGGTCTAGTGACAATGCGCTCAGCTGACATACAATAGGTCTCAGATCAAATCCTGGAGATAGCTAGTTTTTTTTTTACAGATCTGGAAGGAGTCCCTGGGTCTACCCAGCTCTGATGGGTAATTAGTTAAGGAAAAGTAAAGTCAGCTGGGCATTTTGCTGGCTACACAATCCCTTAGAATGCCATTTGTCATACAGTAGCCTATACTTTATATTAATATGTATGATGAATAAATCATTCAGGAAGTGTTTATAATACACATTTATAAAACAACTTCTAAAAAGAATTAGATCTATTCTTAACTTTTTTCTGTTACAAATTATGTTTGGCTCATTAATTTAATGTTTAAAATTTGTGAATACCCATGTACTGTGCTGCATGGGATTTTTAACAATGTGCAACTGTTTAACAACATTTGTTTACTGTTAAATTTTCCAGATATCTGCATACCATAGGTAAACAAAAAAATAAAAAAATTACGATTTTATTTAACTACAAAAAAAAAGTCATTGTCTTTATTTTTTAACTAACATATACCTTGGTATTAATTCACAGACATGAACAAACTATGGTCAGCATTACCAGAATACATTTTTGATTACAAGTCATTGACCTCGCTATGTAGGTCAAAATGATTCAAAAAGGAGAAAAAAACGTAACAGAGATGACAAGGATATTGATATCTTTTATACTTTCTTTTTGTTCATTTGAAAATCCACTTATAAAAGTATGAAGCACCACTGTAGTGGATTCAAGATTATCTGATTATCTATTCACAACTTTGTATCTTTATTTCTTATCATTAAAATTTTTCATTGAAAGATTATATTAATCCCTAGAAGACTTGATAGGGTTGAGTGACAATGGTATAGAGTAAAAATGTCATTACTTTCATAATGTATTAAGATTTTACTTGCTTTACCTAGATTTTTGTTTAAAAAGCATGTACAGCTGAAGGATTTAATATATCTTTTTTAACTGTTTTATTGAACAGTTTGTGATATACTTAGTTACAACTAAAATGTAACAAACTTTTCATCATCACAGACAGCGGAAGATTAAGCTTGCTTGGGGCTACTATCTATTCTTTTTGTCAGGGACCATTAAATAAAACATGATTACTTTTTTGGGGGGCACTCCTGGCAATCGCTTAAACTATAAATAGGTTACCCTCCCACCCACCTCCAGACCAACACTGACTTTAAAGGTCTTAACCTAAGTTACCTACAGGAAGCTGGACAGGTCCTTCTATTCTTTTTTCTTTCCTTGTTCTCTTAATTTCTTCGATTCAATGAAAGTAATCCAATCCAATATTTTTATTTCATGATGCTTGCACAGATTAATTTGATCTTGAGGGCCTGTTATGCAGCCTTTATAAGTTTTCATGACCAAGGCATACGAGGGAATTGTGTGGCCAGCATTAGGCCCAGAAAATTTTACTTTTCCCACAACTTATGTTAGGTGTCCAGAGAGCTCAGGGACACCCACCAAATTTATTACAAGTCTCTAAGAAACAGACAAGGTATCTTTAGTCCAGGGCACCAGCCAACCCATGACACGCCTTGTAAGGTTCCCGCAGCCCAGCTTATTAGTCACTGCAGAGTCCCCTAGGATCATAATTGTGGTGGCTCGCAGCAATGTCACCCAGTAGCACAAAACCTATACTATAGGCACAGGCATACAGGCACCGGGAGAGTCTTCGAGATGGGTTCCAATGTCCTTTATACCTCCCCACCGGGGCCATGGGCCTACCTGGTGTGCAATGGATAACGGACACCTGTAGCTGCTGCTGGAGCTGCCTCCCCTTGCATTCACCCACCGATGTAATGTTATGGTGATCGTATCTGTGGTTTATGCATTTTGCCAGTCTTTGAGGCCCGTGGGTACAGAAGTGCAGGGACACCCAACAGACACCAGGGAAAATCCTAGCCTTCACCAAGGTTCAAATGGGGACCTTGACCTTTGGTATGCCAGCCCAATGCTCTGTGGCCACTGTGCCCCTGGAGACATAAAAGGTCTGTGTTTTTTTATGGTATTGGTCAGGAAGTGGGTGGACAACACCAAATAATTGTGTATATAAACATTTTCCATGAGTTCACTGTTTCGCCCTTCTATCCTGTAACCTCTCTCTTCAAATACCCCTGCCACAAAACATTGTACTGCTGACACTTAAAGCAACACACAATGTGATATTATAAGCCTGGTGGTTGCCAAAGAGCTCCATGGCACCATGGAGGGGGGGGAGCCTTAGCATTTATACAGTGTCAATACACGTACAAGGGTGGCATGGTAGCTTAACGGAAGCATGTTTGACTGGCGATTCAAAGGTCCTGGGAGCAAATAACCCACTTCTAAAGCGTTACGCCCCGGCTTAAGAGCTTCGGCTCGTCCGGGTTTTGAGACTTTTTACAAGGTGAAAGCCAGGTCTTGAGGGTGTCCCAGAGTCTACCCAGCTCTGATGGGTACCTGACATTAGTTGGGGGGTAAAGTAAAGGTGACTGGGCATTGTGCTGGCCACACATCCCCTAGAATGCTATGTCCACAGAAATTGGTGAGCGCTGCATCACCAGCCCTATAATCAGTTTGGTCCAAAGGGTAGGCCTACTTTACAATACAAGGGTGCTGCAGAATATTGCAAAGGTTTTATGATTATTTTTAATTATTTCTGGATATAAATATGACACCTTTAGGGCAATCTAGTGCTTTGACTTAGAAAAAAGTGCACCATGGGAAAACTTACTCCAGAAAGTGCTCAGCGGCTCAGCATGCAGGAAAAGTTTGGCAACCTCTGTGCCAATTAAGTTGTAATAGTAATGTTTAATATAGAGTCTACATAACAAAGCCTAACATTTAACCATTCATAGTGCTAATAATTCCATTTTGTTTAATAGAAACAGGCAAGAGTGGAATTTTTATCTGCATACTATTTATAATAGATTAGCCTTTTTTAGGCATTATAATTATTAGGTCATTAAGTCATTATGCCTACAGTAGGCCCAACTCAAAACGGACCTTTCACTTCCTTAACACTCCCATAACTAATATAGTAGTAGTAGGCTACTACTAGTACTGAGTAAACTATAAGAGGCCTAAAGAGTTCGTATACTCACCATTGGAAACACAAATCCATCATTGTAATCAGTGTGTTCACCAATCAAGTTCACACGACCAGGCGCACGGGCAGCAATGGTAGGCTTTGAGCCAAATCTTTTTTCAAAAGCCGCCACAGCCTCGTCAACGAGCTCATCCAATGAACGAATTTGAGAAGCCATTTATTAGTATCTGTGTAAAATAAAGTAACAAGTATAGAAAATCAATCAATCACGAGTCAATACTCAATAATAGTATAGGATACTCAATTCAATGAGAATATGAAAGTTCCGATTCCAAGTGCCAACAAGTGTAACGATATTTTTTTTAACTCGTATTTCTGGTAGCACAGAATTGCTTTTTAAAAATTCTTAGTCGATTAACTAACAAGATATTAAAGTAAAACCATCATAGAGATATATACAAGTCTATACTCTACTACAATTCATCCCTCGGTTTTCAATAGTCATAATAGTCAATAGAATACAATAACAATACAATGTAGGCCACCTAGGGTCTAGTCCTAGTCAGTCTAATTATCAAAACGATTGTCGATTGTTTCTACTTGAACTTGTAAAATAAAGCAGAATGCCAAACAACTTACAATGGGAGCAAAATGTACACACGAATAATACTAACAAAATATAAATTCGACTTTGAGCGTGTTCACCACTGGTGACTAAAGGCTAAAGGTTTCGTCAAAACGCGAGCTTTCGTTTGAGGATATGGTTGGCAAGAAGCGACTTTACGTTGACTGTAGTTTCTTTCAGCTACGATGATGCAATGTTTACCAACGCGCTCTGTAAGCCCGGTTTCTATTGGCTCGGGCGGGGGGGCTAGGCCTCTTTGTCGCTTAGCCATTGGCTGAAGTAGCATAAGTCCAGCTAGCGAAGAAAAATAGGTCGAGGGTGTGTTATTAGGGCAAGGTTAGAAGATGTACCAACATTTCCCTGATTTTCGTTTTAGCTGCACCCAACTCTGAATACTAGTTATATGGAGTGTTTACAAAATCGTGTTGGTCTGTATGACAAATGTAGATATCTAAATATTGTAGATCCTGTACATTTCAGGGAAGGGCAATATTTATCATAATTTACATTGAGTCTATTTCAAGAATAAATAATTAAATAGGCCTACATTGAAGTTATTTTTGTTAGCATTAAATAAATGAGAGATATCCATCCATATATTATAGGCCTACCTATCTTTATAATATAACATCAACCCATTCATATCTCTGCAAATCTGGTACCTCAAATACGCCACTCATAATCAAAACAATAAGGCAATAAAATAATATTACAATAAACCATTAGAGTATTAGAGTTGTTAAATTAATTTGTAGACCTATGTGGCGTCACATTGTTTAAACACCCCCCCCCCTTCGTCACATAATATATCTTCACAATACCAAATGTTTGATATCATCCTCCCGCCCCTAGAAGGTGCAGCGACGCTTATATTTCAAGAATGCAGAATAAACCAGGAAGAAACAGAAATCACAAGCGGTTGAGTTGCACACACTTTTTTGTTGTAATCATTGTAGGCCTATACGTGTGCTAATTAAAAGTAATTATGATGTCCGCTTCATATATATTTGCTAATTGATTTCCAATGTAAAGTGAGTAGCCCTTATATTAGCCTAATTATAATCATTGAAAAATATATAGGCCTACTATCTCAATCAATCGTTTGGTGTAGGCCTATAGGCCTAGTCCTATTCGGAATGATATATAGGCCGAGTTAAATTATAGCGTCGCTTTATAATTTATACAATGCGGCTAGTTCACCGGACTGTCAACCAAAATGTCGCTGGTTCTAGTCCCGCCGCCGACCGATCCCTGCCGCCCTGCAGGAGTTGTGGGCCTAGTGGACGTATAATAATCTTCTATCATCTAGAAGGAACGTCAGTAAAACGTTTAGGCTATAGGCCTAAGATGTTAAGTTACTCATAACATAGGATATATTTCTGTCGAAGTTGCAAGCCATTAAAAAAATACTGACAAATACAATAAAGTTGAAAAACGTTATTGGCTAATCGCACACTTATCTATAGACTGTGACTGCTATTAGATCTATAATATTGTACTGTCTACTATACCAGAAATTGTAAATCTGCTATTGTGTGTATGTGTGTTTTATAAATGATTATTTTGGAAACAGCCTTATTATAGAAACACATATTCGATACCCAGCTCATTAATAGTCTATGATTGTCTCAAGTGTTACATTAGGCTAATCCTTTAGACCAGCGGCTCCCAAACAGATTATGTTTTAACCACTAATGTGTGGCATTCGGGCATGGAATGGGTTGCCTGAACAAACCAGGAAAACCAATAACCTAACATGATTTAAAACATTAATAAAGATGCAAGACTAGACTCGGACCACGGATGAGCGTAGGACGCAATAATCTTCTTTATAGAAGGAGCGTCTGTAATGTATAAGATAAGATAATAAACACAGGACCGCAGAGATGATTGTAATTTAATACACAGGAGCAAACTGATCTACGTGGGCCCTTTTTAAAGTTAAAAGATATATGGGGCTTAAGAATGGGCAATGGGGCTTAAGAATATTTTTACATGTAGGGCCTAGTATCCATGGGCCTACGTTATAGGGCCCCTTTGGACTTCATGGGCTCCAGAACAATGCACATCTCCTTGGCCCCGACACAACCTATCCAATCGCGATTGTGTTTCATTATTAACCAATCATGCCTATTCAATATGTTTTTTTTTTCACAAAATTTCCGGCTGTTATTTTGTGTGTTGTGCTGTATAGGTCTACTAATAAAGGTCTACAACCATCTAGGCTGAGAACTCCTGCTTTAGTTTAGTACAAAATAGGTCTACAAAACGAGAACAGTATAATAACTTGTTTCTGACGAGTCCTATTAATAGTACACAACAAAACAGTTCACCACTTCCACCCCTTCCGCGTGACCCGGTTATCCCAAATGACCCTTGTCCTGAATTGTTGAAGCTACCCCCCCCCAGCTCATTTCACGCCCCCCTCCCCTTCCTCCCCGCGCCCGTTCACCGCGTCTTTATGTTTTATTGTAGCGTGGTGAAAATTTCCATTCAGCAAGTATCTTTGACGTACTAAAGTATAGCGCAAGGATTCTCATCTTTTTCAAATAGAGTCATCCATATGCAGAAGTTTTGAGGTTATCCATGTAGCCTACGTTTGTGCCATTATTGGTTTATATGATATGATAATGAACAAGAAATGAACAAGGAATGAACAAGGAATGAACAAGGAACAAGGATTGTGTGACTTAGTATGCCAGCCTTTATTCTCTATTGTATCGTCCCTAATCACGTTACTATAATTAGGGCGATACCAATAATGGCACAACGTTTACAGCTAATAACACATTTCCACAAAGGCTTAGAAACATGTTTAGATCCACACCATATCCACATAAAGAGATTAAGACTTCTTTATTGATCCAAACAATTGGAAATTTGATTTGATTACAAGTGGCTCGGTCTTTCACCATCGATGCATTATTAATGAACAATATGTACAAAAAATATAGATCTAGGGTCTAAGAGAAAACTATTAACATACAAGGACAGAAATATACTTTAAAAAAAAGGACACTGGCTACCATACTACTACTCAGGCGAGAAAGTTGTCAACAGATCTTAGCTTGCTCTATTGTCTTTCTGTCTGACGGGCAATTCAAAATTTGGACTGATTGTGATACAAAAGATTTTCTTAATCTATTTGTTCTATGCAGTTCTAGCACAAATGGAAAGGAGCTGACCAATTCGTCTAGTGTGTGGGCATTGTCCTGAAGGATCTTACCAAACTGAGATAGACCAGCATGCGTTGAACAAAATTTCAAGAGCCGGTGGTTGTTGATAGCACTGCCTAGATATTAGTAGAATTGATCGATTCTTTGGCTGTTAATTTGAAGCTTCCGACCGGCTTTCGAAAATCATTGGTATAGATTGTATAATATATAACTGGAGAGAGGCTGCACCCTTTTGACGCACCAGTGTTTATTTCTGTTATTTGCGAGGTCCTTCTCTCGACTCTGTCGAAGTGAGGGTGGTTTATATTTAAAAAAAATGCGTTACCGAGGCAGTGCCGTTGCTAGGGATTTGGCTTGGCCTCTTTAGGGGCCCCTGCATTTTTACAATCGACAGTTTGACATGAGAAAAAAAAAACGGACACTTCTTTGGGGGCATACTCAAGTAGGGGGCCGGGGGGACTTTCGAATTTGGACTCCCCCTCTCCCTCCCCTAGCTACGCCACTGTACCGAGGCTTGGAGACGTTAACTGACATTTAAAGCAGATAGTTTTTGTATCATAATATGTAGTTGGATGATATTGAAAACAGATGAGAAATCAATGAAGAGTATTCGAGCGTAATGTTTTCATGTGCCTAGATCTATATTGTGATAGCATTTTTCTAACATTAATAAGATGTCATCCTCGTTGCTTCGGGCTTTATTAAAATAAGTATAATGGTGTGGGCTAAGGCTTGTGTTTACTTCTGTCAATGACTGTCCAAGGGCAATTTTCTCTAAACATTTCTTAAAATAGATGTGAAGGCATGAGTGCTTAGCTAAGTCATTGTTGCAAATAACTTTGGTTTTCTCTGATGTCTTCCAGATGGAAGGTATCATGCGTTTCCCAAAACGTATTAAAGATAAAGCAAACAAATAAAAGACAGCTGTTCTGCACGAAGTTTTACCAGTCGTCCACTTATTATGTCTGGCCCTTGAGTTTTTGCTATGGGGGGGGGGGGGGGGGGGGGGATTCTGGTGTAGGCCTACCATTCTTATTTAAGTGCTTTCTACTAGATACTAGAATTTATTTAAAAAAATATAGTATTTTCCCATGACTATTTCTTAAGTTATTTTTACTGTTGAATAATTTTCCTTACGTCTGCTGTATGATTACAAGGGTAATAATCCATTTTATGAACTCTATGTTAGTCTCATAGTGACATGTTTTAAATCACAACAACCTCATTGGAGAAAAACACCAGCAGGTAGGCCGCAATGTAAGCTACAGAGGTGAAATTAATTCGACAAGGGTGAGGGCGTTTCCACAAAGTGGGAACCACTGCTCTATGTGTTAGGTAGATAGGTGAAGCACGTCACGAAACTAGTACTTCAACACTGGAAATCTTATCTTCTCTACGGGGAACCTCCAGTCAGCTGACCTCATTTTTTACAACGTGACATACATATTATACTATCTCTCTCTTCATACCCCGCCCCCACTCTTTCTCTAGATCTGTTTTTTTTCTCTATAATGTTAAAGCTTAGAAAACAGTAGCCTATAGGCCATAGGCTATATACTTCTGCTTACTTTACATATTTACATTTTCTATTATTTTGATCAACATACTGTTGTGGTTTTTGTGGGATGTTCACTGATATGTATATTATTTTCAAAAATGATATGCCTTGGATGGCATATTTTAAAACATAGACCCATACAACTAAACACAGTTAACAAAATGGACGTCCATTGTTTGTGTGCAAATTGTAATCCTTCCCCGAGTGGCAACCCATCATGGAATGTGATGCCCGAATCACAGAATAGATATAGTCTACATATTTATTTTCTCTGTACTAGACTAGTAGGCCCTATAGGCCTACTATAATTTATAGTCACATAAAAGACAACATCACGTAGCGTAACATCATTTAGAACCCTTATCTATAAATGTAAGAATAAGATCAAGGATAGGCCTAAGCATAGAGTCAGTGCCCTCACAAAGGGGGAGGCAGAGGGGGGCATATGCCCGGGGGCGACACTTCCAGGTGTGCGGCAAATGTAGTCTAAATATAGCACTAAACAAGCAGTTACAGTGTGCAAGGGGGCGGCGCTGAAACGTTTGTCTGGGGCGCTCAATAGCCTTGTAAAGGCTCTGCATAGAGTGCATAATCGTAATCTATATGCCTACAGAACTCATATGCCTGTAACATATTAATTAAAAAGGATATAACCAAGTAGTGTGAATTATGCCTATTCAAGAAAAGTACAAAGATGAAAAAAAAAAGCAAAATTTTGTTTTTATCTGAAGGCCTACCGTAAGTCATGGTGGGTGATGGGCTATGGTGGTGGCAATAAGGCACCCATGAGGTATCGGAATTTTAAAAAAAAATTGGTAGGCCCTATACTGCCACCCCCCGGGCCCCTTCCCTTTCCCAAATCTCCAATCCTGGATGTAGCCCTACATCAGTTCCATGCAGTTGGTTATGAATTGTAGACGCATGTTTATATATAATATAGACCTTCCGTCACAGGATTGGTATATTTCTATTCTTTGTCTTTCCGTGGCCTATGCGGCTCCCTGTTAAGGGCGAGCAGATTTTTTTTTCCAAGCCACGTGATAAGCTTCCTTTGAAAAACGGTCAGGTGTTGGGAATCTGCAGAGCGCCTAAAATCAAAACAAGTGCACCCTTAATCCACAGCACGCCTCTCCAGGTTGCGTTTGTTGTTTTGTCTTGTCTGTATTTCTCTTAAGGTTTAAGGCACATATTTCATCTGGTGGTTCCAGAGTTCTTAGGCGTCCCCAGTATTTCTGTTTGTTTTTCAAAGGCTGTAGCAACGCAAAATTGTTACATTGTAGAGAAACAATTTTCATTCCAGGAGAGACCGTGACACGATAATATAAGTTGTGTAATAAGGGTTGCCAGACGTCTGGCAAAAGGAGGACGAGTCGGACAGGCAAAGCTAAAATCTTTAACCTTAACAAGTCCGGCTTTTGTAATAGGCCTACTTTATGTTTTGTAGGCATACAAATTGAAAAACATGCATATTTTATAATTAGCAAACAAGTTCTCGTTTGTGCAAGAAAAACGAGTCTAATTAACTGAACAATTTTGGAAAGACAGTAGACTATTGCATAAGCTGTAAAGTTGTTTATTTTCAAAGTTAAACAATTAAGGTTGCTTTTCATCCTACATTAAATTTATATTTTAACAATAAGACTGTTTACTGGTCTGTTTATAAATAACAATTACAGGCAGCTATTTTGTATACATTTGTACTATAATGTAATTACAATCCAGAACGACCCAAAAGAAAGACCTCATGTATCCTTGTCCTACTTTTTGTCTCTCTATGTCCATCTTTAGATATCAATAATGTAGAATATGTAGTTTGTAACAACCCTAGTTGTGTAGCAATAGATTGTGCAGGTTGAGCAATTCACAAAGGCCATTGTAAACCTTTACAGTATTGGAGTCTAGACTATATTTTGTGTTTTCTTTTATATTCAAACAATTACAGTAAAGTAATTTAAGACTTGTTTCATTTGGCTAAATTCTGAATATTGCTAATAA
This sequence comes from Anisus vortex, assembly GCA_949126835.1. NCBI lineage: Eukaryota > Metazoa > Mollusca > Gastropoda > Planorbidae > Anisus > Anisus vortex. Next base: position 12,130,350 of record OX421507.1, on the reverse strand, counting down.
ATTGGCCAATCAACGAAGTTTTGAATTAGAGCTCCCCAAACTTTGCTTTACCACTGGCTCACAATGCTCAGATAAACATAAATACGAAATCACGTTCCTTATCCCTTATGCGAGAACAAATGCATACAAGTACTCTTTCTTCTCAAATGGCATGCGGGCATGGAATGGGTTGCCTGAACAAACCAGGAAAAACAGTAACTTAATATCATTTAAAACATTAATAAATATGCAAGACTAGACTCGGACCACGGATGAGCGTAGGACGCAATAATCTTCTTTATAGTAGGAGCGTCTGTAATATATAAGATAAGATATAGCATATCACTGCACCCCTACTTCCGTTCCGCGTGTATGCGTACGTCCTCATTGTTAGCTTATTTGTACAGGCCTGTGTAGCCTAAGTATCCGTGTAGCCAAAATATCTCTTTAAAGACAAAAATAACTGAAGTTGAAATCGATAGGTCTGACCTTATATGAGCCACATGTCTTAACAACAACTATACAAGTTTATGTTTAAATGACATCAATAATGAAGTCTGTCTTATTTTACACCATGTGTTAAACTAGGGATGTTAAAACCGGTTTGTTTTCAAAACCGGTTTTCGGTTCTATAAAACCGGTTTAAAACCGGATTTCGATTCCCCCCCCCCAGCCAGAAAAGCTAAATTTGCGTAGTTTTGTTGGTATATTTGAAAAATAGTTCAAACTTAATTAGTGTTTGCAGGGCATTCAAGGGGTTGATTTGTGTGAATACAATATAATTTTGTGCACTTTACCATTAAATTATTTAGAACTAAAAAAAAAATCTGGGCTAATTCATTAAAACCGATAGCAGTTTTCAATAGTGATAATCTAATTTCCGATTATTGTTGACTATAATATTAAGAAGCATAAGAAGAGGATGACGATGTTTATCCAGGAGGCTTCGTGTGCAGGTGCGTACAAAAGCCAGTGGCACCGCCACCGCTCAGACTTATCTGTTGGGAACATAGTTTACACTGGGCCATCGTTAAAGAATTTTTATCAAAGATGAGCCGAAAAGTAAAAAGACTTATGCTAGTTGTAACTGTAACTTAACATTTGGTTTGATGTTTTTATCGCAATCCATAGTTGGTATTTGGAAAAAAAAGAAACACAATATCTAAGACTAAATAGTGTTAGCAAGGCATTTCAAGAATTGTTTTGTGCGAATCCAATATTATTTATTTAAAATATTTCCATCAGAACAAAAAGAAAAGGGTTGCTACCAACAAACCGAAATCCGGTTTTGAATATCAAAACCGGTTTTCAGTTTCAAAACCGGAATCCGGTATTCCGGTTTTCGTTTAACATCCCTATGTTAAACATTAAAAGACCAATGGGACCGTCCATAAATGACGTCTCAAATCTCGGGATGGGAGAGGGGTGGGTCAAACGTTTGTGATAAGGTGTCCCAAGGTGAAAAAGAGGGGGAGGTTGGAAGAGGGTGTTAAACAATTTGACGTCACATACAAAAATGTATCTTTAATTGAAACTTTTAATTAAACAATATTTACTAAATTAACAACTCTAATTATTTATCGTAATACCCTAGCTCTGGATAACAACCCAGCTGGTACAGTTTGTTGTGTTCACGTGATGTTTTGGTCGATATTTGAGGAATAACGGTAGAATTCAACGTATTTCATGGTAGTGTGATATTTTGGCAATCCACCACCGTCAAAACGACGAGAAGGCGTTCCTCGTAAAAATAATTCATGACATATAAAGCAATTTAGTGAGACGGCAAATATTGCTAGATGGGAATGGGAATATTGCATGGTGAGTAGGTGGCGATAGCAGACACATTCTCAACCGGCACCCAATTTGATCTCAATCTTTTTATAAACAAATTAAATATTTGATCTAATTATCAATATTTTCCACGCATAGCCTGCACACTACAATGAAAATAAAACTGATTTAAAACAACCTAATTTTGAACTAGGAAATGGGTGGGTTTTATCTTTGAGTGGAAGTAGGCTGTAGGGGGCAGAGGTTTGTGACGCCATATTGGAAGGAGGGCCTGACTTTTCTTAATTACATGTGACGATGGGGTGAGTGGGATAAGCAAAATCGCCTGGCGTCTTTTAGAGACTTCCACCCTTTCCTACAGTTCCTGCACACATAAGTCATAGAAAACAACTAGTTGGAACAATGTTATAGATCTAGCAGTATTGGACGAGATAAGAGACACGCGCAGAAAACAAATAAACAAAGAGGGCTTTTCAGTCAGTTAATTTAATTTGTGATCGCATCGATCTATTTTTCCACACAGAGCTAGACCCAAGATATACAATAATTGCCGAAAAAAAAATTAAACCGGGAGACGGGATTGCTGCGCACATTATTTCCTCCCCACCGAGGCTCGAGTCTCTTGGCGGAGCAATGAGATCTCGAACGCGCAGACACTCCGATGTTTAAGCCCATCGGTGTGTGTTTTTGATGCAATCGTACTGGTGGTTTCCACATTTCGCGAGCGATGAGGCCCATGGGTACAAAAGGGGATCCAATATATCGATTAGGCAAAGCGTAGATGGCATTTGACAAAGGTTCTGTAGAAAAATTCTATTTCTTACATTTCCTTTTTGTTTTATAAAGGGATGCGGGTCTCATTTTTTCCGTCTATGTTGTAATGTAAATCACAAAAATATAACCTATTTGTAATGTTGTTTGCTAAGCATAGGGGACAGTCATTAATCGCGATTGCCCACTTAGGGCCGCCCATGTCTCTAGCAGGGTCAGTGGAACAATTATAATATATTGGAGCAAGGTTGACACCGGGCCCCTTTAAAGTTGATAGACGGGACCTAAGAATATATCATAACAATTATATATGTTGTTTTATTCATGGGCTCCTTTAGGCTTAATGGCTTACGGAGCAATGTACGAATTGTGTTCCTGTCGCCTCAGGCCCGGCCTATAGTCCTAGAGCTATTCAACAATACGATAAAAAGCAAAACAACAGGGACTAATGCAAGACTAAGGAAAGAATGGAATTCGAGATAAAAACAAACAACAGATGTAGGTCGTACTGATAGGGTTTAACATTGACCTAATTTGGGATTCGTCTCTTGAAGGCTCTGTATTTGTTTGTGTGTGTGCTCATTGCACAATGATACAACGCGTGTCTTTGAAAGGTTGAGGTGAAAACAACACCACCACAATAATTAAAACATCCAATTATAAAAGTCTATTTGAGACTTTCAGTCGAAGAGACTAAATTAAGACCGTGCTGTCATAACAGAGACACATTGTTTGATTATCTTCCCTTCCTGTTAGGTAACGTCCTTCATATTGCCCCCCCCCCCCGCACACACGCACACACACACGACCCCCTGAAAAACAACAACAAAAACATAAACACTTAAAAACACTGAAATAACATAATGAACGTAATGGTCATTATGTAACAGTAGGGCCTAATAAGCAAATCTTAATTATCCATTATGATATGCTAGACCTATTCTCCAGTCTATAGCCTACTATTATATAGGTCTAGGCCTTTGTTGTAGACTTACAAAAAAATTGCAATACGTAAAAAAACAACAACATTAAATTTTGTCTGTCTCGCACGTTTTTTTTTATTCCTTGTGTTATTGAAAAATTATAATACATTAATAGCATATAGGCCTATAGCCAAGGGCGTAGTCACGAAGTGGAGAGGGGCAAGGGGAGCTTAGGACATGTATCTACCTTCAACATCACCCACACTACCTACTCCCTCCCCCCCACCCCCATTTTTTTAAATTGATTTTTTTATTTAATATATTAACAAAATATATAGGCTACTTAATTAATCAAAGTTTTATACATAATGACATGATAAAATATTAGTAGTCTAGTTTTTATTTTAATAGTAGAAAGGGACATTGCGCTCCAGTTCAGAATTTTAGCCTCATTTTGGTCCCCCCCCCCCTCTCCCCAGACCGTGCATTCTTTCTCCACTTCAACTTATACCGATTTTAAATTGTCCTTAAAAAAAAGCAGACGAGCCTTCCGACTCTTTAGTCCAGGGGCGTAACAATGTAAAGGAGTGGACCATGGGGGGGGGGCACACCCAGAGCCTTTACAAGCTTATGTAGCGCCCCAGGGCAAAAGTTTCAGCGCCGCCCCCTTGCATCCTGTAACTGCTTGTTTAGTGCTTTCTTTGCTATATTTAGACTACATTTGCCGCCCCCCCCCCTGGAAGTGCCGCCCCGGGCATATGCCCCCTCGCCCCCCCCCCTCCCATGTGAGTTCACTGGGCACACTTAGGTCCCGTCCGAGACTAGCCATCTAGCGGCCACGTGGAGCATACGGTACGGTCTCCGCAGTCACGTGCACTGCTTCTCCACACCTGCGGAATTCCCCATCGGATCATTACCATGGTGGCTCGCTCGACAGGGAGCACAAATTCCCATATTATTATAGGTATGGACATGCAGGCACCAGGGCTGGTTTTGAGAAGTTAGGCCTACTGCTGCGCACATTGCCTCCTCCTCACCGAGGCTCGGTGCCTCTCGTCGGCGATGCAATGAGACCTTGGGGCTGTCCCCAATGCGTTAGCCCTGCCGGCGCATTCTCAATGTGAACGCATCGGCGGTTTTCAGACTTCGACAGTCTTTGAGGCTCATGGGTACAGAAGTGAAACTTATTTCAACCCTATCTATATTGCATTCTGTCTCATATTTTGCACTATTTGGTCCCCCCGCCCCCACCTAAAAATCCCGACTATGCCACTGCGCACGTTTATAGGTCAATCATTTTTTTGTTCACGTAATTGACTCCCCCTCCCATCCCCAAGACACATTAAAAGTGTGATAGGCCTACGTTAAACTTCTTTAAATCAAGAACACGAGAGCCCTTGCACATACAAGTCAGAAAAAAAACATGGGATTGTCTTCGTTGATCGAGTCTACCAAATACTTGCATATTTTCACGTAGACCTGTGTATGGCATTCATTGAATGTGTCTATAATATCATTGTTTACATTTCATTTTTAAATAACGTGTTATGCCTACATGCAGACATTCCTAAGATTTTAACACATTAACACATTAACACGCTGGACTGTAACGTTTGATTCCACATTTTGGTTTCGGTCAGTCTCGACACCTCTGCCCTCAAACCACCTTTTAACCTCCTTCGCACTGCGTTCAAAATGTCATTGTTCCTGAAGGTCAAGGTTGGTCAGCCGAGCGTTTTTTGGCTTTTCTAGCTTTGGCTGTTTCTTGCTGCTGCAGCAGTTTAACTGTTCAAACCAAACATTGTGATAAAAACTTAGCCTACTCTTCAATCATAACTATTTCTTTTTCTGTGTTTTTTAAAATATGAAATCTAATATTAGTAAGAGCAATTGGGGATTTCGGGACTAGTCTAAAACTCCGACCCTGGGCTTAAAGTTGAATCAACTGTTTCAAGCATAATCCATAATGTTTTATTTTTAATGCAAGGAGCGTCTGTAACATGTAAGAGAAATAACTATGGTGTGTTTTTTTCCAAAGGTGCGCTTACTAGTAATTAATATTTTGAATTGTTATCGCCCCTCGCCCACACATAAACTATAAACTTTTCACATTTGGCACTTACTCTTTCAAGGGGAGTTAAGCAGTATAAATCAGCTAGTTTATGATTAAGTTGGGGCCTACATCATTTAACTCCCTTAAATATCAGATTCTTTGCATAGGCATAAAGCTCCCCCACCCCCCCCCCAAATCGCTTTTCCTTTCCTGTTTTTTTTTAAAACCCACATTAACATATGAATATTCCGCTATAAAAAAAAGAGATTCTTCAAAAAAATATATCGAAATGTACAACAAAATATAAAAAAAAAACACCTGGTACAAAAACCACCATTAGCTAAGGAAAAGTTTATTTAGTAAAGTCAGTATTATAGTGGCCTATTCAACTAGTAATGTTCCCATCCCCAATGGAAAACATGTTTTCAAGTATTATTAATGCATCACTATCATTCTTTTTTAATGTAACTGTATTATGAAAAAAAAACACTCCAATAAGACCTGATAAAAAATTTAAAAAAAAATAATTTTATTAGCAATATTGAATGGTTCAACACAAAATATATAATAACAACATTAGGCATAAGTAAATAATAATTACACATATGTTTTATTACACAATAATAATACTTTTTTACTTTAAGCATTAATGTGTAGGCCTAGTTCAGGGATCTCAAACACGCGTCCCACCATGTGTTTTTTTGTGGCCCGCCAGTAAGCTTATAAAAAAGTGAAATTTAGTATCGATATACATCAATTTTTTATATTTTTTTTTAATATACGTAACATACTTATTAAAATAAAATATGATTTAAGCAAGTCAATACAGCTGTAGTTAATAAAACATTATTTCAATATTGGCCGTAATAAAATTACACAAATAATTATTCTCTAAATTGTGAATTGCCCTATTATTAGTGATAAGCAGTAAAATGAGTTAAGATGTATGAAGTGTTTTTTGTTTACTACTAGGGTCGGATTGTTGGGAAGGGGGTTGCTGCCCTTGACACATCTCTTAAGTGATAAAGATGGCACTTGCCTTCATACAAGTTTGAGAACCCTGGCCTAGGCCGTATTTACATATATATAGTTTCATTTTATTGAGCAACCTTTGCACACAGAGACAGTAACATAAACTCTGATAAGCATGTAATAGTTACTAAATCTTTTACAAAATGAAATGTGAAAAGCAGTGAAAAAATATATAAAAGCAGTGTTTTTTTTGTGACGGTACGCACCGGTACGGCGTACCGGCACCTTTTTCAATGTGGGGAAAAAATTATTACTTTTCTTGTATTTTAACGTTTATTATTCATTTATTATATTATTAATTTGTTAAAATTGAATTATTTTATTATTGCGCGCAGTAAGAATTAAAATATAAAATGCGAAACCGCTTTAAAAGTTAGGCAATCCATCACTGAGTACCAGCACCTATTTTTTTACAAAAAAGGCACTGTATAAAAGTATTTAAAAATGTGAATTATTTCATTGGTTTCTATCTACAGCTGATTAGGTCTTATATCATCAAAATAATATTTTCAAGTACTTGCATACAACCCTGCTGGTCATTACTTTTATTCCAGTTGTTTCACCTAAAAACTTAATTCAATAAATACAATCTCTTCATGGAAGAGCTTGTATGGTTTTCTTTAGCAATCTGAGAAACTAAAAAATGCCTATTCACAGGTATGCAAATAAAAGTAGTTACAAATAAAAAGACTGGTGACCACTTGTTATAACAATTATAACACAATAGAGACCAACAAATGTAAGTTTAGACATATCAACAAACATACCGGTAATTGCAAAATAGTAAATTTTATATAATTAAAGAAAAAAAAATTAGGCTATGTACAGATGTTTTTTTTATAGATTTGAGCAAGGCTCTGTCTCATCTATTACATGCCCTTGGTTTGCTTTGCTTACTTCCCCTTTTATTATCACAATAACTGTCATTCATTACAACAACAAAAACTAGAAATAAAATATGTTAATATTTCTCTTCTGTGTTCATACTATGTAGTTGTTTTTTTTTTACTTTTTCTTATTTTTACTTTGCTTTGATAAAGTCCATCAGTCAAATTATAACTTTGTATTTCTCTCTCATCTTATCTTGTAAGTTTCTCATGTCTTCCTCACCAGACACTGCTAAGTCCAGAGCAAGCTTTGTCCTGCATTCAATTTCTTAAAATTTATCAAATTTTAAAAACATTGTAATTTTTTTTTCTAGACTAACCTATCTTTCAAAATAATTGAACATTTGAAGAAAAAAATATATAGATCATCTAGACACTATTGGTTGTTAAAAGTCTTTAAATATGCAACATTTAATTTTAAAAAAAGTAAAGCTATCCTATTCTCAAATATGTCCGTTTCATTTTTTTTCGCTGTGGATAGTTCTGATAAAAAAATATCTAGGGCACCACAAATGTAGTGAGACTATAATGGGAACAAAAGAAATAAAACATATTTTAGGATCAAATACTTTGCAGAATAATTAAAATAACAACACTAAATGTCAACATTGATGACATCGGGATGACAGCACTACATGGGTGACTTGGCTCAGCCATCAAATTTCTTTTAGTCATGTCACAGTTATCTTTGTACACTCCTAAACAGGCTGAATACATTAGAACATGACCTATATAAGACTGTTCTTTTGTGCCTTGGAACAAATGGGCCATTGGACCTGATACAAAAAAAAGGGACAGAATCAGAAATGAAATTGACAAATAAAATGCTGGAATAATTGTTAATTTACTCTTAACCCCCCCCCCCCCCCCCCCCAAAAAATGGAAAAATCTCATGGATACTGGGGAATCGTTATATGATAAATTTATCTCTTTGTTATTTACTGTAATATAGTGCTAGCAATTTTCTGTGGCTTTTGTAATTTCTTTCTATTTGGCCAGGTTTCTTGAACTCTGTTGTTTTTTAAACCAATGAATCTTTAGGTAATATTTTTCTCTTGTGTCTCAAAGATCCCTTGGTCTATCAATCTATTAATGGGTACCTACAAAGTCAAGATACACTAGACTAAGTCACTTTTTCTTTTTCACTTAAGTGCTTAATTGGTTTTTAAAATTATAAAGTATTCAATTGCCAATAAAAAAAAAAAGTTAAGAAAAAAAAAAAATGGGGTGATAAAAAAAAACACAACAATTTTATTTCAAAACTAATGGTTATGCCCATCAAAATGATGGAGAAACAAATGATAACAATGTGTTTTGTTAAGAGAAAGAAAAAAATAACTAACAATATTACAATAAATACTGTAGTGAGAACATATCTTTTGGTATTTATTTTTTTTGTTTTTTTTTTATTGAAAGCTTTTCAAAGGGAGATCATTCTGAAATGGCACTTAGGCACTCAGTTTAGAACTTTAACATACAGTGATTATCAATAGGTCTATTTTTTTTTTTTTTAAATTAACGAATTAAGCAATATTGATTATATCATAAAAATTTCTTTTGGAGGACATTTCCAATTTATAAATTTTACTTTTGGCCTGATTAGTCAAACGGCTTAGGAGCCTATAGAGGACAAACAAATATATATATAAATATATGAACAAACATATAAACAAATTCACAGTAATTATATATATTGATTCATCAAGAGAAAATTGTTGTAGCTAACCTCTTGCATATATAATAACATCTTCACCTCCATGAGTTTCGTAACCCATTTTTATACAGCCAGGCTGCTTAAAATTATTTGCTGAAATTAACAAAAACAACCTTTAATTAAAAGCAAATTATTGTGGATATACCAGTAAATGTATAAAATTTGCGTTAATTTAGTATCATGTGTATATATTTAACTGTAGCACTTTTATTAGCATGAATGTTTTGGTGCACATGTGCTAGAACAATAAAGAACTTAGAATGATGTTGTGCCTGAGTGGCATTCGGGCATGGAATGGGTTGCCTGAACAGACCAGGAAAACCAATGACTTAACATCATTTAAAACATGAATAAAAATGCAAGACTAGACTCAGACCATGGATGAGCGTAGGACTCAATAATCTTCTTTATAGAAGGAGCGTCTGTAATGTATAAGATAAGTTAATGGGCATAAGGGCTCATCTCTTCTTGAGTAAGGGTGTAGATAAACAAGACTTTACTTTCACTTGTACTGTGCAGAAATAGCACAGTTGCATTGTCTTTGAAGTTTGATATAGAGTTTTAGAATTTGGAGCCTTAGTAATAGCTTATAAATGAATGAATCCTCATCATCATCTGCATGTTAAACAGTTGTTAATATTAAAGTATTTAACAATAAAAATGTCCAGCTATAGTTATTCACATATTATGGATTTAGTGATGACTGTTAGTTTATAATAGTCCTATAAATTACTTCTTGTAATGAACACATTGCCATGAACCAATTGCCAAAAACACATTGAACCATTTTTTCTTGACTTTAAAAATTTAATGTTTTGAAGAAATATTTAATTTCTGAGACTAGAAGAGGCAGATTCCACCCTGGAGAATTTGTATGTCATAACAAAAAACACAAAAAGACTTCAGATTTAACAAATGCCACTCAGTATAATAAGGGGGTGGAGGGGACAACTGCATAGGTGCCAAAGTTTGAATAGGTGCCAAACTGACATTTCCTTAACCTTATCTAATAAATAAATCAATACTGGCTTTCTTAATAGGCACAAATATTTAGACCCAGAGTCCAGGCCAATAAGCACCATTTACCCTAGTTACAACTTTGATGTCTAGTAGAATTAAACACACAATTCAACATGTACTATTAAAGAAAGTATTAAACTAAATCTCTGACTTTAAGCTATTAATGTCTTAATCTAATAAAGAAAAAAATATCTTTCATTTTGCAAGACTCACCCGTTGTATCAACTCCTGTCAAGTTAACTCTCCCAGAAGCTGGTCCATTCAAGTAACCCAAGGTTAAGTATGGCATTTTATCTTCTGGAATCTCACTTTCAGCCACTCTGTCCACCAAGCCTGCATGATAAGGAAATTAAAAAATGTAATTATTGTCAATTTACTACTTTATGCCAAACATTTGATTCCGAGTAAAATCATGATCATTGTTTCCTAGAGGCCGAAGGGTGTCCCTGAATATACCCAGCTCTGATGGAAAACCTGACATTATAGCTAGGCATAGTAAAGTTGGCTGGGCATTGTGCTGGTCACACAATCTCCAAGTATGCTATGGCCACGGAAACTGGTGAACTCTAATTCATTAATTCAATGGTTTATCCGAGTCTGTAATGGATTCTGTACTTTTATTTTCCTCTTGACATTATGCATATTACAGTAATTGTTCTGAAATATAATATATTATTCTGCTCTACAAATCATCACGGTTAGCAATAAGCCTGCTTCTACGGCAGTACATTCATCTATGTTTTCAATTATTTCTAAGAAACAGAGAATATATCTTTACACAGGCCCAAAACAGGCCCCATGAGAGGGGTGTACAGCCGGTACACTGTACCGGGGCACATAAGAGTTTAGGGGGGCCCATGAATATTAAATTTTAAAATCAAATTGGAAATTACGCAAGTATTTTTAAATTTTTGCTATTAAGCTAAGAGGAGATGAGCCCCAAAATGAATAGTGTAGGAGATTTAAAGGAAAACTATCAATGTATTTATAATCAATAAATTAAATCATTGCCCAAGCTTAAAATTAAATTATTTCTGGCAGATTGAAAATAAAAATGGAAATAAAAGAATTCAAATAATTTTTTAATTAATTTAAAATTAATTAATTATTTCTTTAATTAGCATTGAGCAGAAAGGGAGATAAGTCAGACTGTTAAATAAAAAAAAAATATAGCATAGACTTAAAATTATATTTAAACAACTTTGAAATGAATATTTACCTACCTAAGATGTTATTTCCCCTTGTTGGGTAACCAGCTATGGCGAAAACGTGGGAGTGGTCAGCTGTTACAACGGTCAAAGTGTCATCTTCTGATGTTAATTCTGTAACTTTGGCCACTGTAACAAAATGTAACTAATAGCTTTAAACAAATCATTATTGATTAATGGCATTAGTAACATTGAACTTCAAGCAATATTTTTATTGATATTCATTTTCTATTTGATTTTTTATGTAGCCCTTTTTTTGTTTTTTCCTTGAACTTAATTCTTTGATAAAATTCTTTAGGTAATTTACAAACGTTATTGACCATCACAGAAAAAATAAATATATTGAAAACCAACCAGCATTGTCCATTTCTAAAAGCTCTTCTAAAGCTTTTTTTGCTCCATTTTCATGGTGACTATGGTCTATTCTTCCACCTAAAAAAACATACATAAAATACAAAATATTATTGCTGCAAATTAATAAAAATACAATCATAAAAAAGTGAATGAGTGCTCAATAAAAGTAGACATAAAAATAAATTGAATTTGATGATTCTCTCTTAAAAAAATAATCTCAAATTAAATAAACAAATGCTGATTTCAAGGAAACTTTAAAAAAAATGTAAACAAAATATTTAAGCAACTAATGTACAAAATGTACTGAAATGTACAAAATGTACCTAAATATCAACCACTTCACGGTGGAACTTGGAGAAATATCCAAAATGAATATGTTAATAGTGTAGTAGTATATAAGGACAATAAAAAATGTTTCATATTTTATCAAGAAAAAATGGAAATAGCTGGTAAAGCTCAACATTAAGGTGATAATAAATAAAACTTCTTATACATTACAGACGCTCCTTCTATAAAGAAGATTATTGTGTCCTACGCTCATCCGTGGTCCGAGTCTAGTCTTGCATTTTTATTAATGTTTTAAATGATGTTAAGTTACTGGTTTTCCTGGTTTGTTCAGGCAACCCATTCCATGCCCAATTGCCACTCGGGAAGAAAGAGTACTTATATGCATTTGTTCTCGCATAAGGGACAAGGAAAGTGTTTTTGTCTTTATGTTTATCTGAGCTTTGCAACAGGTTGTTTTTGTGTTGTATTTCTAAATTAGAGTTTAATGCCTTATGTATTGAACTTAAAATGGAAGTCAAACATTTAAAGCAGACACACTGCAAAACATTTTTCACATCAGCATTTCCAGGGGACAGGGTTATCTCAATATATTTTAATTCAAGACATTGTCAATATAGATGTAGAAGAATGAGGCTTATAGCAAATTAAAAAAACAAAGTAAACCTTCTGGGGCAGGTGGAAACCATCAACCAAAATAAACAATTCAGAAAAGATCTGACATGTGCAAAACCATTAATTGGTCCAAGAGGCTGGTTGGTGGTCAACATGATGACCTTTCCACGTTACAATCCCTGATGCACTGCAGAACTTTTGGGCCATAGACACAATTATCTTCTTTCAAGAATAAACAGCTGTAAGCTTATAAGACTTAATTGTCGAAACACTCCAGGAAAAGAACTTAAAAGGCAGTAGCAATAAAGGGATGTCATTATGTTCAAATTTAGAAATAGAACACACTGAGTTAACAATAACATACTCAGAAGTGCATAAAGATAAAAAACATTTTTTTTTTCATTTGTAACTAGAAAATTCATATAAATTCTAATTCTTCCCCAGTGGCTTCCTTGCGTGGAATGGGTAGTCTGATCAAACTAGGAAAACCAATATATTAATTTATCATTTAAAAACCCTTATCAAAATGCAAGACTAAACTCAAACAACGGTCAAGTGCGGAATGCAACAATCTTCTTTATAGAAGGAGCATCTGTAACATATAAGATAATAAGATATGATGATTCCTTATACAGTTCCTCAATACAAAAAAAACAACATGAAAAATAAAGAATATACACTCTAACATATCTTTCCTATATCATATTCAAATAGACACATATATAAATACTGTATTTGTTAAATTTTATTTAATAAAGTTCTAGTAATTCCACTAGCCTTCTATAAGTAAAAAGTATCCTTTAGGATTTTTGCTGAGTATTTTTATTGCTTTCTCCGTCATCTCTGTTAGTGTTGGTTCAACATTGGATGGTTGTCGGTCTGCTTCATATACATTATGGCTTGCTGCAAACAGACCTGTTTGAAAGTAATGAAAAAAAACTGTCATATGCCAAAAAAAACAAAGCCAATAATAAAAAGTAAATTTAAAATATTAATAGCTTTTTTTTTGTTTAATGCTGATTTGTGTCTAGAGGTAAGTGCTGACTAATTTATTATACAATAAACAGAGTTGTTCCATTACCCAATAGATAATCTGTTTTTGAAACATCTACATTACTCAGTTGTTGCTTGCTATATACATATTCATGAGCCAATTTTCTTTTTGATTTGTCACTTTTCCAAGCCTGTCAGAAAATGAAAGTCATCATGCATTATTTTGTATTTACATCTCTGGATGATTTAATAACAATACATTCTTCTTCTTCCCTTAACCAGTCTGCAGAATAGGTTAATTGACTCTCGCAGTCAATTCCAGACAAACATATTCACATGCACTTAAATCTGTAGGCCCTATGAGCCACAACTAACTTTAATAATACTTGAATTAAGAAACATATATAAAAAGTTAAATTACTGCAAGGTTAAGTCAATAAAAGCAAATTTAACACTTCTTAATTTATTTTGATCCAATATTAGAAGCAATACATGCATCATAACCACTTTTCTCTATATAATTGACAGAAATATTTCGTATTTCATTGGCATTGATATGAAAGGGTTCAACTAAACAAAATATTGATGTCAATGTTTGCAGAATATCACAGATTACCAACCTGTATCAAATCTATGCCATCAGTTCTTTGACCTAGTGTTTGGTTATCAACTGGATCAAATGATGTGTTGTTCATAAAATTTCTTCTCCCTCCACCCAAAATTACCTGCAATTAATAATATTTTTTAATCACATAGTCAATACAGTTCCAATAACAAAGTTACTAGTAGAAATACTTCATATCACTTAGAAAATGTTGCAGTTAGGGCTTTTATTTTTAACAGATCTATTTTGGCATGTGTAAAATTTGATGAGTGTTAATTGTTATTACCGGTATGTGTGTGTGCATGTGTTGACTTAGGTTATTTGAAAATAATATTTTATTTTTAAGAATGAAGCAGTCTTTACATTAAAAAGCTTTAAATATTATATGGTATACACATTTAGATTGTTAAATATTAGGTTCTGGATATTTCCTTTGACTTTTCTCAAGAAAATTGAAAAAAAAAAATCTTCTGAGGAGATTAACATTTTATATAGGCCTACTTTTTGGTAAAAAATATGTATTACTAATGTTATGTTCTTATGCCTTATGCAGGGGAGACAAGCAAAAAAAAAGTTTTAGCCTAATTCAAGATTTTATTTTATCTTATCTTACACATTACAGAAAGAAAATGTCTAGGTACAAAAAAAGAAAAGATGACTATTATAATACATTGTAAAACTAACTTTAATATCAGGATTGTCCATAATAAGTTGGTACGCAATGTCTTTTACATGACCGCAATTTATGCCTCCAATGATGTTATGGTCATCTTCCCAATCTCTGTTAAAAAAAAAAAATGCATTCTAATAATTGAACATTACCTAAATAATAAAATATAGGCCTAAATAAAAGTAAATTTTGCTCAACTTTGTTCTTAGACTTAGCCTACAACAAAAATGATGCGAAAAATTCCTCCGACCGTTGAGTAGGCTCCTATTAAATGCATTTTTCATAGTAGGCCTAATAATACTAGATCTAGCTCTTTATATAATATATATATTCATTTCTTTTAAAAGTGTCACCAGTTTCAATTGTAGACCTAAGCTTATAACCTATAACTTATTTTGTTCTTTTGTGAAGCTTTATTCTTTTTTCAGTAAGAAATAAGATTTGTTGTTCGTCTATCTATATAAATGATCGGCATATAGGTCAGGCTCACAATCTTATCAAAATGTTAGTCGAGTTCTCTGCGCTATATATAGCTCAGTGGTGGCGTCAACTCACAGTGGGGGAGAACATTAACTGGATTTAAAGTCTTAACCTTTAAAAAAAATTATATTAAATTTAGACTGTCATTTATAGAATTAATGAAAGAATTTAAAAAAAAAAGCTACCTATCATATAGTCAATGTTGTTTGGTTAAGTCAAGAAATGAAAAGACAAGCACTTATAGGCCTACACTTGGTAAAAATCATTACAGGGCTTTATTTGTACATACCTATGAGGTGTGTGAGCGTAGGCAGCTGCAGGTGTTGCATGAGTTACTCTTGTTGTGGTTACGATACCAACAGACTTTCCTGGGTGAAACAATGTTCGTCCAAAATGAATGAGCTAATGCCTAAATGTATTAAGTCTACTGTAGGTTATATATAAACAAGACATTTTGTTGTTAATATTTCTGACGTTCTTTATAGAAAGAAGATTATTAGGCCTACACTCATTTGCCCAAACCTCATTCAATGGCTGGGGTTGCGGCAAGGTTTGAAGTTTTAACTCCAATCGTTACGTACTAACCTAACGACTAAAATAAAATATGCATTACAACCTAGTGAATGGTTGAGTGTTAAAATTTTATTAATTCTGCGATAAAGAATAACTGTCACATATATATGATCATCTGGGCACATTAAAGGAGACATATGGCATTGGGGTGATCATACAATCTCTCTCTATGCAGTGTACACGTGTACACTCGACTACAACATTATATGGATACATTAACATTATATGGAATATAATGTATATATCATATATGTATATATTATTATATGTACATGTGTACACTCGACTACAACATTATATGGATACATTAACATTATATGGAATAATAAGCCTTAGTATAGGCTATTACTTTTATATTAGAGTAAAATTTGTAAAGTGTGTTAAAATGAAGTTTTGCCAAATACTATTCTATAGAGTATGGCGCTTCTTTAAAGATAAAAAAGGATGAAAAAAAGTAAAGAGTAACATTCGGTGATGGAATGGTTGCATAAACTCGCTAAGAGAACTAAAAAAATAATGTAAGCTAACAGTAACAGCCCCCTTTGTTGGCATAACATTGGAACCATATAAGGGATAACAAAAGTGAAAAAAAAACCACTGTTCTTTAAAAGGAGAGACTTTAAATTATTAGATAAGATTAGATTCTGAAGAAAATGTTTCCAATCAGAAAGTATCTCCGTGATTTCGTTTCGTACCTTCCTCCAGAGCATAATCCAGTACAGTTTTTAGTTTATTGCTTTCAGTCACGTTTGTACAGTCTTTACCAAAGGGGACGTCGACACCAACACCTACGGTGCCAAAATTTACTTTGACCCCAGTAACCATAGAAACAGCTGTAGCTGCACTGTCTGGAACTTGTCGATCCACATTATAGGTCTAGAGTAGATAAAGTAAAGTAAAGCGATTTTTAAACGAATGCATCCCAACAGCGCTATTAGGAATCATTCTCGATATTTATTTCTCACTCTCTTTCTCTCTCCCTGTCCACCCACCCACTTATCTATCTATCTATCTATCTTTTTTCTATCTATCTATCTATCTATCTATCTATCTATCTATCTATCTATCTATCTATTTATCTATCTATCTATCTCTATCTATCTATCCATCTATCTATATATCTATCTTTATGTAAATGATACATATATGTATACATTATTTGTATAATATAATATATGTATATACTAATATATATTTTGTATCTATTTTTTTTAATTAGTGTATTTTTTATAGACGTATTTGAAATTCAAGGTTTAAGTGGAATTTTTAAGGGGAGGTAGCCTACAGTAATACTTCTTCTATATTCAATTAAGAGTTATAGAACTTCGTGTCCACGAAAACACGACCTACTTAAAAAGAAAAATCCACAATTTGACTTCTTAACTGTGTAAGTGATTAAGTATTATTGAACTTATTAAACCGTGACTTAAAATTTCCATAAAACAATCAATTTCACGCCTTTTTAGTCACAAAAAAGTATAAGTTACCATTAGAAACGTGCTACAAGTTTTAAATATAATTTTTTAAAACTTAATTTTACTAAGGTAAAATTGTTCGTGTCTAAATATTTGTAACCTGAACTTCACTTTGTCATATCAACATCTGATACGTCTGTCAAACTTTGTCAACCCCTCTCTATTTGTGACATTTTTTAGACTTGCAGCATTGAGGAGCGTATCCATTGTCTCTCGACAGAAAGAGCCATAGAATAGGGCGTTTGCAATCCCGTGACAAAAAGCACGTGATTTGTGTTTACTTTGAGTAATGGTGTACAATTAAATATGGCCGCTGTATTAATAAAGTTTCATATAGGCTCGAGCTTTTTTTAAATGATGTGTTGTGTTTTAAGTCTTATTAAGATTTAAGCTGTATTATGTATGTTAAATAAAATATGCTATTTTATTATTATCATAGACATAGATCATAGACGATGTGAGCCTAATAGTGACTTGACTAGATACTAGATAGCCTATTCACCAACAATATCACTTGACATCGTAGCCTAGCCGCTAGCATACGAAACATTAAAAGTGTAGGCCTATAAAGTGAAATTGAAAGTGTAAATAGGTCTATCCGGCCCTAGCCTAATCACATTAATCAATTAATCTACAGTACTACTATTTACCTCCTTATTTTTGAGTAGGATAGCCAATATTCAGATGTGAATTTTGCATGATAAAGAAGTACTTCACTTTCACCACGTTACGTTTGTACCTCAAGTGGGTTCTATATTTACACAAATACGTCACTAAATTTACACAAAAAAACTTAAGCTCCGCCTACTGAGAACGCTCTATAGAAGACTAGCAGCATCAAGTAACTTTATGTTTTACACGGACAACGTATCGTTCATACTTGGGTTGAAATAATTGAACTCCTTTATGAAAATTGAATTGGCCCTTAGGCCTACGATAATTAAGTCTGAGAATTCTTTATTGATGAAAAACTACCAAGGATAATTATACATTGTTACTATTGCACAAATAGCATTAGATGCATTAACGTTAGGAAGTAAAAAATGTTTAATGTCAGGAAGACAGGATATTCTGGCCTGACGCTGCCCAAAGTCACCGAACCGATGAACTACTGCTACAGTAAAATTGTGTCCTTCCATCGACATCTTGCATGCGTGGATTCTATAAAATTGTTATTGTTTTCTGTTTTTGCAAGCGTTTACCTGGAAATTTGTTCCGGAGATTTTGTGAACTTCTCCCCAAATGTCAATTATCGCCAAGTTGATTAAACCTCCACCCTTCACCTGGTCACGTGAAATTAGAATAACCAACCCGAATTGGCTTAGGTCGAAAGACGCCAGAAATGAATTTAAATACTTCAGTGTAATTCTGAACTTAGAACAGAGCAGATTGCAACTATGTAGGCCTATATAGTGGTCTAATAGTGCGCAAGGGCGATGCGGGGATAGATCGGATAGAATAAAATTTAAACATAAATAATACCGCCAATGAACTTTATTTTATATCAAACAAGAATTGCTTTGTGTCTTCATATTATAATACTCCATTTATTCATTGTACCCAAAGGATTTAAGTGTTTGCTATTGTTCAGTTTTGCATACACTCTCGCTGTATTTTGCCATTGTTCGGCCTTGCCTGAATTTCGCTGTATTTTGCCATTGTGTGTGTGACTGTACTTTCGCTATACTTGGATTTATTATCTACATTTCATTTTCAAGTAAGAACTATATAAGTTATAAGATTAAACTTTTCATTATTATGCATAGATTTAACACTGAATCCTTGAGTGATCTTTTTCGTCTTGTACTTTATGTTGTACATTTGTCAGTTTGGTGTATTGTATACGACGGTAAAACAAATACACATTTGTACGAAGTGGAGGGACCTAACCCAAGTACTCATACCACTAGATAACAAGCATCGGGTGTGACTTCAAACTCTACCCATTATGTGACAGCTAGTGAGAACTACAGGCACCTCAATCCCCAAGATATATAGATATATATTCAAACCTTAGATAGTGCCAGATACGGAAATGCTTCAAACGCCAGTTTGTTCTCCTCTCCGCTCCCGCCCTTTTTCTGACCCTGGTAGATCCTACCAGCGGTGATGGTCGACAGCCCCATTCCATCGCCGACCACGAGAATGAGATTCTTGGCCTCTTTGTAATTGGGTTTCACCTGCCATATGGCCTGTATCCCGTCCTTGCCATCTTTCAACCAGTACTCCTTGGCTGACAACAAATGAAGGCAAAACATACATCAATACATGGGTAAACAATACTAAAAAAGTTACGATTTTTTGTGAGGAAGAAGAATTAAATTAAATTATCTTATCCACATAGCCTACGTTTTATTTAATTTTGTTAAATTTGTTCTATCTAAAAAAAATAGTGCGGTTTAAAACAAAACTTCAAGACAGACGCCAAACTGACACATTTGAAATTTGTATATACGTTAGTTTAGTAATAAATTAAAACTAACATTCTAAATGGTGTCGATTTCCAACCCCGCGCCAGGCGCCATCTCACCTTAGTTTCGCCACTGGGAATATATTATATAGTTTCAACTTACGCAGTGGATTTTCAAGATGAAATTTTTATTACTGCTACAAGTAGCTTGCGATATTTTTTTATGTTATCTATTTCCCCCTTCCCAGCCATCAAAGTGATAACAACAGGGAGGCAAGTTAGGTTTATAATATAATAAAGATAAAGTTATAGTCCGAACACGTAGAATGCATTTGGTTAATAATACTAGTTATAGACCTAGTGTTAACTATGTGCGACCACCACTGGCGGACACGTGGACACAAATTACAAATTCTAAAGGATAAATTTTAATGGTAGGCTATCAGAATTAATGTCCACTAAAATTATGTTAATGATGATAATTTGAAAAGCGCGACTCTCCATGCTATCACATTTAGCATGCTCAGTGCTCTCTTGTAAACGACCGTAGCTTTGATCAAAAAGTTAAAAATGCACCATTTTCCAACTGTCCCTTATTCTGCTTCCAGAAACTGAGAATGTGAAAGGATCAACCACTAAATGACATTTTGCAATTGGAGCGTGTAAATTTTTTTTAGGGCATAGGCGTAGAATGCAGACAATTTGGAGGAACAAAACACAGAGAGGGCGGAGGATATGTCCGTAGAAGACCTGTGGCAAATTGTACTATGTTATATGATATAGGCCTACACATTTTTTTTTACGAAATTACATTTGTAAAATGCATTTTTGGTGGCGGGGTGGAAGGCAGTATATCATTGTCCTTTATTTTGTAATAGCCCCGATAAACCCACTCTGTTGCATTAACAAACGCTATAGTGAAGAAATCCGTTTCTTTTTCTTATTAGAAAGGAAAATTTTGAGCATTTTCAGCATTTACGAAGTGGATAAATATTCGTATATTCGTGTAACTTTTGTTTATATTAAAGACAATGAAATAGAATTTAAAAAAAAAATTATCCAAGTAAATAAAATAATAAATCTCGAAAACAGTTTGTCATATAAAAAAAAAAACGGGCGTCCTTAAAAGTTTAATTTAATCTTGAGATTGAATTATTAGCGTTATCTCTTGCTATATAAATATTTCTTAGATAAGTGACTGTAAAAAATTAGAACAGTCTCTAGAGCTACAGTGAGATAGAATAGTCCTTAAAGCTACAGTGATATATTAGGCTATAGTCCTTATAACTAGAGTGATATAGTATAGCTATAACTGCGTTAAAACTAGTTAAGACAAATCAACCGCTTTAAATCATTCCTTAAAAAAAAACGTATTTTAACGGAAGACTAGACTTTTAGAATGTGCGCAATATGTAACTATCGTCTGTAAATATGTCAGACAAGTATGGCTAGTGGCTATAGTAGTACGGCTCTCTCCATAGCGCGGGAAAGTGTGAAATAAAAAAGTAAATGAACAAGTCGATAAGTTAGCCTGCCATAAATAAAGAACACTTGAGACGAGATGTAATGAGGCGCTTTTGATATCTAAATCTGAAAGCTACATATTATAGTCACAGCCCATTCTGCAGGGCTGGCCAAATCACAAGAGCGCAAATCTAATCGTCTTTCGAGACTATGGAGCCAATGATGAATGATATGATAGTCATTAAAAAAAAACGTAAAGTTTAGCACTATAAAGGATAACAAAATATTTGATCTAGCTGCCCGCATTCGCTAATAAATAAATATCTGCAAATTTTCTTTTTCACTTAACATTAGGACACTTACAATTTTATTGTTGTTGACATTGTTGTGATTATATTTTTTATAGTTTTGTTGAGATTGTGGTTTATATAGTTTTGTTGTGTTTTTGTTTACATTCATCCTTTCTACATCTTGAAGATTCGACTAATAAAGAAAGAAGTAAAGTACCCGTCGGACCGAATCGATCCATAGGTTCGGTGAAGCAGCGTTCACCAGTTTCTGTGGCCACGGCCTAATAGGTGATTGTGGGGCCAGCACTATGCACAGCCGTCTTTACTTTACCCCAAACTAAGGTCAGGTATCCATCAGAGCTGGGTAGATTCAGGGACATCCTCCTAGTCTGCACCAGGAATCGAACACGGTACCTTCGGTACCCCAGCCAAACGCGCTGCCGCACGGCCATCGTTCCCCTCAGAAAGAAATTGCAACAATTGTTTTTGTTTATTGATATCTACAACTACAACAATATCTACAAAGTGACAATAACGGAATTAGGTCTTTTTCAAAGACTTATTGTGTGAGGTTTAGCAGTTATTATAAAAGCCGCTATTGGATTTCAGGACGAGTGAAGTGTGTGTGTGGGGGAGGTGAGGGAGGAGGGTAAAGGCTAAGCCACACTATACTCAATGAATCACGTTTTTACTGTAATCATGATTCAGCGAATCACTAGAATTTGTTTCAGAGCTAATCAGAAATACGCTGTTTCACAATCAGCCATGCCACACGTAAAACACGATTCACAGAAAATCACGACGCGCAATTTTATTTTCAAAAGAATCAAGAAAGTGTTGAGAGTGACTGTTCTTGACGCGCCATTTTATGTTCAAGAATAATGGATTCTAGCAGTGACGACGAAGTAAACTTGGTCTGTGCCACTGCGTCTGTTCTACTTAAAGCAAAAAGAAAACGAAAACGAAAATTGTGGGTAAAACCTTGGATCGAAAGAAGAGCGATCTATGGAGCATGCTCTGTTAAGCGAACTGGAAGACGAAGCTGCCATCTTTGTTTTGTTTTTTTACTAGGCTAATTATCACATGATATAGTTTGCGCTTCCCATTGGCTGACACAGCTTGAATGATGATTCCAAATTTTAGAACATGTTCTAAATCTGTGAATCATCGCGAATCACTACTGAAACTGACTCTGGTGAATAAAGTTTCGCGCTATGCCACATTTGAAACGGGGAGATTCATCGTGATTTTTGAATTTAAACGCAGCAAATCACTGATTTTGAAGTGTGGCTTAGCCTTTAGAGAGATGCAAATTCTCCTTTTTTTCTAATTTTGCGCGAAAACAAAAATACATAAAAAAAAAATTATTTGATGAAAATTATCTTTTTTAATTGTCAAGCTTAACTTCATCAACTCCTCCCCTAAACGTCGCTACGCCCCTGCGTGTGTCAGTGCTAGCCTCTCTATAAACAAATAAAGGTCTACTATTAAAAATAAATCTAGAAGTATTTTGCCCCCCCCCCCTCCCCGTATAAAGAGTACAGCATATTTTTTTTTAATTAAATAACTCAGATCAAAAGCTAAAAATAGTAAAGGGGATGCGGAAGTCTTAAATCCAACAAATGAGGAAACATGAAAAATAGGTGACGTAAAAGATATATTTACGTCATTGTGTGACATAATGTATTACCTAGCTAGACTCCATTGTACAACCATCACCTGTCACCTGACCCAATTAAAGTTTACCTGCTGAGTGTGACCTAATTTAGTTTGTTTTCTAATTTTTCCATATTTTAATTATATTTTTTTATTATAAACCAGATGGTTAAAATATATTATTCAGACACCAACTTTCATATTATTCTGTCAATACTTTTATTATTTCTCATTATACTAATCTATTTCTTGTTTACCGAACCGTAATTCGCCCCCCCCCCCCCCGTTAATTACGAATGTCTTATTCTTTCGGCAACACCTGGACATGAAATAAAAATTTAATTTAATCCCATACATCTTTTCTTACTTACACTACAACCAGCAACGCAGCACGCAGACATGTTTGGTTAGGAAATGAACTAATAGGACCGGAAATGTAGGTACACAATGAACTTTTAGGTTCAACACGCATCCATGCATGCATAATCATTAAAACTTGTCAATATTTTTTACGGCTTTCTTTTTAAACAATAGCCTTACGACGGTTTTAACCTTTGCAACTCACAAAGAAATAAAAAAGCGCAAAAAAAAAAACGACACACAAAAAACAGCAATAAAAACACAAAAGCACAGTTATTCATGTGCGATTAAAAAGGGATTTACCAATGCGCACCATAAAGTTTAGAGAAAAAAAAAATGACTGAAACTGATTTTTCGGTGATTGGGGTGAGAGTATGTGACTAAAAAAATTGAAACAATGTGCCAAATATCAATGTGATAGGACGTCGGGAAATAGGTCAATAAGCCATCCGAAGATCAGTTCACCAGCAGCCAGAAACATACGCACAATGAATAGTTTTGTAAAGTTAATATACAGGCTTAAAAAAAAATAAATATAAACAACTTACGTTCATTGGCGGACGAAGCAGAGCCAAAAAGCAGAATTAAAGTTGTCACAGAGAGGATCATAGTCAAACTACTTGCTAACTGAAATGTAAAGTAATTAATTTATTGATATAGAAATGAATCATAATAAAGTAAAACTACTATTTTAATCATTGTCATAAAATGTATGGTTTCTTCTTAAGTTTTGTGTTCAAATTTTTTCTTTCTTTTTCTGGCTTCGTCGAAAGGAGAGTGGATGGGGTACGATCGGTACATTCTCCAGGGTCCATGAGGTAGCCTACAGCAGGGGTCGGCAACCTAAGGCACGCGTGCCAAACTTGGCACGCAGAGCGATTTTCAATGACACGCGAAAGACCTCCAAGAGAGGTTGTTTATTTATTTTAAAAAAATCATTTTCCAGTTCAAAATTAGGAAAACTGACTGTTGAAGCCGATGTTTCTGAATGACATAGCGACACATTTCGGTGAGTTGAACACATTTACAAGCAACACTGGAATGGATTTGCATTAAAACTGGATATATCTTGCCGTGAAATCAATTTTAAAACATTTAACTGATAGTAAGGCAAATATTAAGATAAAAAAGTTTGTTTTTTTAGAAGTACATCGAAGCACTTAAAGCGGAATTTTCTAATCAAATACAAGACTTTCAAACTGATGGACTCATTTTTTTCATACCACATCTGGCCTAACTGGTTTGATATTATTACAACCTTCTTAGATGCAGATCTTTTTTTTTTAAGTGGAGGGATATTGGCGATTTTAAAATGCAGCAGGTTGAATTTAAACATTAAAAAAATGGACATCCAAATGTGCCCATTTGCGGAAGCTGCTTAGGAAAGTCATCTGCTTTTCTCAACTGCTAGGAAGTCTCTCCTTTACTTTCAGCTTTTGGTTCAACTTACACTTGTGAACAGATTTTATCACACATGGAAGCTGTTTTAAGCATACAAGGAGGTCACTTACAATTGACCGCTCATATATTAATAGACTAATTACATTTAAAAGAGTTTCTATAGACATCTTCTTTAATTAAACATAATTATAAGTAATTCTATAACAAATTTATTTGTATTATTAATTTGAAAAATATAATGGTAATGGTAATGGTAATGGTAATGGTAATTTATATAGCGCTTCTATCCATGCTATATTAGCATGCTCAGTGCGCTCTAGAAGACTATTAATCTGTGAGAGGTTTCACTGCTGCCGGTTAAGCGCATGTGATAACAACTCAATATTAACGTCATCTAGTCCCAAAACTCCTGTAGGGCGACAGGGATCTGCCGGTGGCGGTGCTCGAACCCGCGACGTGTCAAGAGACTTATTTACTATTTAATGACACTATATTATGTAAATTCGTAATTATTAATTTTAAAAATATAGACTCCTTAAATGGACAAAAAATAAATGGATGAAATGTTTATTTACAACTGTTTAACGTAAATTATTTTAGTACTCTAATAATTAAATATTGTAATGAATACCAGAATGTTTGATTATATAAAGAGATAATAATTAGTCAGTAATATTTTTTATAATACAAAACATAACGTTTTTGCATATGGATAAGTGTTTTTTTTTTTATTAAAGGGAGATAATAAACCCGTTTTATCATAGCTAATATTTCTAATGTTTCTTTTTTTTTTTCTTTCATTATAGAATACATGGCTTACAATTTCTAACTTTGAAATGATCAAACTGTAGAAAGTGTTTGAAAATTATATACATATTATATGAACAAAGAAATTATATGTATATTTTTGAACATAACACTAATTACCCAGTTTGTTTAATTACAACGTATCTACTCCGCTTAATAGTAATATATACAAATCTGACAATTGAAAAAAAAAATATCAAAGGAGATCCTCAGTTATACTGAGATATAATTAAATTTAATATTAGCAGGTGTCAGATCCTAAGCCTGACTAACAAATGATAATGTTAAAACAATAATTACCATACATATTTTAATGTGAATGTTTAAAAATAAAATATTGTATTTAATATAAATTCAAATAAAGAGGATGATAATCACAAACACGTTTATTTTGTATGCAATATAAAACTTTGTAACGATTCATTTTAGGCTTTTGGCGCTCTGAATGCTTTAGAAATCCTAATTTGGCACACTGTTAGCAAAAGGTTGCCGACCCCGGGCCAACAGTACAGTTAAAATATATACTTAGGCCCCATATTTTAACTTTAAAGAGGCACAATATCAGCTTTGCTATTATAATTCTCAACATTCCGGTAGTAAATGCGGTTCCATGTCACTTAATCCCCGTCACTTAATCCCCTGGTCACTTTATCCCGAAAATCTGGACTTGTCTATCTGTCAGCCGCCCGGACCAATAACATACTTTCGGAGGGATTTAATCGTTAGTCAAAAATTGTCGTTTCGGTTTGTCTGTCCACATTAGTGGACAACGATGTCGCTTTAAATTCTTAGATCCCTTCGAGGTCCTCGGCATCTTGACCGAGTCATAGTAAGAGAGGTGTCACCTTTTTTACCCACCATCCTATTTATCCGTCGTGTTTATTATCATCAAAGCGAGCCTCGCGCACGACCGCATTAGACAAAGGTTGAGTCGACCGCGAGTTACCGCAGAGTTAAATAAACATTGTCAAGCAATGTCAGCTCACGACGGGACAATAATGAGATAAGCGACAACGAAACTTTAAACCCCTTGACCGTTTTTTTTATTATCATACAATGTAGAAATCAACAATTTGAATATCGCAGACTAATTAATAGAATATACAGACCATCACAGGTGGGGACTCTTACGTCTACCATAACCAAACTGCTAAAATTGATAGCCATGCATTACACAGTGCTTTAGAAAGGATTAAGTGTCCGGGAATTAAGTGGCTAGGTATTAAGTGAAAGGGGATTAAGTGTCTGGGGCAGTGGCGTAGATAGGGAAAGGAAAAGGGGGGGGGGGTCCAAATTCGAAAGACCCCCAAAAGAGTATCCGAATTTTTTTCTCATGTCATATTGTCGAATGTCAAAATGCAGGGTCCCCTAAAGAGGCCAAGCCCCCCGGGCCCCCAAATCCCTAGCAACGGCACTGGTCTGGGGATTAAAGGACCTGTCACCAGTAAATGCAGCAGATCCTTATTGTGTCTTATCTTATCATATATTGTCATGTCATATGTTATCATTTCTGAACTTATTACACCGTGTTGTATCTTCCCATATCAGAATAATATATAGAAACAGAATGTCCAACGTTTATTTAAATTTAACTCAGAAAGATAATCTACGTACTATGACAACACAATGTCAGCTATGGATTATAATCAAATCCGTCATGCATGATAAAGTCAAGCCTCTGTAATCAATAACACAGTTACTTTATGCAATCTTTTCTTTTACAGATATGAATTGTCCATATAGGCCTGCTTAATCTATTTACATCTGCATACATTTTTCATTACTTTGAAAAGGCGCGTATTTCGGGGATTTGAACCAAAGCAAAGATTATAATAAGATGGACCGCTTGTTATATTTTTAGAGCTTATATGTTACTTTTCTCCGTGCGCAACCAAAAAGGCTGTCTTGAATGACTTCTACGCTCTACGATTGCTTTAAAGGTTTCCGCTGTATACAAATTTCCATTTTAATCTAATCTAAGTCTAGAGGACTTAGTGCGATAGGAATTCCGAAACTAAGTTTCTCAAGTTATCAAATAGCAGAAATATCAAAGCAAACGGTCCATCTTATTATAGTCTTTGATCAAATCGAGACCGTGTACCTTGCATGATGTAGATCTTCTAGTTTGTGGCCAATAGCTGGCATATGTCGATACGTGAAATATTTCAGTATACAACCATTTGAATGTAGTGGTTGTGGTGATCTAGGGATTAGGCGTTGGTCTCCAATCCCAAAGGTCTAGAGATTGAATCGAGAAAAAAACAACAACAACAGAATTTTACCCAACATCTGGATGGCGTCCCTAAGTCTATTTATCTCTGATGGCGACTTGACATTTCTAAATACTAAATATTGTCTTTAAACTAAAACGATTTCACTAATAAATAAATACGAAAGTATAACATTCCGAAAAAACGAATACAGTTGCCAGTTATGAACACGTTTTTTTCTTGTGGTTTTTTCATCAATCAAATATATTTAAGCAAATGATCTCGCATGCAAATGTCGTGGGAAACTCAGCTGTTGCTTCAGTCATGATGACCTGCTTGCACTGCTGAAAGGGCTTAAAGTCGTTGGCCTTTACTTGTTCCAAAAACAAGACAATTTTGGAGCTCAAGGCCTTTTAGGTGCTTGTATAGATCAGAATCTAGATTCTTCTTTCATTGTAGTTTTAGGTTCAGGAAATTTAAATGAGTTATATCTGCAGCAAAGGCCAATTTCCATACACACTCTTTATCAGACAGTGATGGCTGTGGCTTGCCTTTACTTTCCAGGAAGTCACCTATTTCCTTTCTTAACTTAAATACTCTGCTCAGACCTTTCTCACAACTTAGCCATCTTACTGCTATTATGACAAATCTTGCAAATTCTTGTCTGTATCTTTCAACGTATCTCTGAACTGTCTATGGTTAAGCGCACGTGACCTTATTAAATTCAACATCGTCACCACATGATTCAGTACACTGCAAATGCCCACATATTTAGCATACAATGCATGCTTATAAATAATACTGTGCAGGGACATCGGTTGTGGAATTTTTTTTATTTCTCATTTTCTTTTTTTTCTTTTTGTCACTGTGTTAATGCGAACTTGTAGTGAAAGTAATGTAATGTTAAAAGCTGCTAGAAAAGTGCGAGTGATCTCTTAACCCTTACATTCCCGGGCGCGTATATAGCGGAACTGAAGGCAGCATAGATAGAAGTAGGTCGGTACGGGAAGAGTTAAACAATGTATTATCACAATTAGATGAGTGTATTTCTATTGTATTTTGTTTTGTTTAAATTATTATTTAATTGTATATTAAATTGAATTATGCCCCTTGTATTAACTTTAATGGTAGGCTAAATTATAATTAATGTATTGCTATTATCATTATGACTATTGTTTTAATATAATTTTATTATATCTACACATTTTTTAAATATTTTCTATGCCTTTATTGTACTTAGGCATATGTACTAAATGGGAAATAAATATTGTTCATTGCTTCACTTGTCCAACCAAGCCTTTCTATATGCCACTTTTCCCCCCTCCTTCTTATTATTCATTGTACTGTGGAGACCGCTTTAGACCCGAGGGAAAATTCCACAATTTAAGGTTAATGGGCCGTATTGCTGATGAGAGTTAACACCCTTGCCCCTTATACAAGTCAATCTTTTATGACTGTAAAAGATTGACTTGTATAAGGTGTCACGATGTGGCAATTGAGAGGGGGGTAATAATGGCTGGTTGTCTTAGAGATATGAGGTGCCGATGCTGTAGTTGACCTGGAATATTTATTTGTTCTCTACTGGCTCGCTTAGATGTTATTGAACACACACAGACAGACAGTTCTAAGTTAGGCAAGCAAGTCTCTGGTTACGTTTCAGGTGTTTATTTATGATTCAAATTCAATATCCAATGATGAGATACACATACTAACATGCAGGGGAGATACAATGCTTGAGATATATGCACAGGAACGTCTAACACTCAATATACTGTGTTGTTACGGAATCCAAGGTTAGGCTACGTAACTATAATGAGGGAATTACGATTACTGGCTAAGTATCTGCAAGTCCGAGTAACAATTTGGGAGCTAGACCAAAACGATGTATCTAGCTCGGGAGCTGGGAGAGATCTGCTGCTTGAGATATATGCATAGGAACGTCTAACACTCAATATACTGTATTGTTACGGAATCCAAGGTTAGGCTACGTAACTATAATGAGGGAATTACGATTACTGGCTAAGTATCTGCAAGTCCGAGTAACAAGTTGGGAGCTAGACCAAAACGATGTATCTAGCTCGGGAGCTGGGAGAGATCTGCTTTAGTTTAGTTGGGCGGGCTTTTTCGTGGACACTAGTCACCTGACCCAAAGTTAATTTGGTTGGCTTACATTTAATTACATCCTATTCTCATTGGCTAGATTGAATATACATTTGCATAAGAAAAGCTTATTGGAGCCAAAAATGGATTGGGGGTCGGGGTTGCGAGGGCGAAAAGGGGGGGGGAGAGAGGTCTAGATGAAAGACAATTGAACAGACGTCATGCTGAGTGGGGGAATTTATCTCCCTTTGGTAGAATTTTAAGTAGTTAACTCAAGTGGCTGGGGGGGGGGGTTTCGGGCGAGAATTTGTTATAAGTGTGCGAACTGGGTTCTCTGGTCAGCGTTCAGGGAACGACCGTCTCAAAGCAATTGCATAACGTGCCGCTAAGCTGAGGGGATATAAAAGGGGATGGGGGTGGCGGGGACGCGAAGAGGAGGGGGCGAGTGAGGGATCGAATAATGACTCGCTCACATGCGTTAAATAGCACAAGATATAAATACATTAAGACATGATATGAATACATTAATATAGCATAGGATAAATATATACATTCTAACTAACACGTTCGTACCCATTCAACCAAGATGTAGTACCAAGTTGAATCGTATTAGTCAGTGGACTCTGAATTTGGGCGTAGTACAAGAGTATAGTGAAGGGTAGAGAAACAGGTGAGGAAGAGTGATGGGGAGGTGTAATTGCGTAAGGGAGGGAGAAGATAGTGATAGTTTCAGACTAACCTTCTCTCTATTCTAGCTAAACTTAAGCTAATCTAAGGTTCTAGTTATACACTGCTATCTATGCTATAGTCTATCTATGAGTGCTACGAGTCACGGTTTAATCCAGAATCGTGACAACTCACCCGGGTAGCTTGGGAATCTACTCAGAAAGAAGATTTCTACCTAAATTACTGTCTCTGGGACATGGGGAAAGGGGAGTAACTACACACTAATTAACAGTGTGCGCGCGTGGGGCCGTATTACTGAGTATGCTGGGCCACGAAGTGTGTAGGGGCACTAGTTAGTGTCCGCTATGCCGCGTGTGTCGAAAGGGGTTTTGGCCTAGGCAAAGTTGCAATGTGTCGAAAGCATTAGTAGCGGGTTTGTCCCAAGATAATGGGAACGATGTGGGTGCGTTGAGCAATCTAAATAACGGACGGGCAATTTTACGGAAGTTTGGTATAAGGGTATTCTGATAGTTGCTGAATTCGCACAGTGTTTGTCTTAGTTCGAGTCTCGTCGTGGGCAGCCTTGCATGACGGAGCTTATCTTTAATGGACATGGGGTGGGGGAGAGGTGTCTGGTTGGGGGTGGGGCGGGGCGATCCGTAGGTTGCGGGTGTAGGCAGGCAATGCGTTTGTTTACCTACAATCGGTCTTCCGAGTAGGATGTCTACTTGTAGGCCTTCTATTACGGCGGCCTCAATGGGGCCTGTAAAAAGTGCTGAGCTGAGGTTTACGAGTGCGGTCGGTAGCTGCTGAATAGGAGAGTTTTGAGATGGACCTTGGAGTCGCACATAGCGGCCTGTGTAGTCGCGGGGGTCGATTTTTGATTGCGTTACTAGGGCCTCAAAGCTAAGACCGGAATCATACGTACAAGAGGCGAGTCGGCCGTTGATTCTGACTATCTCGTCGACGTAGCTACGGGGGAATTGGTTATGTTTGTCTGCCGAGGAAATAGAGAACACGTGGTGGACTCGATCGTAGTCACTGCTTGAGTACTGGTCACGCCCCTGATCGGCGGGTTCCTGTTCGGGAGCTAAGTGGCTCGGGTAGCTGGGCGTTTCTAACTCGTGCGTTGCAAGTCCGTTAGTGGAATCTTGCGCTGGGTCTACGGGGTCCGTCGTGGTGTAAAATGCACCGGCGGCAAGATAGGGGGTGGGGTCGCGTCGGTTTCTGTCGTGAGCTAACTGAGGGGTGGGCCTAGTGTGGCGGTGGTCTCTATGTGCGTTGTGAGGACGAGGTCGCCCGTGGTGGGGCGTGTGCGGCTGGGGAGCGGTTGATTGAGGGGGAGGGTTGGTGCGGTGGTTGTCCCAGTTATTCCAGGGTGACTGTGGGTGACCCGGGCGGGACAGATGGCCCGGTGGCCGTGACGACCTCCCATTTTCCTGTCGGGAAGCGGGATGTGAGAGAGATTTCTCCCGGGGGTGGGACGATTCTACTAGGTTGGACTGCAGAAACCTATCTGCGCCCTGCAGGGAGGGGTTTAAACCGGTGATTCCTTGTTGAATAAGGAAGGCCCTTAGCTTAGGTGTCATCTGTGACTCTATTTGCTCAGTCATTACGAGGGTGACCATACCGTCGAATGACTGTTCAATATTGCCTAACTCAACCCACTTGAGTAGGTAAGATTGTATTCGCTCCGCGAATTGTGTATAGTTTTCCCCCGGTCGTAGCGTGGACGACCGAAACTTCTTCTGGTAGTGGGATGAGTGTAACTGGTGGCGATTTAGCAGCGCGTTTTTCAGTGCCACGCACGACTCCCTGTCTTCTGGGGCCAGTTTACAATAGACGTCATAATCCTCTCCCCTTAGAGTGGAGACGAGGATCCTACAATGTAATTCTGGGGGGACCTCATTTAACTCCATACAGTCGCTAAACCGTCGGAGGTAAATGTCGAACTGTTCCAGTCGGGGGTCGTGAACTTCAGTCCATAGAGAAGCATGTCGGGGGAGGGGATGGTTGCTGGGGGTGGCTGAGCTAAATGATGAGGGGGAGTTTGGGTTGTCGCTGTTGTCCGGGGGCCTAGTGCTTGCGGCTAATTCAGCTAGTCTGAATTCATGTGTCCTGCGTGCCTCCTCATCTAGCCTATTTTCTTCTCTAACCCTCTCTTCCCTAGCTAACTGTTCTAACCTAAGTGTGTCCTCCCTAGCTAATTGTTCTGCTCGCTCCTCTCTAGCTACCTGTTCTGCTCTAAGCCTATCTTCTCTTTCTAATTGCTTTGCTCTCTCCTCTCTAGCTACCTGTTCTGCTCTCTCTGTCTTGGCCTCATGGGCCGCTACCTGCTCTACTACGTATTTAGTGATGTCTGAGTCAATGTAGCCTATAGCTATAGCCTCTTCTCTCAACTGCTTACGCAATAGTACACCTTCCGCCATAGTGACAGAGTGAGGCGAGATTAAGATACTAGAGGCGGACAGAGATATAGCGAGATAGGAAAGGAAATTATAGGAGGGGTGTTGGGGTTCAGAGTTTAGCTAACGTAATACAACTCAAAATGGTACTCACCAGACAGCAATTCCAGAATTTTACACACATACACTAACACACGTATATCCAATCATAAAGTTATCGTTTATATAGCGCTCGGCGCTGTTGGTGCAGATCTTCGGGCTGGTTAGGAATTCTCTTTCCCCGTGCCGGGACTGGATTAGCGTTTAATGTTAGTGTCTATTTTCCCGGGTTTGGATACCGGGAACTACGGCGGGTTCCTACGGGGAGGTTGACAGGGCAGTTGTCGGGTTCTCGGCGGTCTCTAGTTGTCGGGCAGGCTGATGCGGCGGCGGTGGGTCTCTCTGCTGACGTCTCGGGTGCCGGTATGTTGATGCGGGGCCAGAGGGTGGCGACCTGGCGGTTGGGGCGGCAAATCTGGCGTAATGGGGTGGCAAATTTGGTTGCTGGTGTGTCTGGGGTGACGTAGGCTGGCGTAGTGTGGCGAGCCTGGCTTAATGGGGTGAGCTGGCTGGGGTGGCGTAGATTGCTCGGAGTGGCGAATCTGGGGTGGCTTAGGTTGGCGTATCTGGGGTGCGTAGGCTGGGGTGACGTAGGCTGCGTAAAGTGGCGAGCCTGGTTTGATGGGTTGATGGATCTGGTTGCTGGCGTTGGGATGACGGGTCTGGTTGCTGGCTTAGAGTCTTTGTGTTGTAGAGAGATGAGCCCCCATCCAGGGTCGGTTTCAGAATCGGCGTAGTCCTCGGGTTGTTGCTGTTGACAGTGCGCTGAACGGCTTGAAGTTCAGATAATCCCGGATACGAGGTCCCACTTTGTCACGATGTGGCAATTGAGAGGGGGGTAATAATGGCTGGTTGTCTTAGAGATATGAGGTGCCGATGCTGTAGTTGACCTGGAATATTTATTTGTTCTCTACTGGCTCGCTTAGATGTTATTGAACACACACAGACAGACAGTTCTAAGTTAGGCAAGCAAGTCTCTGGTTACGTTTCAGGTGTTTATTTATGATTCAAATTCAATATCCAATGATGAGATACACATACTAACATGCAGGGGAGATACAATGCTTGAGATATATGCACAGGAACGTCTAACACTCAATATAATGTGTTGTTACGGAATCCAAGGTTAGGCTACGTAACTATAATGAGGGAATTACGATTACTGGCTAAGTATCTGCAAGTCCGAGTAACAATTTGGGAGCTAGACCAAAACGATGTATCTAGCTCGGGAGCTGGGAGAGATCTGCTGCTTGAGATATATGCATAGGAACGTCTAACACTCAATATACTGTATTGTTACGGAATCCAAGGTTAGGCTACGTAACTATAATGAGGGAATTACGATTACTGGCTAAGTATCTGCAAGTCCGAGTAACAAGTTGGGAGCTAGACCAAAACGATGTATCTAGCTCGGGAGCTGGGAGAGATCTGCTTTAGTTTAGTTGGGCGGGCTTTTTCGTGGACACTAGTCACCTGACCCAAAGTTAATTTGGTTGGCTTACATTTAATTACATCCTATTCTCATTGGCTAGATTGAATATACATTTGCATAAGAAAAGCTTATTGGAGCCAAAATTGGATTGGGGGTCGGGGTTGCGAGGGCGAAAAGGGGGGGGGGGGAGAGAGGTCTAGATGAAAGACAATTGAACAGACGTCATGCTGAGTGGGGGAATTTATCTCCCTTTGGTAGAATTTTAAGTAGTTAACTCAAGTGGCTGGGGGGGGGGGGGGGGTTTCGGGCGAGAATTTGTTATAAGTGTGCGAACTGGGTTCTCTGGTCAGCGTTCAGGGAACGACCGTCTCAAAGCAATTGCATAACGTGCCGCTAAGCTGAGGGGATATAAAAGGGGATGGGGGTGGCGGGGACGCGAAGAGGAGGGGGCGAGTGAGGGATCGAATAATGACTCGCTCACATGCGTTAAATAGCACAAGATATAAATACATTAAGACATGATATGAATACATTAATATAGCATAGGATAAATATATACATTCTAACTAACACGTTCGTACCCATTCAACCAAGATGTAGTACCAAGTTGAATCGTATTAGTCAGTGGACTCTGAATTTGGGCGTAGTACAAGAGTATAGTGAAGGGTAGAGAAACAGGTGAGGAAGAGTGATGGGGAGGTGTAATTGCGTAAGGGAGGGAGAAGATAGTGATAGTTTCAGACTAACCTTCTCTCTATTCTAGCTAAAC